>JAJSOF020000001.1:166902570-167567570 GCA_025594305.2 Periplaneta americana | reverse complement strand
AAACACCAGAGCATCCTTCAGTAGGCAGTTTCTTCTCAGCCAGTGACCCAACCAATTCCTTTTCCTCTTCCTGGTCAGTTTCAGCATCATTCTTTCTTCATCCACTCTTTCCAACACAGCTTCATTTCTTATTGTCTGTCCACTTCACACGTTCCATTCTTCTCCATATCTACATTTCAAATGCTTCTATTCGCTTTTCTTCACTTCGTCGTAATGTCCACGTTTCTGTCCCATACAGTGCCACACTCCACACAAAGCACTTCATTAATATTTTCTTTAGTTCTTTCCTTCAGGTTCGCACAAGATGCTTCTTTTTCTATGAAAAGCTTTTTTTCATTGCTATCCTACTTTTGACTTCCTGGCAGCAGCTCATGTTACTGCTTATAGTACACCCCAAGTATTTGAAGCTGTCCACTTGTTCTATTGCCTCATTTAGAATTCGCAAGTTTGCCTTCTTTATTTTTCTTCCTATGGGAACATAAAAATTGGAGATTTATCCTTCGAAGAGGTGGAAAAATTCAAATACCTTGGCGCAACGGTAACAAATATAAATGACACTCGGGAGAAAATTAAACGCAGAATAAATATGGGAAATGCCTGTTATTATTCAGTTGAGAAGTTTTTGTCATCTAGTCTGCTGTCAAAAAATCTGAAAGTTAGAATTTATTAAACAGTTATATTACCGGTTGTTCTGTATGGTTGTGAAACTTGGAATCTCACTTTGAGAGAGGAACAGAGATTAAGGGTGTTTGAGAATAAGGTGCTTAGGAAAATATTTGGGTCTAAGAGGAATGAAGTTACAGGAGAATGGAGAAAGTTACACAACGCAGAACTGCACGTATTTTATTCTTCAACTGACATAATTAGGAACATTAAATCCAGACGTTTGAGATGGGCAGGGCATGTAGCACATATGGGTGACTCCAGAAATATATATAGAGTGTTATTTGGGAGACCAGAGGGAAAAAGACCTTTGGAGAGGCCGAGACGTAGATGGGAGGATAATATTAAAATTGATTTGAGGTAGGGGGGATATGATGATGGAGACTGGATTAATCTTGCACAGGATAGGGACCGATGGCGGGCTTATGTGAGGGAGGCAATGAACCTCCGGGTTCCTTAAAAGCCATTTGTAAGTAAGTATGTGACTATGCTCTTCGTCTTATTTGGATTTATCTTCATCCCATTCTGCTCACAGCTGTCATTTAGCTCCAGTAGCATATAACTTGGAAATTGGAAATTTATTCTTTGAAGAGGTGGAAAAATTCAAATACCTGGGAGCAACAGTAACAAATATAAATGATAGTCGTGAGGAAATTAAACACAAAATAAATATGGTAAATGCCTGTTATTGTTCGGTTGGGAAGCTTTTATCATCCAGTCTACTGTTAAAAAACCTGAAAGTTAGAATTTACAATACAGTTATATTACCGGTTGTTCTTTATGGTTGTGAAACTTGACTCTCACTTCGAGAGAGGAAGATAGGTTAAGGGTGTTTGAGAATAAGGTGCTTAGGAAAATATTTGGGGCTAAGAGGAATGAAGTTGTGGGAGAATGGAGAAAGTTACACTTTTTTTTAGTTGGTTATTTAACGACGTTGTATCAACTACTAGGTTATTTAGCGTCGATGAGATTGGTGATAGCGAGATGATATTTGGCGAGATGAGGCCGAGGATTCGCCATAGATTACCTTGTATTCACATTACGGTTGGGAAAAACCTCGGAAAAAACCCAACCAGGTAATCAGCCCAAGCGGGAATCGAACCCGCGCCCGAACGCATCTTCAGACCGGCAGACAAGGAGAAAGTTACACAACATAGAACTGCACGCATTGTATTCTTTACCTGACATAATTAGGAACATTAAATCCAGAGATGGGCAGGGCATGTAGCACGTATTGGCGAATCCAGAAATGCATACAGAGTGTTAGTTGGGAGACCAGAGGGAAAAAGACTTTTGGGGAGGCCGAGACGTAGATGGAAAGATAATATTAAAATGGATTTGAGGAATGTGGGATATGATGATGGAGACTGGATTAATCTTGCTCAGGATAGGGACCGATGGCGGGCTTATGTGAGGGCGGCAGTGAACCTGCGGGTTCCTTAAAAGCCAGTAAGTAAGTAAATGACCGTGCTCTTTGTCTTATTTGGATTTATCTTCATCCCATACTGCTCACAGCTGTCATTTAGCTCCAGTAGCATATAACTTGGAGCTAAACGACTGCTGTAAAGTAAAGTCATCAGACGAAGTAAATAAATAAGTACATAAATAAGTAAATAAATAAATATATAAATAGATTTCATTGATAAGTAAAATAACGAATAAAACACACGCGTAAACGAATTAATTCAATTGTGTATGCCCTTAAATACATGTAACTTTATACTGCATAATCCAGCCTTCTCGCCGGGCTGATTCTCAGCTACGAGTGCTAGACTGAGGCGTCTGTTTCACGCAGAGTTGGAGGTGCACGAAGTCATAGATATAAATTATTCATATTTCACTCCCATTTGCAGCAACTGGAACCGAACGACCTTTCATGCCAAGAGTTGGCGATTAGATTCTACTGAATTTAAATCAGATTAAATTAGACATTAAATGCACGAAATAGGAATTACATCTTATCTGGATAGGAGCTGCAGCAGCTTCGCGTGCGGAGTGGCAAGGCGGGTTGTTGGTCTCCATGGAGACGCGTGCTGAGGTACGGATCATACATTTTATTACTCCACCTCTCGTGCTGCAAATATGACACTGCACTCTCTAGTGGCAGCTATGCTCGTATATCTCTTCTCTGAATACGACGAGCAGTTTCGTACAGACATATATCACATGTTGTAGTTCAAATATAGAGTTATAGCTGAACTCTTCCATGTGGGATTTCGTTGCAAAAGAATTTGCATATACCTTTCATGATATTATTACTTAAAGAAGACATTCATGTCTTCCACCATATGCTGTGGTTTATCTCCAAAGTTTTAGAACTACATACAGCTTCCTTCTTCAGGGTATTGTATTGTATTAAGTGAAGACTCCACTGAAAATCATGGAAATTTTTCCAAATTTTTTTTAGCTATTTCACGTATTCAGAATTTATATTTTCATACCGCAAAATGGATTCAGCTCAATTCTGATTACACATACTCGTATGTTTACACTTTTTAAATTAAGACTGGAAGGGGACATGGAATTTGAAGACCTGTCAAAATTGTTTTTCATCGAAGAATTCTTTTTTAAAATTTCTGATTACAAATCTAGTAACTTTTTGTTGGCTCCTGAAGTTACTAGATGAATGTAACGAAGGAGAATATTAATTTACATAAATATTCATTTTATTTTCAAATCTATTTTTCTGTGTTCATTTTTGTTGATTCAACACCGACTTTCTTATGCCAAACATTAATCAATCTGGATGAAATTTTTACTGCAAGTATTTATGAGGTAGCTGCATGTTTTATGCATTTATTTTGTGAGAAATGCTGGTAGTTTATTTTATTAATATTTTTCTTAATGCTGCTAGTTTATTTTATTAATATTCTTAAGAAAAATATTAATAAAATAAAATAAACTAGCAGCATTTCTCACAAAACAAATGCACAAAACATGCAGCTATCTCATAAGTACTTGCAGTAAAAATTTCATCCAGATTGATTAATATTTGGCATAAGAAAGTTGGTGTTGAATCAACAAAAATGAACACAGAAAAATAGATTTGAAAATAAAATGAATATTTATGTAAATTAATATTCTCCTCCGCTACATTCATCTAGTAAGTTCAGGAGCCAACAAAAAGTTACTAGATTTGTAATCAGAAATTTTAAAAAAATTCTTCGATGGAAAAACAATTTTGACAGCTCTTTAAATTCCACGCCCCCTTCCAGCCTTAATTAAAAAAAGTGTAAACATAGCCTACGAGTATTTGTAATCAGAATTGGGCTGAATCCATTTGGGGTATGAAAATATAAATTCTGAATAAGTGAAATAGCTAAAAAAAAATTGGAAAAATTTTCATGATTTTCAGTGGAGTCTTTCCTTAACATTCCATGGTATTCATACATTGCTTCACAGCTTGAATATGGAACAAGTCAAAAAACTTAATACTATTATAAAGTCTTAATTTATAGTCACAGTCTAGATGAAATATATACAGAAGAGATTTACAATATAGTCTACTAGTACAACACAAAGTTTTAGTATCAATTTCATGAAGCGTTATTGAATGTCATGAATTCACCTACAGAATAGAAGGCGTGAGAAATTAGGTGCTTCTTTAATTTGGCCCTAAATAATCTCATGTTTTGAGTTTCATTTTTTATATCGATAGGGAGGCTATTAAAAATTTTTACTGCCATATAACGCACTCCTTTTTGATAACATTATAAACTTGGCGATGGAGTATGAAAGTAATTTTTTGACGTGTATTTATGCTATGAACTGTTAAATTATTTACATAGTTTTCACGATTAAATACTAGGAAGATTATTAATGAAAAGATATACTGACAAGCTATGGGCATTATTTGTAGTTTTTTGAACATAGTCCTACAAGACATCAGACATGAAAATTCCCTATTCAATTGGGCCGATGGTAATGAAACAAAAGAGAAATGTGAGGAGAAGCACTTAAAAGATGCGCTATCGCCAGAATTGTGAAATTACGCCTAAAATGTTTTTACCAGTTTTCTGAATTTTTAAACAAACGTGAAAAAACAGTCTCTGTATAAACAGTCTTTAGAAAATGATTTCGTGATGAAGCATATAAGAAAATTAAAGTTTAAAATGCATTACATTTAGTATAGTTTTTATATTATTAATATAGGAGGAGTGATAATAGGAGGAAGAAGAATAAAGTGCTTAAGATTTGCTAATGGTATGGCGTTCTTAGTACTCGTAGAAGAGGAAATGATACTAAGGGATATGTTACTAGAGCTAAATGACAGCTGTGAGCAGTATGGAATGAACATAATTGCAAATAAGACGAAGAGCATGGTCATAGGAAGAAAAATACAGAAGATAAACTTGCGAATTCTAAAGGAGGCAGTAGAGCAAGTGGACAGCTTCAAATACTTGGGGTGTAGCCTACTGTAAACAGTAACATGAGCTGCTGCCAGGAAGTCAAAAGGAAGATAGCAATGGCAAAGGAAGCTTTTAATAGAAAAATGAATATATTCTGCGGACCTCTGGAAAAAGAACTGAGGAAGAGACTAGTGAAGTGCTTTGTATGGATTGTGGCATTGTATGGGGCAGAAACCTGGACATTACGACGAAGTGAAGAAAATCGAATAGAAGCATTTGGAATGTGTACGGAGAAGAATGGAACGTGTGAAGTGAAGAGACAATAAGAAATGAAGCTGTGTTGGAAAGAGTGGATGAAGAAAGAACGATGCTGAAACTGATCAGGAAGAGGAAAAGGAATTGATTGGGTCACTGGCTCAGAAGGAACTGTCTACTGAAAGATGCATTGGAAGGAATGGTGAACGGGAAAAGAGTTCGGGGCAGGAGAAGATATCAGATGGTAGACCGCATTAAGATATATGGATCATATGCAGCGGAGACAAAGAGGAAGGCAGAAAATAGGAAAGATTGGAGAATGTTAAGTTTGCAGTGAAAGACCTGCCCTTGGGCAGAACACTATGAATGAATGATTGAATGAATGAATGAATGAATGAATGAATGTATGAATGAATGATTTACTTACAGTACTTGGCCATATTAATAGAATCACCTACAATTTTTTTAATACTTTATTTGAATCCTACATTTACTTAAAATTTTACATACGGTATTTATTTATTTACTTATTTATTTTGCTAATAATTGTAACAAAATATAATATAAAGAGAAAAAAACTTTAGCTTACCCCTGAAAGAGCAGAACTCATGCTCAGGGGGGGGGGGGATTCCTGAATTGAAATTAAGAAGTATATAATAGAATTTGTCTTATGTCTACTATGCAATAGGAATATATAAATTTAAATTTACAATTTTTCATTATTTATTTTTATTTTATTGGGTTATTTTACGACGCTGTGTCAACATCTAGGTTATTTAGCGTCTGAATGATATGAAGGTGATAATGCCGGTGAAATGAGTCCGGGGTCCAGCACCGAAAGTTATCCAGCATTTGCTCGTTTTGGGTTGAGGGAAAAACCCGGAAAAAACCTCAACCAGGTAACTTGCCACCTGGTTTCGCAGCCAGACGCGCTGACCGTTACTCCACAGTTGTGGACTTCATTATTTATAAAAATCCATACATAACTTTTTAAATTTAATGCTAGCACTATTAGAATTGACAAGATTAGGATATTTAAATACAAATTTGTTATATATTCTTGGACCTAAATTATTGCTATGATTAAATACTGTAGCAGTGTTGCATTTTGGTTCAAACAATCTTAAAGAATTCATACCTTTTGTTTCATAACTATAGGAATACAATTCAAAATTATTTCCATTATTATATAGGAATTTTATTAATACAATATAATAAATTTGGCTAAGTTTAAGAATATTAAAGTCTAAAAACAATTTTTGAGATGGAAAATCAATAGGTTTATAAAGACATATTTTAATTATTTTCTTTGTAATAAATAAAGTGTATTAAAATTGGTTTTAAATAGCTATTCCATCCTATAATTCCATACATAATTACAGATTGAAATAAAGTTAAGTATATTGTACATAATAAACTTATTGACAAGTAATTCTTGAATAAAACGAAATAATATATTATTTTACGTAATTTATTACAATATAAAAATACAACTAGGCTATCTTATCTCCACTACAGTAAAAGTACTCGATCATGCGGCTTTGCAAAAGAATTTGGGACTGCGGGAAAGAAACTATGTGAACTCTAAGCCTCTTGGCCACTTGTCTCACTCCGTTGTGGTTGCCGTTTCAGTGAAGGAATGTAGAAAGATGTTGAATTGGAAAGGCCGATATTTGGGAAGGAAATGTAGTACAGCTTCGTTCAAAGTTGTGGAATAAAAACTGTTTTACACCACGCCACTCGCTGAGCCTGGGAACGAACGTGACGGGCCTTATCTGAAGCACCTGACAGGTGAGTGCAGTGGCGTTATCGCGACTGTACAGCGTCGCCAGTGTCCTAGCCCAGTTCCATATCTGTCGTAAACCGCGGAACTTTCTAACAGTCTTAACTTTACTGTGAATCCCATTGTTATGTTGCGAGTAACACAATAAAGATAACATATGAGGATCTAGAGTTTACTGCGTTGTATATAAATTAAATTTAAGGTGTGACTCGTTAATAGTTTTATGTTGAAAACTATCACCGCATTTAGTAGTGGTTTAGTTATCTCTCATGTTTACAACATTCTTCACTTTTAACGTGGAATGTTTTTCTGCGAGAAAAATTGTAATAAAAAAGTTCAATACGGAAATTGCATCGATGCCGCTCTCACAGCGTATTCGTTAGTTAGGAATTTCATTTGTTCATAGTCCAGACTATGCTTCTACTGCCCCGCTTCTATCAAGATTTAATTTTAGATCCCAAATATCCTTACAATCCCAATCATGCTCACAGCAACGATCACGAACAGTATAACGTTTCATGCAATAAGGATTCAATTAATCCAGTGTTATTTTTGTGTCCAAGTCAGCCCTGATACCTTCTACACATCTAATGCTGTATAATAGTTTTCAATCAAAGGGGACTGTAGTCTGAGGTATCTGCCCGCAGTACAGAAAATGGTGGAACTAAGATTTAGAAGATTCAGAGTATTTTATTTTCTGGTAAAATGAAAAGTTATACAGATGCTATCAATCATTATTTTGCCAACATTAGTGTAGAATGGAAGAGCTCTGTTTCGTATTGGTTTTCTTTTCTTTCTTTTTCCCTTTTTCCTTTGTTTTTTCCTTTTTTCCTTTCTTCATTTTCCCTTTCTTCTTCCCTTATTTTTCTTTCTTTTCTTATCTTTCTTTCGTCATTTTCTTTTTTCTTTCATTTCTTTCTTTTTCTTTTTTCTTTCATTTCTTTCTTTTTCTTTTTTTTTTTTTCTTTCTTTTCTTTTTTTCTTTTTTTCTTTTCTTTTTCATTTCTTTCTTTTTCTTTTTTCTTTCTTTCGTCCTTTCTTTTTTCGTTCTCTCATCCTTTTCTTATTTTTTCTTTCATTTCTTTCTTCTTTTTCCTTTCTTTTCTTATTTTTCTTTCATTTCTTTCTTCCTTTTTCCTTTCTTTTCTTATTTTTTCTTTCATTTCTTTCTTTCGTCTTTTTTCTTTCTTTTCTTTCTTTCGTCCTTACTTCCTTTTTTCTTTTCTTTCTTTCTTCCTTTCTTTTCTTATTTTTTCTTTCGTTTCTTTCTTCCGTCGTTCTTTTTTCATTTCTTTCTTTCGTCCTTTTCTTTTTTTTCTTTCTTTTTCTTTCTTCCTTTTTCCTTTGTTTTCTTTCTTTCTTTCTTTCTTTTTCTTTTTTTTTTCTTTCATTTCTTTCTTTCGTCCTTTCTTTCTTTTCTTATTTTCTTTCATCTCCTATTTTTCTTTTTTTTTTCTTTTCTTTCTTTCGTCCTTTCTTTTCTTATTTTTCTTTCATTTCTTTCTTCCTTTTTCTCTTTCCTTTCTTTTCTTATTTTTCTTTTCTTTCTTTCGTCCTTTCTTTCTTTTCTTATTTTTCTTTCATCTCTTCTTTCTTTTTTCTTTTCTTTCTTTCGTCCTTTCTTTTCTTATTTTTCTTTCATTTCTTTTTTTCTTTCATTATTTTTTGTTTCTTTTTCTTTCTTTCCATTCTTCCTTATTTCTTCCATTCTATCTACCTTTCTTTTCTTGTTTTTAAGTTCAAACATTTCTCCTGCTCTTTCTAGACGTGTTTATTTGCAACAATTTCCAGTGCAGTCTGCCTGCAATGCTACAGGGGGCCGTTATTCTTGTGACAGAGATGGCAGGTATAGTGTTACTACATACACGTATAGCTATACACAGACTGACGTTAAATCTGCCGCAATAATAACATGTCGACAGTACCTAAAAAGAAAGGAATTCATTTGTTTTGAACCTGTGTAAATGTGAATGTGTTTATTTTTGAAAATAAAATAAAAATAACCTCAAACAGGAAAATTCCACACAAATTCCATACACACATTCACTCCATACAGCAAAAAAATTCACGTATCCAAATGTTTGTAGAATTCCATATAGAATAGGAACACTGAAAATCTTGCATAAGAGTGAAAATCTTGCAAAAGAAATAATTTTTGTTGAATACGAAATAAGACGTGTCGCCATTCTGTCTTATTGAAAAAAATAATTTTTTTTATTTGTCATTAAATTTCTGACGAGGGTGGAATAAATAAGATACATAAAATTATTGTTATTATTATTATTCGCCATTCTGTCTTATTGTTAAAAAATATATTTTTTTTTTCTCATTGACAGGGTGCGAATTAAGATTTCTGACACTGGTGGAATAGAATAGAGAATGCTGCCATACATAAAATATGCTGCTGCCACCATTACTACTACTAACTGCTCCGACTATTAACCGCTGCTGCTACTAAACTGCTATTTCTGCTGCTGCTGCTTACTAATTACTACTACTACTACTACTGCACACTGCTCCTACTGCTACTGCTACTGCTGCTGCTTTCTGCTGCTACTGTACTGCTGCTGCTACTACTACTACTACTACTACTACTACTACTACTACTACTACTACTACTACTACTACTACTACTACTACTGCTGCTACGACTACGAGCACCACTACCACTACTCTTTGTTGGTTAAGTTGCTTGTCTTGCATCTTGATCATAATAATATTATATTCATGAACAGACTTAAGATAAGATGTGTAATTCCTACTGATTAATTTTTATTACATATAATGAAACTAACATCTGTCCATTCTTATTATTATCATTAATTTCTCTAAATAGATTTACAAAACCTCTAATGGCAATTACATTAATATTCTCATTATAGAAATATATTTTAGATTTATATATATATATATATTTTTTTCTCTCTGTAACATAGTTCTAGTAAGCTTATATTAAATTAATTTTCATCAATTTTACTAGCTATCTCAAATATCAAATTAATTAAAATTGATTGAATTAAATTAGCTCATAAATTAAGTTACTGCTTTACCTTATAGGTTTATCTAAATTTAAATAAATATGTAGTCTACTAGTCGTTAACTTAACTGAAGAATATTGCTGGAGAACCTTTTAAGTGTAGTGTAAATATTCGTAATTTAAATATGTATTGTATTGATTAAGGCTGGTTGAGTGGAAGAGAAGCACTTATGGCCTTATCTCTGCCAGCGAAAATAAATTATTATTATTATTATTATTATTATTATTATTATTATTATTATTACATTATTGATTGTTGTCAGCTTGCCGGTGATGATAATACATCAATATTATTTTCTTTGCTTACTTTTTACTTTATAAAGTATACCCGTATTAAAACAATTATTTTTGTGAGGGGAATAGAAGTTATCCGTGGCAGGGATGTTAATATATGAATTTATGAGAGGGGAATAACTTTCCAATAAGGTGGGGTGGGAAATCCCGTCCCCATTCCCCCGTTAATTCGCACCCTGCTCATTGAGGAACGTAAGGAAAACATTGTGTGTTCTCAGCACTCTGATGCCGAAAACTGTCTTTTAGCCTCGTATTGCGACTTCTCCCAAACTGTTTGATGGATTTTGTTTATGCTCAATATCAGTTAGCCAATTAAACGATAATTATTGCAAATTATATATTTTTAAATGAAAATAATTGTTCTATAGTTACTTAAAAATAACAAAATAGCAGTGTATTATAAATTGTCTCTAATCTTTTGATCGTATGCGTGTATGTGTGTGCGTGCGTGCGTGCGCAAATTTTAACAGGGGTTCTTTGTATGAAATAGAACCAATACTTCTAATGAAATATTTTTCTACAATACATAGTTCAACCAATAAAAAATAAATTGTGTGGAAAGTTTCGTTACCGATGTTTTCATATCTCTTTAAAATTTTAGGGCCGTATTCATATACATTTTTCGCGCGGGTTTCCGGTGGATGATCAGCGTTTTTCGTATTCATAAATCAGTGTTAGCGATAGGATATGATTTGAATTCTGTACAAGTAACCAGTGGATAGCCGGGGCTAGCTTAGTACGCTCGTAGCGCGTGCTGCGAAATGTCTATGAATAGCACCCTTAAGGTTTACTAGGAATATCGCGATAGATATTAAAAATATGAAAGATTTATGCCTTTGTCTTTTTTGCATAAAGTGAACCGTTTATTCACAAATTAATGCCAGCTACAATACTAATGGTTTAGTTACACGGAATGTAGAGGTAATAAAATTTGAGCATTAATTTGTTGTTTTATACAAAGAACCTCCTGTTAAAATCTGTGCACTCAAACCCCTAACACTCTGTATATTACATAAGACAAAGAAATTAATGAGGAAATATAGTCCAGGGGTGTCCATACGTTTTGAGAATGCAGCATCCATCACAAATTTTCCGTGTGACTCCCTTGTATCCCCCCCTCCCGAAAAAATCCCAGGTTCGGTTTTGTGGTATAACTATTAAATGTAAAAATACAAAATTGGAATAAAATTATAGAACTGAATTAATCTTGCGTTGATGAGATGGAAATATTTTTGTTGTACGTGCATGACCTCATGTGTACACATTTTCATTGTTTGATTGTAGCTACTTATCAACTCTAGACACTTATTTATTTTTAGTCCTTGATCTCCGAGTCGATTACACGAGATTTCGCATTCTAAATAATTAAATTGAACAACTCGGTCTAAATCTTTTTACTTATATCAATCTTTGTTCTCAGCGGTTATGTGCCTTTAAATCTAAATACGATTATTTCACAGTAGGCCTAGATATTTTCCACTCAGATTTGTGAAATATAAAAATTGGAGATTTACCCTTCGAAGAGGTGGAAAAATTCAAATATCTTGGAGTAACAGTAACACATATAAATGACACTCGGGACAAAATTAAACGCAGAATAAATACGGAAAATGCGTGTTATTATTCGTTTGAGAAGCTTTTGTCGTCTAGTCTGCTGTCAAAAAATCTGAAAGTTAGAATTTATAAAACAGTTATATTACCGGTTATTCTGTATGGTTGTGAAGCTTGGACTCTCACTTTGAGAGAGGAACAGAGATTAAGGGTGTTTGAGAATAAGATTCTTATGAAAATATTTGGAGCTAAGAGGGATGAAGTTACTGGAGAATGGAGTAAGTTACACAACGCAGAACTGCACGCATTGTATTCTTCACCTGACATAATTAGGAACATTAAATTTAGATATTTGAGATCGGCACGGAATGTAGCACGTATGGACGAATCTAGAAATGCATAGAGAGTGTTAGTTGTGATACCGGAGGGGAAAAGACCTTTGGGGAGACCGAGACGTAGATGGGAGGATAATATTAAAATGGATTTGAGGGAGGTGGGATATGATGATAGAGACTGGATTACTCTTACACAGAATAGGGACCGATGGCGGGCTTATGTGAGAGCGGCAATGAACCTTCGGGTTCCTTAAAAGCCATTTGTAAGTTTGTTGTATTTGTTAAGTATACTATCATTTTTGTGGTTAATGCTATGGACGAGGTGGGGGAGGTGAAATAGAAAGTGTTTTAGAACGGATTTAGTAAACTTGAGGAAAATGGGATAACCGTTCCAAACAGCGCCGGGAATCGAACTGGAGTTCTCGTGATAACACCATCTCTAGTGAAAACATAATGTCCTCTTATATTTACCATAGTGTAAAGCACACCGACTGTGACTGGCATTACTTATTACCTCCAAGTAGGCCACACCAGGTATCCCTTCACGTGGTTTGCTGTTGAGCAGTCGTTGTCCTTATATCTCGGAGATGTTAATAACCTTTCCATTGGTAAACGCCGTCGAGAGCCGAGGTGAATGTCCTAATTTTGTGGTTCCCTATAACATGTGGCAGTTACCCAAGAAACTCGCGCTCGGGACAATTTGATGCCAAAAATAAATACGAAATATTATGACATATATATAGAATAGTTATTTTGGGCGAAGGACCCGGTCGTGATTTTAATGCTTCTGAATTCCTCTTACCTAGCTTATCGCGTTCGATTCCTTGAAGATCCTTTCAGATAAATGTCCGTAAGGAGTCCTCTGAAGTTAAATATCTAGGCATTATTTTCGACAGTCATTTAAAATGGAACCAACACATTAATTACCTTTGTAATAAATTACGTAAAATAATATATTATTTTGTTTACTTCTCAGTAAGTTTATTAAGCACAATATACTTAAATTTATTTCAATCGGTAATTGTGCATGGAATTATAGAATGAGGTAACTTATTTAAAACCAATTTTAATCCACTTTATTTATTACAGAAGAAAATAATTAAAATATGTAAATATGTCTTCATAAACCTAGTGATTTTCCGTCTAAAAATTATTTTTAGACTTTAATATTCTTAAAATAAGACAAATTTATTATATTGTATTAATAAAATCCATACATAAAAATCGAAATAATTTTGAATTGCATTCTCATAGTTATGAAACAAAAGGTATGAATTCTTTAAGATCGTTTGAACAAAAACGCAACACTGCTACAGTATTTAATCATAGTAGTAATTTAGACCCAAGAATATATAACAAATTTATATTTAAATATCCTAATGTTGTCAATTCTAATAGTGCTAGTATAAAATTTAAAAAGTTATATATGGATTTATAAATAATGAAAAATTGTAAATTTAAATTTATATATTCCTATTGTGTAGTAGACGTAAGACAAATTGTATTATATGCTTCTTAATTTCAATTCAGGAATCCGCCCCTGAGCACACTCTTTCAGGGGTGAACTAAAGTTTTATGTGTTACAATTATTACCAAAATGAAATACATATGAGGAGACAAAGAGGAAGGCAGAAAATAGGAAAGATTGGAAAATACTGGGTTTGCAGTGAAAGACATGCCCTTGGTCAGACACTAAATGAACGAATGAATGAATGAATGAATGAATATGAATATGAATATGAATTGTGGAAAGAAGTAGCCAAGAAGATTAATGCATTTGTGAAACCAAGTACAGTCAACTCCGGATACGGTCAATCTCTGCGGACTTGCATATTTCGTGCACTATGTCCGAGGTTCACTGAATCCGAAGTGTCTCTCTTCTAACCTTAAATGGCAGGAATGAATGAAATTGTGAACAAGAAAATAAAATACTATACAGTAACTAAAATATATCATTTTTGTGGAATGGATTACACTGTATACTGTTACTCACAGTTGACTTACTGAAACTATGCTCTCAACCCACGTCCTCTTACGAAAGACCACGTTCAGTGTCACTTATAATCGCCTTTTCTTCCAAAGAAAACACTTTATGCTTCGACATTTTTATACAGTACATTCACTAATTCGAACACTAGAAACAGACTGATCAGGTAGAAATGACAAACACTGTTATAATGTGACTGCGTACTCAGCCTTGGAATTTCCCGGGTCACTTACTAATGAAAACTGGGAGGATATTGATGGAATTTGAAAGCCATCGGAATCTTACCTTCATTTGTGCTCTGGACATAATGTCCGTCCCCTTTTAATAAAAGAAGGTAATTTCATTTTCCGTTGTTTCGATGCTATCTGTCATAATGGAAATGTTTCTGAGAACAAAAGGCAACCATTTGACGGTGGAGAATTAGAAATAACTGTAGAGTAGTGTGCCTGAGAACAGAATGGCAACCCTTCGACGGTGGAGTGAGGCAAGGTCGTCACACGTTGCCTGGTTTACAGTACATCTCATTGTCTAGGAATCACTAATCCTACATCTGTCCTTTGACTAAAGGAGTAAGAAAGTTAGAATGTTTTCTCAACACATTCTTTCAATTTTATACAAGGAGGTCTCACTTCAAATAAAAATTTTTAAGGATACAACTCTTGTAACTTCAATTTTTAAAGTTTATTATAACCGAAACAAGGGTTCACTATAAACGGAAGTCCACACCTGTGGAGTAACGGTTAGCTAGTCTAGCCGCGAAACCAGGTGGCCCGGGTTCAATTCCCGGTCGGGGCAAGTTACCTGGTTGAGGTTTTTTCCGGGGTTTTTCCTCAACCCAATATGAGCAAATGCTGGGTAACTTTCGGTGTTGGACCCCGGACTCATTTCACCGGCATTATCACCTTCATCTCATTCAGACGCTAAATAACCTAAGCTGTTGATAAAGCGTCGTAAAATAACCTACTGCTATAAACGGAAATATTAATGCACTTGTTGTGCGACCGTCACTAAGGTCGCACTGGTTGCTAGCCGGACGGCTACTGCGTTTGACTTCTGCTCCTTCTCATCAGGATTTCTGACACTACCATTTTACACAGCAATGGAAAACTGTTTTGCTGGAAGAGCTGGAGCTCTCAGGATACTATAGGAAAACTACATGATTACTAAACTTAGTCTGAAATGATTGCAATATTGTAAACTCTACTTGATTTATTATATATTTACAAAATGTACAAACAAAGTTATTAATACTTACAAGGTATTTCGTTTTCTGCCGCCGACGCAATCACGCTACCGTCTCTTCTTTACCAAAAAGACCCGATTAACACCTTCCGTCAATCTCAACTAACTGCAGCATCTCCTCACCAACACTTTTTATGTTTCGTTAACAGTTTCCCGCGCGGGGTACCGACCACGCCATCCACCAGGTGGGATGGGCTTAAAACCCCTTTTCGATTTTGCGTGCTTACAGGTGTCGTCTTAATCAAACATCTCTTACATTTAATTCGATTCAATGCAATATAGCGATAAGTCGCTTTGATGAGACTACGCGTAAGAAAAGAGTTCGAACAATGCGTGATATAATTTAACCAATTAAAATGCATGCTTTGTTCTACTGGACCAATGCGATTAGTCCAGCAATGATCTGTGGCGTAAGAATACTTTTATCGTAGCCAGTGATTTACCACACGCGCGACAAACTCTATAACGCTGGCTAAGCATCTATTTACTTCGCAAGCTGGGATTTCATTGCGCTTCTTAACCATGTATTCCGCTGACACTGTTCCTGTTTCAAATTTAATACTCCACAGGAAATCATGCTACAGGGCGCTCTTTAGCCCTGGGGCATAACACACTTTTTAATGTGTACAGGTCGAAACCAACGATTTAGGTTCACTATAACCGAGTTCACTATATCCAGAATTGACTGTAGTTAATTTTTTGGTTCAGAGGATGGATAGAACAACTTGTATTTGTGAGATTTTTTTTCTTTTAAGCGTATAAAATAATAGATAATTGCTACGATTTCGTCTTCAACTGTCATCATGTTACAAATTGAGAAGTGCACAACAAAACTACGTACAATACGTTGTCGTGAAATTGAGTTCGAGACAGTCCGAAACATTCTTATCCTGTATCGGACGGTCCGAGACAATGTCCGATGCAGTATACGGCCGACCTTACTGGGACCACCAGGGGTCGCTTGCGAGGCGATGGACTTGCATCCATCAGCAAACCATGGTTTAAAACATTAGATTTCATATTTTGTTTGTCAGTAATTACAACAATACCATCAGTGTTCACCATGTAAGGGGACATTTTAGACTGCTCTAAACAAGGGTTGAAACACTTCGAAGGTTAGAGTAATTCCAGGAAGTGACAAAAGATAGAAGCTGCTCTGTCTGTCTCCATTAAGTGTGTCGTCTTGTAGCAAAGAATTGCCCCAACCAACATCCGATCCAGTAACGATTTTCTTCGCTCTCGAAACGATGGCTGTCCTCTAACAGGTTGTGTTCACTCCGTGCAAATCTTGGCATCCGTCTTACTGGCCTCGATTCTAACGCTTTTCTTTTTATTCCGCGCCGTGATTCTCTTTTTCTTATAACGCTCGCCAGGTGGAGAGGGGGAAGCTTAATGTACCACGTAATGCTGTCTTGTAGTCTTTGTATTGCATTCGCTGTATTAAACTCCTCGATTGTAATCTCACCACCAGGTTGAGAAGTTACGCGTAAAAAAATAATTTCTACACAGTGCGTAAAATACACGTAAAATGCGTAATCTATGTAAATAAATGTAAAAATGTATTAAATTAAAAAAAACTTCCTGTAATATGTTGAAACAAACAAAATCTTAATTGAACGGAGTTACCCAATAATAGACCAACCGACAATTTAAAAAAAAAAAAGAAAAAGAGATATTTGCAAAAATCTGTTGATGGCAGGCTAATTTAACTCCGAAAAAATCAAGAATGCGATATCAGAATTTTGCTGCTATTTATAAGCAAAAATTCGTTTATTGCATAAAATTTATTTATTTATTATGTTTTGAAATATTAATTCAACTGCTGGTCTCTTATTAAAAATCGGTTAGCCTTTTTTTGGTATTATTTGTGCTATTTTTTGTAAGAGTATGAATGTTATAAATACTTCTTGAATAAAATGTTTTATAAAAAAAACATTTATTTCAATGGCCAGTATTTCGAAACAAGTTTTTGGCGCTTGGTCTCTTATTGCGTAACTCTGTCCAATTGTCTGTTACTCGAGTTCCCAGGCCACTGGACTGAATTACTTCCCGTATTTCATTCAAGCTCTTCATATTAAGTCTTCATTTCTTCTATCCTTCTCACGCCTTCTATTCTGTAGGTGAATTTATGACATTCAGCAACGCTTCATGAATATTTATGTATTGTATTAACTATTGATACTAAAACTTTGTGTTGTACTAGTAGACTATATTGTAAAACTCTTCGGTATATATTTGAGCTAGACCGTGACTATAAGACTTTATAATAATATTAATTTTTTTTTTCGTTTGACATGTTCCATATTCTACCTGTGAAGCGATGTACGAATACCATGGAATGTAAATAAATAAAATACAGTACTATTTTTTGTCATCAAGAAGGGGTTTCACTGATTTGATTTTACAGTTGCATGAAGAAAAATATCCCTTACTAATAATAATAATAATAATAATAATAATAATAATAATAATAATAATAAGTGAAGATGTTCCCTATATTTCCAACGATATTGGACAAGAGTTTTTTTACTTGGTTATTTAACGACGCTGTATCAATTACGAGGTTATTTAGCGTCGAGGAAATTGGTGATAGCGAGCTGGTATTTGGCGAGATAAGGCTGAGGACTCGCCATAGATTACCTGACATTTGCCTTACGGTTTGGGAAAACCTCGGAAATAACCCAACCAGATAATCAGTCCAAGCGTGAATCGAGCGCAACTCTGAATCGCCAGGCAAGCGCCTTAGCCGACTGAGCTACACCGGTGGCTTTGGACAAGCGTTAATAATTTGTTGCTAGAAAGTGAGAGTGGGATATGAGTCGAATTCTCGATTAACAATTCAGCGAGAGCAGAAGTTTAATTGCTTCAATATTATCCTGACCGGTAAACATAGTTGAAGTTGGTTCCTGAAAATCAGAATTTAAAGAATTAAAAATATAAAATGTCATCCAATTGGTCATCTTTGTGGGAAAAAATTTTAAAACATTTTTTTTCTTCCATGTCTAGTCCTTATTTTTGCAAGTTCCGTGCAAAAAAAAAAATGTGGACCGAGAATGACTCACTGAGACAGTAACAAGCCTTGGACCTTAAACTGGTTTGGATGATGATGATGATGATGATGATGATGATGATGATGATGATGATGATAATAATAATAATAAAGTAGAGAAGTACCACAGGCAATTTCATTTCTATTAAATTCTATTTCTCAAAAGTCTGACACAAGAAAAAAAATATATTTCAAAATTGATGAAGGATCGGTGGTGCGGAGAAAAATTCTCTCCGGCACCGAGATTCGAACCCGGATTTTCTGCTCTACATGCTGACGCTCTATCCACTAAGCCACACCGGATTCCAATTCCGATGCTGGATTGAATCCTCTCAGTTTAAGTTCCACCTCTTAGTTTCCCTTTAGTGGCCAACCCTCATGCACTGTGTCACAGATGTGTGACAGTGGCACAATGTCCGACACACTAATGTGCTGAGGTGCACTCATTACGAGTGACTAAGTGGCCGGGATCCGACGGAATGAGAGGATTCAATCCGGCATCGGAATTGGAATCTGGTGTGGCTTAGTGGATAGAGCGTCAGCACGTAGAGCTGAAAACCCGGGTTCGAATCCCCGTGGCGGAGAGAATTTTTCTCCGTTCCACCATCCTTCATCATATGATAACACAGAATTCCTGCATGGGAATATCATATGTACTTCGGTACATCGCTATAATATTCCAACAAGCTGAGAAAAATCAGAGAACTTGTGAAGTAAATTTAATTAAAATATCGCTTGAACAAACAGTAGCTTATTTCCACAGACCTCATTCAAATAACTCGCGGACCCCCGAGGTTCCGCGGGCCAGCGGTTAGGAACCGCTGGTATTACAGGCATGCTCCATTGATAGTCTACCATTCGAATACTTGAAGCTTGGAGCAATGCTCTGTTGAGTATCGAGGAGAATAGCCGATTCTTATTTTTCTGCTTAGCAATCGTCCATGGGAGGGTAGAATAAAATTGTGTGAATATAATGACCGGGAGCAGCAGGAGTCTCCCGCAACCCGCAACACTCACAAACCAGGTTGCGGAGTGCACTGACACGGTATTTCACAGCCTCCCTCTCCATTAGAGGCGAAACAAATTGAAAATTATGGACGGCAACAATTTAATTATCCCGAGTAAACATGAAATACGATCTGTTATGGTTTTATAGACATTTTTACGAACACAGCTTCTAGCAGTTATTCCGTTGCTATGCTTTTCGTTCGTCAATTTTTCACCGTTTCCAGAATTAAGCTCATCCTTCTCTGTGGTAATGTGCTTCTTTTTGTGGTGAAGTTCCGGGATTGAATCTCTTTGGTTTAAGGGGGAATGGAATTGGATTACGGACTAAAATTTGAATTACATTTAATTTTTCCAATCTATTATTTGGTTTTCCTTTTTAAAATGGTATATTACCACAATAAAACTGTAGCCATTATAATTTTTCGATTTTCTGAGGAAAGATGTAGAAGTTTTAATTTTAACTTTAACTTTAATTTTAATTTTAACTTTTGTAGGAAACAGAAAACGAATGTAGGTAAATTCTCATTTTTATATAGAACTACAAATGATTGGAATGACATACCTGCAGCTGTCTTTGAGGGCTGTCCTTCCTTAAGGAGATTCAAGAATAACTTAAAACGTTGTGTATAAAGTGTAAATTAAAATTAAGATGACGTTTATTTTTTTAAGGTGACCTGTATTTATTTAGCCTGACGAGTTACTCCCTTGTTTTGAATTATAAATTATTTAAAAATGGTTTGTAAGAAGGTCTTAGACTAGAAATGTTTAGTTTAAATGTAGTTCTGTTTATAAGTATGAATAAGAGTGTAATTGTTTGTCTTATTTGAGCTGTTGTATCAGTGAAGCGTGATGAGTCAGTGAAGTTATGGTTTTACAGTGCAATGAATAGTTCCGATCAGTGATAATTTATAGTGTCAGTGAAATGTGTTATATAGTGTCAGTGAAATGTGTCATAGTGCCAGTACAGTGAGATGAGAGTAAAATGAAAGATTATTATCCGTAGGGGAGTAAAATGACATACTATGTGTTTTGTGAAAACACTGTAAGCTGAGTTTGAATTTACAACTCTATAATGCACAGAAGCTGTAAACAGTGATTACATCCAAGTTTTAGCAAGCAAAGGTGCTTTTTGGTGAAGCATGTGCAACTAAAGGAAAAAAGTGCAAGACGATATAATATTGTTGAGGTATGTTATGTATTTTTTGTCCTTTTAAGCTTCAGATATTAGTGAAATAATGTTCATGAATATTCCCCTCTATAAAAAGTATTACAATATCCAAATTCATAAAGAGGTTAGGTCGTACTAACACTACTTCTTATTCTTCTTCATTCCGGGTAAAATGACATACCACCTACTTGGCTAAAATGACATACTATGTCATTTTACCCAAGTGCATGTTTCTGACTGGAAATGAGAAGCCATATATTATGGGCGATAGCGATTTGCAAAATTGATATCAAATTTGTTTACAATGGCTGATTAGTGATTACTTCTGTGAAATTATGTATTACATAGTGGGATCTCTCTCATTGCTCGACTGAATTTTTCGTAAAGCTAACTGATTTTAAAATAGGTGAGATGGGGATTTCTTTAAAATATATAAAATCCTAGAGTTTCTAAAATAAATATATTTTCAATATTTATACGCACTGAATTTTGTTACTCTGATTTATCCTCTTATGAATGAGCTAGGCTTAGCGAGTCCGAAGTTTACTTGCATCTACTTCACCAAAAAGCGCTTTTGTGGAAAACATTGTAAGATGAGTTTGGATTTACAGCTCTATAGTGCACAGAAGTTGGCAACAGTGATTACACGTCATGTTAGCCTTCCTCGTCACTGCACCCACCGGCTCCAGCCACTTGATGTCTCTTTTTCGGGCCTTTGAAAACATATGATCAGCCGTTACAGAGTGGCTGAGGAACCATCCTGAATGGGTGATAACACAGTTTCAAATTGCGGACTTATTTTCTGAAGTCTATGGAAAAGCTGCAACCATCACCAATGCATTGGGTGGATTTTCTTCAACAGGAATTTGTCCACTCAATTCGGAGATATCTCCTGATCACTTATTTAGTCTGCAGCGCCCACAGACAGACCTCTAACGAATGCAGTCCCTACAGATGGGCCAAAGGGTGCAACACAGAAGAGCAGTTCAACAACAAGGAATGCAAAAGAACATATGATAGAGCCATCACCAACAACTGCTCCAGCAGCGGAAACATCACAAACGATTCCTTCACCTCATGTGACACAGCAAGAGATCTCCCCGATTCCCTCTAGCACTAGATCTGTGGCGAGAAGAAAGAGAACACATGAAGGGTCCCAAATCGAGCATCTCTTTTATTAACCAATTAAAATTAAAGGCAGCTGAAAGAAGAGCTGTAGAAGAAAGGTGTTCAGCAAACAGAGGAAAAAAATAGCTTCAGTTTGATCTGAGCAATGGGGACCAAGATGAAGAGAGTGACTTCGATGGTGATGTTGAGAACGATGCACCTTGTCTGTACTGCAATGAATTTTACAGCCAATATAAACCAAAAGAAACAGGGCTACAGTGCAAGAAATGTTTCTCATGGGCACACAATGAATGTGCAAGTGTATCTAAGAGAACATTTTTTTTTTAACTATGTAAAAATTAACTTAAGTGTGTCATTTTACCCTAGTGATTTGGGTAAAATGACATAGTTTGTCTATTTTCAAACATACCTTTCAGTTAAAGATTGTCAGTATTTTCCACTTTCTATTGATCTTAATATATGTGTTAATGTTGTAGTATTAGTTATATATAATTGACAAAAACAAATTTGGTAAGAATACATATTTTTTTCAAGATTTCCTTAAGGTATGTCATTTTAGGCCTAGTTCCCCTACCAATGTGAAACTTATGTAGGGCCTCCTATACATATGTAGGTTGTAATGTAAATTATTAATTAGGTTATTTTATGTATTATTATTAATTGTAATTATTTTGTATAATTGTATTGTGTATTCTTATTGTATTGTGTATTGTTTTATTGTGTATACCACTGCCACCGGATACTTGCCCACTTGGCAGTGTAAATAAATACGTACATACAAAAATAACGGATTTTAGACGGACAGTTATTTTTTTTTCATATTTAATCTTTGATTTTTCCTCCTCGAAATGATATAATATCATATGAAGGATACACAGAAAGAACATACTAAGTCACTATTTGTTTAGTTTTGTTTTTTTGGTCCCATCTGCAAGCTCATAAAGTAAATCAGAATGGCAAAAAGCCTGCATTGTAACTTGGTAACAAACTAAATGAGATGTAAACTAATATGTCTTACCAGTGTATTAAAGTTGAGACATACTCCTCTGTGAAATTTAAGAAAAGTGACTTACCATGTTATTTCCGCGGACCCTTCACATATGATTGATTATATGAAAGTTATATCCAGGAAACATAGTATAGTCTGTAGCATATGCAGTCTAACTTCTTTATGTATCTCGAATTTTCGATATCTCGAGCTAATTTTAATTTGCCGGCAGCATCATATATAATTTGTAAAATTTATTTCGTTACTCGAATTTTTCGATATCTCGAAGTATATTTTATTTCTCAGTCTTAAAACATTTACTGTTTATTTCACACTCATTTTCCCTAAGATTAATTTTTTTAAAACAAAAAGAATTTTTTCTCAGCTTCTATTTAATATATAAAGCTGAAATTTTCAGAAATTGTTCCTTTGGATGTTGTACTGAAATTATATTTTTGAAACTTGGAGATCTTACAGGGGGTAATGCACTGAAAATCGTTAAAAAATATATTAATGGGGAAAATTATTTTTAAATGATCAAAATATTTTCCTCGGCACATTTCTTTAAATTATTTTCAATTTAGATTCTTGATATTTTGTTTGAGTCCAAGTCTCAGATTTATTGATAAGGATAGTAAGAATTACACTCTTTTATATGCGTAACTTGGATTTCTCTTGCTCTTTAATATGTTCAATAAAGAATAATCCCTGTTTGCAAATTGGAGTCTGTTGTTAATTTCGTCATAGCATTATTATCTGTTGTTCTTGTTCAAAGATAATTAAACGTGTTGATTTTTTCAGAATTATATTGACTATTTCGTTTATATGACGTCATTCCATTTTCGGCCAATGAAGTGTAATGAAATTTTCAATTCCAACCAATCACAGTCATACATCGCAATAATTTTTGCAGCTCGATTTATCACTATCAATTTATCGTATGGTCATTCTTTTGTTTAGTCAGTGTCACAAACTGTTTCCACGTAAATTGATGAGCACGAATCCATTGTACTAAATAAAGTGCGAAATCCTACTTCCACATCTAGATCTTCATCTTCTAATTCCATGTCCATTGTATCTAAAGAAAATGACACTCCTTCATAACAATTGTTCATTTAATGTATTAATTAGGTTATTTATAATTATACTATAAAATGTTTAAATTAAATTATGATTTCAGCAGATAATGAAAACGTATTTCTGTTATAATAAGAGACAAGCGCAGAACGTGTAATTAACATTTTTAAACCTGTATTTCGCTTTTCTCAATTGGCATTACTGAATAGCATTAAATTTCTTTATTGCACTAATCGTTATTCATCTATTTCGACTTCACAATGTCTGAATTTTTTTTATAATTTAAGAAAACTATATCATAGAACAAGTTAATACTTTTAACTTCCTTGGCTGCCATCTATCATATACTCATGAAAAAGATATTGATTATAAAATTGCCAAATTTAACAATATATGTGGGACCATTAGAAGAACACTCCGTAATAAAACTAGGAAAGATACACAGATTAAACTATATAAAGTTATGGTAATACCAACGGGCTTATATGCGAGTGAAACTTGGACGTTAAAAGAGAAAGATAGAAGTCGACTACAGGCAGCTGAAATGCGATTTCTTCGAAGTGTAGTAGGAGTAACTCGACTGGATCACATCAGGAATGAGGAAATAAGAAACAATCTAAAAGTTAACAGTCTGTTAGAAACTGTAGATGAGTATAAACAGAAATGGTGGGAACACGTACAACGGATGAGCCAAGATAGAACCCCGAAAATAATCGCTGACTATGTACCCACTGGAAAAAGAAGCATCGGCCGACCAGCAAAAAGGTGGATACAAGAAATTAAGGAGCCGCAACGGGCTTAAAGCCTACAGCTTGAAGCAGAAGAAGAAGAAGAAGAAGAAAACTTTATTATACAATTATGTACAATACAATTTGCTTAAAATTATAACTACTGTACTATAAAGCACACAAGAAACCTGTATGGAGGTTGCAGTCCTATGACTGTCCCCTGACAATATGCGAAATGAAATAGAAATGTTAATCTTCATACAACAGGTCTGAATGTCTTTTTCTTATAATGTCTGAATAGGTTAAGTATTCATAAATATACAATTATTAAAAATATTATAGGGATATAGGCCTACCCTACTATTTACATTTTTATTTTATTCACGAAATAGTCCTAATAAATGTCACTTGAAGTCTGAGATTTGCCAATAAATCCACGAGCGAACGTGACATTGCTATAGATTTGTAAATCATTTTGAGATAAACGGGCTTCTTTCATTTTTAAAATTTAGATTCTGTTGCAAACAAGTGCATTTTAGCGAATTGAATAACTGTGAAGTGAAGGGTTTAATTTCAAATTCATATTCTTCTATCAATAAAATACGAGTACCATCAACATAGACATAAGTTATGCAGTAACATTAATTTAAATGCCTTTAAATTACAGAATGTCACGATAACATACTAGACATCACCTCCAATAACGTTTTAACTCATTTTAATCGGTTATTTAACGACGTTGTATCAACTACTAGGTTACTTAGCGTCAATAGAATTGGTAATGCGAGTTGATGTTTGGCGAAATGAGGCCGAAGGCTCTCCATTGATTACCTGATATTCACCTTACAGTTGCAGAAAACCTCTAAAGAACACAACAACGTAATAAGCTCAAGCGGAAATCGAACCCATGCCTGACCACAGGTCCGGATCGGCAGAGTCCAAGTCATAGACCTTTGTGGAATTTCCTCAGAGAGAATAAGCAGGGATAGCCTTCTATGTGTTCACTGGTGTTGATATTTCAACACCTGCTAAATTCCTCACAGGACATCTGGATTTTTTCTCTCTCCTCGCCGTCTTCTTTCAGTATACCTCTAGAGTCGACAGCAATTCTCAAGAGGTTATTTTCTTAAGCTTATTGAAATTCTGGAAAATTCATGACTGAAAAACATATATTTTGTTGTTAATATTCTGACGCCTTGTTCCGAAGTTCGCTGACAACGCGAATATATTTCTTTTCTTCTTCTTCTTCTTCTTCTTCTTCTTTTAAAGAAGAGTTACGAGAAGATGCTCATGAGAGAATTCAATCGTTCATTCTTTCTTGTTCTATATTTTCTTTAATGACGGTTTGTTGGTGAATCACTTACTAATGACATGCATTGTGCCCAGCATTTTGGATACCTTCTTTCTTTGTGTTTCAAAATAAATTTTTTCCCCGTGTATTTTGGGCAAGCGATCATAATGCATTCTGTCAGCTTGAGGGTTATATTAGTTTTTCTTCATTTTTTTAAATATAATTTTCGTTTTTCTTGTATGTTTCACAACTGTCTAATTTCTTCATTAGGTATCTTATTTCCTGGAGATTGCTAATTGAATAGCTAACTCTCCAAAGGGGCTCAGTGCCAGTTTTTCGAATTTCAGTTTATTCAGCCCAAGGCAGATACATCCATATGAGCGTATCATACTTGGACTCTGCCGCAGTTCAGCTGTGACACATTCATACACCGAAAGATGGAATTGGATGCATCTCAACATGCATTTGGAAGTGTGTTTTTCATCAGTATCTCAAAAAACTTGTTTCTGGCACTTAGCCCTTTTGAAAAGGTAGGTATTAAATTATTCTTACTCTCATCTCTACTGTCCAAGAGGTTTTGTTGTTTTCTTGGTCTTGGTTCATAATTCTGATGCATACTTACACTTTCAATTCATTTATAGGTAGATCGTAATGTAGACCTAGAGCGTCTTTCATAAGTAACTGATCACTCGAGAAATGATTAATTTTTACGATTTTTGGTTGTGTTGTAGGGTAAGGTTGCCTAATTCCGTGACATATTTAATAAAGTCTATATCAGGGAGCGTCAAGTGACTACACTCTCGTGCATACGTACAAGCCCTCAAGCCCTGGCGTACGGCTGCGGGCAAGGGTAGCTGCTTCCACAGTGGCGGAGCTGAGAACTTGTATGTGAACCGAATTTGTGATAAGAATATACATTAATTTCAACTTTTAATTGAAGTACACTTTCAGTGTTAATTGCACTGTACTGAAAACAGTACTCTACACAATTTGGTACAGTTAACTATATTTGCATGTTTGCACAATAATGAAACAAAACAAAATATACATTTTTATACAGATTAACATACTACGAAATAAAACTGTTCACTGTTTGTCTTCTTCTCATTGCTATACAGTTCAATTAACAAAATAAAACAACAGTACAGACGTTATTATTCAAATACAATTCTCTAATAACAATACTTTTTCTTATACATCAGAGATCCGCGGCGATTTTTGCAGTTTTCTGTTAGTAAGCAGTTTTAAATTCGCAGAGCTATTGTTTTAGTACCACCCAATCGCAAACATGCTTTCAAGTGTTCATCACTTAATTGGCTTCTGTGACGTGACTTTGTAAACTTCGTTAAAGAAAACAGTGTTTCGCATACGTAGGTTGTCCCGAACATGCTCAACGTTCTTGCAGCGAGAAGTATACAAATGATTAATACATTTTCTGTTTTGATACTTATCCTTTAGCTCAATATTGCTTTGTAAATCAAGTATTTCTAATTGTAGTTCAGCAGAAATATCCAGGACACTCACTGAAAAAGGTGTTGCAAATATCTTAAATTGTTGTTCAAGTTTTCTAATATCCTGAAATCTACGTTCGAAGTCTTCGCATAATTGTTGCATTATTCTTCTAGCCTATATCCTTTCATGTCCAAGGCTTCTAACAGGTTTCCCATGTACATCCATAAATAAGCAATTTCATTTCTAAGTGCAAGAAAACGTTTCAGAACTTTTCCTCGACTTAACCACCTTACCTCGGTATGGCACAGTAAATCCCCATACTCACTGTTAATATCATCCAGCAGTGTCCTGAACTCCATGTGATGAAGTCCTTTAGACCTTATGAAATTATTTGTTCGCACAACAACATCCATTATATTGCTAAGGTTCATGTTTTTAGCACATCAATTTTCCTGGTGCAAAATGCAGTGCACCGGTGCCCCCAAGCGACCTCTATAGACTCCACCACTGATAGGCTGCAGTGTACAACTGTACTGCCCGCAGTGGAAGCCCTAAGCAGGCCTGTATGCCCTCTCTTGACTCGACCTGGCGGAGCCTGGTCTATATTTATGCCAAAATTGTAATAAAAGTTTTCGAATAACACCTAAATGACGTTATTTGGACCTTTAGCTACAGTTTTTACAACATTCAGTATCAACAGTTTCACAAGTTTGGTGTATAATGTATGATTCTTCATTGTTATACAGTGGCTCCTAAATCCGTGACAGAATCCAAATTCCGTGATAGTGGTTTCCTAATTCCGTGATACTAAAATAATCCTCATCAACTGCTCAGAAAATAAACGTGTATTTGGAAAAACACATTAAAGTCACGGTATATTGTTTTAATATGGATTAAACAAGAAATTACAACATAGAAAAAGGACCTAAGTGACAAATTTCATAGAAAATACTTGTGTAACTACAGAAATACATATTACATATTAATATATTATAAACACAATAAACTGAAAGTTAAATTCAATACAAAATTAAATTTGAATGAATTGAATTATAACACAATTATTTCTCATTATTTATATTCCTAACAACAGCAGTAATTAAGTTAAATATATGCCCTGTTATTTTATTATAATTATAATTGATGTTTTCTAGAACTTATTCCTATTATTATTTCCACGAACTATTTTCTTTCATAGACATTAATTTTCACAATTTAGCGTTGGCTTCACTGGTCGAGTGAGCCAGGAAGGAGAAATATGAAAATAAATCCGAAAATGAGAAAGCTGCTGTAGCATTGTTATTGTCTTACAATGTTTAAATAATCATACACATTGATTCAGCTGACTATAATCTACAGTAATATATCATTTTTATGATGCTACTTTATATTATTTCTTACCTCAAATATAAAATGTGCCTTCAGGAGCGGTCACAAGAGAAAGATAAACTTACTGGTCAACCACCTTTCACTGAACAATAGCTTCTGCAGTCGACTGCTTTTATTCAAAAGGCGGGTAGTCAATAGAATTGAAAAGAAGACATCTCCTGGCACCTGTTAGGTATTTAAAAAACTTAAAAGTCAGAGACCACAACTCCATGGCAGTCAATTGAAATTTTATCACGTGATTAGGGGTATCACGGAATTAGGCACCTTTACCCTACATCTCTGCTGGTAAGAACCTTCCCCAGTGACGTATACTCAATTTGATTACGCGTTTTTCTGCCAGAAGTGTCCATTTTTCTATGTAGAGATGTATGAAACTACCGCTATGAAATTAATAACTTAGGGTTAGTGTCAAAAAACAAGAAAACCGGTTTTGCCCACTGTTCTGTTTATTCAGTGGCTGTTTGTTAATCCTGAATTGATTTTTGCTAATCTTACGGGAAATAGAACGTTGCTGGGGTATATTTTATATAATTTATTGCTGTATTATAATAGGTCAGTTTCTGTCAGATGCGTTTCCAATTCACTGTGGGCTAAAGCAAGGAGATGCACTATCACCTTTACTTTTTAACTTTGCTCTAGAGTATGCCATTAGGAAAGTCCAAGATAACAGAGAGGGTTTGGAATTGAACGGGTTACATCAGCTGCTTGTCTATGCGGATGACGTGAATATGTTAGGAGAAAATCCACAAACGATTAGGGAAAACACGGGAATTTTACTGGAAGCAAGTAAAGAGATAGGTTTGGAAGTAAATCCCGAAAAGACAAAGTATATGATTGTCTCGTGACGAGAATATTGTACGAAATGGAAATATAAAAATGGAAATTTATCTTTTGAAGAGGTGGAGAAGTTCAAATATCTTGGAGCAAAAGTAACAAATAAAATGGTACTCGGGAGGAAATTAAACACAGAATAAATATGGAAATGCCTGTTATTATTCGGTTGAGAAGCTTTTATCATCCAGTCTGCTGTCAAAAAATCTGAAAGTTAGGATTTATAAAACAGTTATATTACCGGTTGTTCTTTATGGTTTTTGGACTCTCACTTTGAGAGAGGAGCATAGGTTAAGGGTGTTTGAGAATAAGGTGCTTAGGAAAATATTTGGGGCTAAGAGGGATGAAGTTACAGGAGAATGGAGAAAGTTGCACAACACAGAACTGCACGCATTGTAATCTTCACCTGACATAATTAGGAACATTAAATCCAGACATTTGAGATGGACAGGGCATGTACCACGTATGGGGAATCCAGAAATACATATAGAGTATTAGTTGGGAGGCCGGAGGGAAAAAGATCTTTAGGGAGGCCGAGACTTAGACGGGAAGATAATATTAAAATGGATTTGAGGGAGGTGGGATATGATGGTAGAGAGTGGATTAATCTATCTCAGGATAGGGACCAATGGCGGGCTTATGTGAGGGCGGCAATGAACCTCCGGGTTCCTTAAAAGCCAGTAAGTAAGTAAGTATTATAACCTGTTTCTGTATGAACTTTAGATCATACCACTTGTAAGTTTATGAATACAAATACATTTATAAAGTAAAAATAACTCTCTTAAAATATAACAGAGTGATATTGAAGACTTTAGTAACTATCGATTGTGTGATGCTGGTCCACGATTTAGATAGGCGACGTTCCTGGACAGCCCTCACCGGGAATTGGTCGCTTGATCTTCTGTAACTCGTCCTTTGGGGGCAATACATTTGCTTCTCGCGCGAGTGGCTCTCACAAGCATTACCTGTGCTTTACGAGCGAGTGGCTGTGGGTTTGATTCCCAGCAGGGACACTAGTTAGCTCTGCAAATTGGCAAAGGGTATGGAGGAACTGAGAAGCAGTATTCGTTGGTAAATTAGGCCGGCAGACCATTCATTTATATGTGTTTAACTCATTATCAGTGTGGTAGTGTGTACATCTGGGTCTTTGTTAACCAAACACATGTGATTGCAAATCTGGCTTTCAGGTAAAGCTCCCTGTGGAGCAGACTTGAATAATTTCAAGGATAAAATTGTCCCGGGACCGGATATCGATCCCGGGACCCTTCGTTTAGCGCACGAATGCTCTACCGACTGAGCTACCCAGAAATACACCCGACGCCGTCCCAATTTTTCCCTTTATATCCACACAACTCAAGTGGGCTGACAAGGTGCCAGAAACCCAAAAGAGTTTAGGATAGGATAATATAATAGGATAGGATAGGATAGGATACCAATGAAATTACCAAAAGAGTTTACTGTACTCCAACCAGGAGAAAGTCTCAGGGGAATGAGACGCAGCGGAGAAATGCTGTGAATGAATGTTGATGTCATAAGATCACACACGTGGGTACACGCAACTCCATTGGCTAACTCTCAAAGCACAAACGATAACACTGATACACACATACTTATACTATCCTAGTTACAAAATTAGATTACGCTTAATCTCCTGGTCTTTTAATCCCTCCATACAGGAAATAACATATGCAGGAGAGCACATGTTTTTTTAAACTGACTTTATAACGGTAATATTATCTATCTACTTCGCTTCAATAGATGACGCAATAGTAAGCACATTCCTTTTACTGTTAATCTCCTGGTTGGAGAAAAGTATGTGGACTCAAAGTTGGGTTTCTGGCACATTGTCAGCATACTTGAGTTGTGTGGATATAAAGGTGAAAATTGTGACGATGTTGGGTGTAGTTCCTGGGTAGCTCAGTCGGTAGAGCTTCCGTGCACTAAGCGAAGGGTCCCGAAATCGATACCCGGCCCCAGAACAATTTTTCCCTTGAAATTATTCACATAATGTGGTTTTTCATCATAGAGACTCTGGTTTAAGTATTAGTGAATTCAGATTGAATAAATTGTAGTTGATAGGGACGGTGCTGTACCACCAGCATCTTGTTATTTTTTACTGACGTCATTGAGCCATATCTCCCTGCTCCGCTATCATGCGGGTTTTCTGGTGAAAGAAACAATGGAAAATTACTGCACCGTTTCAACACATTCTTCCCGTCTGTAAAAGAAATAAACGAAAATTATTGGATTTTACTTGGAAAGTTTTTAATCGGTTATTTAATGATGCTGTATCAACTACTAGGATTGAGAAATTAAATGGAATTATTCAGTCTACAAATTTATCTAGGGAAGTGTTAGGTTAATAATCCATTACACTAATAAAAATATGATTTAATTGATAACAAACGCTTTCAACCATACTGTAGTTATCCTCCGGTTATTGGATGCATAAATATGAACATAAAATCACGTAAAAATAGTACATAACATTGCAGCATAAAACATTATGTTACATAGAGATTAAATATTAAAATAATGAAGTAAAAGTGTGCATAGTTAAATATATCGAGGTGAAAATCAGCAGGTAACATAGATACTGTTTCATGTAAGCTACAGTTCAAAAAAAAAAAAAAAAAAGTGGCCGCACTCGTGAACAGCGAATATTTTCTAAGTCCACTTCGGGTCACGGCGATGTTACACGATGCATGTGCTTGTAGAAGAAGTTCCGGAACTATGGAAGTATCCCATATCTGGGTTTCGTAGACCAGCGGTAGGGTGCTTGCTTAATGATTAAAAGGTTGTGGGTTCGGGCCTTCTTCAAGTTTTCATTTTACTTTTTAATCGTTCTTTAGCTATATAAATAATACTAAAATTATCATTTATATTCTGTTATCGCTCTTTATGGATATCAAGTTATTTATATTTTGTTATCGTTGTTTTAGCGATATAAATAATGTTCAAGTTATTATTTTTTGTATTCTGTTATCGTTCTTTAGAGATATAAATGAGGGGCTTAGAACAAAAATCAGGTAAGTGACAGAAACCTAGTTTTGAGGAAATTACAGTTAAAGTTCTACATGCAATGGAATATTATACACTAGTTTGGTGAAATGATGCCCATATAGCAGCACTGCACAGTGTGATCACTTACCTGATTTTATCCCAAAGAAACATCCTTTTGGGCTATCACAACACGCACTTACCTATTTTTTAAAATAATGTCACTTAACTGCTTTTTGTTCTAAGCCCCTCAAATGATATTCATTATTTCTATTCTGTTATCGTTCTTTAACGAAATGAATAATATTCGCGTTTTTATATTCTGTTATCGTTCTTTAGCGTTATATATAAGATTCAAATTATTTATATTCTGTTATTGTTCTTTCGCGATATAAATAATCTGTATTTTATGTAATTAACTCTTATAATACAAATAATCATTTTTCTTTGTAAAATAGGTTATTTTATTTAAATAATTAAATATATATTACATAATATCTTATATCAATTCAACAAATCGATATTTATCATTTATATTCTGTTATCTTTTTTAGTGATACTGTATAAATAATATCCAAGTTATTTATATTGTTATCGTTCTTTAACGACATCAGTAATATTCAAGTTATAGTTTATATTCAGTTGCCGTTCTTCAGCGATATAAATAACATAAATTTATTATTAGGTTTGGAACAATACAGTTGCATAATACTGGTGTTAGTTTTCCTTTTTATATTATTATATTATACTATCTTGAACCACAATAAAATGAAAAGGAGTGATGAGAAATTGAACCTGAGACGTTGACATGTAAATTCTGACGTTCTTCCGCTGAGCTACGAGGGCACAAGCGTGGAAACATTTGCAGAAAAATTGGCCCAATCCCCCTCCAAGATTTTCTGATGATTTGTAGAAGCTAGTCCAGGATGCAGGGGGGGGGGCAAAGGCTAATTGGGATTTCCCGGTCTCTGGTCGGGTCAAACATCCTGATAGAACTAATATTTAACTCTTGCGGTGAATTTCGGTGAATTTCGGTGAAGTCCAGAGGGCCCATTTAGTCAAATCCACTCTCCTCAACTGCACGGTGAGACAGTGGTATGCGGAACGCAACGGGAAGTTATCGCATTTATCCTTCCCAAGAAAAACTGCAAACATGAGCAAAGGAAGCTTTAATAGAAAAAGGAGCATCTTCTGCGGACCTCTGGAAAAAGAACAAATGAAGAGACTAGTGAAGTGCTTTATGTGGAGTGTGGCATTGTATGGGGAAGGAACATGGACATTACGACGAAATGAAGAGAAACAAATAGAAGCATTTGAAATGTGGATGTGGAGAAGAACGGGCATGTGAAGTGGACAGACAGAATAAGAAATGAAGTTGTGTTGGAAAAAGTGAGTGAAGAAAGAATGATGCTGAAACTGATTAGAAAGAGAAAAAGGAATTGGTTCGGTCTCTGGTTGAGAAGAATAATAGACGACATTAGGATATGTGGATCATATGCGGAGACTAAGAGGAAGGCAGAAAATAGGAAAGATTGGAGAATGCTGGGTTTGCAATGAAAGACCTGCCCATGGGCATAACACTTATGTATGTATGTATGTATGTATGTATGTATGTATGTATGTCCAGAATGCCTGGAATGTCGTGTCTAGGAACAGTCACTATTTGCAAAGACTAGTCGATTCCATGCCCACTCGACTGCAAGATGTGATCGAGATAAGGGGAAGATAGACTAAATATTGAATCGTAGCTTTTTGTTTTGTTTTTGAACGCTTATTTGTTTGAATGTTCTAAGGTAGACGCCAGTAATTTTGTTTTGTTTATGCCACGAACGATATTTTTGTTGAGAGTAAATTTTTTTTTCTTTCCATTTGCAGCCATAATGTCATAATGATAAAGTCATGGCATAATACATTAATGGACCTGATGTTAATTACTAAAATAATCGTAAAAGAGAAAGGAACAATGTATATTTTGTCTCTCTCTCTCTCTCTTAAAAACAAAAGATAAAAAGCACGAGGTTGTATTCGAACGCAGGACCTCACGAATAAGAGACCAGAATGCTACCATTACGCTATCAAGTAACACACAGTATACTTTAATTATAACTGTAGATATCAGGCAACGTGGTCCGACATCATGTAACATCGCCTGTCTCCGAATTGTAGCGAAGATACCCGAAGGGAACTTTGCTTCAAGAGAGCGGCCACTTTTTCTTTTGACAACTGCACAGCTTGATTCAGGGATTTTGGCCCCTGTTAAAAGTAAGTAAACAGACTAAGGCCCAATTGTATAAAACTCCCTGACTAAAGATCAACTTTGATCGAAGATCGAAAAGTGAACCAAGTTCAGACAATTCTTCTATTGTATAAAACTTTTCTCCGATCAAGTACCTTGGTTCAAATGCAATCTAAGTTCACCTGAAAAGGATTTGGCAACATCGCATAAACAGGTGAAATATGTGATGCGCGGACCATGTTGTACAAGTTTGTTCAGACTTGCCAATCTAGCGACTTTAACTCTTTTTCAATAACAATTTCTTTTAACTTCTGTATTGCTTAAATAGGGGTTTAGCGAACTTTTTTGCACCCCATAGTGACAAAATTTAATCTTTCTTTGTTGATTAATGAGAAATCTAGCGACTTTACAACTACTTTTTGGCGACTTTCCGTACACACTGTTGGAGACACTGGTTTATTTGTGCAATGTAAATAATGGCGGACAATAAGAAGAAGGTTGACTGTTCTCCAAATTGTTATCATGTTATGGTGTTTGATACTGCTAAACATAATAATAAAGCTTTATAAAACGACAAATTGGAAATTTATGAATGTACCTATCATATCCATTAATTAATGGTTGTTATAAACATAATATAATTATAGGTTATGTTATTTGATACTGCTGAACATGATAGAGCCATATAAAATATGATTGTTTGTGTATTAAGGCAAGAAATTAAAAAAAAATATATATATAAGTGTAATTAGCGTATCTATTAATATAAATAACAATGGTTATTCTATTTGCACAGTCTGCCACTCGTATATTTCAAACAGAAAAGAAATAACTGAACTTGGATAATCTAACTTAATCGGAGAAATTTCTTCAGTCAAAGTTGACTGTAGTTTGAGACAAATTAATCTCAGATTAGACTTTATACAACACAAAATTCCAAGTTCAGCTAGAACAAGGATCAATTTAACCTCTGATCTAAGATTAAATGGTTTATACTATCGGCCCTAAGAGCGAGTTAAGGCTGGTTCATAATAAACCGGGAACGGAAACGAGAACGAGAAGAGAAATATTGTTAAAATAAATGTATTTAAATGCGAGCATTCGCAATTAAATTTCACGTTCCCGTTCCCGAGCTCCGGTAAGCTTCTCGTTAATTATGAATGCTCACATTTAAATACATTTATTTTAACAATATTTCCGTTCTCGTTCCCGTTGTAGTTTCAGTTCCCGGTTTATTGTGAACCAGCCTTTACTCATCACGACTGGCGGGCTGGGTCACACAGGTCAGGCTGCGCAGTCATAACACCTAACACTTCCTTCTTATCATGTCGCGGTACACTCTGTCTTAAAACACAATATTCTTTCACACGTCCCGTTTTATAACGACTACGTCTGTTGACTAAACAATGTCATGATGGCTTATATTTTCTTGACATGAGTATCCCTCATCTTCGGGCTTAGATATTATCTTCATTCTTCCTCTTCTCTCATCACCAAAGAGAGCAGATGGGGTACGTTATCAGTGGACACAAGTTTACTATACCGTGAGCTTTGACTACGTCACGAGGTGGGGGGAAAATACAGTCCTTGTACGCCAAGGTCCGTGGACGGTCGGTCGGAGCGACGGCGACCGACCGTCCACGGACTTTGATTGTACGCACAGAGCTCTCTGATGTTATATGCTATCTAGTTTTCAATACCTATGCATTTCCTGGCGTATTTGAATTTCCTGTCTTCTTCTTATTCTTCTTTATTGGTCCTTCTACACTATTTCCTGTATTTACTTTTTTCCTATCGCAGTCCTTCTAATTAGTTCTAGTTGTGTTTACCGTAAATGCAAAGCATTTATTTGCCTTTACATTACAACATAGTTTACGATATGCGGAAAAAAACCCCTCGGCATGTACTTATTGCAGCGACTTGTTGAGGATTTCGAATCGCAGCACTTTTCCACGGATGGTGAAAAACTTACATGCATGGTATGTAAAGTCGATCTACTGTGGAACAAGAGATACCATGTACAAAAACACTAAAACTCTAAAAGACACAAAGAATGTTTTAAGTTGTTGAATTTCAAGAAAGTCGAAGCTATTTCCACGAGTTCAAATGTGGAATGTGATTTTTACCAAGACTTGGGCCATGTGTTCGTTAGGGAAAATATTTCATTTAAAAAACTGAAACACCCATGTGTCAGATCATTTTTGCAAAAATATACGGGTAGAATACTACCCCGACAATCTACTCTGCGTACGGGTTATTAGCAATATGTTATGAAGATATTTTACGTGAAATTAGAGAAACCTTAAAAGATGAAAAATTGTGAGTATCTATAGACGAAACGACAAATATTGCAAACAGATCCGTTGCTAATGTTATTGTTGGGACACTTCAAACTGAAGGTTTGGCAAAATGTCTCTATTGACGCCCGAAGAGCTAGAGAAAGTAAACCATGTTACCATAGCAGCTCTGTTTGAAAAATCATGCGATTATTTTGGTCTGACGAAATGAAAGCAGAAAAGCTTAATGAAGTATATTGTCGTGCACTGTAACAAATGCAGTCATGAAGAAGAGCAAAGTAGTACAAATTAAAATACTATGTTTTCTATGTTGTATTTATATACAATGTATTGTTCTTATGTATCATGTAACACAGAACTATGTATGTTGTAATTAAATGTACAATATAAACAATAGGTTATTTAATATTATAAAGTGAAATTACTGAATAGTAAAGATAATTTGCTGCAGGAACTGTACTACAGTCGTCGTTATTGTAGCGACACGATGACATTCCCCCCTTCCTTCCTCTCTAATACATTACGATATAGTGCGTGTAGCAGTTAACTCAATGATTTACGTACACCAAATGCTCTCTCTGCTCATCACCTTCTATGCACATTTGTGATTAAATTTCTTTCTTGTGACGCAACACACAGCCCGCTCACTAGCCTAACAACCAAGGACAGAGGCCGTTAACGCTGAATCGAGCTGTAGCTACATGTAGTTTATACATGGTTTGAAGTGCTCAGCTTGTGTCATGAGCGCATCGTAATTTGAGATTTCCATTATGCACGTGTAACCCCGATGTATCTAGAAATTAGGAATGGTCAGGGTCCGTCTGTGCTTATCTGGTTAACAAATATTAATTATTAGAATACTTGTCACATTAATTTATTCAGTTTAACGTTTTCTAGTTATGAGGCGAGATGAAGTGATGCGGAAGGAGAAGTAGAGAAACGGATATACAAATTCTTGGAAGAAGGCGTACAAAAGAAAGAACTGCATGCATTGTATTCTTCACTTGACATAATTAGAAACATTAAATCCAGGCGTTTAAGATGGGCAGGGGATGTAGCACGTATGGATGAATTCAGAAATACATATAGAATGTTAGTTGGGAGTTCGGAGGAAAAAGAACTTTGGGGAAGCCGAGACGTAAATGGGAGAATAATATTAAAACGGATTTGAGGGAGGTGGATATCCCACCGATGCTAGCGGGCTTATGTGAGGGCGGCAATGAACCTCCGGGTTCCTTGAAAGTCATAAGAAGTAAGTAAGTAAGTAAGAATAAACCTTTTAAGGAGAATACTGTAAGACCAGAAAAATAATAAAAAAAGAAGAAAGATTATGAAGATGACGTTGACTATTTTATATACTAGGGATAATTTTGCGATGTCACATTTATTTTTTAACAACTCAGTTTAACTGAAGTTCGTGCAATTTATCCCGCAGCGTAGTAAAGTATTCGAATTTGTGGAAAGAGTCAAGAGTCCTGTATAAGCTATTATGTACTTAGCGTATTACTTTTATCTGCCTTTCTGCATGCATAGAGACTCGAGAAATAACTGCTATTTTACGGATAATGACAATTGCACAGACTGCAAAGTTCCATTGCAGATGTCGCCAAGCGTTGTAGTCTAATTATGTCGGTGCATTTTATTACGTTTTGTGCTCGTGACTGCAGATTTCTTGCACGTGAAGTCTCTTAACATTTACCCGATATTCATGATGCAACAGTTTTCCTCCAACACGAAAATAATAAATTTCCCGCTTTCGCTGTCAACTGTTCCAACTTCATTAGCTAGCCCTATACGAAAAAAAAGTATATTACTGCTTGTAGTTCTTGTTGCTGCTTCAGTAATTCAGATGATATATTTCTTTTTACATAAAATTTAACCCTTTAATTTGTGAAATCCTTGGAGAAAAAACTAGAAAACAAATTAGTTAAGATTAAAGAGAGGAGAGGGAATTTGATACACGATAGCAAACATAATAATTAGAATCAGAGCGTTTTTGATGACTATTTCGTTTTATGACGTCATTCCATTTTCGACCAATGAAGAGTAATAAAATTTTGAATTCCAACCAATCAGTCATACATTGCGATAATTTTTGCAGCTCGATTTATCATTGTCAATTTATCGCATGGTCGTTCTTTTGTTTAGTCAGTGTCGCCAACTGTTTCCCCATAAATCGACGAACATGAATCCATTGTACTAAACAAAGTGCGAAATCCTACTTTCACATCTACATCTTTATCTTCTAATTCCATGTCCATTCTTTCTGAAGAAAATGACACTCCTTCATACAATTGTTCATTTAATTAATATATTAAGCAGGTTATTATTTTATAATCATTATAAAATGTTTATTCTGTACAGATTTACAGATAAATCTGTAGGACCAAAAATTAATCTGTACATAGATTATTCGCTTTACAGTGCATATAAACTGGAATTCGAGGTGCTAAGTCACTCAAATGAGTGCGCTCTTTGGATGATGAATCGTGATGACTTAATATATGTCAATATAGCCTACATAGGCCTTTATATTAAATAGACGCTAAATAACCTAAGATGTTGATAAAGCGTCGTAAAATAACCTACTAATAACTAACTAGTTCACCAATAACCAAAAATGTATTTAAAAATAGACTTAAGGACTTTACTAATAGACGGTAGTATATTATACACACTATTTAAAGAATGAAATTGATATTTTGTTATTGGAGTGTTGTGTCAGTGAAGTGTGTTCTGTAAGTGAAGTATGTTTGTTAGTGAAGCTTTATAGTTTATAGTGGCAGTGCAAAGTAGGCCTATTTGAACAGTGAAATGTTTTTGAAGTGTTAGTGAAATCAGAATAAAATTGAAAGTGTTAGTTCCAAAAGTTGTCGAAATGAATAAAATGAACATATCATACCTGTGGGTTTTACTTCGAACTTAGGGTTAAGATACAAATTAGATTTACTTTAAATGTTATTTTAAGTGATCGTGCTTCATTTAATTTAGGATGCTCCCTGTTATTATTATTATTATTATTATTATTATTATTATTATTATTAATTTATTATTAATTGTATTTTTATTAATTGTGTTTATTACTGTCATTATTGAGTGTAGTTAGTTACCACTGCCACCGGGTATATACCCATTTGCGGTGTGAATAAATACATACATACATACATACACACACACATATATATATATATATATATATATATATATATATATATATATTGAACATGGAGTAAGGCCACTAAAGGAAAACCAAAAGGAGAAAGATTCGGTCTGGCCCCGTAGATTGAGCCTCGGCGTAGCTCAGTGGTTAGAGCACCCAATGCGTAGGACTGGGGATCCGGGGTTCGATCCTATACGCCGGAGTGAATTTTTCTCTATTAACAACAAATAGTAGCCATAACAGATAATTCTATAGGACCAAAAATATTAAACTTTTCACAGATTATTTATGTTACAGATTCTAGGGATGCTATGTGGTGATGATGTATTATTTTTAGTATTTAATAATTTATTAGTACGTAACATATAGGACTAGGCCTATATGCATTTTTATAGACCCTGATATATTATATGAAACACTCCAGTGAGTAAATTCAAAGAGAAACTGTTTCATAATTAAACACGGCTAAATAAATCAATCAATTGGCATTGGAGCATAGAAACGCTAATTATGACCATGGGGTGACATATGACGTTTTCCCAATAATAAATTTGGTTAGTGGTACAGCTAATATCCTAATTTAAAAATAGGGGTATGTCATTGAAAAAGGTTGATGGTCACTGGTCTGAACTCTATACCTTGACCAGAACTACTTCCGACTTGACAACGTACAGAGAAGGGGGAGCAGTGTTGTCATGTTTCCCATCTTTCGTGTAAACGAGCGCGCTGCCGATAGAGTGCAGTAATGAACGGCTGACATGAACACATATATTTTTAACGAATTTGTTGAACGCTAGGCATTAAAATTGGCATACATTATTATTTTTAGTAGTCCATTATTATAAGTAGTAGTAGTGGTAGTGGTAGTGGTAGTGGTAGTGGTAGTGGTAGTGGTAGTGGTAGTGGTAGTGGTAGTAGTCTTCAATGTAATACCGTCAGAAAAGCGTCGAAAGGACTGTAAACTGTAAAAACTGTTTTAAATTTAATACGAAGCCTTTACTGTCATGAGTGCCGGCCTTGTAATATTGTTAGAAAGGCGGAAAAAATTGTAAACTGTAAAAATATTTAAGTTTAAAAATCTACACTACCTTTTTCTTTTCCTATATCAATAACAGTGCTCTTATTCATTTTAACACAAGCAGCACTTCTCATTACTACTTGGGCCAAAGGTAAAAGAGGCCCGCCATTATCTTTTTCCCTCTCAAAATACCCTCTTACATTACACCACCATCTCTCGCTTGACTCTTGACTCTTTAACGAGGCATCGTGTCCAATATTTTTTGTTCTCAGTCTGTCTTTCCTTCCTTCCGACATTGCACAAGTCACTTGTTTAGAAAATCTCGCAGAAACTAGAAAACACACACTAGTCACACACTCCATCAATGACAACAAAGATAATACGTCTAATATAATTTAAACACAATAATTATCGATACACTAAAACAATAACACAACTAAATAATAATATTTTTAATTCACACAAAGCAGGCGCTAACCAGCCAACTCAAAGTCATTCCGAGCATGTATTCACCACTAGGCCGTGGTATTCACATGCAACTTGTAAACATAAACACGGCAACACCGACCCGTTACCATTGTTACGCGTCTCTCGTGATTGGTTGATTTGAATGGTTGCCATGGTAACATGCTAAAGGCGCCATTTGTCAGGTCGGAAGTAGTTTTGGACAGACCATAAAGTGCATGGCAAATGGGAAGTGGAAGGGAATAACAGCATTTCTGTGATACTCTTCCTTATATTCTTGCATTTTAATTCATAATTTTTCTCAGGCGGTTCTCGATCCGTTTCGTAAGTGTGATGTCCAGGTAGGAAAGCATTGAGATCTCTCTGACCAACTCGAGGAGCTGCCTGCTCATTGACATTGGTGACGTTGCAGATTTAAGCTCCAGTTCACATCTTACTTAACCACGGAAGCTGCCACTTCCTACTAGGGAGTGCAGCTGCTCTTAAAACGCCTAGTTTTCTGTCTCGCAAGAGCAAGCACTCCAACCATACTGGTAATGTCATATCTTCTTATGAAAACTAATTGCTGGAATCTAATGGAGACATCCGAATAATATGGACATAGTCTATACAGGTGACTCAGGAGGAATATAAAATATTTCACGGTAATCTATGGCAGGTGATTCTGAGAAATGAGCGCTGTGTGCTTTAAGGAGCGGGTCCCGCGAGCGGTGTGACGTATGCATACTGTACGTCATTCAGTATCGGTGCAGTGGTGACTGTGCAGTGTGACGGCGAACTTTGAAGACGGACCTTCCGCTCATACACTAAAGCGTTCCGTTACTCCCAATGCTTTTAATGTATCATGGGAGGAGGATTTCTTTTTGGTAGAGAGCAATGGATTAGCAAAGTGTTTAATTTGGCATAAAACACTCCAACTGATTAAGAAGTTCAATATCCAACGACATTATTCTTTACAACATGCTACTGAATATGACAAATATGTTGGTAATGAACGCCATAAATTAATACAACTGAAAGAAAATGCTTCTGAGGTACATTATATTAGAGTAACTGTTTGATATTTACATTGCATTGTAAGTTATTATACATTTAGTAATAAATAATTTTAAATTATACAAGTATTATGATATATAATATATCATATTATATATCATGAACTGTAATATACTATTCTATGATATATCACAATATTTGTATAATTTAAAATTATATATTACTAAATGTACTATAATAACTTATAATGCAATATAAATATCAAATAGATACTCTAATATAATGTACCTTTAAGTTGAAATTTATGTTTTCATATTTAAGTTCATATTAATCACATTATGTTATATCATATCTATATATCATATCATATCACATCATATCATATCATATCATATCATATCATATCATATCATATCAATATATATATATTATATTATATTATTATATTATATTATATTATGTTATATATATTATGTTATATTATATTATATTATATTATATTATATTATATTATATTATATTATATTATATATTAACAGGATGACAATAATGCACTTACTGAATCAGCTTTGAGAATTAGCTACAAAATTTGCCACGAAATTGCAAAGGAATTGAAAACATTCAACGAAGGTGAATTCATCAAGCGATGTTTAATTATATTGGCAGATGAACTCTGTCCACAGCAAGTAGGGGAAGTGGAAGCCATATGCCTGTCTCGTAGAACCGTGGTGAGGAGGTTGCAGTATGTGCGTATGGGTTATGTAAATAAGCCTAATGATTTGTGTGTGTGCATAGAGCGAAGTTTATTTCATTAAATTGATAAGAGTGTTATAAATTCTGTAATGTACAATGGATTGATGTAATATCCTTATAAACTATTATGTACTGACAGACTGAATGACTAGAACAACCATAGCTCTTGTTATATTAATGCAGGGAAGGTAGCTGTAATGTGAGTCCGCCACTGCGTGAGCGTTCTGCTCTGGCTTGGAATTGAAGTGCCTTGCGGAGCGAGAGCAGCTTTGGCCGACTAGACTGAGCCGCTCTCATGCCCGGCCCTGATCTGTGGGTAGCTTGGGTTAACCTACATCGATTTAACCTCATACACCTATGTCTTAAGTCTAACGGTTGGGTAGAAATTAAGGGGTTAGGTACAGCTTACAGCAGTAAAATTTTGGAAATATTCAACATTTTTTCCCTCCGTTACTGTATCTTGTACAATAATGAAAATTAGTATTGTAAAACACTGTCCTTCTGCTATAATAAAAAATATGTTTACGATTTAAAAAAATTATTTATATATATTTTTCAAAATTCATTTCACTGTGCAAAGATGGAAGCGTTTCCCACATACCTCAAAAACTATTCAACATTCTATGATGAAATTTTTTGTGTGTATTTATGCATGTCATATCTACAAGATGATGCAAGATCATTTCTCTACCTTCGATAGATTGTCTGATAAAAAATAAATTCATGTAAAAATTATCAAATATCAGCATTTTCTTGTGACACAAAATAAAAAAGTAATATTTATTAAAGAATGTAGTTGAAAGTGCATGAAATGGTAAACATTATTTTCAGCAATAAAATATAAGAGAGAGAATATGAAAAAGTTAACAAGTTTATTAGTTAGGCTATGAGATAAACCCTTCATCACTGCACAATGAACTATCACCATTATGAATTTTGAAAAAAAAAAAATATATATATATATCTATATATGCCGATATAATTTTTTTTTAATTGTAAAAATATTTTTGCTTATAGCAGGAGAACAGTGTTTTACACATACCAATTTTCATTATTGTACAAGATACAGTAATGGAGGGAAAAAATGTTGAATATTTCCAAAAATTTTAATGCTTTAAGCTGTACCTAACCCCTTAAGGAGAGAAATACTGAATCATCTTGAAGTTCCGTGTACTATACTTGACGTGTTACGCAAGATCTTTTTCGCACGGCAGCATCTGAGCATCGCAACACACAACTGAATATACGTTCACTTGATACTTAATTCGTGTATTCCCATAGTGAATATGCATATATGCTTTTTGTTTATGGATTTTATGAAGGCGAGACATTGGCTGTTTTTGAGAAATACAGACGACGTTTTCCCAATCGAAAGGTTCCATCTAGCTGTGTGTTTTCCTTTGTTTACTGGATGTTATCTGAAACTGGCGAGCTACCAAATGTTTGAGATCGGGGAAAGGAACCGGTACCGGTACCTAATATGAACTTAAAGTTCATAGAATCCATAAGAACGACAACCTTAGTAATTTGTCTTGTGTAATTATTTTATTTTGTTATTGAATTTCTACTTAATTGTGAAATAAACTTATTGGAACAACACAATCACAATCACAATGTTCTAAAACGTAGAAATACGTCTATAATGCCTCTCTTGATTTAAAGGTTCACCTATCAATAACTTTGCAGCCGTTACATTTTTGACATAGATATATCAGGTTAAATCGATGTAGATTAACCTGAAGTATTTTACATTCCTCCTGAGACAGCCTGTATATTGTAAACAGTGGGTGAATGTTGATGACCTAAAAACAATTGAAAACTGACTAATAAAATGCCCTTACATTTAGGCTACATAGAAATGTGTGAGAATTTTAGAAAATGACCTCAAAAGTTAATACTGTAAGTTAAAGGTAGGAAACAGTATATGGACGGAAAATAAACACAAAAGAGCGAATAATTTCGAAAAGAAATAAAACATTACTTCCTTGTTTCTGTTTTCCTTGTATTAAAACATTAATTTTTCCAATAAATTAATACAAATGCACGGATCACCATGACGTGTACTTTAACACAAAATAAGGTAGGCCTACGATTTTTAAACTAAAGTAAAACTAACATTTATTGATGGCAACGAAAATAACAAAATTTGCTTTATTTCTTCTTCCAGTCTGTGGCGTTAGTATCATGCATAATGATTAAAGATATGTAATAGTTATTTTTGGAACAAATGGATAATCTTGATGATTATGGCATAAGTGAATGTTTGTCGCACGAACGATGAGTGCGACAATTTTCACGAGTGTCATAAGAAGATTATCCAGAAGTTGGATACAACACTATAAGGCATCTTAGCATTATAAATTATAGGAAAGAAATTATGAAATAAATTCAATTCGGGATCCATAGCTGACAAATTGTCTTCATATGTTCGTATTGATTAGTTGCGCCTGACCTTGGCATTGAATAAAGAGTAAGCCTAATGGATGACCTAACAAGTTACAAATGTTCTTTTATTTTGTTAATATAGTTCCTCTGAACCACAGAACTGTTTTATGTGATATTACAAAAGTGATACAAAATTGTTAAAGATTGTAAATAAATGATACGTTACCTTCTGTCCTGCATTGAAATGTTACGTCGCGCGTACAAGCGGTGAGCAAGATAGCAAGCGTTCCGGTATTACGTCATAGCGAATACGTCATTGCTTTTATTGTCACTCGTGCTATAATAAGACGATTATGCACGATTTTGGATCTAATAACAACCTGTTTATAATGCTAGGATGGCATAAAAAATAATCCTGCTTTACGATGATCTTTCACTACATAGTGTCAGTGTTTGCAATGGGATAATATACAGTACGTAGGCCCTATAACTGCAATGATTTTTTCAGAAATTATTTCCGTTTTGAATTTTAGCTATAAGGGGTTAGGTACAGCTTACAGCAATAAAATTTTGGAAATATTCAACATTTTTTTTCGTCCATTACTGTGTCTTGTACAATAATGAAAATTAATATGTATAAAACACTGTCCTTCTGCTTTAAGAAAAAAAATATTTTTACAACTTAAAAACATGTGTGTACATATATATATATATATTTTTTTTCAAAATTCAAAATGGTGGCAGTTCACTGTACAGTGATGAAGCATTTCCCTCATAATTCAAGAACTATCCAACATTCTTTGATGAAATGTTTTGTGTATATTGATGCATGTCATTTCTACAATATGATACAAAATCACTTCTCTATCTTTAATAGATTGCCTGATACAAAATAAATTAATTTAAAAAATGGTCATATCAGTATTTTCTTCTAATACAGAAAAAAATATTATTTGTTAAGTAATGTAGTTGAAAGAGCATGATATTGCAAACATGAGTTTCAGCAATAAAATAAAAGAGAGAAACATGAAAAAGTTAAAAAGTTTTGAGTTACGAGGGAAACGCTTCATCACTGCACAGTGAACTGTCACCATTTTGAATTTTGAAAGAAATACCTATATAAATATATTTTTTTAAATCGTAAAAATATTTTTTTTTTCATATAGCACAAGGACAGTGTTTTACACATAGCAATTTTCATTATTGTACAAGATACAGTAATGGAGGGAAAAAAATATTGAATATTTCCAAAATTTTACTTCTGTAAGCTGTACCTACCCCTTAATTGATAAATGCATATGCGGCACTGGTCTATTATTGACACACATTATGTAATACATTGTTTATATTTATGATGGATCATTTTTAATTTACGAGATAAAAATTAGCATATATGTATGTTTTTTAATTATTCAATCTTATTTGGTTAGTTTCTTTTTCTAGGCCTACCCAACCTGTCCCTCACTCTCGACATAAAATCTACCCACACCACATTTTTCGTCACCTTATCGGATCACTGTGACCTGAAATCTATTTCTGAATACGTTGTATCTGTTGATTTTTTAATGTTAAATTTATTTATTAGGTTTAACTTATTAGATTATTGTGATGCACCGAAATGCATATGATATTTCCGTGTAGGAATTCTGCAGTATCATATGATGAAAACCCGGGTTGAGTCCCGGTGCCGGAGACAATTTTTCTCCGCTCCACGCATTCTTTATTAACTTATTAGGTTTAACATTTAATAGGTTTACTAATGCCCATTAATTCGTGTTATAATGTATATTTGTTTTCTTAACTTTCAGTTATAGCTACATCTCCTTGGTAACCTAGGAACTTAGTGAAGGAACCAAATGTGAGATCTTCCTTTAATATGAGATCCCGACTTCTCCAGCAAGGAAATACTGACATGTCCCAAAAATGCTCTGAACCGTGGCCTCCCGCCCCTCTGTGTCACAGCGCTTTTTCTGCTTTGTCTGGTGTGTCTCTTGCTTTCATTTCTTTAAGAAAGAAATCCCAGTGTTGGACTTTTTATTCTCAAGCTAAAAACGTTGAAGATAGTGATTTTTTATTTTCGTATAGTTTGGTAGCTATTGGAACAGTTTCTTACATTGCACAGGGGTAGTCTACCCGTTAGATAAAAAGTGTGAGGTTTGTATCTCTTCAGAGGACGATAGGTTTTAAAGGGCTGTACAGTGCTTAGCTGGGATGAACGTATCGTAGAGTTATGGTACATAAAAAACTCTGTCCCTGACAGAGAAGTCCAGGCAAAATTTGTTGGTAATTTCTCGACCAAGCAGAGATTTGGAAGTAGCACTTTTGTCGCATACCATTGGTCTAAATGCGTGTGGGATTACCCTACCCTACAGCGCTTAATCCATCCATGCATTCCACAGGGATTTTCATTGCTAAGGTTAATAGTTTCAAAGCGATGTTTGTGTCCGCTGTTTGACATACATAACTCGATGTGTTTCCCCAATATGAGACAGGATTTCACAGCAGCAATGTTAGAGGTTATCAGTGTTGCCAGGCTAGCAACTTTAAAATCCACCCACATAATTACTAAATTCCACACATGACTTAAGAACACATTTTTGTGCACTATAATCATATAAACTATACAGATGTGTTACAGTCAGTGTCACCGTTTCTGGCGTATGAAATAAGTAATGGGAACGTTGAGAGCAAATATCTTATCTTTGACACAAAATGTGGGCGAGAAAGCTGACAACTGACGTCACATCTGTTAAATAGATGGTGGTACCACTCTCATCCGCAGTGGCAACAGATGTCACTTACTGGACAGTGTACTCAAGGACACACCCCAGAAACGCGAAGTGCGAGTGTCTTACCTTTGACGCAGTGGGCAGATTGCTGACGTGACGTGTTGGGTGGTACCGTTCTCAAATGCACCCACAACAAGAGCTCACTGACTGGCTTTTACTCAAGGACACGCGCCAAAAACGCTGGCACTAGCTATACTAAGTGTACTGTACTGTGACTTGAATTGTGTGCACTCATTGTGAATGTTTGACGGTTTGTCAGCCCACTTTGAGTTATGTGGATATAAAGGGAAACATTGAGTCGGTGTCTGGTAGAGTTCCTGGGTAGCTCAGTAGGTAGAGCGTTGGTGCGCTTAGCCAAAGATCCCGGGTTCGATACCCGGCCCTGGAACAATTTTCCCCTTCAAATTATTCGGTATCGTAATTCTTCGACTTTTTCAAGTAGGGGAGACTGTTGTACCTTTAAACACTTTTCAAATTTTATTTTATTTTATTTTTAATTTTGGGAAATGAAATTTTTTAAATGAAAAAAATTCTTGAAATAATTATTGAAGATTCCTTGACAACTTCCTGTATGTATTTTCCTGTTTTACAGATCTATTAAGGATGGAAAAAATAAAATGAAGTGATATGCAATGTGTTCAAAGGTACAACAGGTTGATGCACCTTGGAACATACCCTCTTGTAAGTTGGAACACATGGAATATAAGTGGGAATATAGCTGTAAGAACTGACAATCATATTTAAAATGTATTTGCCATCATAAACCAGAGCAGCTTCTCTGATTGAGATTTTATTTCCTGGAGGAACAATAATTGCTTGAACAGCTTTCTTCAAGGCATCCGGATCAATTGGGGCCTCTTAACTCCAGACTTACTTCGTGACATGATCTTAAAGTAAAAGAAAAACATAAACCAATAGTATCGTGTACCTTGGAACATGTTCCATAGTACAAGATGTTTTGTGTTCAAAGGTACAAGAGGGTGCACGTTTGAACAAATATGGCTCCCAAAACTAGAGATTCGAATAAATCTTGGAAATTGAAATATGTTTTTACTCACCAGATGGTAGGGAACACACTGTACTTGATTGATAGCAACAAATACAATCTGGGTTTGTGTTAGAAAACGTATATCAATGAACGAAATGTTTACTTTTGGTACTAAAAAAAATCCACGGAACTCACACTTTGTAATAAATCAAACCGAAACTACGACCAGAGCTGCTTAGTGGCTTTCTCTACAATCTACTTCAGTTTGAGTCCTCTAGGTAGCAGCAAAAATTAAAAAATAAAAAATGTTCAAAGGTACACTATGCTAAAGGTGTACTGTATTTTATTTCATGGAGTGCAGTTTCATAGAATGAACTTTGCCGAAGACCTTCTACCGCCCCCTACTAATTGGTTGTCATAAATAAATGTCTTCCTTACTGTGACGGAAATCTTGTCTTCTCCTGTCAGTAACCAATCACAACCCTCGTTCAGAAGAATTGACAGGCTCCCGTCAAATCCACATGGAGGCAGAGTTGCCGCATCTTTTCCAAATTCCAAGAATCCCATCAGTCTCATTTTAGGGTCACCAGGATTGTGGCAACTGTGCAATGTTGGGACGAGGGGACAGGATGGAATTGTCAGAGGTGTTTGTGTAGGAAGTCATAAATCTGTAAGTGGGTGTTCAAAGGAGCCACCGAACTGCAATCCTTGAAATAAAATGGAATACAACAGTCTCCCCTAAGCATTTATTGAGAGACGATAAAACGTTTAAATTACTAGAAGTAAAAAGTGAGAGAAAAGAGAAGCGACTACCTACATGGACAATCATACTCCACAGTCCACAGACTCTTTCTCAACCACAGACCTCGCAGGATTCAATACGTGAAGGACTGCAGCCCGATTTGGAGAGAAAGCACCAGTTATCTGCGCTAGAATTGACCATAAGACAATAGATAAACATATCCAGCGGTGTGGCCGCGTGGAACATTGTCAGCAACGGAGTCGTATAGCCGGTGTTTAACCGTGTAATTGTTGCTTTTATTACCATGTCGCTGTTCCGAGGTGCGCCATTCGATACCGAAGGAGGGGGATATGAGCAAACAATATCTGTTATGTTTGATCCCACCCCGCGAGCGGTATCGCTAATGTGATAAGAGTACAGGGGGTCGTTGTGTTGGGTTTACGATTTCCTGCGTTGTTACAGGTTATCTCTGCACGCCATTGAGGTTTTTGCACACGTTTCTTATTGCGACACTTACTCCAAGAAGACAACATTACAACGAAAAAAATTGGTCATTCACGAACAATTTCAGATTAAGAACCCCGATTTCCCTGCTATTACAACATTTTCTTTGGGTTTATTTTCGTCATCATCATCGTCTTCATTTTCAGCGATAAATATGACATCAGCTGCGTAACACACAATTTCTTCTAAATCCTGGTAAAATTTTATAGTGCACATACCAGTATATTTACGAATATCGTACATATTTTAACACATTCAACATCCATTTTCTGTATTAATTTGAATTTATATTTAATATAATAATAATAATAATAATAATAATAATAATAATACTTACTACTGGCTTTTAAACCCGAAGGTTCATTGCCGCCCTCACATAAGCCCGCCATTGGTCCCTATCCTGAGCAAGATTAATCCAGTCTCTATCATCATATCCCCCTCCTCAAATCCATTTTAATATTATCCTCCCATCACGTTTCGGCCTAGGTCTTTTTCCTCCGGCCTTAAACACTATATGCATTTCTGGATTCGCCAATAACATGCCCTGCACATCTCAAACGTCTGGATTTAATGTTTAATTTGAAGAATAATAATAATAATAATAAATAATAATAATAATAATAATAATAATAATAATAATAATGGTTTTATTTAACCTGACAGAGTTAAGGCCGTAGGGTCTTCTCTTACACTCGACCAGGATTTAAACTTGCTTACATAGTTGAACATACAAATGAATCGGATTTAAGTAATTACATACAGATACGATTTACATAATGAAAATCAAGAGATACAATTAAATAAAAATTTACCTAATAAGATAAAAATAAACGGTGGAATACATAATATTAATGTTGCTAGAATCAAATACGAATCACATAATAAAATCAGAAACCAATAATTCAATAAAATGTACACAATACAAATAAAAGTAAACACATTGAAGTACATATTGGTGTTAAGTTACAAGCAAGTATGATTCACGTAGTTAAACCGGAAACCGACAATTGAGTAAAAATGTACAAGTAAAACATAATAATAAACAAACACAGTGGAATACGTATTGGTGTTAAAAATAATAAACAGACATTTGAATAAAGAGTACACAAAAAATGAACACTGCGGAAAACAAACTTACTTATTTACTTACTGCTTGTAAGGAACCCGCAGGTTCATTTCCGCCCTCACCTAAGCCCGCCATTGGTCCCTATCCTGAGCAAGATTAAAACACATAAGCATTAAATTAGAAGAAAATGCGATTTACATAATAAATTTATAAAGTCAATTGAATTAGTATACACAATAAAAATAAACAAAAAATAAAAATACAGTGGAATACATTTTCATTTAATGTTTACAGTTTGTTAAGTCTGCATTGCTGGATTCGCCCATACGTACTACATGCCCTGCCCATCTCAAACGTCTGGATTTAATGTTCCTAATTATGTCAGATGAATACAATGCGTGCATTTCTGTGTTGTGTAACTTTCTCCATGCTTCTGTAACTTCATCTTTCTTAGGCCCAAATATTTTCCTAAGCATCTTATTCTAAACACCCTTAATCTCTGTTCCTCTCTCAAAGTGAGAGTCCAAATTTCACAACCATACAGAACAACCGGTAATATAACTGTTTTATAAATTCTAACTTTCAGATTTTTTGACAGCATGACAAAAGCTTCTCAACCGAATAATAATAGGCATTTCCCATATTTATTCTGCGTTTAATTTCCTCCCGAGTGTCATTTATATTTGTTACTTTTGCTGCAAGATATTTGAATTTTTCCATCTCTTCGAAGGATAGATCTCCAATTTTTATGTTTCCATTTCGTACAATATTCTGGTAACGAGACATAATCATATAGGCCTACTCAGTCTTTTCGAGATTTACTTCCAAACCTATCGCTTTACTTGCTTCAAGTAAAATTTCCGTGCTTTCCCTAATCGTTCGTGGATTTTCTCCTAATATATTCACGTCATCCGCATAGACAACAGCTGGTATAACCCGTTCAATTCCAAACCCTCTCTGTTATCCTGAAATTTCCTAATGGCATATTCTAGAGCTAAGTTAGAAAGTAAAGGTGATAGTGCATCTCCTTGCTTTAGCCCGCAGTGAATTGGAAAAGCATCAGATAGAAACTGGCATATACTGACTCTGCTGTAAGTTTCACTGAGACACATTTTAATTAATTAATTAATTAATAGTGATGTATGACTACGACTTAAATGTGACGTATCAATAAAACATACATTTTCATGCAAATCCTTGATCTAATAAATAAGTGGACTCATTTTGTCTTAGCAGTCCACATCATTTCGGAATTTGAAATATTTTCAGTGTCGACATACAGCACTCAACGGCAGAACAAACGAGAAACGTTCTTGGAATCCTAACTGGTTTTAATATCGGCAGAGGGCTCTGCAAAATGCAAATGAGCTGGTGGAAGTACAGTGTCGCGGCCCTGGCTGTACATTCCTGCATACGATTGCATATAAAGCTTATTTATTGGCTGGCCATACAGTTCCTGGTAGTTACGTACCACCGGTACGACTTTAAAACTCAACCGCAGGATATAGCTTCGCTAGCGGTGCGACAGCGTAGCGCAAGGAAGAACATTGCCGCGGCATTACTTATGCATACAAACGTATATGAGTGAGTGTATGTTACTGCAGTTAAAGCTTGTGCAGCTTGCGTTTGTACGAAAGAGCATTTGGAAAGAAGGAATAGATAGAAAAGTAAGCAGAAAGAAGGGAAGAATTAATGAAAGAAAGAATAGGTACGTAAGAAAGGAAGTGGGAAGGGGGTTACATTTGAATAATACAGTAACAGGCGAAAGTAAAGAATATGAAGGAACAAATATTCTAAGAAGAGAAGAAACGAGTGAAAGTGAGAAAGGAGGAAGTAACAAATGAATCAAAGATATAAAAATAAGAAACAAGTGAAAGTAAGAAAAGAGGTGTAACAAATGAATCAAAGAAATTATAACAAAAAAATATGAATGAAAGTAAGAAAGAACGAAGTAACAAATGAATAAAAAGAAATTATAAGAAAAAAAAATAGGAGTGAATATTAATCAAAGAAAAGGAGGAATAACAAATGAATCAAATAAATACAGTAATGAATCGTATTAAAATACGAGAAAATGTAAGTACGAAAGAAAGAAAGAAGTAACTAATAAATTAAAGGAATTTTAAAAATAAGAATCGAGTGAAAGTGAGAAAGAAGAAAGGAACAAATTAATCAAAGAAATTACAATACGAGTGAAAGTAAGAAAGGAGGAAGTAACAAATAAATTAAAGGAATTTTAAAAATAAGAATCGAGTGAAAGTGAGAAAGAAGGAAGGAACAAATTAATCAAAGAAATTACAATGCGAGTGAAAGTAAGAAAGGAGGAAGTAACAAATAATTTGAAGGAATTTTAAATAATAAAACTAGTGAAAGTAAGAAAGGAGGAAGTAACAAATAAATTAAAGGAATTTAAAAATAAGAATCGAGTGAAAGTGAGAAAGAAGGAAGTAACAAATTAATCAAAGAATTTTAAAATGAAACGAGTGAAAGTAAGAAAGGAGGAAGTAACAAATAATTTGAAGGAATTTTAAAATAAGAAACTAGTGAAAGTAAGAAAGGAGGAAGTAACAGATAATTTGAAGGAATTTTTAAATAAGAAAGTAGTGAAAGTAAGAAAGGAGGAAGTAACAAATAATTTGAAGGAATTTTATAAATAAGAAACGAGTGAAAGTAAGAAAGGAGGAAGTAACAAATAAATTTGAAGGAATTTTATAAATAAGAAACTAGTGAAAGTAAGAAAGGAGGAAGTAACAAATAATTTGAAGGAATTTTATAAATAAGAAAGTAGTGAAAGTAAGAAAGGAGGAAGTAACAAATAAATTAGATGAATTTTAAAAATAAGAAACGAGCGAAAGTAAGAAAGGAGGAAGTAACAAATAATTTGAAGGAATTTTATAAATAAGAAACTAGTGAAAGTAAAAAAGGAGGAAGTAACAAATAAATTGAAGGAATTTCAAAACATAAGAAACGAGTGAAAGTAAGAAAGGAGAAAGTAACAAATTAAATTAAAGGAATTTTAAAAATAAGAAACGAGTGAAAGTAAGAAAGGAAGTAACAAATAATTTGAAGGAATTTCATAAATAAGAAACTAGTGAAAGTAAGAAAGGAGGAAGTAACAAATAAATAAGATGAATTTTAAAAATAAGAAACGAGCAAAAGTAAGAAAGGAAGAAGTAACAAATAAATTAAAGGAATTAAAGGAATTTTAAAAATAAGAAACGAGTGAAAGTAAGAAAGGAGGAAGTAACAAACAAATTGAAGGAATTTCAAAAATAAGAACGAGTGAAAATAAGAAAGGAGGAAGTATCAAATAAATTGAAGGAATTTTAAAAATAAGAAACGAGTGAAAGTAAGAAAGGAGGAAGTAACAAATAAATTAAAGGAATTTTAAAGATAAGAAACGAGTGAAAGTAAAAAAAGGAGGAAGTAACAAATAAATTGAAGGAATTTCAAACATAAGAAACGAGTGAAAGTAAGAAAGGAGGAAGTAACAAACAAATTGAAGGAATTTTAAAAATAAGAAACGAGTGAAAGTGAGAAAAGTAGTAGGAATAAGTGAATTCAAGAAATTATAAGAAAATACGAGTGAAAGTAAGAAAGGAAGTAATAAATACAGTAAATAAAAAAGGGAAGAGTTCGAGGGAAATGAGAAAAGAATGCAAAAGGAAACCTCAGAAGACAGTACTTATATAAAAGGACAAATTATAGTATGGAAGAGAAGAGGAATAAATGGAGGGAAATAAAAAAGAATGAAACACTGCGAAGACAATATGAATGAATGAATGAATGAATGAATGAATGAATGAATGAATGAAAGGAAAGAGGAAGAAAAGGAAAACGTAACGAACAAATGCAGGCAGATAGATATAGTGAATGAAAGAAAGAAGAAAAACACTTGAAATTCGAATGTAATTATCAGTGCTCGAATTTCTATTACCTGGAAATATCATGTTGGCAGGTAGACTGTGAAAGGAAACCTCTTGTTCCAAATATCATACATCTGAAATAAATAAATAGATGGATGTATGGATGAATAGATAGCGATTAGATAGATAAAGTGAATAGATAAATAGGTAGATAGATAAATAAATGAGTAAATAAATAATATTGTTTGTGATTTTATCAGCTTTTGTGATGTCTGGTAACAATTTGCAACATTAGAAGGCAGCCACATTATCCTTTTAGGAAATAATCTTACTTGAAGCCCACTATACATCACGGGGAACGAATCTGGGGTCTCCTTGATTGATAGCTTTAAACTTGATCCTCAATAACAGTGACGTATGAAACAGATTGAACTAGGCCTATGAATAGCATTTATAGAGAATGCACAACTTCTCTTGCACGAACAGGACACACAAAGCGGGGGTGGTTGGCGTAGTGGGCCGAAAGGGTGAAGAAAAACGATATCTGTTGAAATGCAGCACAGCCGACTGAGTGAACGGCAAGCGCGATGCTGCGTGGAGCATAGATGCAGGATATTTATGTTCGCCCCAGGGAAATTTCGTCTTCCAGTGACAGCTAATTCATGTCGCTTAGATACAGGGTGATTGATAACACTTCCAACTGTTGCAGCAATAGGAAAACAACTTGCTGATGCTTGCAGATGTATTTGAAGTCGAGACACAGGATAATTCTTGTAAACAAACACGCCCCCTTCGACAGCGGCGGATTAATGTACAGATGCTTGTCATTTTATTACATATATATTTTGATGTACCGAAGTACATATGATATTTCCATGCAGATATTCTGCGTCATCATATGATGAAAGAGTGATGGAACGGAGAAAAATTCTCTCCGGCGCCGGGATTTGAACCCGGGTTTTCAGCTCTACGTGCTGATGCTTTATCCACTAAGCCACGCCGGATACAACCCCGACGCCGGTTAGAATCGTCTCAGATTAAGCTCCATCTCTTGGGTTCCCTCTAGTGGCCGCCCTCTGCATTACGTCATAGATGTCTATGAACGCAGGACCGAAGTCCATACATGTGTTGAGGTGCACTCGAATGAGTGACTGGTTGGCCGGGATCCGACGGTATAGGCGCCGTCTTAAATCACAAAGTGATTTATTACGCATATCATATATATTTTGATGTACCGAAGTACATATGATATTTCCATGCAGATATTCTGCGTCATCATATGATGAAAGAGTGATGGAACGGAGAAAAATTTCTCCGGCGCCGGGATTTGAACCCGGGTTTTCAGCTCTACGTGCTGATGCTTTATCCACTAAGCCACGCCGGATACAACCCCGACGCGTAGAGCTGAAAACCCGGGTTCAAATCCCGGCGCCGGAGAGAATTTTTCTCCGTTCCATCAGTCTTTCATCATTTTATTACATGATTTATTACACTTGAAATGTAACAGTAAGTCCACCACTAAATACTCAGACACCTGGCTTGTTCTACGTATAATTACCAACGATAGTAGAACTTGCGAGAATTGAGTCTATACGTTTGTTCCAGCACGATTCAGAATCGATTCTGAACTGCCTGCTCATGCACAGTAGCCATCTACAATCCGATGCTGTAACTTTTCATGTGTGGTGATGTCTGTTACGTAAACTAGGATTTTTGTATAATCCCATACACCAAAAATCCAAAGGATTTAAAATCTAAGTATCTCTACCTATCCACCGTTCACCATACCGTCTGTTTAGATATCATCTCACACTGACAAGGAAATGGGCTGGGAAGAGTGCTGCATACTTTCGAAGCATGAATGTTGCAACTTTATCGCATCCAGGCTCTCGGTTCACTGGCGGCCCCAACCAGAAAAAAAAAAAAAAAACATTATCTCGTAAACGGTTAAATTACGGATCCATGTTTACTGGAATTTTTTGCCCCACTTCGTTTTTACTTCTGATCCCTAAATTTTTACCATCACTTTTGAAACAGTCTGTATAGAGCAAGCAGTAGTATAAGGTCATGATTTTATTTTTACTAATATTTCTAATATTAACCTGGCACGTATGGGCGAATCCAGAAATGCATATAGAGTGTTAGTTGGGAGACCGGAGGGAAAAAGACCTTTAGGGAGGCCGAGACGTAGATGGGAGGATAATATTAAAATGGATTTGAGGGAGGTGGGGTATGATGATAGAGACTGGATTAATCTTGCACAGGATAGGGACCGCTGGCGGGCTTATGTGAGGGCGGCGATGAGCCTTCGGGTTCCTTAAAAGCCATTTGTATTTTATTTTTTTATTGGGTTATTTTACGACGCTGTATCAACATCTAGGTTATTTAGCGTCTGAATGAAATGAAGGTGACAATGACGGTGAAATGAGTCCGGGGTCCAGCACCGAAAGTTACCCAGCATTTGCTCGTATTGGGTTGAGGGAAAACCCCGGAAAAAACCTCAACCAGGTAACTTGTCCCGACCGGGATTCGAACCCGGGCCACCTGGTTTCGTGGCCAGACGCGCTGACCGTTACTCCACAGATGTGGACACGCCATTTGTAAGTAAGTAACCTGGCTATACCTTTGGATTAACGGTTGAGAACCGGAAACACAGTTTGCTACCCCCTTCCACGACTGGAGTTCGGTGATACTGGCGTAGAATACAAACAAATCACTTTACTAGGTATAGGAGGGAAGAAAAGTAGTTCATCCATTTACGTAAAGTAGGAAATATCGCGATTTTGAGTTTGATCATTTTCATTAGGTTTTTGTTTAATCAAAATACAGTACTGTATTAACAATAACTGTTTTTACTCACGAACTGAGCTATCCATTCGGACGTATTCATTATGCAGCACATTAGCGTACAATTTAGAAAATGAAGTTAAATTGAAAAATAATCATAATAAGGATATTTAAACACATTTTTGAAAATGGTGGCCGTTCATTTGGATACAGGCTTCAGTTCTTTTGTGCATATTATCACACTATAGACTATTGTACCTAATTCCAATTACCAGTTTCGTCCTTCGTACTAGTAACTCATGTTGAAATAATTCTGTACCTACTCTATAAAAGAGTACCTTACGTACTGTAAATTCAATCTTCACTTCTGCCCGATCCGAAAAAATAAAATTACTCAGACATGCTATCTACTGTCCATCCAAGTGGTTTTGTCGCATGGTCGTAGAAAGCGGGGAAATCTCGTGACAGTTGATTACTTAACGAGGCCCTTTTATTTAAGTTATTTTAAACAGTTGTATAATAATAAGTAGACGTCCAATTCCTAACAAATTAATGTTTTCAGAAAAGAGCTAAGACAGCCCAGCCACTAGCCTTTACAGGGGGGCTAGCAGAAGCAGGTGAGGGAAACGGATAAATCGCAATATAGCGAACGCCAGTAGGGGAAGTTATCCCCACCCACATGAAATGTACATTCGACATTACACTCGCCTATCACGTAGAGTGTCTGTTGAGCTAGTAGGGGAAAAGGGGAAGGGGTCGTGGGCGGAGCTTCTACGTTCGCTATATTGCGATTTGCCCGGAGAAACCGGGATGCGACGTAGACAAACGGACGACAGTACCTGTGCGAAAATATGATTCAATATTGAAAGCTCTTTTATCGCTGGAAAACGCGAACATATTTCTGGAACGTACTATACTCACTAACTCAGTACTGTTTGCTATAACTGTAAGGCGACTTTGACTGCATACGCGCCTTAGTTCTATGTGGAGGACGATTGGAAGTTTACTAGTAGAGAGGGTGGAAGTGAAGTACATTAAAAAACTCTGGTACAATAAAAATTGAAGTAAAAATAAAATGATGTTCCTGTATAAAGGAAGTCTAATTGGATTAATCCATCCCGTGTTAAGTCCTTGAAAAATCAAGCCAAGATTTCGTTAACTTGCACGTAGTTGGCAATTACGTATTTTTCGGGTCTCTGCTTTATGGCATTGCCATGCACTGTACGACATTGTCACAAGCAGATATAAGTAGGGTTCCCAGACGTCATGTAAAAATGGGATCGTCCCTTTTTCGCTAATGCCTCCCGTTGTCCCGAGAAAAGTCTTCGGGACAGCTTTCCGTCCCTTATTTTAGAGTTCTATACTGAAAAAAAAATGGAAAAGTTACAATGTCTTTTATATATTTCAAATTACAAACATAGCACTTCATCATTGCAGGTGACTGTAGATGGACTATTATGAGTTGTTAATTTCTCAAGGCGAGTGATGACACCACCAAACGTTTAGATGAAGTCTGGGTGGATCTTTTTAAAAGTACTGAAGGAGATCTCTCAAATTTGAAGAGGGCAGTAGAGTTTATTATGTGTATCCCTGGAACAAATGCGTGTGTCGAAAGATTATTTTCTCGCATGAACGCTCTATGGACTGATGAGAAAAATAAAATGTCTGTAAAAATATTCTTCAATGAGGATTGTGTGGGTTTTTATGACATGATTCTTCAAAATAAACAATTGTTAAGTGAAATTAATTCTTCAGAGAAATATTGCAAGGCCAAGGCGAATTGATTTATAAGAATATTGTCACGTGAGTAGTGTATTTTATAGCTATTTCTATAATAACTTAGTATAAACAATTTGAAGGCAACTTACATAAAGAAGCTTAAACTTAATGCAAATATGCTCCCTAACAATTTTGTTTACTATTTGTTTACTTAACTTACCCTTAGTTAGTAAAGTGTTGTGTAGTAAACTTTACTAAACTTACTCAGTGATAACTGATATGTGTCCCGGATTTTTGCCCAATATGTCTGGGAATCCTAGATATACAGTAGGTGTTCAGAGAAGAGCACTGATTCTCAGACTTCTGCTCTGTTTCTCGGGGTGTAATAATAATAATAATAATAATAATAATAATAATAATAATAATACAAAATTTCGTACAACAAGCTACTTGCCGAATTTAATTTAATGTCTCTTGCCAGTCGTAGATTACTTGCTGAGCAACTTTTATTATATAAAATATTCAACGGTCTACTGGATAACAGCGAAATATTATCACAAATCCAGATTAACACTAGAACATCACATTTAAGAAATCGTCAATTGTTATATTATAAAAAACCAAACACTTCAGCATATAAAAATTCACCAGTGTTAAAAATGTGTTCAAATTTCAATGAAATATGTAAAACATGGGATCTAGATTTCAGCATTTCTTAACGAAATATAAACATTTTCTTATTAATATACTGAAGGTAGTTGATTTTAAATAATATTGCTATCTATTTGTTACTCTGTAATTTGCCATTTATAGCTACATTTTATATTTTTGGCTATGACATCTAAAACTTACCCTAGTACAGACCCTAGTAATGCCGCACTTCGATTATTGTGACGTTTTGTTAAGTGACCTAAGTTCTGAACTGTCAGTCAAGTTACAGCGAACTCAGAATATGTGCGTCAGATATGCAACATCCGACGATATGATCACATATCACCGTCCTTCGCAAGTCTTTCGTGGCTCCGACTTAAAGAACGCAGAACTTTACACTCTTTGTCTTTACTCTTTCGAATTCTGCACACCTTAACACCAAATTACCTTTCGTCTCGTTTCTCTTATCTATACTCTAACCACGACGTAAATACCAGATCACTTATCTGTGGCACGCTAACTATACCTCTTCATAGAACATCTTGCTATTCATCATCTTTTACAGTATCCACCTCGCGTCAATGGAATTCCTTTTCACAAAGTATTAGGGGCTGCAAGACAATAAACACCTTTAAAAACAGCTTAAAAGATAATCTTATTAGCATTTCACTTCAATCATACTGATTTAAACTATCACTGACTACATTGTTACTTCTTTCTGTAGACATCATCCTGATAGTGCTGTCTTTTCAAAATTGTCTCATAATAATCTCTTTCTATTATCTAACATTATTTGAAATATATTAACATTCTATGTATTTTAATAATTCTGAAGTTTATTTCAGTGTTTAATTAATAGTTCATAGTATTTTGTTGTTTAATTCGTAAATAACTCTTGTATACATGTAACTCTCATATAAATCAAATTGTTGAATTCTTTTTAAGTTCATGCATATGTATAGGCCTATACACTTTTTGCTGGTTGAGTGGAAGAGAAGGCCTTACGGCCTTAACTCTGCCAGCCAAAATAAATCATTATTATTATTATTATTATTATTATTATTATTATTATTATTATTATATTGATCTATTTTTCATTTAATTTTATTTTGTATTTTCATTTATATCTATATCTGTGTCTTTTATTTAGGTAGTATCTATTTGTTTTTTTTTTTTTTTTTTTTTCAATTTTTAATGTATTATTACACTTATATCTTGCATTTGTATCTGTTTTATCTCTTTCTTCACGTTATCTGCAATTCTATGTTTTAAGCATTTAATCTGTACTGTCTATTGTAATTGGGGCTTTGCCCTATTATAGACATAAATAAATAAATAAATAAATAAATAAATAAATAAATAAATAAATAAATAAATAGATAAATAGATAAATAAATAGATAAATAAATAAATAAATAAATAAATATCATTATCGCCGTCGTCGTCACATGGATACACCCAGGCCCCAGTCTTGCGGTAAACACGTACCGGTAAGTGGAAAGTTTGGGCTCATGTCACGAGGACATTTCGTCGCATTGTGTGTTGACGGCATTCCGTTAGCCACACGAGGCGTGGGCGGCCAGGACCACGTGTCCCCGCGGAGCATATTTCGTGAGAGAGAGTGCGTCCCCAGCATCACAACAGGAGCAATGCCCCTCCTTGACCCCCTGGCAGCGGCAGTACGGTAGATGGCGGCGCTGCACTAACACTAATGCTAGGCGCATACTCGTTTAACCACTCTGGAATTCAGTCTTACGAACCGAGTAAACACCCGCCTTTGTGACACTGTGCTTTCCAGTCAGGAGGTCCGAGTTTGATTCCCGACTTGGACATGAAATTGTCTTTCTACGATGACACTAAAGGCTGGTTCACAATAAACCGGAAACGACAATCGGAACGAAAACGAAAACGGTAAAATTGTTAAAATGTGTACATTTAAATGTGAGCATTCACAATTGACGAAAAGCTTGCCGGAGCCCGGGATCGGGAACGGAGAGTTGGCCAAGTTTCAACTTTGGCGTTCACTTTTCCGATCACAGCCCACTAGATTCATTCTATTGCCATCTAAAAGCTATTTTGTCGTCGTATATTTTGTAGCAAGAAGACCGTGACATAACCTATGCATTATTTTGTTCTGTGCTGTGCATCATGGAGCAAGTTTTATTTGATGACATTCTAATATTGAGTGTTGAGGAAAATCCTCACGTTTACGATAAGCGGCGCGCCTCGTATAAAGATGAGAAAATGAAGGAGAATACGTGGCTTTCAATAGCTGCACCTTTGAACACCGCTCGTAAGTGAACCATATTTTATTACTGTATTGGTTGTATTACACACTACATATTCATGCTTCAATTCAATAACTACTGTTGTGTTCATTTTTGTTCTATTACAAATGTTTCTTCTATAATTATTTTACGTTATGGTAGACTTAAAATAGGTTGTGATAATAAAGATGCATGGGCATATTTATAGTACCGTACCTAATGAAATGTTTTAGTTGAAATTTCGAAGTTGGTTAACCTGTGTTTATGTTGGCTGCCATGTATTCACAAGAGAACGCCATTGGTGAATTATACACAAATAACATCAGAACGCGCAATATCGACTTTACTTATCTTATTGACATGCATATCGATATGCATAGTCGTCTACGTTCTCGGTTTATTGTGAATCAAAAATTTTCATATTCACTTCCTCTGCTTCTGGTTCTCGTTCCCAGTTTATTGTGAACCAGCCTTAAGTTTTCGTCCCCTGTTCTGTTAAGGCTGGTTCACAATAAATCGGGAACGGAAACGAGAACGAGAACGGAAATAATGTTAAAATGTATTTAAACAATATTTCCGTTCTCGTTCTCGTTTCCGTTCCCGTTTATTGTGAGCTAGCCTTTAGCGGTGACCGTTTGTCGTGATGACTCGCATTCTCCGTTACTGTATGTTTACATCTGTTTGTGAATGTCTGTCTAATATCGGCGAACTACGAAATACTCGTAGTACTCATATAAGAAATATTATTTTTACCAGGGATAGGCAAAATTCCAAAGTTTACAAGAGCCATTGCCTTTCTTTCAGGAGCCGGCACATTTTCTCACACGTACAATGAAAAAAACATTCGAGCTAAGCTAAAAATACATTATTTTACTGAAATTTATTAAACAATTGAAGAGTTCAGAACCATAGTGGGCCAAGCGTCATTTACTGTAGTACAACCGTAGAAAACAAGGATTAAAATGAAGTTATTGCCATAATTCAATGGAAACATATAGCAAGTAATATAAAGTATACACATTAAAACTAAATGATATATCAATCTTCATTAAGCTGTGGTATTCACTTAACTTTAACCCTTGCTTTCTCCGTTTTTAATAAATGGCGCTTGGCCCACTATGGCTCTGAATCCTTCAATTTTACTGAAATTTATTAAACACTGTCTCAAAGACGCCCTGTGCTCTTCACTGAAGCTATGCAGTGACAGTATCTCGAGATGTGCAAGAAATGTAACAATATTAATCTAAAAAGCACATTCGAATTTCTTCCTACAATTATTGTTTTTGTTAACATTATGTGTTAGTCGCAGTAGCACAAAGGAAATCGAAGTGTTCAAAATTTTGAACTCTATAAAAGAATTCAGGCGTCAAAAAAAAATGTTAAGTCGCCATGGTTATGTGGCTCCCGGCATTTGTGTACCCTGATTTTTACAATAACTAAAATGCAACTAGATGCTTTAAATCTAATTAAAGGTTGGAATTAACAATGGAAAAGTAATCATAAATTTCAGTAATAATAATAATAATAATAATAATAATAATAATAATAAATTTTTTTAAATTTATTTGACAAATTTTGTACATTAGTACTATCAATTGTGCTTAAATAATTAACGTTACAATAATATGAGACTTGTGGAGAGGGTGACGTCCATTAACGTTCCTCAAAGCATCAACAAATCAGTGTGCCTTTTCCTCTTGAGGCGACGATCAGGCCGTGCAGGGGGCAGGTTCCGAGGAATCTGGTTGATTAAGTTGTTAGAATGTGTTGACAATGTTGCAAATAAGCGTGTGTAGGAAGAATGAATTACAGTCTCTATTTTGGCTAGGTCTAGATCTGAATGAAGTGTTTCATTTCTTACGTACCATGGTGCTCCAGTGATTATCCTTAGTGCCCGATTTTGGAATGTTTGAATACGCTTGATTTGGCTTATAGAAGCCGATCCCCATAATGAACATAATAATAATAATAATAATAATAATAATAATAATAATAATAATAATAATATTGTGAAACCTATTCTAATAGGAACCTGAATAATCCGGAATCGTGTCTATTTCGGAACAATTTATTGGTCCTGGCGAAATTCGTATGTATTATGTGTAATTTGTCCTGAATATAACGGAAACTGTCCAACGCGGAAATGGAAACTACCTGATACCGTTAAAAAAATAATATTTTGGACACATTATTTTAATGTAAACTATATTTTGAAACAGTGTGTAATTTAAAAAAAATGTACGAAATATGTAGGACACTAAGATAAAAACAATTTTCTTTGCAAAATTTTAGAGGGTGCAAGGGTGTGTTGGCCTGGCAGTTATAAATTATATTACAAAGATTCTCAATGCTTCACACCGGTATACTGTCGTAGCTGGGCAGAATGTAAGTGTAGTGATTTCGTGCTAGAAAAAAAAAGTTGCGTAAAAATGTGACACTATTATTAAGTGATGAAGTAAAACTTGCCGACTGAAAGGAAAATGAGAAATTAAGTGTATGGGAAATAATGTTGAAGTTCAGTTGTGGAAAATTCAGGTGTTACGCTTTGAAAAATAAAGACCATCTCATGAGTGAGTGGCTTGCGGTCAATAATGGTGACATAAAGAGGAAACAGAAAACAGCTGGTTATGTGGAAGTAAATGAACTGTTGTGAGACGGAGTTCTTCATGCTCTTTCAAAGACCGTATCAATTTCTGCACCTATTCTGCAAAACGAACCCTTGAACTGGAAAAAAAAAGCCAAAATTCATGGTTTCTAATGGATTGCTCCTACACTAATTAAATAATGTGCAGTGATATACAGTACATTATTATAGTATAGTGTTAGATATTAAATTTAATGTGATTTGATAGTGTTTTATGAGCGAGGTACGATAATATTTATACAGAAAATAAGATTTTTGCTCAATATAATTCACCAATTGAATAAGCGACAGGAAGCGTTAAACGGAATATTTTGTACTTTACGCAGTTTGCGGCATGCCATTACAGATGACAAAATATTCCATTTTAACTTTACACCTGAATAATACAGAAACCTGTCCACAACGGAAAAAAAAAAATTGGAACCATGTCACTTTCGTCTTGAACAGGTTTTACTGTATTAGAGTAATAATAATAATAATAATAATAATAATAATAATAATAATAATCTGTGGCGCTACAGCCGTTCAAGGCCCCTACTGACTAGACGACTGCTGCCCTCACGTCCACATGTCGAAGCAGAGGTGGACGATCATCCAACTAGAATGGAGATGTCGTGTGGTTAGCACGATGATCCCCCCAGCTGTTATAGCTGGCATTCGCAACCGGATTTCGCTATCTATCGTAGCTCCCCAAGTGTATCACGATCCTCTGGTCCCATACACTGTCCGTAATTTCATGAGAAAATGCCTTCCCCCCCATTAGGATTCGAACCAGCGCGCATTTCATAACGCTAGTCGCAGACAGGATGTCTTAGGCCACGGCGCGGGACTTAAGTTTCAGTACAAACTTGAAATAAATTGATTGTGTGCTTCATGAGCCTCTGCAGATTGCAATGAACGACTGTAAACATTTTAAGTGTTTCAAATGAAAAAAAAGTCTTCTTTCTGATGAAATACACTGTTGTGGTTTGCTTGCAGACTTTAGAGTCCAAACGCAGGACTCATGACTTGCAATCATAGGCCAATTAAGCTAATCAGTGCATGCGATAGTCGTTCAAGGGTGGGCTAAAGATTTAAATCCGAACTGGCGTTTGGAACCATTCCGTTACGTCTCGTGGACAATGAACTGTTAAAGGGAAACCCGTTAAGCAGCAATTTCAGCGTGAAATCTTAAGATTATGCACTTGACCACACACCATGGCATGCGTGCCTTGCCATCAAGTCTTTCCTGAACGGTTCACAAATTAGCGGTCTGTACTGTGGGAGTATGGGACATTACTCGTCTCTCTTGGCTTATGTTACGGTAAAGTGCAGAGCTTTGTTTTGTTTGTTTTGGCTCCTTTCTCTCTCTTCAAATCAGTGCTTTCAGTTAACAAGTTATTAAACTTGCTAAGTCAACAACTTTTCACTCTGTTAAATATTGAATCTATGTGGTATTTCACTACACTATGTGGTACTTCATCTAAAAAACTGAAACGCCGGTTTAACAAGTTGGGAAGCTTTTAATAGAAATAGGAGCATCTTCTGCAGGCCTCTGGCAAAAGAACTGTGACGCGTACGACTCACCCGTTTGCTTTAGATCAGGCCTGCAGAACTCGCAAAGTAGGGGAACTATGACGTCAGCCTCACTCCACTTCTATTGGGGATGATCGACTTCCGCCCCGAGAATGAATGTCGATGCAGCCGAGCGTAACTAGAACGCCGTGACCGCACAGGTAGAAAAGGTGGGTGGGGTAAGAAAGGGGATGAAAGCAGTCGCTCTCAAGAGCTACAGTTCTGCAAGCCTGCTTTAGATCCATGAAACTTTGCTGTAATGGGATTTGAGTTGTCTCATATTCTAATTACATTATAAACACTCATTACTCAACTATAGTTTAATTAATGATAAAATAAACAATTAAATAAATAACAATTGAACATTACCATACAAAATGCTTCTGCCCATAAAACTACAGTCATTCAACCCTGCGTAATTTCACAGCCTTCTCATACAATCTCTCCTCAGATACTACTAAACGTAGTGTACGCACTCTTTTTACAATCCATATTTCGCAAGCGAGTGCACTTCCATACATAATCTGTTCAATAAAATCATATCCAAGACTTTATTTATTTATTTATTTATTTATTTATTTAATCTGACAGGATTAAGGCCATAACCCTTCTTTTCCAGCTTACCAGGTAGCACATAATATAAATACAAAAAAGAAATACAAACACTGATGAAAAAATACAAATTAAATTAAAACCCTATAGAGCAGGGTCGTCAGCACAGAGCACGCTGGGGTTGGAGTCTCTTACCCGCGGAAAACGCGGTGCACCATGGTGCACTCCGTAGCTGCTAGCGGGTATGCTCTCTATCTCTCCCTGCTGCACGACGGTGCACACGGGACGGCACTGCGTACTCTTTGCACATTTCAGCGAGTGCTGACGACCACTGCTATAGAGGGTCAACAGGCTCAAAGGACACTATAGAGCTCTCTTCGAGCTAATACAAGAAAAAAAGGAAAACAGTGATAGCAATGATGATAGTGATAACTGATGATGATGATAATAATAATAATATGATAATAATAATAATAATAATAATAAATACATTACATATTAATTGTCAATTTTACAACAACATAGTTACAATATTTACTATATGTTGTGGATTAAGCCAACCTGAGAGGTGTTCAACAAGCAATTCCATGAACTAGGATGTGATTCTTTAGTTTAAATTTGAATTTTGATATTGTCAGACAGTCTCTGACATGGTTAGGGAGAGAATTCCAGAGGCGTGGAATCGATATGCTGAAAGATGATGAGTAGAAGGATGTTCTGTGCAGAGGAATAGAGAGAAGGTACATGTTCCGGGTTCGAGGTAGTGAAAGGTAAACATAACGAGATGCTAGGTAAGAGGGTGTAGAGGTGTGGATGATTTTAAATAGTAATAAGAGGGAGTTGAAGAATCTTCTTTCTTTTAAGTGTTTTCCAAGACAACAATTCTAGTAACGGTGTTACATGATCGAATTTTCTAATGTTACAAACGAAATGAACGCAGATATTGTGAATACTCTGTAGTCTATGGGCAAGATCAGTATTTAGATTCGTTAGTGGAGAATCGCAATAATCGAAGTGGGGCATCACTATAGTTTGGATCAGGTTCTTTTTAAAGCTGAGAGGTAAAACGTTGGTTAAGTGTCTGAGGGAATGAATTATGGAAAAAGTTTTCTTACATACGTAGGTCACTTGACTTTGAAAATTTAAATTTGAATCTAAGTATACCCCTAAATTTTTTACTGTCTTACTGTATGTAATTGTGATATTATTTATTTTTCTATTTGATACAGTGGCTAGATCTATTTTGTTTAATGTTCGTTGGTGGCCCATTATTATGGCTTGGCTATACAGGTTGAGAAAAATCTTAGATCATGATAAAACTAAGTTTAATTTTTGTTGTGGTTTATTTTACGACTCTTCAACATATATGGTTATCTAACGTCTGAATTTTTATTTTATTGGGTTATTTTACGACGCTTTATCCACATATAGGTTATTTAGCGTCTGAATGAAATGAAGGTGATAATGCCGGTGAAATGAGTCCGGGGTCCAGCACCGAAAGTTACCCAGCATTTGCTCGTATTGGGTTGAGGGAAAACCTCAGAAAAAACCTCAACCAGATAACTTGCCCCGACCGGGATTCGAACCCGGGCCACCTGGTTTCGCGGCCAGACGCGCTGACCGTTACTTCACAGGTGTGGACTCTAACGTCTGAATGATATAAAGATAGGCCTATTAATGCTAGCGATATGAGTCTAGGGTCCAGCGCCGAAAATTACCCAGCATTTCCTCATGTCAATAACTCCGATACAGAAAAGAATAAAAAAAACAATATGTCTTAATAAACCTCTTGATTATCCTTCAGAACTGTTGTATTCAGAATTTAAAGTATTTGACTTCCATCAAATTTATAACAATGTATATTATTGGATTTGGTACGTAAAAACCGAAATATATTTAATTTATATTCACATAAATATAAAACCAAAAGATCAAACAACATATCGTCGTTGTTCCTGCAATAACTCCTATGTGTAAAATATAAAATTGTTCAGTAGGAAGAAAAAACGCATTTATTCATTCTATGGCAGTGGTACATAGAAGATTGTGAATTCTTACATTTTCGAAAGAAAGAAATATAATTACATATAGCAGATTTTATTATTTGCTGTATCACTATTTAAGTTATTTATTAGAGCAAAAATATGAAAATCGATAAATATGTCACATAGGAGTTATTGCTTGACAATCTACCGCAACTGTAGCATATAATCACAGTAGCAACTCCGGTCCAAAGCTTTGTAACATGAAAATAGCTAAATTCCCAAACCTACAATTTGCTAATGCTTCTTATTAAAAAAATCAATTAAAAATTTGTGATTAGAGATAAAATTTAAAGTTCGTTTATTGTGGTATCTGTGTTTTTTCTTCATCTTTTTTTTTTATTCAATAAAATGTCTTAACATTAACTTATGTGGAATGGCCCTAGGGCACGAGTAAGTAACTTACTCTTTCTGAAGGTGCTAAAGTGTTTTATATAAAAAGAAATATGTAGGCTATCTTTGTTCGGACAATAAAGTATTATTATTATTACTTACAAATGGCTTTTAAGGAACCCGGAGGTTCATTGCCGCTCTCACATATGCCCGCCATCGGTCCCTATCCTGTGCAAGATTAATCCAGTCTCTATCATGACATTCCACTTCCCTCAGACCCATTTTAATATTATCCTCCCATCTACGTCTCGGCCTCCCCAAAGGTATTTTTCCCTTCGGTCTCCCAACTAACACTCTTCATGCATATCTGGATTCGTCCATACGTGCTACATGCCCTGCCCATCTCAAACGTCTGGATTTAATGTTCCTAATTATGTCGGGTGAAGAATACAATGCGTGCAGTTCTGCGTTGTGTAACTTTCTCCATTCTCCTGTAACTTCATTCCTCTTAGCCTCAAATATTTTTCCAAGAACCTTATTCTCAAACACCCTTAATCTCAGTTCCTCTGTCAAAGTGAGAGTCCAAGTTTCACAACCATACAGAACGATGTAATACAACTGTTTTATAAATTCTAACTTTAAGATTTTTTGACAGCAGACTCTTCTTCTTCTTCTTCTTCTTCTTCTTCTTCTTCTTCTTATTATTATTATTATTATTATTATTATTATTATTATTTGCTTTTGATGGGTTGAGGGAAAACCTCGGAAAACCTAAACCAGTAATTTGTCCCGACCAGAGTTTGAACCCTGGCCCGCTCGTTTCACGGTCACGTATGCTAATCGTTACTCCACAGCGATGTAATGAAAATACCATTTGAAAACATACAGTTTTGACGCGGATCCCTTTAGAATCACTCACGGAGCACCAGGGGTCCGCGGACCGCAGATTGGATTCCGCTGCTCTAGTGTACGTTTGAACATAAAATTAGACAGCGAAGCTTTTATTTAATGTTTCATCAGAATTGAGTTAGAGACGTATTACACCAAAACAGTTTATGACAATCTTCAGAATATTCTTAAAGTGGTTGTTATTGTAGAAAATTTGAAAAAAACTGAAATACGCCATATCAAAGTGTTCGACCAGTTGCTATTCCTCCTGACAACGTGTTAGTACATCAGGATTAAACGGAGAGTCGATGGTATGTGACTCTCATTTGTTTCCCTCTCTCTTGCAATCACCTTGACAACAGGATGGGCCGGTCTAAACGCTTGTATTTGTGTACAATTTACCGTAGTCATTTCCCCCTTGTATAAGGGCGTTGTATTCTACTACAAAATGACATCCACATAGCATTGGCTTTTAAAATCATCTCCGGATCGTTCTTCCAGTTCCAGAACACCATTTTCACGTTCCATTCTACCTGCTTTTGTGTCCCGGCTGTATTCAACAATGGGGTTGCATAAATAGCTGCCTCCCCCGCTTTTAAAACTACTTCGAACAATGAACTCGACAATGATAAATGCAATGTAGGGTCACCTCATCTTTACAAAAGGTTGTAGGATGTAATATAGCTTTTACTACCTCTCCATTGTCCCTGTTGGTAATCAGAGCTTTTTGGTGGTACATTAAGAGTTGAGAGGGTTGAGAAACGTTAAGACTTTTACTTTTCTCAGCCTGCCAAGTATAGAGAAGTATTAGGAGACTCCAGGGAATAGTTTTCCAGTTTTGGACTCAGATATAATTAAACCTCGGATTTTTAGTCTAAAATAGGTCACAAAGACATTAAAATAGTCTCTGAAATAATTTTACTAATTACAAAAATAAAAAATACACACAGACATGAAAAATCTATATATGTGTGTGAATTTATTTGAGAAATCTCTGACCTCGAGTGACATTTATTAGGACCACTTCGTGAATAAAATAAAAATGTAAATAGTAGGGTATATCCCTAAAATTCGCTCACAGAATGTTAATAATTGTATATTTATGAATACTTAACCTATTCAGACATTGCGAAGTCGAAATAGATGAATAACGATTACTGCAATAAAGAAATTGAATGTTATTCAGTAATGCCAATTGATAAAAGCGAAATACAGGTTTAAAAATGTTAATTACATGTACTGCGCTTTTCTCTTGTTATTATAACAGAAAATACATTTTCATTATCTGCTGAAATATAATTTAATTTAAACATTTTATAGTTTATTACAAATAACCTGGTTGTTAGTACATTAATTTACTGAACAATTGTTATGAAGGAGTGTCATTTTTTTATACAAGGGACATGGAATTAGAAGATGGAGATGTAGATGTGGAAGTAGGATTTCGCATTTTATTTAGTACAAAATTGATTCATGCTCATCGATTTACTTGAAAACAGTTGGCGACACTGACTAAACAAAAGAATGACCATGCGATAAATTGATAGTGATAAATCGAGCTGCAGAAATTATCACGATGTATGACTGTGATACCTGCATTAACGAAATTGTAAAGTCTTACCTGCGGAAAAATCTAGGTAGTTTTTGATGCATTCCATTTTTAGTGGAAATGTATTGTATGGGTATGTGTGTCTGCATATAAATTTGTAGTTTTTTTCCTTTTAAATAGATAAAGCTAATGTTTTTTTCAGATATGGTGTATTTATTCACAGCAATGGGATATACCCTGGCAGTGGTAACTAATTGCACTCAATAATGACAATAATAAACTTATTAATTAAAAATCGATAATACTAATAATTAATCATAATAACAACCAGAATATACTAAATTAAATGAAACGATCACTTAAAATAACATTTGAAATATTCTAATTTGCTAAGATTATTTTTCAATAGTACCTTTCAACATTTATTTCTGTCAACTTGCACTGGAACTACGACACATTTCACTGATTTATCCTGATTTCACTAACACTTCAAAAACATTTCACTGTTCAAATACTTTGCACTGCCACTATAACCTATCTTCACTGACAGGAACACGTTTCACTTACACAGCACACTTCAATGACAGTTACCTTGTTAGAATAAGTATCATTTAATACAGGGCCTATTTTTAAATGATTTTGGTTGTTGGTAAAGCCTTTAGTAAGTCTGATTACCATCCCTGATACGGAGAAAAGAAAACTTTATTTCCGAAGAGTGGTCGTTCTGAAGAGCAATTTGGCGGCTGCAACCTATTTTTTATTTCTTTCCAGGCAGGCTCACCTCTGTATGTTTTGAACAGTGCGCATAATCGAATAAACATTTCCTGTCCGTGAGTAATGTCATTTTATTTTCTTTTCCAGAGTTAGCACCATATTCCATTACTTTGAATTTATGTTTGTAAAATACCTTTCATGCTTTTGCCGCTGTTCTTAAGTTCCCCCAGCCGAGAAGCTAAATGGTAATTTAATTTGTTGAAAAAGAGAATGAACTATTTTATTTCTTTTCTGATGGCTTTGCTCTTTGTATTTTCATTTTTTAATTTCATTTATTCTATTGAGGTCATTCTGAAGAAGAGTAGTATCTTCTGACTTTTATTTCCCTGTATAACATACAATCATCCGCGAATAAGCGAACCCTAGACAAGATATTAACTGGCAGATCATTTACAAAAGCCAAGTGTGCGGGACCCCGGAATAATTTCTTTCGATAATTCCTTGAGATTTTATTTTTTCAATATATTTTAACTGAAAAAATTACATCATTCTACTGGAATCTATTCACTTTACTGACAAAAATTGTTACAAGATAATTTGACTCTAAGAACTTTAATGAAATCAAGTGTTCCATCAGTTTAATTCCATGTATCGTGTCATAATCCAGTTAATGGGCTCTTATTTTCAATAGTTTTTTTGGTTGTGTAAATCTTTTATTTAAAATTGAAAAATCTTGATACCTTGTTAGAAAAGTATCATAATACAGGGTGATTCACGATGATTACCATCCCTTAAGCTTATTTCCGAAGACATTCTGCAAAAATATCATATAAAAAATATTTTCAGAACTAAAAAAAATACCTTTCTTCTTTAGTCTTAAGGGTAAAAAAAAAATTACAAATAGAGAATGAACTATTCAGAAGTGTCATTTTTTAATTTTTCTAAATCTAAAAATATGTTGTTAATTCAGATTTTTTAACTAAAAATTACATCATTACAAAAAAGACTTAGAAAATGATACTAATGTACAGTCTTGAAGAATTTGCAGAATGGCGTGATTTGTAACAATTGTTGTGATAAATTCGTCCTATTGACTTAAAAATCTAAAAAATTGTGTATGAAACATCTTGTCTGCCTTATCTTTCAAAAGTACAACGTCCCTCTTAAACAATGGTCCGTCATTGGTTTGCTGTTTGGCAGTAGAGGTTCAATTACAAAATTCACATGGAATTATCTTAAGGAACTTCACATTCCTTTTGATTATGTAATGTCTATTCTTATAAATATTATCAAGGATTCTCTTCAAATATTACATCATCTCTATTTCAATTAATCAACTTATATTTGCCTTCAACAATTAACTTTCTTTTTTCTTTAATGTATCACATCACATTATATTGTAAATGTTTATTGTATTTAGGACCCTTGTGGTCACTCAAAATTCTTTGAGCTGAGTCTATAATTTAGAAATTTATTTTTGGCATTTTTTGCTCTGAATGTCTTCGGAAATAAGCTCCATAAGGGACGGTAAATCCTCGAGAATCACCTGTATATTGTAGGCCTAATAGAAGGAAATAAGATGCATTTATTATATTACTGTCTGTTCTCTTGCAGTAATATTGATTTTAAGTGCCGATTATAGTATGAACAGTATAATTACATCTGCTTGCATATTCATGATTTATTTACAGCCTTATGCTAAGACACTTACAGCCTTGTCTAATACTCGGTTTATTCAAATACCTTGTTAGTCCTATTAAAGAAGCGGGATTGTTACTGACTTGATTCTTGTTTGATTACAGGTGAGTGCTGGCTTTGATGGGTGATAAACTGAGAGTGATGACATGATGAGTCACCGCGGTGGTGAGTACTGTGTGACATTCCCACGGAGCTGGGAGGATCGTGGGAACTGAATATTGCTTTCACTGCTCCAAGATAAAAGTAAATTTGCCTCCTTTGAACACCCTTTGGGAGGCGTGGACTCGTTGAAATCATTGTTCAAGGAACGAAAATTTACGATTTCATTATTACTGAACTTTTTGTAGTACTTAATGCAATATGTAGCTTTAAAGAAATGAAGCAATCAGATCGGATCAATATAGAACACTGAGTCAGGCCTCGTCCACAATGAACCTGGAACGAGAACGGAAAGCGAAGAACGTGAACGTGAAGATTTTTAATTCACGGTAAACCGAGAACGGAAACGGCTATGCATACCGATATGCATATTAGAGATGGGACGAATATTCTGGAACTGCTATTTTGAAACTGTTACAAAAATGAAACTGTTTCGTGTACCAACATGTTCCAACTGTTCCAAACAGATTAAAGTTGCTTTCTATACTCTTTGGTTCCACGAAACATCTTGTTCTTTGTAACAGGTTCATAAAACAGTTTCATGCAACATAATGTAAAACGTTACATGCTACGAGCTTTGTTGGCGCTACTTCCGACCTCTGCTTGAAAACGATACGGCCATCTCGTAGGCCGCGAAATTCAGTTTAATTAATCTCTTTCATTCCCTCCCCATTAACAATATTAATTAATACCGCGAAAATAAATTATTGGGTACAGATAAAGAAATACAGTATTACATAGGCCTAAATATTGTTTATACTATTGTAAGTTAAATAATGCGGGAAAACTTCAGTATATGGTTCCCTCACTGACAATTACCTTAAAATAGGTACTAAAAATTGTATTTGTGTTTGTCGAATATGAGGAATCGGTTACTTTAATTTCAACTTTCAAGCACGTATTTTTGTGCAACATAACCTAGAAGACTTGGAATGGGTGTCGTGAAAATGTAGGCTACAAGTATTGTACCGGTAAGAAACATTGAAATTGTCCACGAATTTCAACCAATTATTGTTTATAATTTTCTGAAACGTAAATGTTATGTTAAATAAATCATGCTGTGAAAGTTACACACGAACTTATAAAATGTGATTTGAGATGTACGCCAATGAACAATGAAAACCTCAAAATTTGGGAATTCCTTCCTTCAACATGTTGCAGTTGTCATTAGAATTTCTCAGATGTTTGTTGGGATTTCTTGCCCAATCTGTCGAAACTATAACACGGAACATGGCCGTTTGAAACAGGTACGCTACCTCGATCAGTGAACTGAAATCGATCGCAACAAATCTACAGATGCCTCTTACGAAACTGTTTTTTTTTTTGGAACTGTTATTTTGGAACAGTTTCTTTGTCGAAACAGTTTCACTTGAAACTGTTTAAAAAAATAACAGTTTAGCCCATCTCTAATGCATATCAATAACAAGTGAGGGACGTGTGACGGTATGCGACGGTATGGTCAATAAAAAATGTAACATACATTCACTTTCAATAATTTAATAAAATATTAACGTTGTACACGAAAGCTGAAGCCAACATATAACACGCCGTCTTTGTAAAGCGTAGTCTTTGTTCAAAAGCGTACAACAAAGTCTGGCGGTCTCACTTCAGAATTCGTTTGCAAATGAGGCAGACCACTTGCTGGTATGTAAAGGAAGTCGATGTTAGTTCATTAACGTCGCCAAAGTGTTTCGTTTGCTGGTAAACAACGTCGTTCGACACTCGAGAGCTCGTACTTGGACATGCACAACAGCTTTTCTCCAGCACTTGTGCGTGTTGCTTCTCTTTGGGTAACTACTCCAAGTATTTGCGCTTTTATTGTGAGTGCTCGTTCCTGCTTCGTATTAACCCAACTTCTCTTGTCTGCTTTCCACAAGAAACTGGGCCTTGTGCAAAGGCTGTTCCGGTTATGTTTTCTGTAATTTGAGAGCTTTGTTTATCTTGAATACTCTCAATACCCGAGACAGATGTTATTGGATTTTGTTCACTGTTTTATATAATATCCTTATTGAATTTGGTATTCCCAAGAAACTAGTTCGATTAATTAAAATGTGTCTCAGTGAAACTTACAGCAGAGTCCGTATAGGCCAGTTTCTATCTGATGCTATTCCAATTCACTGCGGGCTAAAGCAAGAAGATGCACTATCACCTTTACTTTTTAACTTCGCTCTAGAATATGCCATTAGGAAAGTTCAGGATAACAGAGAGGGTTTGAAATTGAACGGGTTACATCACCTTCTTGTCTATGCGGATGACGTGAATATGTTAGGAGAAAATCCACAAACGATTAGGAAAACACGGAAATTTTACTTGAAGCAAGTAAAGAGATAGGTTTGAAGTAAATTTCGAAAAGACAAAATATATTATTGTGTCTCGTGACCAGAATATTCTACAAAATGGAAATATAAAAATTAAAGATTTATCGTTCGAAGAGTGGAAAAATTCAAATCTCTTGGAGCAGTAGTAACAAATATGAATGGCACTTGGGAGGAAATTAAACGCAGAATAAATATGGGAAATGCCTGTTATTATTCGGTGTAGAAGCTTTTGTCATCTGCTTTCTGACAAAAAAATCTGGAAGCTAGAATTTATAAAACAGTTATATTACCAGTTGTTCTGTATGGTTATGAAACTTCGAATCTCACTTTGAGAGAGGAAAAGAGTTTAAGGGTGTTTGAGAATAAGGTGCTTAGGAAAATATTTGGGACTAAGAGGGATGAAGTTATAGGAGAATGGAGAAAGTTACACAACCCAGAACTGCACGCATAGTCGGCCTGGATAGCGCCGTCGGTATAGCGCTGGCCTTCTGTGCTCGAGGTTGCGGGTTTGATCGTGGCCCATGTCGATGGCATTTAAGTGTGCTTAAATGCGACAGGCTCATGTCAGTAGATTTACTGGTATGTAAACGAACTCCTGCGGGACAAAATTCCGGCACACCGGCGACGCTGATGTAGCGTCGGCAGTTGCGAGCGTCGTTAAATAAACCATAACATTAATTGCACGGATTGTATTTTTCACCTGACACAATTATAAACATTAAATCCAGACGTTTGAGATGGGCAGGCCATGTAGCAGGTATGGGCGAATCCAGAAATGCATATAGAGTGTTAATTGGATGGGATGGCCTGAGGGTAAAAGACCTTTGGGGAGGCCGAGACGTAGATGGGAGGATAATATAACATGGATTTGAGGGAGGTGGGATATGATAGGGACTGGATTAATCTTACTCAGGATAGGGACCGATGACGGCCTTGTGTGAGGGCGGCAATGAACCTCCGGGTTCTCTAAAAGTCATTTGTAAGTAAGAAACAAATTTTTACTGAAGCATTTGGAGTTAAAATATTATTTCTGGCCTCTGGCCCGCGTCTAAACTGTAAAATTTCTTTGTAACCCTATGATTCACGTGTTTTCTATATCCCTGATATTGACAAAGTATTGCTTCTCTGTTTTCAGACTGTTGCCGGAGAAACTGAGAACAGATTCCTCATTCGGAATTCGAACTGAGTATCTCAAGAATCTAGGTCACAGGTGTGCCGACGCGAGAACTCCGGGTTCATAAACCCGCAAAGATTTGAAATGTATAAATGTGTGTAGCGATACGAGCGCGTGCACGCTGTGGCTAGCGTTGTCGGTTGGCCCGGGAATGTGATAATTGCGTAACAAGGATTCGGTAAACTCTCGGGTCAGAAGACAAATCCGAGAAGCCCGTGTCCGTTTGACCGTGCTCCTGTCTTTGACGTGTAAGTACGTGCCCGCTGCTCTGCTGTAGATGTCTTGTAGCTGGCAAGAGGCCGCCAAAATCTTGAAACACGAAAATTTAATGCATCCCATATCAAGCTATAGGGCTAGAATAGTAGACTGAAACACGTCAGTTTATTGAGAATGTTTTGCTAGGTACAATGTGTGTTTTTTTTTAACTTTCCAGCTCCGCTTTTTGAGAACAACGTGTTTGCGCGAGAATACAGTGTTAAATAAATGTTTCTTTGTTTGAAAGGGAAAACAATGGTATTAGTTCTTTTTATTTAGTGGAGGTGGTCAAGGTCATTTTAACGTGAACTGTGTTTTTTTTTTTTTTTTTTTTTTTTTTTGTAATGTGAATCCAAACTTTTTCCATCAGATTTTGAATTTACGTACAAAAACAAACAATTTTTGTCTGGAACATTTTGCTGTCCTACACTTACTTTTATCAAACATTTAACAAGAAAACATTACATTATAATAAGCTTACGTTGAAAGACTGTATCTCAGATTTCTCAGGTCCAATTGTTTTTGCTTACCTTGAACAGAAACGTACTGAGCAGTAAATATAAACACTAGTAAGATAAACAAAACAAATCTAAGATAACATTTTTCAAATTATTACCGTGTATCTCCTTTTCTCTTCTTTATCTTAGTGCTTGATCTTCTTTTCTTATCTTATCTTAGTATTCTTCCCCTTCATTTCTTATCTTCCATTTAAGTGTTCTTCCTCTTCGAATCTTCTTTCGCTCAGCGTTTTTAGTAATTTTTCGTATTCACCTTCTTTTAGTGTTCTTCATGTTCTTTTCTTATCTTCCATATCCTTTCTTATATTCCTTCTCTTAGAGTTCTCCCTCTTTCCTTATCTTCTTTTTGTTAGTGTTCTTGACCTTTTCTTATGTTCCTTCTCGTAGTGTTCTTCCTCTTGCTTTCTTATCTTCCTTCTGTTAATGTTCTTCCTGTTCTTTTCTCCTCTTGTTATCTTAGTGTTCTTGACCTTTTCTTATATTCCTTCCCGTAGTGTTCTTCCTCTTTTCTTATCTTCCTTATCTTAGTGTTCTTCCTCTTTTCTTATCTTTCTTATCTTAGTGTTCTTCCTCTTTTCTTATCTTCCTTATCTTAGTGGTCTTCCTCTTTTCTCCTCTTCCTTATCTTAGTGTTCTTCCTCTTTTCTTATCTTAGTGGTCTTCCTCTTTTCTTATATTCCTTCCCGTAGTGTTCTTCCTCTTTTCTTATCTTCCTTATCTTAGTGTTCTTCCTCTTTTCTCTTCTTCTTTATCTTATTGTACTTCCTCTTTTCTTTTCTTATCTTAGTGGTCTTCCTCTTTTCTTATCTACCTTATCTTAGTGTTTTCCTCTTTTTTATCTTTCTTATGTTAGTGGTCTTCCTCTTTTCTTATCTACCTTATCTTAGTGTTTTTCCTCTTTTCTTATGTTAGTGGTCTTCCTCTTTTCTTATCTCCCTTATCTTAGTGTTCTTCCTCTTTTCTTATCTTCCTTATCTTAGTGTTCTTCCTCTTTTCTTGTCTTCCTTATCTTAGTGGTCTTCCTCTTTTCTTATCTCCCTTACCTTAGTGTTCTTCCTTTTTTTCTTATCTTAGTGTTCTTCCTCTTTTCTTATCTTCCTTATCTTAGTGTTCTTCCTCTTTTCTTATCTTCCTTATCTTAGTGTTCTTCCTCTTTTCTTATCTTCCTTATAGTTTTCTTCCTCTTTTCTTATCTACTGTATCTTAGTGTTCTTCCTCTTTTCTTATCTTCCTTATCTTAGTGTTCTTCCTCTTGCTTTCTTATCTTCCTTCTGTTAATGTTCTTCCTGTTCTTTTCTCCTCTTTCCTATCTTAGTGGTCTTCCTCTTTCCTCCTCTCCCTTATCTTAGTGTTCTTCCTCTTTTCTTATCTTCCTTATCTTAGTGTTCTTCCTCTTTTCTTATCTTCCTTATCTTAGTGTTCTTCCTCTTTTCTTATCTTCCTTATCTTAGTGTTCTTCCTCTTTTCTTATCTTCCTTATCTTAATGTTCTTCCTCTTTTCTTATCTTCCTTATCTTAGTGTTCTTCCTCTTCTTTTCTTTCTTCTCAGTGTTATTCCTTTTTCTTTCTTCTCTTAGTGCTGTGACTGGCGCACTTTTTAAGAAAAACTTGAAATAGGATTGTTTCTATTTCTGCTCCCGTGGCTCCGACGGTATTAACTGGCGAGAGTCCATTCTGCTCCGATGATATTCACTGTTCCGCACTCAGGGCGAGAGTGCCTTGCATTCCTCCGATGTTCACTCCATGGCGTTCAGGGCGAGAGTCCTTCCAGCGAGGACAGAATCAAAACAGAAAACACCAAAAGACGTTACTTTTAAAAGAACCAATCAAAATTCAAAGCCTCCTCACCAGGGTCTCTAAATATACATAATCCAGAATACTAGAACGAAACCTAGTGGTGAATATAAGAACCAAAACCCCGCCATCTATAAGAAAGAAACAGGAATTAAATAGAATAAAAAGAATCAACAGGGAAGAAATATCAATAAATAAGAAATAAGTTAGAAAAAACAGGGTGATCCAAAAAAAAAAAAAACAATAATCACAGTGCTCTTCTTCTTTCTTGTTTCCTTTCTGTTAATGTTCTTTTTCTGTTTGACTTCTTCCTTTATCGTCGTCTTTCTGTTACTCTTCTTCCTGTTTTTATCGTCTTTAAAGTCTTCTTCCTCTTGGTCTCATTTCTTTCTGCTTTCCTCTTATCCGTTTCTCAAAGTAGCTTATATCTTTACAGTGTACACGGATCAAATGATGTCTATGCTCGACCATGCCGAAATGTAGTAATTATACACCTGGTAGTAGCCCTTTAATGCACCTCATTAAAGTACACCTATTCATTATAGTTCAGTTGTTCAGCCAATGAGAAATCACCATTGTACCATTATAAAACCGCAAGTATCGATTATTCTCGGATATGCAATCGAAAAACAATTAGCGAAACGTCACGGAGGCTGGAAATCCAATACTGTCGCAGAAGGTTATGTTCTGTTACTACAATAATTAGCGTTAATTGTAAATAATATTCAAATAAATTCAATTTGTCATCTCGTTTTTCAATTCTAAATCAATTTCCAGGTTATATCAATATTAATGTTCATGTTATTCTCTAGATTATATCAAGGTCAATGACATTTGTGGCTCGGAAAAAATAAATACTTTCGCGTCTGCGCACATCTCACAATTTAGAAGGTCAGTTCCGCTCTTCACTTAGATAACCATAACATTAATACTTACGAATAATTTCAAGTTAGAAATATGGTCGAGCATAGAAAGTCGTATGAAACTTGCCTATAATGGTAATTAAGACGCTCGTATGAAAATTATGAAACTCGCTTGCGCTCGTTTCATAAACAAACATACTCGCGTCTTAATTACTACCATTATAGGCTCGTTGCACCAGCTTTGTTGTATTCCTAGTTATAGTACGAAGGCGCTCGATAAGAAGAAAATCAGTTTCCGTTATCAAAAGTGGAACCTTGACTATTGGATATTCTGTTACTTAACACGCCAATAAACTCGATTTGTTTGTTATGTGTGAATTTCAGCGTGGAATTACGCTCTTTGTTTATTATTACGGATATTAACTGCTTTCGTCGTGTGGAAAATGTTTTTAAACATGAAAAATAAATTTCGTCCTTCAATAGGTAACTCTGCAGGCTGTTTTATTCGTTCAGTCATTTCACGATTATCCTGAAGACAATGAGATGCAGCGCAGAATAAATTTATTGCTGATTCAGAACTACTTCCTGCCGCTCCTCCTGGTCTGCAGTCACGGTTGCACCGTCCGTCCAGGTGACAGTCGCGCTTCACCGCCCGACACGCCTTCACTGCGATGCACAGAATCCATTTCACTTTTCTCCGCTATCTGGTTATCTTTCAATTAAAGTGAATACACTCGGCTGATCTTTCCTGTTCGAGAACTCTGGTTAATTGTAAACCAGATATGCAAAACGTTGCCATGCTTTTATCCAGATGTTTCCATGATTATGCTGAAGAAGTGACGGAATTCATCGAATTCCCATAGTCGTGTGAAATGTTTATTCTCTTCGTGATTGTTATGAGCATAGATAGGATTGTGGGGATGTTTGGGATACAGTTTGATATTTCTTTTCATTTCTGTCTTTATACTGCCTTCATTTAAGGAAACTGGGTAGTTAAAGACTGCTTGGAGCGCTTGTACAGTAAATTTGAATATTTTAAACAAATCCTTGTATTGTATTAAAGATAATCAAATTAATCTGTAACACTTTTACCCTAAATCATGTAATAAAAATGAACATACAAAACTATACCAAATTTCTAGGACTTTTTATAGACTCCAGTTTAACATGGGAAAAACATATCGAATGTATATGCACAAAATTATCAGGAGTTATATATTTATTAAAGAAATTAGTGACTTGCGTTTCTCAAAATTATTTAAGATGTGCCTACTTTTCGTTCTTTCAGTCGATAATTAGGTATGCCTTAATTTTCTGGGGAAATGGTAGCAACATTGGGAGTGTCTTGATTTTGCAAAAGAAAGCCATTAGAATTTTATGTCAATCATACTATCTTGAACATTGTCGACCTCTTTTCAAACAATCACAGATATTAACTGTCATAAATGTATATATATATATATATATATACACACACACGACCTAGTCCTTTACACTCGACAAAATATAGACAATTACTCATTAATAGCCAATATACATGATCATGAAATTAGAAATAGTGAACAAATTAATATCCCATACTGTAGATTACATAAAACTAGTACAATTTTTTTCTGTCATAGGGATGAAATTATATAATAAGCTTCCCAGTCAATATTATAAGTTACCAACCAATAGTTTCAAAGCTAGATTTCATAATTGGCTTTTTATTAATCATTTCTACTCTGTAGATGAGTTTCTTAACATAAACTCATACGATATTGTTTTTTAATAAATAAAGTTATTTACATTTAGTTACAATTGTTACATTAAGAGTGAAGTGTTTTCATTAATTTTAGAGTTTCAAAATGTTTTGTGTTTTCATTCTAATTAAACTTTACTGTTTTCAATTATATGTGTATTTTCAAATGTATGTTGTGACGAAGCCTATCACTGTATGTTTAATGACTTAATAAATTGAATTGAATTGAATATGTTATGGCGTTTAAAGGTAAATATCCAATAAGAAGTAAAATCTGTATTGAAAACAGAATTTTATGGTCCGTCCCAGCGGAGTAGAAAGACGAAACAAGACTTCTGCGCAAGTGGTATGTGGGAGGGCTAGGACCAATGACTGCTCTGGGGGTGGCACTGCTTGATCGAAGCGAGCAATCGCTTGCAGGAAGGGATAATATCTGTTTCAACTCTGTTCTGCCTTCTATAACAAGTATCTTACCCCTTAGCGGCCTCGAGCTGATGCTGCCCGCAATACACTCCGGACAGATAGACTCCGCCCCCATATGCGCGAAGTTACTCCATAGATACCTGGAACGGATCATAGAACAAGTGAACACATTTAACTATTTAGGGCACCGTCTTTCATATGAAAAAGAAAAGAACATCGATCCTAAAATAACTCATTTTGTAAAAATGATCGGCATTATCAATTCAGTTTTCAAACCTAACTTAGCACAGAAACATAGAAGATTAAAGATATACAACAGAGAACTGCATCAGAGCGAGCGAGGGATATCGTTATCAGTCCAGGAAGGCACTGACGGAATGAATAGCGATCATCTACGAATATTTCCGATAAATCACGAAGTAAAGAAACACACCGAGCGATCGGGTCTGAGGACGAGCGCTCGGTGTTCATGAGTGCTCTTCCGGTAGCAGTAAGCAGTAGGTGAATTGTAGGCTTGTCTGATCAGTACGTTTCATCAAAACGAATGTTGAAGATGATTCAATAGTATCGACGTCGATCTCAAGCAGATGCTCGGACACCGTCTCTGTTGATGGTAAAAGATTACAAGACACGATGTCGAAAGTATATACCGAAAATAAAATTAAATTAGCAGAGTCAGAGTATTGGAAAAAAGGAAAGCAATTACTAGCTCTGCTTGGACTAAATTCAGAGAAGTAAGGGATAAGCATACCTTAAAGTACATAGGATTGTCCACACCAGGTGGCCCGGGTTCGAATCCTGGTCGGGGCAAGTTACCTGGTTGACGTTTTTTCCGGGGTTTTCCCTCAACCCAATACGAGCAAATGCTGGGTAACTTTCGGTGCTGGACCCCGGACTCATTTCACTGGCATTATCACCTTCATTTCATTCAGACGCTAAATAACCTAAGCGTCGTAAAATAACCTACTAAAATAAAAAATAAAAATATTCCCAAGTTAGTATGAGTAAAGTTCATACTACGTCCGAGATGAAACAAAATATATCGCTACTAATTTATTACTTTCATTTCATACCTCGATAGACATTTTTAGTTATCACGTATTAAATTGTAATTTGTCTGTTTTATATACGTTTTATAGTAATATAACCAAACATTTCATTTGCATTTACAGTAATTATCACGATTAATTGTTAAACTAAGTAGGAATGAAATATATTTATACAGAAAATCATTTCAGGCTATTTCAATCTAAACAAAGAAAAATGTGTAATTAATTAAATTTCCACTAAATATATATAATTGTTGAGAACAATCGAATGATTTCTATAATGATTATTCCATTGTAGGATGAAATCATTCGAATGCATGAATGAATTGTTCAATAAAATTGCAGTATGTTGATTACTCATTCTATACGTAGGTCTATAGTCTGAGAGCAGCGCTCTTTTTCTTATCGCCATGTAGGTCAGGTGTTTAATTTAATGAAGATCAGGGTCAGATTCTGGGGCTGTTAGCAGAGTCAACGCAGCACCCACACAGAACATTCAAAGCTTATCATTCTATTGTTGCGTCATATGATTCTGAACTCGAAGCTCTTATCATTATCATAAAATGGAACATATTCTGTTATGCGAGTACATATTTTGTATAACTTCATACGGCTTGTTGTGGTGGTAAGCAAAGTCAATGAATAATCGAGTGATATTGTGAACATTTCTATTATTTCGAATGGTTTTGATAATCAAATAATTCGAATGAATTCATTCGATTTCTACCAATACTGCACTACGTAGTACTGTAGCATACTGCTTCGCATACAGTCGTTGAAGCGAGCGCTCGTTCTGACAGGGGAGCGATCCCCGGGCGATCTCGAGCGAGCGGAGGCCAAACCCGAGCTCGAGCGATTACACACGAAGAGCATTCGGTAAAACCGATCTCAGATATGGTTAAGCATCGCTCTCTTGCAGGTCTCTGATATACATTTTAGCACGACCTACTTTAGTCTATGTACCAGAAGCCTGAACTTCGACAAGATGTTCAACGTATAGCTGCCAACGATATGAAATTCATGACAAAAACGGCGCGCTACACACTTTGGGATAGAAAAAGAAATACAGACATTTTTGAGGAATTGAACGTGCAACCTATATTAAATCTTCTTCAAATCCATAGAGTTAATTGAAAACATCATGTCGAGAGAATGCCAACAGAAAGATGGCCAAAGGCAGTGCTACATTACCGCCATTCTGGACAACGATCTGTTGGAAGACCATTAAAAAGATGGCATGAGACCATTGAGACCACAACAGACCACTAGGTCTAGTGCTTGAATTGGATGATGATGATGATGATTATGATGTAACAGAAAATGTTGTTGTATATTGCAGCAGGAACCGAAACCAGGCAAACAACATGCAAGAAAACTAAGGTACGGAATAGATGTGATAAATTAATTAATGTAACAGTTAAATATAAGAAGAGCAAAATTCTACGCCATAATACGTTTTCGGCATTCTAAAACTAATGAAAAACTCTAAATATTAAAAAAGAAACATCTTTTCAGACTTGTGTTTTATCACATTTGTGACAATTTAAGTATGTTTGCCACCGGCGTAGCTCGGTCGGTTAAGGCGCTTGCCTCCCGATCCGGAGTTGCGCTCGGGCGCGGGTTCGATTCCCGCTTGGGCTGATTACCTGTTTGGGGTTTTTCCGAGGTTTTGCCCAACCGTAAGGCAAATGCCAGGTAATCTATGGCGAATCCTCGACCTCATCTCGCCAAATATCATCTCGCTATCACCAATCCCATTGACGCTATATAACCTCGTAGTTGATACAGCTTCGTTAAATAACCAAGTAAAAAAAATAAGTATGTTTTCCAACAATTATTCTCAACCTCACTAGAATTTTAGATCCGATATTAACCCTTATATACAAAGATTGTATTGTCTTCATTTTATAATATGTAATAATCGTATACAAAACAGAACGAGCTTGCTTAGGCCTATACGATATGATAACATTTTTGATCCAAATGTCTGATTTTGGGTATATTACACTATATCAAAGCTTTTATCACATCTTTCATCACAGTTCTAACAAGCAATCCACGACAGTTCTATGCATGTTGCAACTCTAAGTGCAGTAATGGTTATTGCATTAATACTGGGGAAGAAATAAAAGAAAAAACATATTTGGGTTAGAGATTGGGCAGGGAGAAGAGATACAAAAGGAATCCATCAAACTATTGAGAGAACTTCAGTGTTGAAGATGTAAAATCCTATACTCCATATTTAAGAATGGATGACGTAGCATTTCATGTGACTCATAATGTGATGTTAAAAGTCATGTGGTTTCACAGACCATATATGATATGATATGATATGATATGATATGATATAATCTATGATTTATTGTCATTAAGCACAGCATCCCAAGTGGCTGATGGCCCTTCATATTTCTGTCACACAGACCATATGTACTTAGTCCGCCATTTTCTTTCTTCTTAGTCAAAGATTTTATCAAAGGTATGATGATGACCATAACTTTTGTCACAGAACTATGTCACAGCTAGATGTGATCAAAGATGCTATATTACACTGTAAAAGATTTTATCATGTATATTTTATCAAACTTCTGTGTCAAATTCGCTTCCGCTGCCTGTACTTGAAACACGTCAACTACATTCTGTCCGGCGTCGTGTGTTCACCTTCAATCTACCTGCTAATACAAATATACCGATGTCACGGACCTAGTGATCACGATGACATTTTTGCCGATCCCTGCTGTAGGTAAAGGGGGAGCAACGTAGAAGGGAAAATATTTAATTCTAATGCGAAATTTAATGCTAGTTCTCTGGTTTCGTATACGTCAGCATCTGTGACGCAGAGAGTGTGTCCGTGCAATAGAAGCAAATGCAATGCAAGCATCAGTTTAATGGCCCACAACGTCCGTCTGCGAAGAGTCTTAAGTTTATAAAAAAAAAAAAAAAAAAAAAAATGTGAGTGCACATGGTGTGGTGTACAGATACATCCTGCTGCAATGTGGAACAAATAGTCCTCTGTAAGACTGAACACTTCTTCCTTCCAGTTGTGGTTCTTGGAAAATTGTGTAATGCTTGCCTGAAAGACCAACCAAGGGCGTAAGAAATTATATTTCGATCATTATATTCAAACATCGTAAAACTTAGTCAAAATCATCAAGATTAAGACGAATCGGAGAACCTTAAATGCTTCGTAGATATTCTGATGTGGTGTTGAAGTCCTCCTTAACAGTACATGACTGGAGATCAATATTTTGCATGTGGGGTGCACAGAAACAAAGATTTGTGAATTCATATAAATATTAAGGACACACTCTTAGTTAAAAGTTCTTTTTGATATTGGAGAAGGTAATTTATGACCCAGAACGATTGTCATCTGAGGTATAAATCATGCTATTGCTAAGAGAAAAATCACAATTGAGGGCTTTTCTGCAATGACAAGGTATGTGTAAGAAGTGGGATTTTGGCAGTAAGTAAAAGTAACATTGTTTTCATTAACAAAGAAATGCTTTTGCAAATCTGCGTTTTTGAATTAGTATTATTGATATACAAATCTGGCTTTCAGGTAGTAGCTCCCTGTAAAGCAGGTTTGAATAATTTCACGGAAAAATTTTCAGTGTCGGGTATCGATCCTGGGACCCTTCGCTTGGCGCACGAATGCTCTCCCGACTGACATACCCCAGGAGTTACACACGACACCTTCACAATTTTTATCCATTATATCCACACGACTCAAATGGGCTGACAAAACGCCAGAATCCAACTTTTGAGTGCACACAAATACTGTGCGACTTAAATTGTGGCTTTCTGTTAACGTACCTCCAGTAACGATTTAAGTCACACAGTATTTGTGTGCACTCAAAAGTTGGGTTCTGGCGTCTTGTCAGCCCATTTGAGTTGTGTGGATATAAAGGAAAAATTGTGACGGTATTGTGTAGTTCCTGTGGTAGCTCAGTCTGGAGAGCATTCGTGCGCTAAGCGAAGGGTCCCGGGATCGATACCCCGCCGCGGAACAATTTTTCCTTGAAATTGTTCAAGTATTATTGATAGTTTATATGTATAAGTTTCATGTATTATTCGTCAAAATTTTATTATTGAATTTGTTATTTTAATACAGTAACAGTAAAGTACTCCGACTTGCCTTGTTATTGCAGTCATGCGATACAACTTGCCTTGTTATTGCAGTCATACGATACAACTTGCCTTGTTATTGCAGTCATACGATACAACTTGCCTTGTTATTGCAGTCATACGATACAACTTACCTTGTTATTGCAGTCATACGATACAACTTGCCTTGTTATTGCAGTCATACGATACAACTTGCCTTGTTATTGCAGTCATACGATACAACTTGCCTTGTTATTGCAGTCATACGATACAACTTGCCTTGTTATTGCAGTCATACGATACAACTTGCCTTGTTATTGCAGTCGTACGATACAACTTGCCTTGTTATTGCAGTCATACGATACAACGTGCCTTGTTATTGCAGTCATACGATACAACTTACCTTGTTATTGCAGTCATACGATACAACTTACCTTGTTATTGCAGTCATACGATACAACTTGCCTTGTTATTGCAGTCATACGATACAACTTGCCTTGTTATTGCAGTCATACGATACAACTTGCCTTGTTATTGCAGTCATACGATACAACTTGCCTTGTTATTGCAGTCATACGATACAACTTGCCTTGTTATTGCAGTCATACGATACAACTTACCTTGTTATTGCAGTCGTGCGATACAACTTGCCTTGTTATTGCAGTCATACGATACAACTTACCTTGTTATTGCAGTCATACGATAGAACTTACCTTGTTATTGCAGTCATACGATACAACTTGCCTTGTTATTGCAGTCATACGATACAACTTGCCTTGTTATTGCAGTCATACGATACAACTTACCTTGTTATTGCAGTCATGCGATACAACTTGCCTTGTTATTGCAGTCATACGATACAACTTGCCTTGTTATTGCAGTCATGCGATACAACTTGCCTTGTTATTGCAGTCATACGATACAACTTGCCTTGTTATTGCAGTCATAAGATACAACTTGCCTTGTTATTGCAGTCATACGATACAACTTGCCTTGTTATTGCAGTCATACGATACAACTTGCCTTGTTATTGCAGTCATACGATACAACTTGCCTTGTTATTGCAGTCATACGATACAACTTGCCTTGTTATTGCAGTCATACGATACAACTTGCCTTGTTATTGCAGTCATACGATACAACTTACCTTGTTATTGCAGTCATACGATACAACGTACCATGTTATTGCAGTCATACGATACAACTTGCCCTGTTATTGCAGTCATACGATACAACTTGCCTTGTTATTGCAGTCATACGATACAACTTGCCTTGTTATTGCAGTCATACGATACAACTTGCCTTGTTATTTCATATGCATGAGAACACTGCAGATTCTTTCTAAGGTTGCTAAATGTAATAAGGGTTAAAATGTAATACACGAACATGAAATAATTTAAGAGTTGAACTTTTTGGCCGCTTTGTTCAAATTCTGTTAACTCTTCAACCTCCATGTAATCGAATAGGTATAGAATATCATCTGTTGTGACAGAGTGACTGAAAGCCACTTCGTGTAAGGCTGAATTTCGGGTCTTCAACTCACCTTTAAACATCCAAGTATTCTAGTCGTCGTACATTTGGAACGTGGCCATTATAGGTTAATATATCTTTCAGTGAGATATATTAGTAATGACTCCGAACGTTGGCAAGCCTGGATCGATGTCAGTGCCTTAATTTCTTGGCATTATGTGTTCTAATTTTTTACATCCTTCTCGTCTGAAACTCATTTCCTTTCTTTCTTGTTAGCTTCTCAGCTTCCCTTCTTAACGCAAGAGTACGCACAGGGACACTTGCTTGCATGCAAGAGTGGAATGTCTTTTCTGACCCAACTCACTAAAAATTATAGTGATAGCCTAGTTGCTTGCAATATTCTGAACTTGTTTCAGAATGTCCTTCCAGCATTCGTTGGTAAGACTTCAGAGACAAGGGTTTCCTCCTGTTGCGGTACAGAGCATGGAGGGGTAAGTTGCCTGATAGGGCTGCTGTCTTTATGCCTGGCAACTTGCCTATCTGTGTATTAACCCCGCAGATAGGGTCGCTACATCCGCCATTATACGTTAGTTTCTTCGCCCCCTGATAACCCTGGTATGGCTTGTAGCTGGAATACCGTTTTTTTACTTGGTTATTTAACGACGCTGTATCAACTACGAGGTTATTTAGCGTCGATGAAATTGGTGATAGCGATATGTTATTTGGCGAGATGAGGCCGAATATTAATAATAATAATAATTATTTATTTTATATTATTATTATTATTTATTTTATCTGGCAGAGTTACGGCCGTAAGGCCTTCTTCATTCACTCAACCAGGAAAAAGTATACATACATATGTATGAACTTACAAAGAATTCAACAATTTGATTTAGATAAGTGCTACATGTATATAAGAGTTATTTACGAATTAAACAACAAAATATTATGAACTATTAATTAAACACTGAAATACAAACTATGTAGCAGAATTATGCTAAAATTCATAGAATGTTAATATATTTCAAATAATGTTAGATAATAGAAAGAGATTAATATGAGACAATTTTGAAAATACAGCACTATCAGGATGCATGTCTAAAGGAAGGAGTAACAATGTAGACAGTGATAGTTTAAGTCAGTATGATTGGAGTGAAATGCTAAAAAGGTTATCTTTTAAGCTGTTTTTAAAAGTGTTTATTGTCTTGCAGCCCCTAGTATTTTGTGACAGGGAATTCCATTGTCGCGAGGTGGATACTGTAACAGATGATGAATAACGAGATGTTCTATGAAGAGGTATACTTAACGCGCCACAGATAAGTGATCTGGTATTTACGTCGTGGGTTAGAGTATAGATAAGAGAAACGAGACGAAAGGTAATTTGGTGTTGAAGTGTGCCGCCATAGATTACCTAACATTTGCCTTACGTTTGGGGAAAACCTCGGAAAAACCCAACCATGTAATTAGCCCAAGCGGGAATCGAACCCGCTCCCGAGCGCAACTCCGGATCGGCAGGCAAGCGCCTTAATCGACCGCCATATACATACATGCAAAATTTTAATGTCATGTTTTATTTATCGACGCTCGCAACTGCCGAGGTTATATCAGCATCGCCGGTGTGCCGGAATTTTGTCCAGGAGTTCCTTTACATGTCAGCAAATCTAGTGACATGAGCCTGTCGCTTTTAACCACACTTAAATGCCATCGACCTGGCTCAGGATCGAACCCGCATCCTCGGGCATGGAAGGCCAACGCTATACCAACTGCACCAACGAGGCCGACTACCTACCTACCTACCTACCTACCTACATACATACATACATACATACATACATACATACATACATACAGAATAGACCTTAAGTAATGTCATTAGTAGACATCGGATTTTTAGGCACTAAAAATTGCAGTTTTAATCGCCTAAAATAAGCTCAAAATTTGTAAAATTAGGCTCTATTTTAATGAAAATAGGCATTTTAGGCACATCAAGGTATCATACTTATTTCTTTCACTGAAATTTTTAGTTATACACTAAAATACGCACAAAAAAGTATGTTTAAACATTAAAAAGAATACTATATTATATTTATAAACAGAGCTGCACAAATTTAATATATTGAAACTAATGAAATAATGATTATTGATATCAAGATTACTCATTTTAAGTTATTGAAATTCAGTTCCATGCTCAGACTTTATTATAATTATCTGCACAGTAAACCACCAGAATTTTTCTAAATTCTCCACAGTTAACCTTTGCCTTTTGTCACTGAGAATCATTTTGAAAGCAGAAAAATTTCTTTCAACCGAAACTGATGTGAGAGGCGCAAATTTTAAATAGAAACATCAATACTTACTGGAACATTTACACTTTCCCCCGATATCACTCTTGATACTTTTTCCAACAATGAAAATCCTACATTCTTATTTAATACGTTGTCCCACTTATTTTTAACTTTTTCCCAGTTTCGCCCAAAGCAGAATGTATGTTCACTTGAGCTTCCTTTACTATTGCTATTTGGCTACAAAGAGATTGTTTTTCACGTTCTAATTGTTCAATGCTTGCAGGTATGAAAGAAAAGTTTGATGTTATGTAGGCAATATCGTTTTTCACTCGTGAGTCATTCAGACAATCTTTCACTGCTTTCACATACGCTGCACTATCAGTTTCAGGTAATTTATCAATAACTGTGACCACTTCTTTAAAATACTTAGAACAATACACCACTGACTGAATCCAGGTTCCCCATCGTGTAACAACCGGCTGAGGTGGGAGTGGCATATCTGGAAAGTTCTCTTTGAATATTGAAATCCTGGATGGGGCTTTACAAAAACATTTTTTTGTGTTAGAAATAAACGAATTGACAAGAGGAAATTCATTCCGGATTGTTTCAGAAACCCTGTGAAGGCCATGTGCTAGACAGGTTACATGCGTGAGGTTAGGATAAAATGTTTTAAGAAGTGGAGCTGCAGCAACCATGTATGAGGCAGCATCAGTACAAAAGAACAGAACTTTAGAATCGTCTATATTACCTGAGTATAAAGACTGTAGGCCTTTATTTACAAAATAAGCAATGGCTTGGCTATTCACTTTCGAAAGTTCCTAAACATATACGAGGTGTGGAATCGAAGGTCCATCAGGACTAAGTTTTCCTACTACCATATTTGCTATATACCTATTCATAGGATCTGAGGTTTCATCCACAGAGACCCATATGTAAGAATCACCTATATCCTCCCGAATGGAAGCTAAAGTTTCATTGTATATTCTGTCTAAGTAATTTTTCTTAGGGTCGACTCAGATGGGATATTTTGTTTGCAGTATTTTTGTAAAAACTGTCTTAAAACCGGATTTTCAATTGCATTCCAGGGAATGTTAGCAGCAACAAACGCTCTGGTTAAATCAGCATAGAAATTGCTGCTGATATTGGATGAAGTAGGCTGTGTTAGTAAAGTTTGTTGCAGTTGATTTTTCTGCTGAGCTTTAGCCTTATGAGCCGCTCCTTGCACATGCTGTTTCAGGTGGCACTTCTTTTCTTGCGAAATCTAAAAATGTAAAGTAAACTGAATTAAAATAAAATCCTAATTGTTGTATTGCCGTATTTCTATCACAAAGTTAGTGGGTTCGAACAATCAAAATTTTAATGACCTGCAAATACTTTAACTATCGGAATTTAAAAGGTTAAAGTGTAGTGGTCTTAAAAAGAATTATATCTCAGGATAGCTCAGTCAATGTATAAATATTATAGGCCTACTCATTAAAATTAATATAATTTATATATTTCAACTATTGTTACATACCTGTTTGCTACAAATCTTGCAGAATATTATTTTTCCATCATAAGTGAATTCTGAATATTCTGTTAGCCATTGCCGGATCAATGTAGATTTTGCACATATATTTTTCGGCATTATCGCGTTAAACTTCACAGGAAAACGTACTACCGCTCAAAACTTCTCAACACAAATAAGGTGAGGGAAAGAGCAACTGTTAACGAGCATTCAAATGAACCGTTGTTATTGAGATTCAATTGGACAAAAATACAAAGTTCCACTTATTGTTGCATTTCCTGGTAGTGTTTAACACTAGGAGGGCCATGCTTTTAAATATTTTGTAACGGTTTACCCTACTAATTCGCAGTTTTACGACTTTTCATAAATATTTCAAAAACACTCTTTCTCCAAAAATTGTGGTTTTATGACACTCTGAAGGGCAGTACAGCTAATCGGTTTCAGACCGAAAACAGTCATTTTATAGTATAGTATATCTCTGAATCGGTAGCAGCACATGTTGTGATTGTTGCCTGCTTCAAAACTAAGGTTGGTTCTTTGTCGGCATTTATGCCTCCAAACATGTTAAATTCGGTGAAATCTATTGCGAGTGTCGTGAGATTCAAAACATTTTGTTTCCTTTATCAATGGTTTCATTTTGTGTGAAGCAAACTTTCCACTTTTTAAATGCCTTAAATTTCGCAGTGAATGCATGTATAAATTATAAAAACTAAGAGTAAAATGCGAAACTTTACAGTGAGTTAGGCATTTTTAGGCGAATATTAACAAATTAGGCTCTAATAACCGTTTTAGGGCATTTTAGGGCACTATAAAACTCTTTGAATACCTTTCAATTTCCATGAAACACAAACATTAATAATTATTTTTACTTTTCTCCTCAAGAAACAAAATAGGCATTTGCCCTAGAATCCGATGTCTGGCCATTAGTTTCAGGGGGTTATTCTTTGAGATATTTCAAACAGTAATGTTTAATACAATTTTCCTCATTTTTGCTTCCTTTCCGAGATAAAAATTGTTTTATATGAAACATTTCATAGCGTGTTTTGGGAAAGCCATTGATTTAATTCCCAATATCTCGGTCAATTTAAATGAGCACCGTATTGTGATAATGATTGACTAAAATAATTTCAGATTTGTCCTTTAAATCTACAGAAATTTGACCAAATGAATGTATCTTTCGTTTTGCAAAGGAATTTTACAATATTACACGCACACACACACACACACACACACACACACACACACACACATACAGGGTGATTCATGAGGAAAGGTAAAAAATTTAGGATACTATATCTTAGGACATTTTGAATGAAAAAGTTCATATGAACATAGGTCCGTTTTAGAGCGATGGCGGAGCTAGATGCATTTTTTTTGGTAAAACGTCTCGCCCCAAGGTGAATCAGACGTTACCGTAGCTATGCTGCTGACGTGAGATGTGAGACAAGGTCACGGATCTCAATGAATGACGTAACATTGGAATCTGCATTGTGAGAGACGTGGATAAGTTCATTCACCTCACAAACCGGATGATGGGGCATTACAATGTCCAATCGCCTGCCCATGTATGCTTACTAAGTCAATAATCTTTACTCTATAACTTTTTGCAGTAGTTTAATATAAACAATCATTAATTCAAATAAAAATTCTAATTTCTTGGGTGATTTTTTTGTAATTATTAGGTCATTTTAGAGTCATTTTATAGGTCATTTTTCAAGAATTTTTAGGTCATTAAACTCCGGGCCCTGCTCATTACTTTCAGTACGACCCTTACGATTTTTGTGATAATATATCAATCATGTATGTTTCTAAATTGATCAGTCTTATTGATTTTAAATTCAGAAAAGATGAGTTTAGAAGGGTAATAAATAGGTTTTTGTTTAAAGCAGATTTCATTACTTTTTTTTTTCGTAAAAATATTCAAAACATGTAAAGAACATTATGAAGTTCCACCCCATGTAATAATGCCATGCTGGGTAATGGACTGGAAAACTTACTTACTTACTGGCTTTTAAGGAACCCGGAGGTTCATTGCCGCCCTCACATAAGCCCGCCATTGGTCCCTATCCTGAACAAGATTAATCCAGTCTCCATCATCATATCCCACCTCCCTCAAATCCATTTTAATATTATCTTCCCACCTACGTCTCGGCCTCCCCAAAGGTCTTTTTCCATCAGGCCTCCCAACTAACACTCTATATGCATTTCTGGATTCGCCCATACGTGCTACATGTCCTGCCCATCTCAAACGTCTGGATTTTATGTTCCTAATTATGTCAGGTGAAGAATACAATGTGTGCAGTTCTGTGTTGTGTAACTTTCTCCATTCTCCTGTAACTTCATCCCTCTTAGCCCCATATATTTTCCTAAGCACTTATTCTCAAACACCCTTAACCTATGTTCCTCTCTCAAAGTGAGAGTCCAAGTTTTACAATCATATATATACCTGTTTTATAAATTCTAACTTTAAGATTTTTTGACAACACACTGGATGATAAAAGCTTCTCAACCGATAATAACAGACATTTTCCTATATATATTCTGTATTTAATTTCCTCCCGAGTATCATATATATTTGTTACTGTTGCTCCCAGGTATTTGAATTTTTCCACTCTTCAAAGGATAAATTTCCAATTTTTATATTTCCATTTCGTAGAATATTCTCGTCACGAGACATAATCATATACTTTGTCTTTTCGGGATTTACTTCCAAACCTATCTCTTTACTTGCTTCAATAAAATTCCCGTGTTTTCCTTAATCGTTTGTGGATTTTCTCCTAACATATTCACTTCATCCGCATAGACAAGAAACTGGTGTAACCCGTTCAATTCCAAACCCTCTCTGTTATCCTGGACTTTCCTAATGGCATATTCTAGAGAAAAGTTAAAAGGTGATCTCCTTGCTTTAGCCCACAGTGAATTGGAAACGCATCTGACAGAAACTGACCTATACTGACTCTGCTGTACATTTCACTGAGGCACATTTTAATTAATCGAAATAGTTTCTTGGGAATACCAAATTCAATAAGAATACCATATAAAACGTCTCTCTTAACCGAGTCATATGCCTTTTTGAAATTTATGAATAACTGATGCGCTGTACCCTTATACTCCCATAGTGGACTGGAAAACAGTTACATAAACTGTACGTAACATAATGATTGGTAAAATACGACGAAAAATAACAGATTTATAAATTTATAAATATTTTTGCATGTTTTTCAACTGGCCAGTAAAAATATGCATTTGCATACGAATTCTCGACCTACTTATAAATTTGTGACAAGTATTTTGAATCAGTCTGTATGTCTGCATATACAGTTCTCCGTAGGGACATTCGTTGCTTGATAGGATATTACATTAGACTGTTTGTAGGAGCCCTGTTGAGCTACGCTAAACACAGAATGACTGCCTTCCCTTGTGGAAATCAACCTAAACGTTGGAATACGAGATAAGCCGTTGCGGTTGCCCACACTCAAACAGTGGCGCATAAACTCTGAAATCATCGCGGTTCCCTGTTGAACGGCAACTGCTCCGGGCGGGTAGGCAGCCTGCCGAAACTTGTCAGTGGGGCTTGTTTCTCAACTCTCCGGAACAGCGCTGAAACTTCGATTGCCGCTCGCATTATCGATAGTCTGCTTCTTCTTTTCATCCGAGTTTGTTTCTCTTTTTGACGTCACTCGTTTCTACCGCTAATTGGTTTCAGTGGCGTATGATTTGTTGGTAATGAATTTCCCAAAGTTTCGAGGAGTTTTCGAAGATACTCCGTGCTTTAAGAACTCACCGCGAAGTTGTTTGGTGTTTAAACTGTAGTGCGTGAAACAGCGATACACTATGTGACTGAAGTACATGAGATTTAAATTGAATAATTTTCATTCGGATTTTTCCCCACAACGAAAAGTAGTGGTGGTGGTGGTGGTGGTGGTGGTGGTAGTAGATTTAAGACCATAAGACCTTCTCTTCCACTCAACCAGGTTTCAATAATATAGAGTAAAACCTGTATTAAGCGACCATTACTGGTTCCATGAAAAATTGGTCTTTCAGAGGGGTGGTCTCTCAATAGGGGGAGTTCTTTTACACAGATAATTGGTTAAAACGTTTCTATGTTATTCAAATAAAATCAATTATCGCTTTCAAGCAGCATTTTTACGGTCATGAATTTCATTCTCTGTATGACTAACATAATATCACCGTCTTCTGTGGCCGAATTAACAAAACTACAGTATATTGGTCTGAAGTGACAACACTATTTCCTAAACATGATTATCTCTTCTCAAAGTTAAATTTATTCACGTACTGTACAGAAGACTGTGATGTTATGTTAGTCATACAGAGAATGAAATTCATTGCCGTAAAAATGAACATCATATAAGTAACAAAATAATTTGACTTGTTATATTTAATTATTTTGACATTAAAATTGCTTGTTTGTTAAAATGTCTATATGATAACGTTATGCAACTTGTGTTCTTTTGTTTTGTGTGTTTTTGAAAATATAATTTCATTTAATGCTCCCCATAAATGTTGTAACTAAAACAGGGTGACCAGATTTCCAAAAAAAAAAAAAAAGGACACTTATTAAAGTTGACACGAATCAACATTTTATCTAAACATTCATTATTAGTTGTGTTTATATAATGTCAGTGAGCAATAATGTCCAGTTGTAGGCCTACTTATTTTAAAGTAATAAATACTACACTGTTTGCAATAACTAGGCTATAGGCCTAATAATTATACATAATGGAATAATATGGATACTTGACTTAAGTCATTATTAACCATAGTTCTATATTGAAACTAGTCTGGGTTAATTAACTTATCTTTTCAAAATACTTCAGGTTAATTGGATCTTACTTTATATCCATGTCACTGTATTCTGAACGTGTTTCATAACAAAATTGTTTGCCTCATATTACCTTTTAACTATTTTAACATTCTCCATGAAGATGAACTGTACAATCTGCAAAATATTTCTTTGATGAGTGAATTTGCTCTAGAAGTGTTGGCCTTTCCTTCAGGAAACAATAGAAGTCCATGCAAGGCACATTTTTGAAATGACATTTTGTGATTAACATGACCTTTATTGAATTCATTACGGTGACATGTGATGGAAACAATATAGAAGTAATCAATGTTTTACGTGATTATTAAATAAATTGAAAGAAAAAAAAATATTTCAACAATAATTTAAGGAAACGGGACGTCATTAAAAAAAAACGAGACATTTGTCGTCCGGAGCATACTTTTCTCGAGACAGGGGACAAAAAGCTGAAAAAGGGACAATCCCGTTAAAAACGGGACTTCTGGTCACCCTAAACTAAAACCTTGTGCATCCCTCGTGTTTATCGTACGGCTCATCTTCCTCCCACACGTTACCTGCATTTCGTTTACGTTTTCACTGTGCCTAAACGAGACTCTCTACTGTATAATAAGGAAAGGGCTCTACCGCTGAAATGCTTTTGTTGCGAACATGTCTATGTAGGGAATTTTATCACGATTTTTATGTATACTGGCAATTCCCAAGGTTTGTTGAAGCGTTTTAAATACATCTGGTATTAAAATAGCATTTAATTTTTGGAGTGAGTTTAGATCCCCCATCCAAATAAATAAACTCAGAAGAAAAAATGGAATTTTAACACACTTCTTGGGTTTAACAACACTTCATAAAGACGTAGGCCTAAATGCTCAGATTCGACAGTCGCAATGAGCACATTAGAATACATTCCTGCGACAGCGATTTTTTACTGGCAGCGACAAAGAATCGCAAGTGCGCACCATGTATTATACAGGGACATCATTTTATTTTTACTTCAATTTTTATTGTACCTGAGTTTTGGAATGTACTTCACTCCCACCCCTTCTACTAGTAAACTTCCAACCGTTCACGACACAGAGCCGAGGGCGCGTAAGCAGTACTGAGTTACTGAGTATAGTACGTTTCAGAAATATGTTCGCGTTTTCCAGTGACGAAAGAGCTTTCATTATTGAATCATATTTTCGTACGGGTACTGTCGTCCGTTTCCCTATATCGCATCCCGGGTTCCCCCACCTGCTTCTGTTCGCCCCTTTGTAAAGTATAGTAGCTGGGCTATCTTAACTCTTTTCTGAAAACATTAATTTCTGTTAGGAATTGGACGTCTACGTAATATAATTCAAGTGTTTAAAATAACTTAAATAAAAGGGCCTCCTTAAGTAATTAACTGTCACGTGATTTCCTCCCCCCCTTTCTACAACCCTGCGACAAAACCACTTGAACGGACAATAGATAGCATTTCTGAGTGATTTTATCTTTTCGGATCGGGCAGAAGTGAAGATTGAATTTACAGTACGTAAGGTACTCTTTTATAGACTAGGTACAAAATTATTTCAACATGAGTTACTAGTACGAAGGACGAAACTGGCAATTGGAATTAGATGCAATAGTCTATAGTGCGATAATATGCACAAAAGAACTGAAGCCTGTATCGAAATGAACGGCCACCATTTTCAAAAATGTGTTTAAATATTCATATTACGATTATTTTTCAATTTAACTTCATTCTCTATATTGTACGCTAATATACTGTAGACAGTGTAATATACACTGCATAATGAATACGTTCGCATGGATAACTCACTTCGTGAGTAAAAACACTTATTCTTAATACAGTACTGTATTAAGATTAAACAAAAACCTAATGAAAATTATCGAACTCAAAATCGCGATATTTCCTAGTTTACGTAAATGGATGAACTACTTTTCTTCCCTCCTATATCTAGTAGAGTGATTTGTTTGTGTTTTACGCCAGTATCATCGAACTCCAGTCGTGGAAGGGGTAGCAATCTGTGTTTCCTGTTCTCTAAAGGTATAGCCAGGTTAATATTAAAAATGTTAGTAAAAATAAAATGATGTCCCTGTATAAACGAACGGTTATAACAAAATAAACTTAATTATTTGAAACGTTTAGAACATGGAATGACAAATTATATGTCTGTCATCTTCATGTTGTTACTTTGAAGAGAAAAAATTGTGACAAATTTCGTCAATTCTCGATGAGGATACTAAACAGACGTGGCATTCCGTATTTGTGAATCAGGAAGCTTAATTCTCTGGCAGCTCCCGCTTTCTTCGCCCATAAATTAGGCAACTCTCACTCAAGGCAGTGGAGCTTGCACGCTGCCGTGCAGTGTCCCTGAGTCACTGTTGCCCACATGGTCTACACACAGCCGTTCGACAAAAACTGACCACAGCCTGCTGGAGCGGTTCATCCAGTACCAGTCCTCGTTGGAACCTTGCCGCGCCTGGAGCGACGTTGAGGTGTGCTCCTCAGCTGCCTAATCACACTATTGTCTCTACCGCCTGCAATTTTGTGCCACCGGCAATGATGCAATGAGCAATAATAATCCACTGACCTAGTGATGAAATACCTTGAATTCAACTCGCTTCGGGGAACTGTGTTGTCCAGCTGCGGAGAGCACGGGTCTTAAAGGCATTTAAGATTTGAGCACAGAGAAGTAGCCGTGTGAGATGGATTTTGATCACACGCCGATTTTTGTAACTTTGATGGATTTATTCAATAAAGGCTACAAATTTGATCTACACAGAGACGTTTATTTCTCCATTCTTGTGCTAAGTGAAACAATTTAGTGCAACAACTTTCTCTCGCAAGGGAATATTCAACATCTCTCATCGGCTTGGAAAGTTGTACATGTATATACAGGGTGTTTCGGCATCACGTAGAATAAAAACGACTGATCAGCATCACCAGGCTCCTATCCTTAAAATGAATAACCAGACCCAACCTATCTACTACCGTACTTACTGGTTTTTAAGGAACCCGGAGGTTCATTGCCGCCCTCGCACAAGCCCGCGATTGGTCCCTATCCTGAGCAAGATCAATCCAGTCTCTACCATCACATCCCACCTCCCTCAAATCCATTTCAATACTATCCTCCCACCTACGTCTCGGCCTCCCCAAAGGTCTTTTTCCCTTCGGCCTCCCAACTAACACTCTATAAGCATTTCTGGATTCGCCCATACGTGCTACATGTCGTGCTCATCTCAAACGTCTGGATTTTATGTTCCTAATTAGTCCACACCTGTGGAGTAACGGTCAGCGCGTCTGGCTGCGAAACCAGGTGGCCCGGGTTCGAATCCCGGTCGGGGCAAGTTACCTGGTTGAGGTTTTTTTCTGGGGTTTTCCCTCAACCCAATACGAACAAATGCTGGGTAACTTTCTGTGCGGGACTCTGACTCATTTCACCGGCATTATCACCTTCATATCATTCAGACGCTAAATAACCTAGATGTTGATACAGCGTCGTAAAATAACCCAATAAAAATAAATAAAAAAATGTTCCTAATTATGTCAGGTGAAGAATACAATGCGTGCAGCTCTGCGTTGTGTAACTTTCTCCATTCTCCTGTAACTTCATCCCTCTTAGCCCCAAACATTTTCCTAAGAACCTTATTCTCAAACACCCTTAATCTCTGTTCCTCTCTCAAAGTGAGAGTCCAAGTTTCACAACCATACAGAACAACCGGTAATATAACTGTTTTATAAATTCTAACTTTCAGACAAAAGACTAGATGACAAAAGCTTCTCAACCGAATAATAACACGCATTTCCCATATTTATTCTGCGTTTAATTTCCTCCCGAGTGCCATTTATATTTGTTACTGTTGCTCCAAGATATTTGAGTTTTTCCACAGACCCAACCTATCATCTGTAAAAAAAATTCTGAAACCCTCTGCATACATATTATAGTGTAAAGGAAATATTAAACACAAACAGTAGCCCTAAGAAAATTACATATTATGTACTACGCGACCAAGACGTGACCCGTCGTGGCAGAATGAGGAACTCCGTGCTCGCTGCGTATGTTTACTGCTGGAGTGTCGTCACATCCAATGCCTAGCGTTTCAATCTGGTCGCAGTGCCACTTGTAGGAAGACGTGTGTTTCGTAGCCAAGCGTGGAGCATTATTTATAATGTCATAAAGTTTTGTTGTGAAGAAAAGACAACTGGTTTATTCCTACCTCTATCGAAGACAATAGAGCGTGCTGGAGCTATTGTGAAGTTAAATAAAGAAACAATTGGTAGAATTAGAAGGGAAGGTAAAGAATGTGAGGACAAGGGTGTAGAAATATTGACACCAAAGTTAGACGACCTCCTGCAAATAAGGTTGAATTAGACGACATGGACAAATGTATCATAAGTAGAGAAGTTCCTAAATATTATGTTCTCTACAAAGAGCTTTCAACATTAGGAAAGTTGCATAAATTTTGTAAGAGGGAGATAGGTTTTAAAGGGTGCAAGGAAACATTACTAAAACTCTTACTATACATAGGGTTTGCATGAAAAATATAAAGATAAAAGGAAATATCTAATAGAACGCTCTAATGTAGCCCGTTATTTACCTGAACGAAATATGGTTTCATACCCATTACACTGTCCACAAAAGTTGGCAAGACGTAAACGTGTCAGGAGTTTATACCAATAGCAGTGCAGGTCAACGACTTACAGTAGCCCATGCTGGTGGTAGTGATGGTTTTATACCGGGTGCTTTCCTCGATGTCCGGAGTCCGGCCACTTTAAAATGCTAAAGTAAGAAATGTATATCAAATGAAATATTGTATAAATTACAGTACCTACTTTAGTTTACGTTACTTTCGATTCATGTTCCCTCCTTTACGAACACCGATGTTGTGGTGTGTTTTCTGAGTAGATTCCTATGTGTATAAATATGATGAAATAAAACTAAACAATAAAGTTAACTATATATACGGACATATAACATAAAGCGTGTTAATAATAATAAAACAAGAGCGCAGTTCGGCATGTGCTTCATTTTGCATTTGATGCGGACTTTACAACACGGCCTGTGTTGTGAAGCGAATCGCAGCGCCACCAAACAAAACGGTTCCCGCCTTGGTCGCGTAGTATGTATGTATGTATGCATGTAATACAATTTGCTCTAAGATGTAAGCGTATCCAACGGAAAGAAATAAGCTATGAATAACAATCGTTCCTGAAATAACAACAACAACAATAATAATAATAATAATAATAGAGCAGCTGGCTACGGACTGGAAGGTCCGGGGTTCGATCCCAGGTGGTGACAGGATTTTTTCTCGTTGCCAAACTTTCAGAACGGCCCCGAGGTTCACTCAGCCTCCTATAAAATTGAGTACCGGGTCCTTCCCGGGGGTAAAAGGCGGTCAGAGCGTGGTGCCGACCACACCACCTCATTCTAGTGCCGAGGTCATGGAAAGCATAGGGCTCTACCTCCATGCCCCCCAAGTGCCTTCATGGCATGTTACGGGGATACCTTTACCGTTTTACCTTTATAATAATTTATTTACTTACTAATATTTAATGTGCTGTACAACAGCCAGGGGCCAATAACAGTTACGCAAAAGACAATTTATTACAAAATCATTAATAAAAGTACATTGGAATAATTATTAAAATAATGACAATTAAAAATAATGACAATTGAAAATGAAAGGATGGAATCATATAAATGAATATAATACAAATGATATAGAAGAAGACGAGAATAATAATAATAATAATAATGTGTGTGCGTGTGCGCGTGCGTGCGTGCGTGTGTGTGAACAAACAGATATAAATTAATAACTGATATAAAACTCCAAAAAGTATATACTACACATTAAATGGATCCAAGTTCAATCCATGCAAATTTGAATATTTTATATATCTGCAGACCGAAGAGAGATATTTAGAATTTGTATTGTAAAACATGTTTATGAAATCTTAAATCTTTAGCAGGAATACGAAGAGTGATATTGGTTATGAAGGATTCTCAATCAATATCACCCTCATTGACTTTACAAAAAAGTTAATAATTTATATCTTGACATCTGGAAAATAAACTACAGCAAATGAAATATTTCCAGTTAATTTCATATTTATAATCATCGGAATTAGGTAAAAATCTATAAGAACACAAGGAAATAAATTTTCTTTGAATATTAAGGAAATAAATTTTCTTTGAATATTCTCGAATTTAGCCGAGTCAGTGGAAGTAATGGAGTTCCATATAACAGATGCATATTCAATCTTGGATCTAACCAAGTAGAAAAGTATTAGACACATAGAAGTGAAAAAAGAATAAGTTGTAGATCTAATTAGACCAAGCATTCTTAATGAATGTGTATAAATATATTGCACATGATCATGGAAATATAATTTAGAATCAAATAAGACACCAAGATCTCGAACACAATCTTTCCTAGTAATTATGGCATTATTAAGAGAATAATTAAATTTATAGAAGTAGTTTTCTGTGAGAAGGAAATGACAAAAGGTTTGGATTGATTAAATTTGATCCCATTTTCAACAGATCATAGTGCAATTGAATATCATTTTGAAGAATTTGACAATCAGCCAAACTATTAATTTTACGAAAGATTTTGAGGCCATACGCAAATAAAAGCCAGCTAGAACTTTTTTTTTTTGCTCATGTCATTTATAAATAATATAAAATATAAGAGAGGCCCCAAAGTATACCCTCGAGGAACTCCACATGAACTATTAAATGGAACCGAGAGAGAATTACCTAGTCGAAAACAAGATTGTCTGTCTGTTAAATTATTTTCAAACCAATTCACGAAGTTAGTGGAGAGACCAAAATTACTTAATATACTTAAAAATTTTTTTGAGGAACAACATCAAATACTTTGGTAAAATCAAAATGAATTTAGTCAGTTTGACTTTGAGTTTCAATTGCAGGCACAATAAGATTGAGATAGGAACTAAATTAGTAGTAGTAGATTTACGTTTAGTAAAACCATGTTGGGCTGAATTGATCTTATTTTTGACATAAAATAAAATGTGTTTGTGAATAATTTTCTCAAAATTTTTAGAAACGTTGTTTAAAATAGAAATAGGTCCACAATTACTAACACTGTTTTATTACAATTTTTAAATAATGTAATAATAATAATAATAATAATAATAATAATACTGTAATAGGATTCATAGCCATGATTATTACACATAGGAAAGCAACTTTTAATTGAGACGTTTCTAATAGGTTGTATCCGGTGTGGTTAGTGGATAAACATGATTACATAGAGCTGAAAACCCGGGTTTCCCGGCGCCGGAGAGAATTTTTTTCCATTACTCTTTCATCGTATGATGACGCAGAATATCTGCATGGAAATAATATGAACTTTTGTACATAATAATATATATGATATGCGTAAATTGATTTAAAATTCCATCGGATCCCGGCCAACTAGTCACTCATATCGAGGACCTCAGCACATTAATAAATGAAGCCACTGGGAACAGCTTAATTGAAGATTCTAACCGGCTAATGGCTTATTAAAGCATCAGCACGTTTCAAATCCCGGCGCCGGATTTTTGTCCGTTTCATTTAATACACAACCTTTGCCATATTTACATTATAAAGTAAATTTGAATGAAATGAGGGGAGAGATTAATAAGTGAAGTGGACAGTGATGAAGAAATCTAATTTGTGAAGTTAATAACGCGATATCCTTGTTCAACGCCGAGAATCAATCCCGTTACCATGTAATAGGTCGGCTCTAGCACTAAGCTCCCAAAGAGCTTGTGATCTGTTGCAGACGCCATAACCGCTCAATGTCGAGTGATTTTTAACTTATCGGTAAGTCCGCGAGTGACTTTGGTAATGAGTGGAATTATCTAGATAAGTATAAAATTACGAGTTATATTTGTTAGGAATATTCAACGAATAAAAAGACTAATAGAATTAATTATACCCATAAAATAACATAGATCTGATATCTCAAATACTTAATAAAAATTATATCTTAACCTCTCAATGTTGGTCTCTGCAGCTATGATGTAATGGATGTCAACACACTTACGTAATATAAATTAAAATGACGCTGAAGATTGTAATAAATATTCCTGTTAATATATGGTATATATTTTCGATTCCTTTCGGTGTTCCGTGGCTTAGCCTGTCCAATTAATTTGTTTATTTCCTCGTTTGTTGTTTGGCCAAATTTTCAGCCGCTATATTGTGGTTTGATGTTAGGAGAAAATCCACAAACGAATAGGGAAAATACGAAAATTTTACTTGAAGCAAGTAAAGAAATAGGTTTGGAAGTAAATCCCGAAAGACAAAGTATAGCTATGATTATGTCTCGTGACGAAAATATTGTACGAAATGGAAACATAAAAATTGGAAATTTATCCTTTGAAGAGGTGGAAAGATTCAAATACCTGGGAGCAATAGTAACAAATATAAATGACACTCGGGAGGAAATTAAATACAGAATAAATATGGGAAATGCCTGTTATTATTCGGTTGAGAAGCTTTTATCATCCGGTCTGTTGTCAAAAAATCTTAAAGTTAGAATTTATAAAAAAAGTTATGTTACGGGTTGTTCTGTGTGGTTGTGAAACTTGGACTCTCACTTTGAGAATGGAACACAGGTTAAGGGTGTTTGAGAATAAGGTGCTTAGGAAAATATTTGGGGCTAAGAGGGATGAAGTTACAGGAGAATGGAGAAAGTTACACAACACAGAACTGCACGCATTGTATTCTTCGCCTTACATAATTAGGAACATTAAATCCAGACGTTTGAGATGGGCAGGGCATGTAGCACGTATGGGCGAATCCAGAAATGAATATACAGTGTTAGTTAGGAGGCCGGAGGGAAAAAGACCTTTGGGGAGACCGGGATGTAGATGGGAAGATAATATTAAAATGGATTTGAGGGAGGTGGGATATGATGATAGAGACTGGATTACTCTTGCTCAAGATAGGGACCAATGGCGGGCTTATGTGAGGGCGGCAATGAACCTCCGGGTTCCTTAAAAGCCAGTAAGTGAGTAAGTAAGTATATTGTGGTTTGAATCTAGGGCTTGTTTTTATTGTACACTTCATATTTTTTGTAAATAACTCAATATTTATTTTGTTAACGCATTCCTTTACGTGATGTCCCGGGTATCCTATTCTATTCTTATGTCTGAACGTATTCCACGATTTCTTTTCTAACTTTTAGACTTAAATTCTCAAATTGCTGGATTTGCTTTCACCACTTGTGTTCTCTTCTCATCATTAGTTCCTCCACATACAGTTATTTTTACTCCCAAGTATTTAAATAGTGATGTGGTTTTTATTACATGTATCCCCATTTCAGGATCGTGTTCTATACCGCTAACTATAGGTTAACCACGTAGTAAGATATCTTCGATGGCAGCTATTATCTTTAAGAGGAAACTCGAAGCCGCCCCCACTTTCAAAAGATTGTGGAAGCTAAAGTTGATGGACCAAAGTGATCATGAAACTTATATCCCCAATTTATAAGTGTAGCATACAGTCAGTTTTATATGGGATTGTCCCATTTCATAATTTTCTTCCGACCGTCCTTAAGTCCAATAAAAATAAATATAAGATAATTTATAAAATTAGTATTACTTTATTTAGGGAAAACTACGAGACAACGAATCAAGGCGTTGGATTACAACCACATTATTTAACCTGTATTTGTTTTAATTAGTTATTTTATGACTAGATTACCAGACATTCGCCTTACAGTTGGGGAAAACCTCGGGGAAAAAAACACAACCAGGTAATCAGCTCACGCCTGAACGCAACTCCAGAACAGCAGGGAAACGCGCTACCGCATGAGCTACGTTGGTGGCCAGTTAGTATTATATTAATAGACTAACGAAGAAAATATTTTTGACTCAAAGATATTTTAAACCACGTCTTTAAATGTTTGGTGGAATCAATGGTCGTGATTTTGAAGCTTGCATATGACTGAGGGTTCGTTCATTGTCAGTGTAATGTTCTGTGTTGTATTAAGTGGAATACTCACGTTGTGGCCGACCCATGTCACGATTAGAGTTGAACAACTATCGAGAAAGCAAGACTAACAGTGCCCGCGAAGCCAAAAACCCGCACGACAATGTTCTATACGTCGCTTCGTTGACGTAAAGACTGCTTGTGAGAGTTTCGAGACGCCGAGATTGATCACTCCCGAAGTCCCGAACGTCAAGCAGCCTTGAATCGCGACAGTTGTTTATACCTGACTGAACTTTTATCTACTTTGGCAGCTGTTATATATGTAGAAACAATCAAGTAGCCTATTTGAAACATCATCTCTACCTTGCAGTGTATAATAATCCGTTCCCCAATCTTTATTTAATTACTAGGCCGTTATTACAAGACTAGGAATTTTCTTTTCATATGTTTGAGATCAAGTGTGCAATCTCAAGTAAAAAGATATTAACGGTATGTTTTATGTTTCTAAGGCCCAATTGTATAAAGCTCTCTGACTAAAGATCAACACTTCTTCAGACACGTCTTCTATTGTATAAAACTTTTCCGCGATCAAATTACCTTGGTTCAAATGCAATCTAAGTTCACGTGAAAAGGATTTGGCAACATCGCATAAACAGGTGGAGTATGTGATGCGCGGGCCATGTTGTACAGGTTTGTTCAGTATCGCCAATTTAGCGACTTTAACTCTTTTTCAACGACAATTTCTTTTAACTTTTATTTTGCTTAAATAGAGATTTACCGATCTTTTTAACACTCCACAGTGGTAAAATTGAATCTTTCTTTGTTGATAATGAGAAATCTAGCGACTTTCCAACTACTTTTTGCGACTTTCCTTACACTCTATTGGAGACACTGGTTTGTTTTGTGCATTGTAAATAATAGCTGAAAATAACAAGAAGGTTAACCGTTCTCCAAATTGTTATGTTATGGTGCTTGATACTGCTAAACATAATAAAGCTTTATAAAACGACAATTTTCGTTTAGTAATACAGTTAATTGAAAATTTATGAATGTACCTATCATATCCATTAATAATTAATGGTTGTTATAAACGTAATATAATTATAGGTTATGTTATTTGATACTGCTGAACACGATAAAGCCTTATAGAATATAAGAATATTTGTTTATTAAGGCAAGAAATTGAAAACATATTATTTTTGTTATTTTAAGAAAATATTTTTTTGTTGGTCCCATGTTTATGATTTATAATGAATTATCTTATTAATTGCTGGTAATTCGATTTTTTATTAATATAAGATATTATATATTTAAATTAATTATTTAAATAAAATGACCTAATTTACTAAAGAATAGGGTTATTTATATTATAATAATTAATTTATATATAATACAGATTATCTATGAATATACAGCATTATTGTTGAAAAATAGAGGTATATATATGATTTATATTAATATAAATAAATAAATAAATATATATATATCATATGTATTAATATTAATAACAATGGTTATTCTTTTTGCAGTCTGCCACTCGTATATTTCAAACAGAAAAGAAATAACTGAACTTAGATGATCTAACTTAATCGGAGAAATTTCTTCAGTCAAAGTTTACTTTAGTTAAGGCAAATTAATCTCAGATTAGACTTTATACAACACAAAATTCCAAGTTCAGCTAGAACGAGGATCAATTTAACCTCTGATCTAAGTTTAAATGGTTTAACTTATACAATCGGCCCTTAGAAATGCAATATATATAAGCGTAAGTAATATCATTTAATAGAACCAGAACGTTTTGATAACTAAGACACTGTTCTGTTTTGTCTTTTTGTCTCATTTAAACATTTATAATGTTCTTTATTTCAATGATGTATATTATTCAAAGTTACGACCAAATGCTATTTCGAGAATGATCAGCGAGACTCTAAAGATAAATGCAACGAACACAGCGAGCGAGAGCGACAATTTTGTTCATCTCTAGTCACGATACAATCTAAACTGTGAAATGTGATTGAACGTACAGGTATGGACTTCCCTAGGCTCTTAGTAAACGATATTGAGAAACTAAACAACATAGAAAGTGAACGATTTAAATCAACACCAAAGGGAAGAGTGGAGCCATTGTCTGGTCGGAAATTGAAATACAATAAAAATGTGTTGTAAAATTGGCCGTAACGCGCTGTGTACATGGACGTGTTAGAGCCGCTCAGGTTAAAGTCCAAGGACGCTTTTTATGGCAACGTTGATGAAGCATAACACCAGAACCAAAGAGCAACTCCTCTCTGTGTACCAGGTGCTGACATTGGTTAATTTCCGATGGTTGGTGCAGTGTAACACTACAGCAGCATAAATCTCACTGCGTAATATATTTGATCCGATTAGCTTGTCTTAGATTTATATCTCGTCAGTCGTTCTTCCGTGCAGACGTTCTGGTTTCGATCTCTGTCCTCGTCATGATGAAATTTGTGGTAGACAAAGCAGACATTGTAAAAGATTTTCCTCGTGTACGCTCGTTTCCCACTCTTATTCCACTAACGCTGTATATCTCCCGCATTTTAATTTCTAATCTGCGATATTGGTAGAGTTCAGTTCCAAACTTATATCTGTCGCCTGTGCGATACAAGTAAAGGTTGGTTCACAATAAATCGGGAACGGAAACGACAACGAGAACGAGAACGAAAATAATGTTAAAATAAATTTATTTAAATATGAGCATTCACAATAGTTAATTGCGAATGCTCACATTTAAATACATTTATTTTAACATTATTTTCGTTCTCGTTCTCGTTGTCGTTTCCGTTCCTGGTTTATTTAGAACCAGCCTTAAATCGGAGTAAACCAGCTGGAAGAGGCGTTTAGGGCTGCAGGTTGGATGGCTGGCTTTACGGAAACTGGATCCGAGGTCCGGGACGTATCTGCATACTTAGGCACGCTTTGGGCATTGTAAGCCGTATACAGGGTGAAACGTAAGTAATGTCATTTTTTCAAGGAGTTATTCTTAGACATATTTTTTTTTATTTTAGTAGGTTATTTTACGACGCTTTATCAACAGGTTAGGTTATTTAGCGTCTGAATGAGATGGTGATAATGCCGGTGAAATAAGTCCGGGGTCCAGCACCGAAAGTTACCCAGCATTTGCTCATATTGGGTTGAGGGAAAACCCCGGAAAAAATCTCAACCAGGTAACTTGTCCCAACCGGGAATCGAACCCGGGCCACCTGGTTTCGCGGCCAGACGCTCTAACCGTTACTCCACAGGTGTGGACTCTTAGAGGTATTTCAGACAGAAAAGTCAAATACGATTTCGGTAGCTTTTCGTCCCTTTTGGAGATAAATATTGTTTTATATGAACATTTCATAGCGTGAATGATGAGTGGAGCGGAGAAAAATTCTCTCCGGCACCGGGACTCGAACCTGGGTTTTCAGCTCTACCTACTGACGCTTTATCCACTAAGCCACACCGGATTCCAATTCCGATGTTGGATTCATAATTGAATCAGGGATTGCAGAAAGAGCACATGTCACTATTTGTGGCGAAATGAGTTTATTCGAGTTTCATGGACTGTTGATATAGGGCTATCATTCCATGCAGAAACCACATACTGCCCGTGCCTCACTTCCTGAGCTGTTTCTTTGCGGGGCGAGACGCAGAGGGGGAAAGTGGGCGGACCTGGGTACCGCATATGCCTACTACCTTACGTTCAACACATCGGCCTTTTCAGGATTGCTTTCGTCAGCCATGGAGCAAGATCAGCCATGAACAAGCGAATATATAGGCTGTCCCCTCACAAAACAAATTATGTCCTTCTCATCAATTCCTGTAACTAAACACTAATACCACTGGTAGACTACAGTCTCTACTTGAGATTATCTACCTAATCGCGATTACGGTTATCACGTGTACACATCTGCAAACTTTTTCCTCTATGGCAGTGTTTCTCAAACTTTTTCCACCGCGAAACCCTTTTTAATCTAAAGTGTAACTGCGAAATCCTGCTAATATTTTATTAGTATTTAATAGTTAACAGACAAGTGAAAGCTAGTATCTCAATAATTGTTCAGTGGGACGAATGTATTTGCTTTTTAAGCCTGCAATCAGGTTTTATGGCGGAAAGTTGTAGTCTTATTTCTACTGTACTTCTGCATGTTGTCTTTTCGGTATTTTGTTTTAGATCTAAGCCCTCTTGGTTTTAGTGAACACATACGCAGAGAATCCAGTGATGAAAGTGATAAGTATTATGGGTATTTTCCGTTTTAAGGCTGGTTCACAATAAACCTGAAACGGAAACGAGAACGACAACGAGAACGGAAATATTGTTAAAATGAATGTATTTAAATGTGAGTATTCACAATTACCTATTGTGAATGTTCACATTTAAATATATTTATTTTAACATTATTCCCGTTCTCGTTCTCGTTGTCGTTCCCGTTCCCGGTTTATTGTGAACCAGCCTTTAGATGTTCATCAAACATATTGTCATTAGGCATATTATTGGAATATTATTATTATTATTATTATTATTATTATTATTATTATTATTACTATTATATTATCATCATCATTATTATCGGTGGTTTCATGATATTATGGATTCATATTTTCGTAATATTTATATATTTTTATGATAACCACTAACGGTAAGTATAAAATAGCTACCGGAGCAGCTCAGTTGGCTAAGGCGCTTGCCTATCGATCCAGGGTTGCGCTTGGGCAAGGGTTCGATTCCCGCTAGGGTTGATTACCTAGTTGGATTTCTTCCCGAGGTTTTCCCCAACCATAAGGCGAATGTCATGTAATCTTTGGCGAATCCCTGACCTCATCTCGCCAAATACCATTTCGCTATCATCAATCCCATCGATGCAAAATAACGTAGTAGTTGATGCAATGTTGTTAAATAACCAAGTAAAAAAACGTGTGGAATAAAATTTAAAATCATATAGGGATCACGGAACCCCGGAACATACTTTGAGAAATACTGCTCTATGGTAATTCAGCAGTTGTCCAGACTGAACGAAGAGTGGCATAGTATGTACATACATTTTCGGAAATCGCCATCAGAGATAATAGCGATATTGGTAAATAACCACGATTAGAGTATCCAATATTATAAAGAGTGAAAACCCCTGCACTGGCATAGGATAATGTTTTCAGCACATGTAATATGCTGCCGTGCCGCACGTTGCAGCTGCCGTGCCGGTCCGAGCAGACCTAAGAGGCGTGGTTATAAGCACTAGAGAGCTCTCGGTTCAGGACGTGAGACACGGGCAGTAATATGTCAGTATAGCCGTCTCACATTTGGAGACCTGTGAAATCCTGGAAGCGCGCAGAAACAACTCATGTCAAAGATAAACAACTGCTATATCTGTTCCAATAAAACTTTCCATGAAATTTTGTTCTCTTTCTGTAAACGGCCCCAGGGAAACTTCCCTTTTTACTGCCTTCGTAATTGGGCTCGAGTGGCCAAAATTTGTGTAAGCACTTCTTTTGACATTATTAAAATGATGGACCCATGTGAATGTTTGCTTGTAAGTACAAAGGAGAATACTATATTTACCTTCTTCATTGGCATATCCAGACAAAATCGTGCTAATTCAAAGAGAGAAGCTTGACGATATACGCAAACTAATGCGTTACATACCACATGAATATCAAGACTTTTACAATAATATTTTTCAGTGGTCTATTATGGAAATATAAGTTCATTTATATGCTGAACTTATGTATTAAGTACACAGTAGGCCTATGCATATATTATATTCCTAATTTTACAAATAAACTTTAGTTGGACTGAAATTATTATACTAGAATTTTGATTCCTTGCAGAAACAGCATATGTCAAGCTAATATATATTGATTTATTTAATTAACAATTCATTAGATTCCAATAAATTTGGTATAAAACGACACATCTATTAGACTTCTGTCTGAAGAAGCCAGTACTATAACCAATGATGTGGTCTACCACCAGTAATACCGTTTTTTGTGTCTACTGAAATATTTAGTTTTCATGACATGTGCTGTTTCTGCAATCCCCGATTCAATTGTTTCAGTAAATTTCATAATATGGCGCAATGTGTGTCAGTAAAACGTAAAAGATTGTGTGACACTAAATATTGTGAGCTTGGCCCCACAACGTGAATCACTTTAGCGCTCAACTGCCACGGTGCGAGGTATGCAATGTTCGCTATCGACGGAGATTCACGAAGTGTTACGAAGTTATCGTCACGAGTATAATGCTTCGCATTGGGGCCTGACGAACCTGGTCCGCCGGACGGAAGCGACAGTCGCAGTAATTTGTTGTACTGTGAGTCGCAGTGCCACTGAACAGTGGGTTAATTGCAGAAGTGTGCGTGTAAACTTTGAATAGTGCATGCGAGCGAAGTGTGAAAACATTAATAAAGTGGATTACCTATTAAAACATCGTTTTCTTCGTTAAAATTAGAAGATAAACTTGAAGTTCAACGACTATGCATACATCAACCTAATGACTTCAGTTTTACACAGGCGGATGGTATGAAAAGGAGAACTTTCTGCAACTCGTGGTTTACAAAGAAGTTCTGGCTAACTGTAAGTGACGAAAAACAAATTTTATTTTGTTTCTATTGTCTATTGGTTGGTGGCGAGGGACTGTGGACGTCGATAGGTTGCAAAGATATAAAATATTTAAGGGAGCGCATCTAAAAACGAGAAGAAAATGCAATACATTTAGAAAATGCTTGTAAGTTTAAATTATTTGGGACAATAAATATCGCAGCACAAATAGATTTCGCTGTCAAATTTTCGATCCAGAAACACAACGAACAGGTCACAAAAAACAGACATATACTATAGTCCCGTCGCTCTAATTTCCGGCAGCCACTCACGTTGTAGGTCGGCTACATTTAAACATGTGCGTCTTGTGATTCGCTGATGAAGATGTTATGCATTTCCTAAGGCTGGATAAATACATAATATAATCGCCCGCCATTTTGGCTCTTTCGTTGGGGTTCGCAGAAAGCACACGAGGACGTTATTTGCTGCTCAATTATTTGATGAATTACAGTGCGTTTGATTTATTATCATAGGAGCTACGACATGATAATGGTTAACGGTGTCGCAAATAGATTCCTCGTGTGGTAGCTCTGCAACGAAAGAACAAAAATGGCGAACAATATTACCTACGTAGACTTTATAGAGCCTTCTCTTCCTAAGATGTAATCAAAGAGGAGGAGTCACGCCGGGAATAACAGCGTCGCGACTATAGCAAGAGTAATTGATTCTTTAGTATTTTGCGGAACTCACGAATTATAACTGAGGGTTCAGAACGAAAATCAGGGATCTGCAAATCGGGGAAATTTGTTAGACTTGTAATCTTTACTTGCCAGTCTTGATAATGTATTGGATGAACATTTAAACAGTACTTCTGTTTTTAAATATACTTTTCACATTATACAAAATGAATTATTAGACAGTATGTATGAGGTATACATTGAAGATCTGAAACAGAACATTAATTCTACAGATTTTATTGTTGTGCAGGCTGACGAAACAACAGACATAACCTGCAAAAGCAAATTTGTTATTATTTTGAGGTACATAAAAGGTTGTAAATCTGTGGAAAGGCTTCTTTCTTTCAAAGAGGTAAACAATCGCACGACTAACGGTCTGAGCGAGGTTCTAAAACAAAGTCTACAACATTTAAATTTAGAAAATAAACTCATAGCTCAAGTATAATATGATGGTGCTGCAGTAATGAGTGGTAGTTTTAATTGTATTGTGCTGAACTAATTTTTAAGCAGAAACGAGCAACTAAAATGAAATAAAAAAATCTTGGTGCATTATTTAACGTATACCGCAAAATTTGTGAAATAACTGTTCCCACCAACAAAAATAATCACGAGCCGCCACTGACAAATCCATAGAACAGAAAAACTACTTTTCCAGTACACTTTAAGTTACTTACGGTCTTATGGATATTTACTTTATGAATTATAAGTGATTCAATATAATTTCAATGCCTTTTATTGCCCTATTTTTGTTCTTATAAGGGAAGGGTTTCGGCTCGAACAGGAATTTTTGGTTAAAAATTTGTACAGACGCTTACCTCAGAATAGTGATGAAGACCGTAAAAGCATTCAGTTGTGTAACTCTCTGTTTGGTTGGTATTGGTCAATACACTTCTTTAAAATTGTAGCCTACATGAGGATTCTCTACAAAATTCATGAAACAGCATGGAGCAAAGCAATAAGCACAACACACAGAAGCAACACCTGAACAATCTTCTGAACCACACTCCAGTGCTGAAAAATCAAATGCTACCTGAATTACATTTTTGAAGTCCGAGACTTGTTCACGATTCACGTAACCAGCTGACTGCCAGGAATACTGAAGCATAGGGCGGTATACTGGAGCAGACAACTGGTTATGAATAACAGAGTGCATTTTCATTATAAACACACGATTTCCCAAGTTAAGTTCTGAATTCTCAGCAAGAGTCCTTATGTAATCTGTTATCCTGCGAGCATATATTTTGTATTGTCTAAGGAAATAGATATTCAGAGGCTGGATATATTTAGTTTTTTTAGGTGGAATGATCATAAATTTTATGTCCTAGCCTTGGAATGATTCATTTATTAAGGTTGCGTCCTTGTGCGCATTCAATGACTCACACAACAATGTACACTTTTGATTAGCTGCAATATTTTCAGACAGAACATTAGAGAAAAATGTTCTTAAATGGGCTTTAGACATTTTACCACTCGCACTAGTTTCTAGGCTAGACTAGGCTTACGGGTAAGGTGCCCCCTCTCCATAACTTGTGCAGTGCTCTCCCCACCCCTCAACTTGCACAGCGCTCTAACAGACAAACCACACATTACACAAACGAATGCTTTTGGGAGCTTTACAGAGATGTAAAGATGGGCCTGTAAACAAATTTTGGATACGAAATTGCTGTTCGAGCCGAAACCCTTCCCTTGTTAGAGCCTTTTTAGGCGCCTAAAATATTATTTTTTAGTGCGTTAACTTCCGATGTCTAGTAATGACCGTGGTTTTCTGAACAGTGTATAAATCACTGATAGCGAGGCTGTGACGCGGCAGTTCGATGGGATCGGCCGCAGTGAGTGAACTGTACACGTGACGCAACTTCAATGCCAAGTGAGCGCCGTGCGGGCTTTTGTTGCACGCATGTAAACACGCTATCGCCGTCTTCACTCCCGCGTGTGATTGATGTCAGAATTCAAAGAACGAAATTGTATTATCCTCCTTATATTTGAATGATTCACATGTATCCATCGCCTCCAGTTATCTTGGAACGGAATGGAAATTTTTTTATTGGGTTATTTTACGACGCTGTATCAACATCTAGGTTATTTAGCGTCAGAATTATATGAAGGTGATAATGCCGGTGAAATGAGTCCGGGGTCCAGCACCGAAAGTTACCCAGCATGGAATGGAATTTCGGGATCCAGCACTACTACATTTAAAGATCTACTGAGTGTTCATTTCAAAGTGTGTCATGACGTCACTGTTGATGAGTCGGCGATTTGAAGCGAGTTTCAGCTTTTGTATCAGAGAAGTTGCCTATTAATCAAGGCGTTCAATCTGAACTTGAGAACGTGTACGGTATAACTTGAACGTCGTAGCAACAGATGGCGGTCTTGTACGGTCTGTGTGCTACCATAACCTCTTTCGAACTGAGTTTTGCGCGGCCAAGTCGTACGCAGGGTATTTGTTATCATCGGTTGCGTACAGGAAACATTCCACAACACAAATCAAATACTCCGTGTCCATGTTTACCGTCGAAGTTAATGTCAACAAATACGTAAGTAATCATCTTAACTCTCCACATATCCCGACAGTAAGAAAAAACTCACCTCAGTACATGTTTCGAAGACAGTTCACATTCCTGCCACTACCGGCGTTACCGTACGTATCGGTAAGTACTCTTTTGAATGAACTCCGTACTTGCTAGGCAACTTCTCTGGCAGATAAGTAATACACCTCTGCGGAAGTGTAGGAAGATTGAATTCTCTAGGCTCATCGACTAGCCACGTGACGGCATACAGCGAGCCATGACACACTTTGAACTGAACACCCAGTATTGCGCTAATCCTCAAGCTAGGCGCATTTCCAAACTCACACCGGCTGACTACATTAAGGTTCGCTGCTTATCCCTGATCACATATACAGACTTTAGTATTCAGACACTAATTTTTGTTATTTTCATGATGAAAAACACGAAAAAATCCATATATACAGGGTGGAAGGTAAGGTAGTACATTAATTGTAGGATGTGATTCCTTAAAATATAACGAACAAAAAAGTCTAATATCATTTTGCTCGTTTTGCGACGTTTTTGAAGAAATAATACTTTTATGCCGACATTTCGATCGCGAATTTTACGAATACTGTTTAAAATACGGTTTAATTTCTTGTATAACAACGAAGAGAACGTTTGTTATGTTCACGTTGCAGCGGTATTTTAATTAGAAAATTCACAGATTTCGAATTAATCGATTGAAGAAACACTGGAAACATTGATTGTCGAGTCACGTACAGAAGGTCTAAAAATCTGGCATCGCTGTCGAGACGGCAGACGGTTAGCGTAGCACTCGCAACTGATCAGCTGTTGTGATGTTTACATTGCATTAGTGTGCAGTTGGACGTAAAATATGTGATCGAGTGTTTCAGCCTTAGGGTATAATATTTTGCAATTCATTTTGCGTAATTTTCAGAAAAGTCTATGAATATGTTAGAAATTTAATTTTTTCAGTGTTGACTTTACTACTTTATATATTTTGTTAGGTGTTAACCTTTACATAATACATTGTGTGATATGAACGTTTTCGTTGACCATGTCAACATTCAGATACACTCTGTCATTTTACAATATCAATACTCTCAGTGTTATCTACACAATCTACACATACAATACATGTTTACTGTCATATGAAAATAAAACCTATTAAAAATTATATGAATTAGTTTTATAATGTTGAATTGTGGAGCAACTGTCAACAATTAAAATATACTTATATTATCATGGGTATATATTCTTTGCAAGTCATCACATGAACGATAATATGAACGATGTAATGATATGACGCTAAAAGTAAGATAAAATGTAAAAATGAGCTAACTCTATTCAATGCTTTTGAGGATTTGCAAATTACAATATTTTGTTACAAGGTATTCACTTTTCCATATCATGGTGTAAAATTCTAGCCTGTTATAACTACCAAAATAATTATCCTGTAACATGAACAACAACAGAACATACGCCCATCATCTGATTAACTATAAACAGTTTAAACCCAACATATTGGCATAAATAATAACACCAAGATCTACAAAATATAGGGTATAAAGTAAAAAGACACGGAAATAGGCCAAGTTCATGATTTTTTTTTTTCCAACTTGGATTGTACACTTAGCGGCAAAAGAATGGGCCGACTCTTGGTCGATAGAAATGCTAAGTTCTATCGCGCGGTTCACTCGTGTAAACGTAACCCAGTGCAAGGCATTGCTGTGTCTCTTCATTGAAAGTCGTCCGTCTATAATGTAGTAAACCTTATGAGGAGTGCGAGGACCAGTGGTAAGAAGTCTGACATCCGTACCAGAGGTTGTGAGTTCGCCTCCTGGTATGGTAAAATTATTACTATTTTTTTATTTTAACTTTTACTTAATTTATTCGGCGGCCGGGTAGCTCAGTTGGTAGAGCAGCTGGCTACGGACTGGAAGGTCCGGGGTTCGATCCCAGGTGGTGACAGGATTTTTTCTCGTTGCCAAACTTTCAGAACGGCCCCGAGGTTCACTCAGCCTCCTATAAAATTAAGTACCGGGCCTTTCCCGGGGTAAAGGCAGTCAGAGCGTGGTGCCGACCACACCACCTCATTCTAGTGCCGAGGTCATGGAAAACATGGGGCTCTACCTCCATGCCCCCCAAGTGCCTTCATGGCATGTTACGGGGATACCTTTACCTTTACCTTTTTTACTTAATTTATTAGTTTAAATGTGAAATGGCATTTGTTAACAAACTATGTTATGCCTGCCTTGTAAAAATATTATTGCCCATCACCTGTAGGTTATTAATAGGTGAGACCTGGCCTGTATAAACAAATATACTTGTTTCACATCCTAAAAAACCGGACGCATATCAAACACAAATAAATAATTAAATTAACAAATACAAACAATTGTTTAATATATTAACAAAACAAGGCCTGTGGTGGGGACTAGTATCTCGTCCACAAACCACCTGCGTCAACAACTGCCCTCGTTCTGCGCGGCATGGAGTCCACAAGTTTATGGAACAAGTCCAAATTCTTGGCCATCTCCTCCCACACATCTAGAACTCTGTCCCACAATTCCTCAGGTGTCCGAACGGGTGGTTCTTCTGCCCAATTAGAGCTAGGATCCTTTTGACTGCAGCCCACAAAGTTTGAATCGGATTCATATCTGGTGAATTTGGAGGCCAGTCGACTGGGTCGACATCACTCCTCCTCGTAAACTATCTTTGAATCCGGTTGGCGGTGTGTATCGGATGATTATCCTGCTGGAAGAAAAGTGTTCCTTCTGGATATCGTTTTCGGGCGAAAGGGATCATTCATTACATTTGCCAAAATGTGTTCGTAGACTTCTGCCGTAAACCGCCCGTGGATGCGTTCCAGACGTTCTGCCCCATCGTATGGCATCCATCCCCAACACGCAACCCTCACGCAACCCGACTTGTTAATTCGTCTCACGAAGCGTTCATCGTATCGGTGGCCATTCATACAATAAATTAGGGCAGTACTGTCGTTGCTATTGGAGACAATTACCTCGTCGGAGAAAATGACATTTCTCCAATCGAAGTCCTGTCTGAGAGTAGCATACGCAGAATGCTACTGGAGACAATTACCTGGTCGGAGGAAATGACATTTCTCCAATCGAAGTCCTCTTGGAGAGTAGCATACGCAGAATAACCAGGGCAATGAGTTATTGTTTCTGTGCCATCTTCAAGCGTAATGACGAGATGGAACGTTGTATTAACAGATAGCAGTAGTGCTTGAAAGAGAGAGGGAGGTTTATTATTTATTAGAGTTTGGGCATATTCTAAGAGATATCGCCACACAATTATAGCTTTGCCAGACATATGATGGCAAATTTTTAATAAAAAAAAAAAAAAGAAGACTGGGGGAGATTCGAACCTTGAGCTACTACTATCAACTTGTTCAATAGACCAACGCCATAACGCATGGATCATATCGGGTGGCTATTAATATCGGTTCGGCATAATACGTGGTTTTCCTGTTCATATTCGCTCCGGTTGATTTTGTATTTATCAATTTTATTATTATTTCACTCTTCAAGGGCCCTGATGTATCTGGAATCAACCCGCCATTCGGTTTTATTACATATTTTAGACTCTTAAACAGAATACAGCAAATTTAAATGGTTTAATTAAGTGTTACCTAGTGAACTACAGCTTTGACGAGACGAGCATGCGCAATGTTATGTCTCTGGAACTTACAAATTGTCGGCCGGCCCATTCTTTTTGCCGCTAAGTGTACTTATAAGTTATGTTGCTATGTTTTATTCTCCAACTAGAATTTCTAAGATACTTGCTATGCTTGTGGCTTTCAGCGATATGTAAAACATGGCTTCAGGAACTACTGTTAGTAATATTTGATTTCACTAGGTTCCTGTTACAAAAACTGCTTAGAGCTTGCTCAGTAGGTGGTGAGTCAAGGATTGTCTTGGAAATGTAGTACACTTCCGTCGCATACTTTTTGCCGCTAAGTGTACGTAGCTATGTTTTATTCTCCAACTAGAATTTCTAAGATACGTTGCTATGCTTGTGGCTTTCAGCGATATGTAAAAATCAGGAATCACTTCAACTAGGTTACAAAAGCAGAGCTTGCTCAGTAGGTGGTGAGTAAATACGCTGTTGTAATGTACACAAGCAGAGTACAGTAAAATGGGGGAATGTGCCACTTGCCATCACAGTGAAATTGACCTTTATTATGGGAAAACTGCTCTCGAGCGTGTAGAGTGCATGCCTGTCGTTATGAGTTCGGAAACCAGACGCTGAATCAGGTGACGTCTCGCGTTTCTCGGTCCTTGGAACCAGGTAACTCGACCTCGGTCACAGATTTCATTCCACGCGGACGTAAACACCAACCCATGTTAGGAGTCACATACCGAGACTCGCACGTAATGCCTGTTCCCGCTAAGTTGTCAACAAAATACTTGTTATTAGAGGAGAAAAATTCGTTCAGGCGCCGGGGATCCAACCCGGGTCCTTGGTCCTGCATAACAAGCGCTCTAACCACTGAACTACGCCGAAGTTCAATCCACAGCACCGGATCGAATCCCCCTCCTATAGTGTTTTTCCCTTTCTTGCCTTACTCCATTTTCACCATATATGTTGACATATATTAAATCAACTGCCATTATACAAGAAGCGCACTCAGTTGAGTGACTTAGTGGCCGGGATTCCACAGTATTATGCACTGTTGGGCGAAGAATCTACGTAAAGATTAATTTTTGGTCCCACAGAATTTATCTGTTATGGTAACAATTGCTATTAGAGGAGAAAAATTCGCTCCGGCGCCAGGGATCGAACCCGGTCCTTGGTTCTACGTATCAAGTGCCTCGGATCGATGCCATGTGTATCAAAATCTCGTTTCACATCCTACATAGGTTGGATAAAAAGTAATGGCAACACTGCTGTCACGTGACGATGGTGCGTTCGAGGGCTGCCAGCTGTGTGGACATGAACAAGGACTGTTAGATGAGTTAGTGCAGCCAGCGGCGACAGTACTCCATCAATCTACTGCAGTGTGTAGAACGTTCACTTTTATAGGGATAGTGCGAGCGCCCGAAGACCATGTTTACAAAACTAGAGTTACGTTCCTGGATCAAAATTGATGTGGCACGAGGTCATAGTGCACAAGAATGTTTTCAGGGACTGCGTGAAGCATATAGCGATGCAGCGTTGCCATATCGCACAGTTGCACGATGGGTTAAAGCGTTCCGGGAAAGCCTTGTTGCACCGGTACCAAAGGGAAGGTGACGACTTTCTTGGACGAATCGTCGCTATGGACGAAACCTGGACTCGCTCGTATGAACCAAACTTGAAACGCCAATCAAATGAATGGAAGCATCCCGGTTCTTCTCGTCCAAAGAAAGTGCGCCCTACACAAAGTGCTGTGAAGGAGATGTTCATTGTGGCGTATGACATTGATGGGGTAATACTGCACCACGTTGTACCTCCAAGGCAGACGGAAAACGCGGACTACTGGAACATCCACCGTACTCACCCGATATGATCCATGCGATTACGATCTTTTCACCAAAGTGAAAGAACCACTGCGAGGGACCCGGTAGAATACCAGAGATGAACTTATCCGTGCTTTAGGGCGGTCAATACGGAACATCAACAAAGATGGACGCGCTGATGTTGTACGACGCCTTCCAAACATTTGGCAAAAGGTACTAAATAAGGGGGGGCGACTATATAGAAGGTACGTAAATGTTGTACCCCTGTGAATAAAGCCATGTCAGAAATATCGAACTGTTGCCATTACTTTTTATCCAACCCTAGTATATTGACTTGAAGATGGTATTACACTATTTGGTTCCGTCTATCGATTCAGCCACACAACACCCGAGACAACGGAGTCCGCGATGAACGCCCCTCCGTTCCCCTGAGAGTTCTGTATCTTTAGAATAAAGCCATCTACATGCAAATTACGGTACTGCATCCAGCTGCATCCTCTGCCGACCTGAAACTATTGAAATAGCCTATAGACTAGATGAAGTTAGTTTAATGAAGCGAAATAAGTCCGAAGTCCAAGTTGGAAGTTGTATGTATTTATTTACACTGCAAGTAGGCAAGCACCCGGTGGCAGTGGTATACACAATATAAACAATATATAGGCTACTAATAATAAATCTGTAAGCGAAATTTTTCTGGTAATTTTCGATTTTCCAATAATAATTGGTGTTAACATGTATAATTAATCATCCTGAAACCGAAAATCACTTTTTTGAAATTTTTGTTTGTATCTCTGTCTGTCTGTCTGTCTGGATGTTTGTTACTTTTTCACGCGATAGTGGCTGAACGGATTTCGATGAAAATTGGAACATAAATTAAGTTCGTTGTAGCTTAGATTTTAGGCTATATGGCATTCAAAATACTTTATTTAAAGGGGGTTGTAAGGGGGCCTGAATTAAATAAACCGAAATATCTCGCTTATTATTGACTTTTGTGAAAAATGTTACATAACAAAAGTTTCTTTAAAGATGATTTCCGATAAGTTTTATTCCAGGCAAAATTTTGATAGGACTGATATTTAAGGATATACAACAGTTTTAAAATAACAATACAATACATTTTCAACGCCGCCTTAGATTATAGCGTCGTTGTTCCGTAATTCCTATGTGCAAAATATAAAATTTTTCAGTAGGAAGAAAAAACGGATTTATTCATTCTATGGCAGTGGTACATAAAAGATAGTGAATTCTTACATTTTCGAAAGAAAGAAATATAATTACATATAGGAGATTGTATTATTTGCTCTATAACTATTTAAGTTATTTAATAGAGCAAAAATCTGAAAATCGATATGTCACAAAGGAGTTATTGCAGGAACGACATCGATGGCTATAATGAAATTAAAACAAATGACTCCGTCTATTTAAGGCGGCCTTGACGTTTATCAATATTAATATACAGAGAATATTAAATTTGTCTGTTTGTATGAAGTAATCTCAAAGCTAATTTGGATAATTCCTTCATCATTTGAAATTTGTAGTTTCTCTAGATGGATGTAATACTACATATAAGGAATGAGGTAAGATGAAAATAGATCTTTACGCACAGAAAAATTATCTTCGTACACAATCCACTCTATTAATTTGGAGTGATTTATTAAAGATGCATTCAACACTTACTTACTGGCTTTTAAGGAACCGGAGGTTCATTGCCGCCCTCACATAAGCCCGCCATTGGTCCCTATCCTGAGCAAGATTAATCCATTCTCTATCATCATATCCCACCTCCCTCAAATCCATTTTAATATTATCTTCCCATCTACGTCTCGGCCTCCCTAAAGGTCTTTTTCCCTCCGGCCTCCCAACTAACACTCTATATGCATTTCTGGATTCGCCCATACGTGCTACATGCCCTGTCCATCTCAAACGTCTGGATTTAATGTTCCTAATTATGTCAGGTGAAGAATACAATGCGTGCAGTTCTGCGTTGTGTAACTTTCTCCATTCTCCTGTAACTTCATCCCTCTTAGCCCCAAATATCTTCCTAAGCACCTTATTCTCAAACACCCTTAACCTATGTTCTTCTCTCAAAATGAGAGTCCAAGTTTCACAACCATACAGAAGAACCGGTAATATAACTGTTTTATAAATTCTAACTTTCAGATTTTTCGACAGCAGACTGGATGATAAAAGGTTCTCAACCGAATAATAACAGGCATTTCCCATATTTATTCTGTGTTTAATTTCTTCCCGAGTATCATTTATATTTGTTACTGTTGCTCCCAGATATTTGAACTTCTCCACCTCTTCAAAGATAAATTTCCAATTTTTATATTTCCATTTCGTACAATTTAGAAAAATGTTAAACGGATTATCATTGCATCAAAAACGGATGTTCTCTGAACCAAATGATCATATTTTAATTATTTGCATATAATAACAAATAAGAAATAAGTTAAAGGAAATATCATTGCACCAAATGAGTGGTCTCAGGACAAAAATGATCACATTTTAATTACTTAAATACAATTTAAATTAAGTAACATATTAAACGATTTATCCTTCTATCAAACACGAATGTTCCCTGGATCAAACGCCCTATTTTAATTATGTAATTACTTTATATTTATTTCTAACAAGTGCAGCGGAGCGCACGGGTACGGCTAGTATACAATAAAATTACAATACACAATACAATACAAATACAATTATACAATACACAATACAATAAGAATACAGCAATTCTGCTTCATTTGGTTCAGAGAAAAATCCTCGGAAAAAACTCCAACCAGGTAACTTATCTCAACCAGGTTTTGAACCCGAACCCGCTCGTTTCACGGTCAGATATACTAACTGTTACTCCACAGCTGTGGGCATACGTGTTAATTGCATTAACAGAATCTTGTAAAAGACTCGTCTCATTATTTCGAACTTTTTCTCGCTTCTGTAGTAACACATTTACGACATTGTTTCTCTAAATGTATAAATATACTATCCCACACGCTACCGTATAAAACTTTTAACACGCTTGCATAGCGTTGAAAGATCTCCATTTTAGAAATGACTGTCTAATAAGTATGTTACGATAGGTCGGCACCAGATGTCAACGAAACACTCCTTTTGGTAGATAATAAAATGCACAGCAGTTGTAAAAGAAAAGAAAAAAAAAAGAAAAACTTCTATGGTGTTCTGTTTCGGGTTTTTATACAAACCCGTAATGTTCTCCGCAGCGATTGGATAGTTACCTCTGTACACGTAGAAGAATAATCGACTACTGAACCAATAGAATTTCCGGAAATGCACTGAGTATTTCGACGTGACGAGAAGGAAAAGGCAAGATAGTCAGCTCTTGTTTTTATCTTGTGCTGCAAGTTCTCCGGCTGATATTTCGTACCGTAATCAGTGACCAGAACTAACGCAAAGGAAGGAGGCGAAGGGGAAGGATGGGTAAACTTTGGTTGGTTAACTTTGTGTTGTTGAAGACGAGAGGAACTGATCTGTGAAATAAAAGAACTCTGCAGCATCTTTCTCTGTACCTGCTCTGTCGACCATGCATGTCGTTGAAACGGCCAGTAAAACTGTTCCGACGAGAGAAAATTGCAGTTATCGGGTGTTCAGGACGCGTAACCTATACGTGTATCATAGATTAATTGTACCATGAAAACACAGCTTGTTCCATGCTGTAGTGTGTAACTTGTACAGTTGTTTCGTAGCTTGAGCTGCTCCGATACCACTGTCAGTTCAACTATTGATAACTCAAGCTTTATTTAACTTCTGTAATAGCCATGCCCGCCTCTAATGTTAGCAGACATTCTTCTTCTTCTTCTTCTTCTTCTTCTTCTTCTTCTTCTTCTTCTTCTTCTTCTATCTCTGTCTTGTGTTAATCGTTTGTTTCCTGCAGGACATTCCTTCTATCGTTCACCAATTTTTCTATGTATCCTTCCTATTTTATTATTGGTCCAGTATTGCCAACACATAAATTGTATCCTCGTCAGTCTAACACCTAAAAATCCGTCAGAATCCGTCAAAATAAAACAAAAATACCCATTCATATCTATAATAGAAATAAGAAGCAAACTTTAACACAACTTACTTACCAATCTTGATGAAATAATAATTCATCCACATCATTTGCCTCTAGTATTGTATTGTATTGTATTTATTAACATTCCATGGTATTCATACATTGCTTACTGCTAGAATATGGAACAAGTCAAAAAACTTAATACTATTATAAAATCTTAATTTATAGTCATAGACTAGTTGGAATATATACAGAAGAGATTTACAATATAGTCTACTAGTACAACACAAAGTTTTAGTATCAATTTCATGAAGTGTTATTGAATGTCATGAATTCACCTACAGAATAGAAGGCGTGAGAAATTAGGTACTTCTTTAATTTGGCCCTAAATAATTTTATGTTTTGAGTTTCATTTTTTATATCAATAGGGAGGCTATTAAAAATTTTTACTGCCATATAACGCACTCCTTTTTGATAGCACGATAGACTGCAGTTGATGTGCTGGGTTGGTCTGCGTTCCCCAAAAATTAAGCATTAACCATTCCCCCCCCCCCTTTACTACGTAAGCTAGTGGATTGTGGTGATTTTTTAGTTTACAGTTTGAATTTTCTTTTGCCAACTTCGTTTTGAATTTCGATACTGAAAAATATTACAAATGGTAGTGATTTTGTAACTGTTATGTTGGCAGCTGAGACAAAAGTTGTCGGTACTGGAGTTGCATGGAATTAAAATTGTACTAGATTTCTGGGCCGGTTACTGGAAGCTAGTGAAATTTGAACATATTAATTAATATCAGTATTAATATTAATACATAATAGTTATTTTATGTGTTGCGTTGTGATTACAATTCGAGACTATAGTCAGGTAAGTGTAAATAAGTACAGGATACTTGAGTGTGATAATGCAGACATTTTAATGAATTTCTTTCGTGTTTAGATTTTTATTGCAATAATGTCAAAAATAGGAAAAAGCATGGTAGCGACTCCACCAAGAAAGCGTAAAGCGTGCTGCGAGAGTGGGATAACTTCCCCTACTGGCGTTGAGTTCTTTCAGATTTTACCGAAAGAAGATAATGAAGAAGGAATTATGCTCACGGAGACAGCAATTATAGCTAGAATAGCAAAATTATTAGGAATAAGTATTCTTAAGCATACATTTCATGATGATATTCGATTTTCGAGTTAGTACTAATAATTTCATTTGGTCAAACAAAATACATTTCTAGGTTAGGTCTCGCGAATCAATTGTGTAGTCAAACCAATGAATTTCATATTGCCAAACAAAATGCGTAAAATGTTGATCCCTTTCTCGTATAGTTTGCCTACGAAAATATGTTACAAATTATTGAATTATTTAGAATAACGTCCAACATAAAGGTAAAGTACGATAAGTAAATAAGTCATTCAGTACGTAGGATCGTAGGCCACCGGCGTGGCTCAGTCGGTTAAGGCGCTTGCCTGCCGGTCTGAAGTTGCGTTCGGGCGCGGGTTCGATCCCCGTTTGGATTGATTACCTGGTTGGTTTTTTCCCGAAGTAAGGTGAATGCCAGGTAATCTATGGCGAATCCTCGGCCTCATCTCGCCAAAATACCATCTCGCTATCACCAATCTAATCGACGCTAAATAACCTCGTAGTTGATACAGCGTCGTTAAATAAGCAACAAAAAAAGTAGGATCATGACTTTACTTCATATGGTGATATCTTGTAAGAGTTGGCAACACTGACGAGATGACAATATTTGCTGTTTAGGAACTGTTCTTACGTGACTCTATATCTGATATTTTCAGCCACAGTATATTAAACTTCATGTGGTGATAGTGATGTCATCTGTTTAGTGTGATATGGGTCATACTCATAATAACTTATCTTACCTCTGGTCAGTTCTAGGAACAGCGGTGTTCCATTCATCATTACCTCCCCGCACCTCGCAGAGACTTCCTCGAAAACTGCCCACAGTAACATGCATTCATATTGCTAACATGCTTCCCCCTACTTTTCGAAGACGATTTCCGCACTTGTGTGAGCTAAGGGGTTGTAAGCATCTTAGAACTCAATCTTTGCTCACTCGATGTAGTTTGACGTCTTGTCACCTCGTTGGAGGGCTGAAATTCGCATTAGACTATCTTGTGGAGGACATTTCGTCTCTCGGACGCTTCACAGTCTATGCTGTTAAAAAGTGAAAATATGCAAGATATATGAACACGTGAGAACGACGGATTCGTGACAGGAGGTAAACGTTATTACAAGTCAGCGAGGCAGGGAAAGTGCATGCAAGGTGCCAAGTCCAAGCCAAGCAGGTGAGAGAGCGAGCTGTGAATCAGGGCCTTGCAGTCACCTGCTGCCACGGCCTTCCTTTCCCCAGTTAGAATGCAATATGCGAACGAGTTTTAGTTCTTTTGTTCTTTTTATTGTATTCCTGCGCAGACGAAATGTTTAATTCAGCTTCATCGAGGTTGACCATACAAATTGTACGTCCGAAATAATCGAAATTGTCCCGTTTTCACGGTACAAACATTGTTGTCCCTTATTACTATTTAATACGAGAAAAATTCGTACCGGCACCGGGAATCGAACCCAGGACCTCTCAGCTCTGCGCGCTGAGCGCTCTTTCCAACTGAGCTATGCCGGGACACGATCCACGGCGCCGGCCGAACCCCTCTGGTAATGCTTTTACGGCCTTACTACCTGCATTTGAGACGATACAAGTCATATATGAAGGAGCACATATTTAAATGACTTTGTGGCCATATTCAACATCAGTTCGTGACAACTGCTAACGGTTAATACATCACATATTCATTTTGTATGAGGTCTCGCCCACCTCATACAAAATGAATATGTGATGTATTGTTGTCCCTTTTTATATTTTTGAGAAAATTATCGTTTGTCTTGATTTTTTGAGAGAATTATATTTTGTTTGGAACATTTTTTTTTTGAAAAAATTATCTTTTGTCCAGATTTTTAATAAAAAATGTAAAAACCTGAGAAGTAGATTTCTTTTAATGTTATACATACCTATTGTTTGCCGAATGGCAGGTTTTTCACTCCAAACCCAGCATTTTCCAATCTTTCCCATTTTCTGCCTTCCTCTTAGTTTCCACATATGATCCATTAAATCTTTGGTGTTCGGGTAAAGGGGGATAAGTCGTTTTGTGCAGATGGAATTTTGTTCCCCAGATGAACACACAAGTTAAATTATACAATTGGTGTGCAAAAATCAAAAGAATGTTAGCAGTTGATGTGTTTTATTTGTGTAGAAAATTATTTGTAATAAGGTCTGAAGTTTAATTTTTATTTATCTCTAAACTCATTTTTATGACTTTTCTCCCTTTACCCAAACATCACAGAAATATCGTCTGTCATCTGATATCTTCTACCTCGAACTCTTCTCCCGTTCACCATTCCTTTCAGTGTAGCCTTCAGTAGGCAGTTTCTTCTCAGTCAGTTCCTTTTTCTCTTCCTGATCAGTTTCAGCATCAGTCTTTCTTCACCCATTCTTTCCAACACAGCTTAATTTCTTATTCTGTCTGTTCATTTCACACGTTCTATTCTTCTCCATATCCACATTTTAAATGTTCCTAGTCGTTTCTCTTCACTTCGTCGTAATGTCCTTGTTTCTGCCCCATACAATACCACACTCCACACAAAGCTCTTCACCAGTCTCTTCCTCAGTTCTTTTTCCAGAGGTCCGCAGAAGATGCTCCCTTTTCTATTGAAGGCTTCCTTTTGACTTCCTGGCAGCAGTTCATTTTATTGCTTATAGTAAATCCTAAGTATTTGAAGCTGTCCATTTGCTCTACTGCCTCATTTAGAATTCGCACATTTACGTTCTTTATTTTTCTTCCAACAACCATAGTCTTCGAGTTGTTTACATTTATCTTCATTCCATACTGCTCACAGCTGCTATTTAGCTTCAGTAGCATATCCCTGAGTATCGTCTCCTTTTCTGCTAACAACGCCATTTCTTCAGTATATTCTATGAACTTTATTGTTATTCCTCCTATCATCACCACTCCCATGTTCTGAAAACTGTTCTTCACTAAATCCTCGAAGTAGATGTTGAACAGGGTAGGTGCTAAAGGACATCTTTGACGTACTCCTTTCCCTATTTCATTTCCTTCAGACATTTCTTCTCCTATCCTGACTTTGTTTCATTGTTTCATATAAAGATTATTGAGCAGCCTCCTCTCTTTCCAATTCACACTTATTTTCTTCTAGATTCCCATCAGTTTATCCAATCCACTCTGTCAAATGCCTTTTCTAAATTCACAAATACTATATACTTTATTCTTCTCTAGGTATCTTTCGCCTATTGTTCGTAGTAGTCCAATTGCATCCCTCGTACGTTTTCCCTTCCTGAAGCCAAACTGCCCTTCTTTTGAACTGTCCTTCCATCTTAGAATGTTAGGCTGTTAAATAATAATTGTTGACAGCCAATCAGTGAAGATAATATGTAGCTGTATCTGCGTTGTATGATTCTGCAGCTGAAATTTAACGGTTTGGTATGATATTTAATCTAACTTCTCCACAGTTTAATGGATGTAGCTGAATAACCATCATATTGATCAGTAGGTGGAAACTCCGTTAAGTGGTTTAAAGATAAAGATCTTGTAGATGACAGTTTATAATTTATTGAAATAATTCTTGTCTGTGGAGTAACTGTTAGCCTCGGGCGTCGGAAACTGCACACCAAAATTTTCTACCTGGATTTCGGTCATATAGGAACTGCACACCAAAATTTTCTACCTGGATTTCGGTCATATAGGAACTGGCAAAATTTTCTACCTGGATTTCGGTCATATAGGAACTGCAAAATTTTCTACCTGGATTTCGGTCATAAATGCACACCAACATTTTTACCTGGATTACGGTCATTTGCCACATACCTGGATTACGGTCATACAGGAAGCACACCAACATTTTTTGGATTACGGTTTAGGAACTCAAAACCTGGATTTCGGTCATAAAGGAACTGCACACCAACATTTTCTACCTGGTTACGGTCAATGGAACTGCACACCAAAATTTTCTACCTGGATTTGTTTGCACACCAACATTTTCTACCTGGATTACGGTCATATTGAAAGCACACCAAAATGAATGCTTTGCCAATACTATACATAGTTTTAATTTATCAAAATCTTCTAATTTTGTTCGAAATGGAGGTTTGTTTACATCTTGAATGGGAAAAGTGCCGGTAAAGAATTTTATAAATTCAAAGAATTGAAAAACTTCACTCCATCTAATGTAGTAATAGACTTTGAACTAGCTATACATGCTGCAGTGGTGAAACTTGGGAATACGTTAGGCCTACTATTATACTCGTAGGTTATCACTTCCATCTTGCGCAAGCATGGTGGCGTAAAATAACAGTGTGTAGGAGTGGCGAAGGAGTACAAAGAAGACAGTGAGATAGGACAGTGGCTCAGGATGGTTTTTGGCATAACGTATTTGAATCCAGAGGAAGTCGGGAATTTCTTCGCTATGGAACTGGTTGAGGTAAAACTGACAGATAGCCTATTAGACTTGAGAAATTTTGCGGATTATTTACTAGAAACGTACATCTCCGAAGATGCAATTTTCCCTCCTGCTGTAGGGGCAGCCATGACTGCATCGACCTCTCTCACAACATATGGCTGTGAATCATTTCACAAGCATTTTAATGTCAGTTTTTACAGCAGTCATCCTTCATTGTATAAATTCGTGAATCAACTTTTGGACATACAAATTGAGACTTACATTAAACTGCAAAGCAAGGAAGGAAGGAAGGAAGGAAGGAAGGAAGGAAGGAAGGGAAGTTTCAATGTAAAGTCAGCCAAATCCAAAGGAAATATATTTTTTAAATTGTGCAGTTTCCGGGTAAGATTAGTAAAACCCTCGTGAATCAGTGTGTAGTATCCGGGTAGGATTAGTGGGTCCCTCGAAAAGCGGTGTGCAGTTTCCACCTACCCGTTAGCCTGCCTCACCGTGTAACGAGCGGTTCAAATCCTGGTTGGGACAATTTACCTGGTTGAGATTTTTTCCGGGAGTTTCCCTCAACCCATCAAGAGCAAATGCTGAGTAACTTTTGGCGCTGAACCCTCGACTTATTTCGCCGACATTATCACCTGAGACGCTAGATGATCATAACAGTTTTAAAGCGTCTTAATATAACCAATTAAAAAAATAATTCTTATCAAGTCATTTGTGCAAAATGAAATTGGAAGTGACAGGAAACACTGGAATGAACCAATGGACACGAAAATGACTTTTTTATTCTCGCCATACTGATGGTCAGCTCAGTGAATACCTACCATTGCACAATATTTTTTCTCACTTTTAGCAATGGCAATATAGAGAATTTTTAGTTTTATGTCTTCACAGTGCTGATGGGAGAAATACGTTCAGTGCCAGGATCATTATTTATGTTGCTCACTTGTTTCAGCTGCCGGAAGTTTAGTTGCAGTGACTTTTACAGTAATTGCCATTAAAATCCCCGCATTCAATAAGGACTTCAAACAAATGTGAAGTAATACACCTACGTAAATTCCTTTGATGGCCAACGGATACAGGCTATATTTTGCCACAATGTCTTGCTGTTTCATATTAAATTTATATTGTACAGTATTTGCTCATTATATAATACTATTTTGTTTTATATTTTCCTGTGAGGGGGGGGTAATGACATGTGTTGTGCTCGGCTTTTGACTGATGCAATTACGGTCACCCTAGCTTTATCAGTTTCTGTGCAGAATTTTTTTTACAATGCTTTGGCCACATTATATTTGCTTCGGTTTTTAGTGAGAATTTCTCCAAGTCTCAATTTAGATTCAGAGCTGAAACGATCATGCGACAGTGAAGCCAATTTGGGGGAATTTTTAATAACTTGGAAGGGAGATGGAAACATATATTCAAAAAAGTTTGTAGACAGAGAGAGGGTGGAAAAGATTTTTGTAAGGGGAGAAGAAGATCAATATTTCCATAGCTATATATCAGGGCGACTTAAAACTTTCTTAATATAATTAAAATATGATTTCAGTTTATTAACTGATATGCTTCTGTAAATGTAGACAGCATTCAGAATGTTCTCTCTCTCTCTCTTTTTTCATTCTTCTTAAATGCGTAAGTTTTGTAAACCTGCATTATTGTTAAAGCACAGCAGTAGTACAGGAACAATTGTTATTAGACGAGAAACATTCGCTCCGGCACCGGGGATGGAACCTGAGTCCTTGGTTCTACCAACCAGGCGCTCTAACCACTGAGCTACGCCTAAGTTCAATCCACAGCACCGGATCGAATCCCTCTCCTCTAGTATTTTTCCCTTTGTGGCTTGGTATGTAGAACCAAGGACCCGGGTTCGATCCCCGGCGCCGCAGCGAATTTTTCTCCTCTAATAACAATTGTTACCATAACAGATAAATTCAGTAAGACCAAAAATTAATCTTTAAATAGTACAGGAAGTATAGACAGAAGTTCAAAATGTGATCTTTATCTGATCTTAGATTAGGTGCAGATCTATTTTATGGTTTGCGGACTGTGATGAAAATACATGAAGTGGTATGAGTATAAATATACAGTGTAAACTTAAGTACCGCAATATCTTCTGCAAGCTGGTGCAGCCGACAGAATAGTGGGTTGTGTAAATACAGTTTAATGAAGATGAAGTGTAAGGGGTAATCACTTTCTATTTCTACCTCGCACACGTCTTCAAATATAAGCAGAAAATCACACTAACAATTCCGGACTCAAGAGACCATACCTGTGGAGTAACGGTTAGTGCGTCTGGCCGCGAAACCAAGTGGCCCGCGTTCGATTCCCGGTCGGGGCAAGTTACTGGTTGAGGTTTTTTCCGAGGTTTTCCCTAACCAAATATAAGCAAATGCTGAGTAACTATCGGTACTGGACCCCAGATTCATTTTACCGAATTATCAACTTCATCTCATTCAGACGCTAGATAACCTAAGATATTGATGCAGCGTCGTAAAATAACCTACCAAAAATGGACTCAAGAGGAGGGTGACCGTAATTGAATTAGTCAAAATTGGGACATCTATCATTCTCCCCATTAAAAAAATATCTTGCAGGAGTTCATTTTATAACACATGGACATTATTATGGAAGTTTCAAATTTAACATTCATTCTTTCTCGAAATGTTCTTCTACTTGTTGACTATTACACTTTTACCTGGCCACCGGCGTAGCTCGGTCGGTTAAGGCGCTTGCCTGCCGATCCAGAGTTGCGCTCGGACGCGTGTTCGATTCCCGCTTAGGCTGATTATCTGGTTAGGTTTTTTCCGAGGTTTTCCTCAACCGTAAGGCAAATGTCAGGTAATCTATGGCTAATCTTCGGCCTCAACTCGCGAAACATCATCTCGCTATTACCAATTCCATCGACGGTAAATAATCTCGTAATTGACACAACGTCGTTAAATAACCAAGTAAAAAAAAACTTATAATTGACCAATAAAACGAGTACGGAGTTTTTGATTGTCTCTCAGATAAATCAAAACCTCTACCATTTGTTTCTTTGTTTGACATTATACTCAGTTGACAAATCTCAATTTCTTCATCATCAGAAGAAGGATACATGCTTTTTTCTTTTAACAAAAGCACATCTCAGTCAATTTTAGGATCTAAAATAATACGATATAACCTCCGGAATATTTGTAATAATCAGATGGTGCAATTACATTTTCAAGACAAATCAATTTTTTATTGCATTAGAGTACATTATTTCTTCTAATCTTTACATAGTAATAGTCAATTAAACCCAATGGAGTTTTGATTTTTCTCTATATAAATCAAAGTGAGATCACTGTAAGAATCAGCACTTGAAATTACAAAATTTGCGTGCCCCGTCATGCAGCAGGAAGGGAGAGTTAGCAGTACGAATGCGCCATATCGGACATCGGGTAATGCTCGCTGACAGTGAGTTTCTTTCATCTACCACCAGATGATAGTACGTCTTTGAATAATCATGCTGCTACCAATTTTTTTCTGTGATGTCGCCAACATTTAGCTGCAAATTCTTTACATACTATAAAACATGCTTTCGATCGTATTTTGTTTTTCCATAGATAGTCGATTTGTAAAATTTTGTGAAGAAACAAATGAATAAATTTTATTGGGAACTGTTTTATCATGGCCTGTAATTTTCTGTTACTGCTTTTATATCCTATTTTTACTTCGTTTGCCAACTTTCAAAGATTTACAAGAATATCGTCATTTGTTTGAAACAATAAAAAAATTAACAGAAATGAATTTCAGTAAGTCAATTAATATTTTGTAACATTTCTTCGCCTGTAACTTTTTGTCAATTTTCCTCTAATTTTGTAGAAATAGTGAGGGTAAATCTCAATTTCTTTATCATCTGTGAAGTATACATGCTTTTTTTATAAAAAGAAAACCATCTCTAATTTTAGGATCTAAAACAATCCAATTTCAGCTATTTACCCAAATCAAGTGTTCCAGTAAGAATTTTGTCGTATGCGGTCATTTTCTCGATTTGTAAAATTGTAAACGTTTCTCGAAAATCCGATTACTGGCAAGTAAAGAGATAGGGACGAAATATATGATTAGTAAAATAGTGCTGGATATGAAATTTATCCTTTGAAGATCACTACCCAGTTACTTGCATGAAATTTTTGGAAACGTTATTATTGCTTTTATCATCCAGTCTCTGTAAAAAAAACTGAAAGTTAGAATTTATAAAACAGTTACATTACCGGTTGTCTTTTTTATGGTTGTGAAACTTGGACACTTTGAGAGAGGAAGATGTAAAGATTGTTTGAGAATAAGGCAACTTAGGAAAACCTTAAGAGGGATGAAGTTACAGGGTGAATTATGCGTGCGTGTGGAGTGGGTGCCTTGAGTGGCTCTGCTTGTTGCTTTTGGGAGGCCGAGACGTAGATGGGAAGATAATATTAAAATGGAAAGGATATGAGGTCGATCTGCCAACAACAGAGTAATGTGTGGCCTGAACCTGTTAAAATCATATTTCGGAAGTTAATGACGCCCGTCGCTGCCTTTTTATATCAGTCTATTTTGGCGGCTTCCTTACTGGCAGGGAAGTAAAATAGCGCCACAACATGTTTTTTGGAACGATGATGTTCTAATAATGGCAAGTGAAACCTGATGAATTTTATTCTTTCTTTTGCCTTATCTTACTCAAAAGGCCAGGTCGATCTGCCAACAATGAATGCCAAAAATCTGAAAGATGGGTGGAACGTTTCTTTATGATGAGTATTTTAATAATCTTCTCCAGTCTAAATGAATGATGAAAGATGGGTGGAACGGAGAGAAATTCTCGATCCCTGGGTTTCAGCTCTACGTGCTGACGCTTTATCCACTAAGCCACAACGGATTCCAGTTCCGATGCCGTAGTGCAGCCGTGGCGAAAATGTAATCGTGCGCCGAGCCACTGTGTAACCTGCAACGTGCATAGCACCTACTAAGGGAGGAGGACACCCAAAGGGGAAGTGAAGCAACTGTCTGACTTATTAACGGATTTTCATTTTCTTTACGTCAAGCACTTAAATATAATTTTATACAGTATAAGGTTACAAACTAATGTTTAGTACGTGTAACAAAGAAAGAAATGAACAAGAAAACATAGGATACATTATCACAACCTAAAATTAACTGTCTTCAGAATGTCTCTGCGACAGAGTTTCAAAATCAGGAATTATGTCACTTACTGCCAGTCGTAGTTGATCACGAAGATATTTATCTATCAGTCGTAATCTAAATTAGGTTTTTACTATTTTCATTGTTGAAAATAATTTTTCACAAACGTAAGTTGTAGCGAACATGGCTTCAACAGAGCAAGCGAAAGAAAGAAGCTTCGCGGATATTTATTTTTTGGCAAAGATTTGAAAAGTTCAACATTTGTCAAGTCCTTACATCTAGCTTTCATTGTAACTTACATTGTAAATCTGTGAGTTTAAATTGAAGACCTAACCGCATTATTCGTACATCTCCTGAAAAAGGATCGAAATAATAATAATAATAACACTTAACCTTTTAATGTTTCATGAGTAACATGTAGTATAATGCTGTTTTATGTTACACAACCGTTTTCCTCGTAATACTTGTGAACAAATCATACATTTAATATTCTCATCATATTGGCAGCAAAAATGCGTCCTCCCATCCTACTTGAAATTTTCGTTTTTGTAGAGGTGCATGGTTTCGAGAGAGACATTGCGACGATACGCCACTCGCAGGTCAGAGACAAATACAAATGGAACGGAGTTTGACTCCAGTGAGTGAGAGGTTGGGGGTTGGGGGAGCAAGAGACATGCACAGGTATCATTGCGAGCCACAATGTGCTCGTGAGTTACATTTTCGCCACGGCTGCCGTAGTGAATCCTCTCAGTTTAAGTTCCACCCATCTCTTAGTTTCCCTTTAGTGGCCAACCCTCATGTACAGTACGATTATATTTAGTGCTGATAGTCGCAGGCGATGTGCGCCTAGGTCAGGCGATTCCATTTAGTTACGCGAAAGGGTGTTTGGGTTATTCACTCGCTTGCCTTCGGAGCGATCGGATGTCATGCGTGCGTTAGAGCGGTATGTTTCCAGTACAATTAAGCTGTACTGCATTCCTTTACTGACCGCTCGCCCTTATATCTAAACCGGATCTCTCCCCACTCCTCCTATTACTTTCCCTCTTTCGCGTCGCTGAGCTGTCAGGACTAAATAATCGGTCTGTACTGTGTCACAGATGTGTGACAGTGGCATAATTTGCAGAGGTGCACTTTTTACGAGTGACTAAGTGGCCGGGATCCGACGAAATAAGCGCCGTCTTAAATCACAGTGATATTTACGCATATCATAATAATAATAATAATAATAATAATAATAATAATAATAATAATATAATAATAATAATAATAATTTATTTTAGCTAGGAGAGTTAAGGCTGTAAGGCTTTCTCTTCCACTCAAGCAACAAAAAGTATACGTACATATGTATGAACTTACAAGCTTCAAAAATACAATTCGAATTAGAAGTTGCGCTTATACAAGAGTTACTTATGAATTAAACAGTAAAATAATATGAACTATTAATTAAACAATGAAATACAAACTTTATAGCAGAATTAAACTAAAATACATAGAATGTTAATATATTTCAAATAATGTTAGATAATAGGAAGAAATTAGTGAGAGAGAATTTTGAACATACAGCGCTATCAGGATGATGTCTAAAGAAAGAAGTTGCCATATAGTCATTGACCATTAAGTCAGTATAATTAGAGTGAATTGATAAGAAGGTTATCCTTTCAGCTATTTTTAAAAATGTTTGTCTTGCAGCCCTTAATACTTTGTGACAAGGAATTCCATTGTCGCGAGGTGGATGTTGTAAAAGATGATGAATAACAAGATATTCTATGAAGAGGTATACTAAACGTGCCACAGATAAGACGTGATCTGGTATTTACGTCATGGTTAGAGTGTAGATAAGAGAAACGAGACAGAGGTAATTTGGTGTTGAGGTGTGGAGACATTATTGTAATGTACCGAAGTATGTAAATGTGGCTTCACTTCGCATGGTGCTCTCAATTGTTGTTTAATCAACTGTCCGAAGACAGTTCTGAACCTCACAAGTGATAACATGAAGGCACTACTTATGAGGCAACTAGGCCAGGAGATAATGGGGTAGGGTGGCCAGTTCCTTTCCTCCTCCATTGCATACATCGCCGATTAGCTACATGTTACAGTAATCAGACTTCAGATGCATACAAACAATTGAAGACATTACAAAAACAACCCTTGTCAAAATTGCTATTTTTCAGGAGAACAATAAGAAATAAAAGAATAACACATGTCAGCTATTTCCGTTCAACTGGTGTTTTATCCTTGTGTCTATTGCACTTGACATGGGTCGTTTTTGGAGTCTATAAACATTTAAAATAGTAGCAAATGTGTCCTTAACTCTATTTCATTAAAAATGACTAGGGCTGTTTTTGCAATAATGTCTTCAATTGTCCTTCCTCAGACACATATCGTCAAGTGAGATGTACTGCTTGATAATAGATGTATGTACGGGCTATTCCATATGAAATCGATCAGTAAAAACCTCGCATTTTTTCATACTCTAATTTTTTCCCTATTTATACAAGGTTCTGAGGAGAGTGCATTTTCAAAAATATACAATCGAAAGTCAAACGGTTTTCATATTGTTGAGCGACAAATTTAGCGTATTTTATAAAAACAAGCCTCTTTCAGCGCTCAGAACTCTGGAACCATTTACTGCAGAACACTGAACGGGAGCTCATTTTGAAGCTGACATTTGGTAGGTTATGTTAAAAAGTAATCCTTATTTTTATTGTACAGAGAGAGAGAGAGAGAGAGAGAGAGAGAGATAATCTTATTTTACTTACTTTTAGGATTTTTGCCAATTTGTAAAAATGTAAAAAAAAATTGAGAAAAACCCTTGCATTATTAAGAGGGATTCAGCATTGTTTGCTTAGTGGTATGGCAATAAGTTTCGAGGGTATTAAATAGATTATTGTCACACGCCTAGACTTGAACGGCGCAGTACCGCATGCACTGGCCGAGAGCTGAAGATAAACGAGCGTTGGGTGTCATTGTACTCCTGTGTTTATGAAAACTTGTGATAAAGCTAGCCAGCTATGCGCTACTAGACGAAACGTCACGTGTTTGTCTCCTGGCCTTGCTTGTTTCGGCTAGCTCCCGCCTCACAGTCAGCTGGTTAGTTCACGCGCGTACCATTTATTTTCTTTATTTAATATTTTCAATACTTTCTTATCAACATACCATCAGTAAAAAAATATGTGTTTATTTGTACTTTCAATGAGTAATCTAACTATATATTTTTAAAATATTTTTTTTTTTTCGGTGGCAAAGTCGTCTTAATGAGGAAAAATCTAAATTTCTCTATTTCCATAAAAAGTAAGAAAATCTGTTTATATGTCAATATAAACTTTAATTTCTCAGCATAAAAATAAACCATGATTTCGATCATTGGGTGAAAGGGTTTCGGAGCTACAACAGTTTAAAGTTGCTAATTTTATGAAAATACGATAAATTTAAATATTTTTAATTTAAACATTATGAAGTTGTGATGCCTCAAACTTTGCACAAAACATTGTATCACAGTTCTCTACGTACAAAAAAGTTTCATTGTATTTAGAAATTGTAAGGTCAATTTTCTCTATATTTCGGTCAATTTGAGAGGGAATAGCTCGTACATATCAGCCAGAACCTCAATCAGAGGGAATTTCAGTTGCTATGGAAAGAATATTAAATCTGTACTTCAGTCATCGTAGTTCGATTAGAAATGGTGACCACAGACCCGTGAATTGAAGGCTGAGTAATGTAATGGAGATCTGCATGAAACAATTTGTGCAATTATCTTTTCAACAATGACTGTTGGGTGACATTCACAGGTTGAAATGTTAGTTCCACTGCAGTTTATAAGGTCACAAACTCCACAATAGGTTTTGTTACATTTTCCTGGATATTTCGCGGTTTTGGTGTGGGATGCTAGAATATTAATCGACGCCGGAACGCGTCACTTCTACCACCAAAACTCATTGCGGAGTATGCGAGGTTTAAAACTGTGTTAAAGCATTAAATTTTCAGCATACGAGTTTGCGCCTGACGGCAATGTTATCAATCATGAATAAATATTACGTAATGCGGGAAAAACGTAATAGGGTTTGTAATTACCGTGTTCCAGGCATAACTCTTTAGTCTCGCCTACGAATTGGAGGGGAGGGTCAGTGCAATAAAAATAAAACTGCACATATCACGTCAATTTAGTCCTTTTAATGACAGGATAATTTCATTTTTGACTAGAGCTACGTCCAGAATTTACTTATTACTAGAGGACTCTATGCTGCAGCATGTTTAATACAGGGTGTCCGAGCTAAAGGTAAACATATATAACAGCGTATTGTGCGAGAATTACACACTACAATTTTGTAACGTAAAGCGCAATCGATGGAAAATCTCTCCGATATTTGTTCTGTCACACTTGGATGTTGATTCTTGCGTCACCTGCCGCACAAGCGCACAAACGGAATCAGAACAGATTACTCCCACAAAACGCAAAAAATGATGAAAAATTAGAATTTTCAAAATATAACTATTTTAATAGAGAATTTTCTCCTCCTTAATTTGATATAAGAATTTCGATTTATGCCTTATGGTTTTTCAGATAAGTCCCATTTTCCAAAATGCTGCGTCATCAGCCACGGTCACTTCTTTTTGGAGTGCATTACTTTTGGAGTGATATTCGTAGCTTTTTATTGGGTTATTTTATGACGCTGTATCAACATCTAGGTTATTTAGCGTCTGAATGATATGAAGTTGATAATGCCGGTGAAATGGGTCCGGGGTCCAGCACCGAAAGTTACCCAGCATATGCTCGTATTGGGTTGAGGGAAAACCCCGGAAAAAACCTCAACCAGGTAACTTGCCCCGACCAGGATTCGAACCCGGGCCACCTGGTTTCGCAGCCAGACGTGCTGACCGTTACTCCACAGGTGTGGACATATTCGTAGCAGTCAATCCTCTCGTCCAGCATTGCTTGTAAAATAAACTTCTTTCTAGTCCCGAAATAGATGCATAGATATCTGGGCATGATCATTAGATTGAAAAAACATTTTTACATAATGAAGTAATTTATAAACTTTTACTGTTAGTCATAAAACTGTAAATTTGTGTCAGTGATGTTGTACGTCATTTTAATAAGAGTCCAAAAGTAGAAATTACAATTCTGAGGAGGATGGGCATAAACCCTGGGACAAACACCATCGCAGGATTTGTTGCATCAATGGAAATAGGGACAAAAATGCCAAAAAAAAAAAAAACATTCAACACCTGAAGTTAAAACAAGGCGGAGGTATTTGAGAGGCAGAAAGAAGCTGAAACTGGACCGACATGAAGCTGCTTAAGGGGTGATGTATGATGATGGAGTCTTCTAGGCTCTGAAAGTTTGTGGCTCATTTCCTGTAAATAGTAATTTTAGAATATTTAATTATTTCAAACGTGATATCTCAGTCAAATATGGTGACACCAAGAAGATATTGGTGTCACTTTAAAGCTTGAAATGTCCCCCAGTGCCTGACAATGAGTAAAATAATATTAATATAATTAATAATTATCTGTGGATTTTTTTACATGATTTATGCAACATAAAATATTATTGTAAGTTACATATATGGTAATATTTAATTAATGTAAATAAAAATAAAAAATAGCTCTATGTCAGGCACTAAAGAATAGTTTTAGCTATAAAACAGTGAAAAAACTGTGGCTATATCTTAAAAAATTGCATGAGCTATCATGTTTCAAGTTGCATGTCAAAATTATAAACAAAATAATTTTTAAAAACAATTTAGACATAATTTCAAGGGATCTGTTCACTTCATTCTCTTTCTGGTACCATTCTCAATTGTATAACAATTTTAGAGCAAAATTATACAAAACAAAATTTTTTGTATGTAAAGGTGTACGTATACCTTAAGTAACAGTAGTTTCCTTGTCAGTCGTAATGTGGACGCCGCATCGTAAAGAGCAGCGCTTGCGCTGATTTGCAGAATTCAATCAATTATTCGTGTTTAGCGCCATACATGAAAGGAATGAAATGTGGATCCTCCCACACGTAAATCTATTTATGAGTGCGATAGAACTCCACTGAGAGATTGGAAGCTTGCTTTCAAAAACAGGAAAACACCCTTCAAATTATGTAACCGAAGATCTGTGGATCAGCTACGTCAGTCATTAGTTAGAAGCCTACGTAAGTCAACTAGACAGGATAGTAGGGAATTTCAAGTTCCTCACTCAACAGTTCACGACAATCTTCACAAGCGTCTCCTTTTCCTGCTTACAAACTCCAACTCCATAATCTTAAATCAGACGATTGCTATAAAACAACTGATTTCGGTGTTGAGATGATTCGCCATATCGATGAAAATCAGTACGCACTGCACTTTACGCTGTGGCATTCATATCTCGACTAACAAGTAAACGACTGGCGCATTACCTGTCCTCATTCCGTTTCTGCGTTTCCGCGGAACGTGACGCAACAATGATCTTGCAAGTTTGACAGAACAAAATTCTCGAAAAAATTTCGTATCGACAGTACTTTACGTTACAAAATTGTAATCTATAATTCTCGCATTATTTGCCGTTATTTACCTTTAACCCGGACCTCTGTATTATGCGGATTTGAGTTCGATTCCCGGCGTTGACTAGAATGAAGCTGATGGTAAAGGAGAGTTTTCCCATTTCCTTAAGCAATTTTAATTTTCATCAACTTTCTTCATTTGGACGTTTTTATTGCAATATACAGGGTGTATTTATATTGATCTCACGTATTGTAGAGACGTATTCGGATCGACGAAATACGTAAAAATATATAGTTAAATATGGGTCTAGAAGCTTAGTTTGTGAGATAAGAGGAATTTTGTTGTTTTTAATAAACAAATAGTAAACAGTCCAACAAAGAAAGCAATTAAATTAAACGAGATAAGATTTAAAAACCAATAAGAAAAAATAAATATAAGATAGGACGTCCACACCTGTGGAGTAACGGCTAGCGCGTCTGACCGCGAAACCAGGTGGCCCGTGTTCGACTCCCGGTTGGGGAAATTTACCTGGTTGAGCTTTTTTCCGGGGTTTTCCCCTCAATCCAATATGAGCAAATGCTGGGTAACTATCGGTGCTGGACCCTGGACTCATTTCACCCGGCATTATCACCTTCATCTCTTTCAGACGCTAAATAACCTAAGATGTTGATAAAGCGTCGTAAAATAACCTACTATAAAACAAAATATATAACAAAGAAAGTAATTAAATTAAACGAGATAAAGTAAAAACAAGTAGAAAAAAGTAAATATAAGACAGGACACTATGTTATAAAAAATGCTCTTCTACTTCCTCTACGATGCGTTCCCTGAACCTCATAGTTTATAGTAGGCCTACTATGATGAATACATTTGCTCACGTCCATCTTAGAATCGCTCTCTAAAAAAGTTATCAGCCACAGGAGTTACGTAAAGAAAGGAATTTAAATGTTGGTAGAGATAAATATCCGTTAAGTTAAAATTAAGGTTGCGAACTCAGTGAAGTAGACGAATTTAAAAGAGCATGAAAAGACAACTTCGAAAGGTTGAATAATACAAGAATATCCCAGAAAATTCTGAGTTATAACCCGAGAGAAAAGAAATCTGTGTAGGTTGTATGCCTGAATACGTCTCTCGGCTTGGGATGTTGAATGAAAGGAATATGTTCCTTATAGTCCTCGACATTGTGAAATCATCATCTCACTTTATTCAACTCGCGAATTTTTCCAATTTAACTTTTCGATTGCTGATTTGCTGAATTGAGCTTGTAACACGGTTGCATGGTTCGTTACGAATCGTTTGACACCGTTGCGAACGTTCTATAGCTTCGCTTTCTCGAGTTACATTGCCTCGGCTGCGCGCTACTCGTCAATTTGTGCAACTTCTCCCCTCGCGCATATCGCTAGATGACGTCACCCGCTCCAACTCAAGGTCACGTTGGATGCAATATTGATCCTTCGTTTGTAGATCGCCGTTTACTTCATTGGATTATGTCTTCTAGTTTAAACATTTTAAGCGCGACAAAACTGGCCTGAAAACGTGTAGGTCGACTTTCTGCGAAGCATAGCAGGCAGTACTGGAACGAACTTATAGACGAATTCACGTCAAAATGTATATTGGAAGTCCAAAAAAAATTAACGGATCAGTGAGACCAACGAATTGAAATATCTAATACATGAAGAAGAAGAAGAAGAAGAAGAAGATGATGATGATATATGGTAGGAAGGCCAAGACAGCCACCGGCGTGGCTCGGTCGGTTAAGGCGCTTGCCTACCGATCTGAAGTTGCGCTCGGGCGCGGGTTCGATCCCCGCTTGGGCTGATTACCTGGTTGGGTTTTTTCCGAGGTTTTCGCTAACCGTAAGGTAATCTGTGGCGAATCCTCGGCCTCATCTCGCTATCACCAATCTCATCGACGCTAAATAACCTCGTAGTTGATACAGCGTCGTTAAATAACCAACTAAAAAAAAAAAGGCCAAGACTACGATGGCAAAAATGTGTTTAAGAAATCTTAATGTAGGGTTTAAGAAAAGTTGCAGAAGATGAAGTAGAGTGGCGCAGAATTGTGAGGGAGGTAGCGATCCCTCTTGGACTGTAAAGCCGATGATGATGGTTTTTTTTTATTTTATTGGGTTATTTTACGACGCTGTATCAACATCTAGGTTATTTAGCGTCTGAATGATATGAAGGTGATAATGCCGGTGAAATGAGTCCGGGGTCCAGCACCGAAAGTTACCCAGCATTTGCTCGTATAAGGTTGAGGGAAACTCCGGAAAAAACCTCAACCAGGTAACTTGCCCCGACCGGGATTCGAACCCGGGCCACCTGGTTAAGCCAGACGCGCTGACCGTTACTCCACAAGTGTGGACATGATGATGGTGAGTAGAGCCCGAATGTTTGGCAAAATGCTTTTTCTACTGGGTGGAAGTAAATAACTATTTTCATAGATGCAGCCTAAATATGATTTGGAGTAAATCAAAGTGATAGATCCAATTTTTATTTTGCCTTTTAAAGGTGTTTCTTACTAATTCAATAGTAAATGCTTTTTTTTTTTTTTTTTGTCATTTTAAAGCAATATTTCTTGTTTATTTGCAATTTTCTAATTAATTGTAATGTAATGTGTATGAAATTTAAATATTTGAAACGATGACTAACTTTATTAACAATAGTAAATAAAAGTAATTTATTTCGGTGCTTAATCTGCTAATAATCGTGCTTTAATACTGTGCTCCAACCACGAGAGAGTCTCCGCCGGATGGGACGAAGGAGGGTGAATGAATGTTGATGTCATAAGATGTCATAAGGTCACACACGTGGGTACTTTAATCTCTATTGGCTAGCTCTCACAGTACAAACCATAACATTGATACAGACATATTGATACTACCCTAGTTACAAAATTAGATCACTGTTAATCTCCTGGTCTTTTAATCTTTTCATAAAGGAAATAACATATGCAGGAGAACGCATGGTTTTAAACTGGCGTTATAACGGTAATATTATTTATCTACTTCGTTCCAATAGATGAGGCAATAGTAAGCACATTCCTTTCACGGTTGATCTCCTGGTTGGAGAACAGTGCTATTGGCGTAATATGAATAATGATCGACAATCCACAGTTACAAATACAGGGACATCACTTTATTTTTACCAACATTTTTAACATTAACCTGGCTATACTCGGAAACACTGTTGCCCCCTTCCATTACAGGAGTTTGATGTTACTAGTGCAATATGTAAATAAATCATTTTACTAGGTATAGGAGGAGAGAAATGTAGTGTATCCCTTTATGTTGTAGGGAAATACGATATTACGATTTTCAGTTTGATCATCACTTTTACGGAATTTATCAAAATACAGTAGAGTAGTAACATTTTTTTTTTTTTTCAGAAACTCAACTTTTCAGGCGGCTATGTAATGTCTACTTTATTTAGCATATTAATTATTGGTGTTAACATACAATATAGAGAGTGCATTTAAATTGAGGGGCTCATAAGTAAAGGGCTGTAAGTGCACTTAAGTTACATTTGAGAGAATGGGGTTTAAATATTTAAGCTTTCGTAAAATCGGTGAAATTTTTATTTAAATTTTAATGTGTGATGAGATTAAAATATCCCTTTGCCACTAAAATTTTAGATACTTTTTCTTACACTGGATGCACATAACTCATGTTATTACAAATGTCACTAGCATTCCTTCGCTTCTAGTCACCTCAATTCAAAAAAAGCTAATCTGAATTTTTAAACAAGTTGCTGAAAATGGTTGCCATTCATTACAATGCAGGCTTCAATTCAGTACGCATATTATTAAAAACATTTTGAAGCATATTCTCTGAAATTGAATTTATCGTTTCTTGAATATAATTTTTAGTACGATATTATTAATATAGGTTCTTTTTCTATAGAAAACGCAATCATATTTATGAAACACACTATACACTGCAGTGTTTACTTCACTACTTCGAATGCGACAGCGGCCGTAAGTTTGTGTGTCTGACGGGAGCAAGGACATTAGTGAAGTGGTGAGAGTGAAGTACATTCAGAAATGCAGGTAGAATAAAAATGCAAGTAAAAATAAAATGATGTCCCTGTATAATATTGTCATGTCTTCATGATACTAACAATCAGCTTTATAATTTTAAGTATTAAGCTCGATCTCATAGAAGTTGTGACGTAGCATTTTCAATTTTATTGTTTGCTTTCATATTTTCAAATCTTACTGTTACAATTTTGTGATACACGTGTTTATTATTGTAGGAGAAAGAAATTTGAGTGAGGAACAGTCAGTTATCGTCGGGTGACAAGATATAAGATCGGTTAGCTAGAATGCCTAAATTCAGTAAATCATTGAAAAGTAAACTTCATGCTTATGTTAGTGAATTTAGTGCCCACGTGTTTTCAACCGATGGAATAGTTTTGTTAGGTAGGGTTTGTGAAAATACAGTTAATCGTGAAAAAAAAGTATTTTATAAGTCAACATGTGTTCCTAAGAAGTAAATATGTGAGTTTTATATTGATATAATTTAAATTTATTGCTAAAATATATTATGCCTTTTTAAAATGTATAATGCCTTTTTCAAAGATTATTGTGCCTTTTTTTTTTACGTTTTTATTGCCTTTTTTGCCTGCCTATTTTAACTGTAATAAATGCCTAAACATCCGGGCTCTAATGATGATGATGATGATGATGATTATGATCATGATCATGATTAGGGCTAGGATTTTGATGAAATTGCATCTTTTTTCTGGTAAGCCAGAAACACAGCTGCTTTAGTATTTATATGTTATGTGATAAACTGAGTGTTTTAAGACATATTTGTTAGTGCATTTTTTTGCATTTTTTTGCCTGTTTCAACTCATAAGAGAATTTTTTTGTTTTATTCGGTCATTTTTTAGGCATTTTTATTTAATTTTGGCCATAAATCTCCATTATTAATATAAAATAATGTTTATTTCCTTTGATATTTTCTCTACATATTTTGTCCATTAATACCCATTATTTTGTATACTATTTTAATCGTTTCTCTACACAAATATTGCCATTTTAAAGTAGTACACCCCATGTAATGGACGAGTCCAACCATCCCTTCAATATAGACTCCTCTATACCTGCTAGTTCGGGATAAGAGTGGCCTTGTGGTGGACTACATGGAAACTACATGAGGTAAAATAATTAATTAAAGTGTACTACTTAGAAAAAAAAATGTAAAATTAAATAAACTTAAATGTTGATACTAGAATTTAATTTAATTACTAGTCTAAATATTAAGTAGTACGAAACCTCTTTTCCTACTAAGCCAATTACGTAAGATCAATTTTTGGGGCATTTTAAGGGCATTTTTGAAAGATTTTTAGGTCATAAATTCATTGTTTTTAAGACATTTTTTCATGATTTATAGGTCATCAAAATCCTAGCCCTAATCATGATGATGATGACGATGAGGAACTTCTGTTGATGAAAGAATTTTAAGTCTTTCTCTGTTGTGGTATGCCCTGTTCGAACCCTACACCTCGAAATGAATTCCATTAAAATATCGCATTTCCCGTTCGCTTCACCCCTTGTTAGCATAATAGAAAGCAGCAAATTTTGCATTAAGGTAGTACAGAAAAATGGCAATATTTATTAAAAAGGTGGCAACGTAGGAAGCCAGAGCGTGCATTAACACACGCTGGGCACAAGTGCCAAGTGCTTGCTAATAATTCAGCCCAGCAACCCGGTCACATGTGTGCGACGCTTTTATTGCTACGGCAACGTAATTGCATTAATACGACGCAGCCACTTTGTTCCTGCGCACCTCGTACTGTCCCACGGTAGTTTCGTGGCCGAGTAACAACTAGAATTGCATTACAAGGTTACTATTAGGTACAAACTTTCAGTGTTGTATAAACAACTCTCGTGATATCGACGTCCATTTTGCACTGCTCGGTTGAGAAACTGTAGAACTTTAGATAAGTTACACAATTGGTAATACTGTTCTGATTTTTGCGCTGACGTAAGCATAATATGGCTGTCTATAATATCGACATACATTTTGCGCTGTCAAGTTGAGAAACTAGAAGCTTTATAAGACATTGTTGGTACTACTGCGCTTATTGTTGCGCAAGCATAATAGATAAGATGGTTGTCTGTGATACTGATATGAATTTTGCGCTGTTACGCTAAGGGACTGCTTCAAATGCCAGAGAACCGAACGAACGTCATCTTCGAACAGGATGACTGGTATCGGAGCGTTGAAAATTATCTGGATGAACCACTTCCATAGTACTGGATTGGCCGTGCGACAAATGAGAATCGTTACTCTCGTACGGTGGCCACCAAGGAGGCCCGATCCCACACTGTACGATTTCTTTCTTTGGAGATTGGTGAAAGACAAGACTTAAGTTCCCAGAGAAGAGAGAGACTGATGCGCAGGCAGGGTTCCCAGGTCAGTAAAATTAGAATGTCGTACCAGCCTTGAATTGAATTTGAATTTAAGGGAGGGGACATTACTACCCATTACTGCTACCTTATTAGATCTACTTGCGCTGACCTTCAAGCTAGGTGCAGTCCAACCCACACCGGCTCACTATACTAAGGTTCGCTACGTACCCAGGTTTCGATCAGGCATCCCCTCTTGTCCCTAGATCAGACCCCTCCATGCGTCACTTTGCTTTATCGGCATCTATTTTAATTAAGCTGGTTATACACGGATGATGGCGAAGGGCACATGTATCAATTTGAGATAAGGAACCATGGTCCGAATGACTGAGTCGAAAGTTATAAGCAAAAATAGTTGTGTGGAAATGGAATTTTAATTTGGCACCACGTGCCCTCTTTCCCTTAACCTTTGGAACAGTCGTGGAAAAAGGTATGGGCCGGATGTCTCCTACTTGGGTACTTGTCCCGATACAATCTGTGAGCTTGTCTACTGTTCCCATTGGCTCATTCGTATTCGAAAATCAGGTCTGCTTATTCCGCTCTCGTGTACTCCTCCATTTCACTAGGACTGATCGACTGGACACTGCAACTTATACACGTACACTGCTGTCTACAGACGTGCATATCAGGACCGACCATGACCGTTACACATTACGCTATCTGCATTGCTTTAGTTTAGTTTCTTGTCCCCATCCCTCAGAGCACTGAATGGAATACTGTAAGTAGACAACGTAAACAACGTCAGATGAATACAGTATGTGTAAGATGTACAGATAAATAGGCATAAATAAGGTGTACAGAGGAATAAAATTATTTCATTTCCACACAACTATTTTTTGCTTGTTCGACTCGGTCATTTCCGGACCAGGGTTCCTTATCTCAAATTGATACATGAGCCCTTCGCCATCATCCCTGAAAGTTTGTAACACCACCTCGGAAACACCCTGTATAATATATTATATTATAATGTTGCTATGTCAACTGCACATTTATCTGGCATCAGTAAAATTGGCAGTGCCGAAATGGTACTTTCACAAGTACAGTCCCGTACAGTACTGTACAATCGTTTCGAAAAAAAAACGGTGTATTATATATTATTTATTTCAAAGTATGTATATATTACCAACCGATAATCAGCCACCGGCGTGGCTCAGTCGGTTAAGGCGCTTGCCTGCCGGTCTGAAGTTGCGTTCGGGCGCGGGTTCGATCCCCGTTTGGGCTGATTACCTGGTTGGGTTTTTTTCCGAGGTTTTCCCCAACCGTAATGTGAATGCAAGGTAATCTCTGGCGAATCCTCGGCCTCATCTCGCCAAAAATCATCTCGCTATCACCAACCTCATCGACGCTAAATAACCTAGTAGTTGATACAGCGTCGTTAAATAACCAACTAAAATAAAAACCAACCGATAATCACGTGACAATTGGTGGCGGATCCCCATGGATCGGCGTAGCACTCTTTGGGTACCACTGACCCAAGGGAAGCCTATCCTGAGTTAACGGCCGTTTTGTTTTCGCAACAACGTCTGGCTGTCCCTGAAGACGAGTCTCGCTGCAGTGTCCTCTTGTCCCAGCAGTACAGTACAGGTTACCCACTGCGTTCCGAGTTGCTGTGTCGGCGGGTTGTCGTCCTCGCAGTCGCCGTGAAGGTTCTCGGTTCAAGGATTCCAGTCGAGCGGGCGCGGGAATCGAGACAAATCCCCAGAGAACTCGACGCAAGGACACGGGCGTTCCCCTAGCGCACGTGGTTATCAGGGTTCATCGATACGTGACCCGGCCCAGCGCAACGAGTCGGGGTTCCGCCACAAATTTGTTTCCTTATTCTCAATTTCAGAGGTAATGGTACTCGACGCCGATGACGTGCTTCTGTCTTCTTATAGTCCGTCGCTCTAATTTCCGGCAGCCAATCACGTTGCAGGTCGGCTACATTTAAACGTGTGCGTATTGTGATTCGCTGATGAAGATGTAAAGCATTTCATAAGGCTGGATAAATACTTAATATAATCGCCCGCCATTTAGGCTCTTTCGTTGTCGTTCGCAGAAAGCACACGAGGACGTTATTTGCTGCTCAATTATTTGCTGAATTACAGTGCGTTTGATTTATTATCATACTGTAGGAGCTACGACATGATAATGTTTAACGGTGTGGCAAATAGATCCCTCGTCTGGTAGCTCGGCAACGAAAGAACAAAAATGGCGAACGATACTACCTACGTAGACTTTATAGAGCCTTGACTTCTTAAGACGCAAGCAAAGAGGGGAGGAGTCATGCCGGGAATAACAGCGTCGCGACTATAGTGACATGATTTGGAATATATCGAATTTGAGAGTTCCGATATAGTATACGTATATCAGTGTTAACAGTTCTCTAGAACTGTGGTGTAGATGACCATAAAGTCATTTAAATATACGCTCCTGCATAATAACTAGGGAGCGAATGTTGATGGAAAGTTATCCTCTTATTTTCACATTAGAATGATGCCTATTAATATTTGAATCCTTTCTTTGTTAATATCAACGTAAAAAAATAATTTCCTGTGTTGCATTTTTTTTTTTTTTTTTTGACGTTTTTGAACTACTGTCATCCTCTGAGGAGTTTAGTGCTGAGAGGAATGCGGTTCCGACTAGTCTAGCGCGGTACTGGAGTGGGAGGGAACAGTGACAGCGGCAGTCTAGAAGGAAGTACAATCATATTGAAAACATTCGCCCAATTTACGAGAGCAGTATGCCTATTAGTTTTCTAACGTATTTTTGGCGAGATAGAGATACAATCATTCGTACTTACGTGTTCAGAATAGGAAAGTATTGTAGAAAATTTTATTTATTTATTTATTTAGTTATTTATTTATTATTTATTTATTCTGGTGAAGTTAAGGCCATCACACCACCAGAAATACAAATATAATAAAGTAAATAAAAAGAAAAATCATAATAAAACTACAATAATATAAATGAAAAGAAATATCATACTATAAAATTTAGTGATTAGTAGAATTGAATTAAATTTGTAAAGTAATCAATTTAAATATACTCTACTGCTGAACTCACTTGAGAAGTAAAACTACTTGATTTGTATTTTAAGATATCACCAACAAATGATTTTCGCATGACATTATAGGAATCTGTTTTTCACGATACCAATCACACATATTCTAAAATTCCAATTGAATAAAACCGAAAACTTTTCTATAGCATGTTTCCTTAAAAATGACTTGTAACGGTGAAATATTTAATATGAGTAATTCATCTAATATTAACATAGCTAACATCAGGGAGATGTTTGAGCAAAAATTGCAGAAATATATTTTCGGCATTTTTGGTCATTTTTAATACTTCGAAGACCTCTTAGGTCATTTGGAATGCATTTTACTTTCATCTATATATATATAAAAGTTATGTATATTTCTAAGCAAATAGATCAGTAATAATTACCTACTGAATAAGTGAATAAGAGTGAAGTTTGAGTTTTACAGCTTGAAACAAATTCTAAAAGTCCATCCCTCATTTCACTGAAGACTTCACCTCACACAACGGAAGTAATATAAAATGCTTGACAACAGCTTAATTTAAATGAGGACTTTGACACCGCTACTGTTTTTTTTTTTAGTAGGTACCAGGGTGTCTTTAGAATTTACATTTGGAAAGGGGGAAACTTTCACCGTGTGTTCTCGTTATGTGCAAAAATGTGTGAACGATGTGAGAAAAGGAAGAAGACTTTGACACAATATAGCAAAGACTAAATAACTAAATACCCATTGGGTGCTCTTTCTCTTTGTTATAAAAATCAGTTTCGTGATATTTCACGATTTTGATACTTGATAGTATTGCATTTATGGTAAATGAAATCAAGATATTGTAAGGAAAATTATTAAGCCAAAATTTCGCGGATTATCCCGGTGTGAGGAAAGCTGAAATGCGTTTCCAACAACCTCTGTAGATCTATTTTGCTTTCAGTAATACACTATTTAGGTCCTCAGTGAAGGTTTGTGCATTGCTGCGTGATAGCTGCCAGCGAGTTCGTTTTGGGGTGTGCTTATTTTCTGGCGGCGAAGGCTTTCGTGTACCTCCACAGACATCAGCTCTCATCGATATGTTGCACGTAATCGTAGTGCAGTATTGAGTTCCCATAGCAACCTGTTAAACCAGCCGCAGATCATGGAGCGCCTTTGAACTCTGACCTACCACGATGTCGGCCATCTCCAGAGCATAAAACAAAATGAGTGTACAGCATCTTCATTCAGGCATTTCACCTTTTGTAGAGACCTCTCACCTTTGTAATGTGAATGATTCATCTCTTTCACGACCGACCCATCATGCTTCGATTCTTTCAGCAGCGTGAACTGCGTGCGTATGTTACATTTCTGTGTGGGACTTACAACTATTATTGCCGGTCGCTGTGCAAGGAAAATGTCACTTTTTATTCTGCGTGCTATTCACTGTCGTGGGTTGAAAAGCTGTATATATGTTTGATCATTGTCAGTGTTATATTCTGTGTGGGAGACCCGGAATTCCGGGACTCCACCGTGTATTCGTCTACTGCAGACAGGAAAATTTACGCCGTAAACCCATTTAGAATTATGAGGCCTTATATCTTGGAAAGGAAAATAAGTTCACGAGTTGCATCTTAGGTTTACAACTCCTAATTCCTGAATGTGAGTATTCTAACAAATTTGCCGACCATTTGCACACCCTTGTCTCTTGGTTAGGTAGAAAGATGAATCTACAGACTCTGAGACTTCGGGTGTAGCTGATGCCAGAATCAGGAGTGTATATGTGTAAAAATCCGTACTTATTATTAGTAGATTTTTAAAGCTGCAGTAAACTACTATAGAATACGAAATGGCAGTGTAGAATATGCTAAACTACCGTAGAATACAGTAAAACTGCTGTAAACTACCACATAATACATGACAGTGTAGAATACGGTAAAGCTGCTGTAAACTACCATACAATACGAAATAGCAGTGTAGAACACGGTAAAGCTGCTGTAAACTACCATACAATACGAAATAGCAGTGTAGAACACGGTAAAGCTGATGTAAACTACCATACAATACGAAATAGCAGTGTAGAACACGGTAAAGCTGCTGTAAACTACCATACAATACGAAATAGCAGTGTAGAATACGGTAAAGCTGCTGTAAACTACCATACAATACGAAATAGCAGTGTAGAACACGGTAAAGCTGCTGTAAACTACCATACAATACGAAATGGCAGTGTAGAATACGATAAAGCTGATGTAAACTACCATACAATACGAAAGGGGATTGTAGAATACGGTAAAACTACTATAAACTATCATATAATACGAAATGACAGTGTATAATACGGTAAAGCTGATGTAAACTACCATACAATACGAAATGGCAGTGTAGAAGACGGTAAAGCTGTTGTAAACTACCATACAATACGAAATGACAGTGTAGAATAGGTGAAACTGCTAGAAACTATCATAGAATACGAAATGGCAGTGTAGAATAGGTGAAAATGCTATAAACTATCATAGAATACGAAATGGCAGTGTAGAATACGGTAAAACTGCTATAAACTACCATAGAATACGAAATGGCAGTGTAGAATAGGTGAAACTGCTATAAACTATCATACAATACGAAATGGCAGTGTAGAATAGGTGAAACTGCTATAAACTATCATAGAATACGAAATGGCAGTGTAGAATAGGTGAAACTGCTATAAACTATCATAGAATACAAAATGGCATTGTAGAATACGGTAAAGCTGCTGTAAATTACCATAGAATACGAAATGGCATTGTAGAATACGGTAAAGCTGCTGTAAATTACCATAGAATACGAAATGGCAGTGTAGAATACGGTGAAACTGCTATAAACTATCATAGAATACGAAATGGCAGTGCAGAATACGATAAAGCTGCTGTAAATTACCATGGAATACGAAATGACAGTGTAGAATACGATAAAACTGCTGTAAATTACCATAGAATACGAAATGACAGTGTAGAATGCATAAAGCTGCTGTAAATTACCATAGAATACGAAATGGCAGTGTAGAATACGGTAAAGCTGCTGTAAATTACCATAGAATACGAAATGGTAGTGTAGAATACGGCAAAGCTGCTGTAAATTACCATAGAATACGAAATGGCAGTGTAGAATACGGTAAAGCTGCTGTAAATTACCATGGAATACGAAATGACAGTGTAGAATACGATAAAAGTGCTGTAAACTACCGTAGAATACGAAATGGCAGTGTAGAATACGGTAAAACTGCTGTAAATTACCGTAGAATACGAAATGGCAGTGTAGAATACGATAAAACTGCTGTAAATTACCATAGAATACGAAATGGCAGTGTAGAATACGATAAAGCTGCTGTAAATTACCATAGAATACCAAATGGCAGTGTAGAATACGATAAAGCTGCTGTAAATTACCATGGAATACGAAATGACAGTGCAGAATACGATAAAACTGCTGTAAACTACTGTAGAATACGAAATGGCAGTGTAGAATACGGTAAAACTGCCATAAATTACCGTAGAATACGAAATGGCAGTGTAGAATACGATAAAGCTGCTGTAAATTACCCAGGAATACGAAATGACAGTGTAGAATACGATAAAGCTGCTGTAAATTACCATAGAATACGAAATGGCAGTGTAGAATACGATAAAGCTGTTGTAAATTACCATAGAATACCAAATGGCAGTGTAGAATACGATAAAGCTGCTGTAAATTACCATGGAATACGAAATGACAGTGCAGAATACGATAAAACTGCTGTAAACTACCGTAGAATACGAAATGGCAGTGTAGAATACGATAAAGCTGCTGTAAATTACCATAGAATACGAAATGGCAGTGTAGAATACGATAAAGCTGCTGTAAATTACCATGGAATACGAAATGACAGTGTAGAATACGATAAAACTGCTGTAAACTACCGTAGAATACGAAATGGCAGTGTAGAATACGATAAAACTGCTGTAAATTACCATAGAATACGAAATGACAGTGTAGAATGCATAAAGCTGCTGTAAATTACCATAGAATACCAAATGGCAGTGTAGAATACGATAAAGCTGCTGTAAATTACCATAGAATACCAAATGGCAGTGTAGAATACGATAAAGCTGCTGTAAATTACCATGGAATACGAAATGACAGTGTAGAATACGATAAAACTGCTGTAAACTACCGTAGAATACGAAATGGCAGTGTAGAATACGGTAAAACTGCTGTAAATTACCATAGAATACGAAATGGCAGTGTAGAATACATAAAGCTGCTGTAAATTACCATAGAATACGAAATGGCAGTGTAGAATACGGTAAAGCTGCTGTAAATTACCATGGAATACGAAATGGCAGTGTAGAATACGGCAAAGCTGTTGTAAATTACCATAGAATACGAAATGGCAGTGTAGAATACGATAAACCTGCTGTAAATTACCATGGAATACGAAATGACAGTGCAGAATACGATAAAACTGCTGTAAACTACCGTAGAATACGAAATGACAGTGTAGAATGCATAAAGCTGCTGTAAATTACCATAGAATACGAAATGGCAGTGTAGAATACGGTAAAGCTGCTGTAAATTACCATGGAATACGATGACAGTGTAGAATACGATAAAACTGCTGTAAACTACGTAGAATACGAAATGGCAGTGTAGAATACGGTAAAACTGCTGTAAATTACCATAGAATACGAAATGGCAGTGTAGAATACGATAAAGCTGCTGTAAATTACCATAGAATACGAAATGGCAGTGTAGAATACGATAAAGCTGCTGTAAATTACCATAGAATACCAAATGGCAGTGTAGAATACGATAAAGCTGCTGTAAATTACCATGGAATACGAAATGACAGTGTAGAATACGATAGAACTGCTGTAAACTACCGTAGAATACGAAATGGCAGTGTAGAATACGGTAAAACTGCTATAAACTACCGTAGAATACGATAAAGCTGCTGTAAATTACCAAGGAATACGAAATGACGGTGTAGAATACGCTAACATTGCTGTAAACTACCATAAAATACTAAAAATGGCAGTTAGAATACGGTAAAACTGCTGTAAACTACCATAGAATCCGAAATGGCAAAGTAGAATACGGTAGTTTCCCTAGAAGCGTTCGTAGAATACAATGCAACCTTAGATGCACCAAGGCTCTGTTAGTTGCATAAACAACAGGCGATGCTATCTATCAATACTATTAAAAATGATAATATACTGGGCGAACAATCCTTCGCGCGTCCGCGCTTTAACGGCTTCGCATTCAGGCTGAGGTCTAGATTCAGGCTGTAATAATCATCTTCATAACTCGTGATTTCTACGCATTTTCATTGAATAAACTAGTACATATTGAATGTGAGCAGTTAATTGAAAAATTTAGTAAGTATACATGCTTGTGGAACAAAGTTCTAGATCATATTCTGTACTTTTATTGCATGTAAATCTCCATAAACAATACGTAAATGTATTTTTACCTTTCATCTGAGCTGAAGACTAAATTATATGAATGATTATAACCGGGAATTGTTTGATCGAAGAAAGTGGTGCACGGATAATTTAATATCTGCGGAAATATTGATTTTTATAGAGAAAACTATAAATATATAAGGGTTAAATATATTTTAGTGTTAGGCATATTCCAAAATGTTTAAAACGAACAATGTCAAATCTTTATCTTTTGGAATGGAATGACTATCCAGCTTAAAAAAAAAAATAGTAGTAGTGAATTTAAACACCACTATGATAATCTTTCCATTCTTCTGATTTCAAAGTAAGCCATAGAGTGTTCAATCAGCATGGATGTTATGTATGTTGATTGTAGATGTGGGTGTAGTTTAAACGCTAGAACGTTGTGTTATTGATGAATGTTGCACAAATTGCCCATCCTAATCAGAATTATATTGCTTACCGGGATGTTATATGACCTGTAAATTACGTACTTGTGGCTTAAAAGCGATTTGCGTTTATAACCGTAACCATGGCAATTGTATCAGAACGGCTATGAAATATTTTGAAGTGAGTTATCCTTTATGAATTAATAAACAAAACCCATAGAGTTTGTCATTTTTATTTGGCACTGTAGTTATTGTTTTCACACTAATTTCTTATAACTGCTCACCTTTTCGGTTTTACATTCACTTGTTTTGTCCACATTATGTAGCAGGATTACTTACTTACAAATGGATGTTAAGGAACCCGCAGATTTCCTTAATTATCAATTAATTAATGTGAATTTGTAGCAAATGATAAGCTCGATAGCCGTACATTAAATAAATTAATGTAGATTTTGAAATAAGAAGAATAATGTTACATGGTCTGTAACTTCCAGAATGTGTTATAATATACCAATGAATGAACGAATGAATAAATGAATGAATGCTTATTCTTTTTCTTCTATCTGTTTTCTTTTATTGTCCGTGTTTTAATAATAATAATAATAATAATAATAATAATAATAATAGAAAAAAATTGTAATTGCGTGCAAAAGACAAGATAAATTAAATTCTGATACAATCAGAGTGTGTTCTGATCATTTTAAAGATGACGATTTTATTCTTAATTTTCGAGCAGCATTAATGAAAATAAAGTCGAAAGGACGGAGAATGTTAAAGATTACAGGTAAGTTTAAATAAATCACGTAGGTCTATGTAAGTAACCTCCATTAATACCAGCCTTGCATAATTAGATTAGGTTTATCTATGTCAGCCGTGGCGAAAATGTGACTCACGAGCACATTGTGGCTCGCAATGTGCATTTCTCTTACTTTCTACCTTTCCCAACCCTCATTCTCTCACTCACTGGAGTCAAACTCCGTTCCATTTGTATTTGTCTCTGACCTGCGAGTGGCGTATCGTCGCAATGTCTCTCTTGAAATCGTGTACCTCTTAAAAACGAAAGTTCAAGTAGGATGGGAGGACGCATTTTTTGCTGCCAATATGATGAGAATATTAAATGTATGATTTGTTCACAAGTATTACGAGGAAAACGGTTGTATAACATAAAACAGCATTATACTACATGTCACTCATGAAACATTAAACGGTTGTGTTGTTGTTATTATTATTATTATTATTATTATTATTATTATTATTATTATTATTATTATTATTATTATCTCTGTACCTCGATTCTTTTTCAGCAGATGTACGAATAATGCGGTTAGATCTTCAATTTAAACTCACAGGTTTACAATGTGATGTTAAATGAAAGCTAGATGTAAGAACTTGACAAATGTTGAACTTTTCAAATCTTTGCCAAAAGATTAATATCCGAAGCTTCATTCTTTCGCTTGCTCTGTTGAAGCCATGTTCGCTACAACTTACGTTTGTGAAAAATTATTTTCAACAATGAAAATAATAAAAACCAAATTTAGATCACGACTGACAGACAAATACCTTCGTGATCAACTACGACTGGCAGTAAGTGATAATTCCTGATTTTGAAACTCTGTTGCAGACACATTCTGAAGACAGTTAATAGGTTGTGATAATGTGACCTATGTTTTCTTGTTCATTTTTTCTTCGTTACACGTACTAAACATTAGTTTGTAACCTTATACTGTATAAAATTATATTTAAGTGCTTGACATAAGGAAAATGAAATCCGTTAATAAGTCAGACAGTTGCTTCACTTCCCCTTCGGGTGTTCGCCTCCCTCCATAGGTGCTATGCACGTTGCAGTTACACAGTGGCTCGGCGCACGATCACATTTTCGCCACGGTTGATCTATGTTAACCTTCAAATTATTTTCTTTCTTTTGTAATCTCTGCTGGGTCGTACATAACTTACAATTAACAAAACAATCATGCTACTTATACTAACAACCGCATACCAAAGGGATGGAGGATTAGCAACTGATACCAGTGATGTATGATATTGATTTTATATTAACGATTTTTGTCCTTATGGCATATTCAGTGGGTTAATCATCAAAGCCTCCAGTGGCAATTCATTGTTGAGTTGTAGTGATTATTGTAAATGAATGTGTGGCTGACATTTCATTACCGATACATGCCCCTTTTTCCAAACTTTAGAATGAGATATTAAAAAACATTCAATGTTAGAATTTTTATAAACGCAACACTGGAAACTGGCAGACGAAAACGGACGACAGACACTGAGAGCAGACGAATTGTTAAGAAATACAGAAAAATAATGCAGTGAAAAGTATACGTATAGCCTAGCTTTTATATACACGGTATAAACACTTTCAACGTATACGTACACAATTAGTTTATACCCATTGTAATGTTTTTATTTCAGAGGATTATGTTTATAATGTAGACTGATGTCGCTGATCAATTTGAAAATAAAGGACCAATGAGCATGGACTCTTCGCGCGTCATCAGTCAACTAGCCATTTGACTGGCTAATGAAAAATGAGAACCTATTCAATAGGTCCTATTGAGTGTATAGAAGCCTTAGATGGTGATGTCCAGAGACCGGAAGTTTAGGCATTATGACTCATTAAAATAGGCAGGCAAAAAGACATTATAAATAGCTAAAATACGTAATAAAAGAATTGATATTTTCGACTCGATGTTGCAATTACTGCTGGAAGCAAAGAAATCTTCTTCCCAGTAGCCTTGGAAAGTGCATTCTTGTGTTTGGTTGTACTCTATGTTGCGATATGAAATATTTAGCTAGCTACAACAATGTCGCAATGAAAACTGAAAGAAAAATAACCGTTAAATATAACGTTAGACCTTCACTCATTGTTGCCTTTTCAAATAAACACAAGCGATAATTAAAACGCTGTTATACATTTTTGCACAGCAGCACTCATTGTTGCAAAGAGAATATGAACTGATTGAAAGACAATAATATACATTTGGTGAAGTCACTTTTCATTGTAGCGGTTGTAGATATAAATTAAAATATACCTGTAGGTAATTTTTAATAATAAATTAATAAACAATAGATAAATAATCAACTAAAGACAAAAAAAGCATTTATTTTGTAAATTAGGCATTTTTATTAAAATGGCAGAAAAGGGCAACATAAAACTGTGACGTTTCAATGACAATGGTATAATTCGTACAGATTTATTTTCAGAATGAAGATAGATTTAACACATTTGAAAAGGCATTCTGTCAAAGTTCCGGTCTCTGGTGATGACAAACTACAAAGACGAATCTCTGTGGCAAAATGATAATGAACTGGATTTTCGCGAATCGCGTTGAGCATGTAATTAGAAAGTTTTTATCTTTGAGCAACGATTTATTTTCTTGGAAAATAAAGAACGACAGCAACACGCAAGATTCGTGTACGACGGCATTTGACCCGAACATCAGGTTTAGGAAGTGCCGAGGGCGTGACGTTTCCAAACAAAAGAATGTTATGCAATTGGTTTCCGCGACATCGCAAGAGCTCTTTGCTCTGTCGCTTGAGACCTTTGAGAGCGCAACATCGGTGGCCACGACTTAGCACTGGCACATAGATCTTCAAAGCGCTGGGAGCAATACCCAAGCAAGGACGAAGATATTTCAATAGTACAGCATTCCTCCTGTTTGGCTCTGTGTAAAATCACTTGCACAGCAGCTATGTCAGCAATGCCCTTGAGCTCCCATTCTCATTAGATCAAACGGCGACTGACCATCGGGTTTCTGTTGAGATATGAGAAGCCTGCGTAATGAGGGGCTTCCTAGCTAATGTCGTTACCTGATTATACCGCACCGCTGAGTAGCCGAAGACCGGGGCTATCCGGGACAGTATTGATGGAAATCTTCCGATAAAATCTTGTTGAAATTGAAGGCAGATGGGTTTGCATGTTCATCCGGAGCTGCGCTCGGGCGTGGGTTCGATTCCCGCTTAGGTTGATTACCTGGTTGGGTTTTCTGAGGTTTTCCCCAACTATAAAGCAAATGTCAGGTAATGACATGGCGAATCCTTGGCCTCGTGTTTTTATGGACGTTAAGTAACCTAGTAGTTGATACAGCGTCGTTAAATAATTGACTGGAAATATAAAGGTAAGGAAAAAAAGATTTACAGTAGAAACCTGATATAGCGCGGTCCGATCGGTATTGTCAAGCTGCGCAACTGCTAACAGTTTGTTTATTCAGACTGCGCAACTCTCCATCGCGGCCAGTGAAACTCCTCGCTCCTACTTCCATCATATGCGAAAATCCATTAAAATGATGCGAAGGGATAAGTTAAAAAAATTTCATTTCATTTTTCTACAAGAAGCATGAAGGTGCCAGTGAAAACGTGCAATGCACAATCAATGAAAATGCGTAATCAAAACTAGCGAAAACTGCTAAAGTTGACTTCTTCTAAGCGAAGAAGGAAATCACAACCATGAGAAAGAAGTCCCTGTCCACCGTCAAATGATGATAATAATAATAATAATAATAATAATAATAATAATAATAATAATAATAATAATGATGATGATGATGATGATTTATTTAACCTGGCAGAGTTAAGGCCATACTGCCTTCTCTAATACTCAACCAGAATGATGACAAATGCCATTAAAAGCAAAACCTATTATACGATGAAAGAGTAATGGAACGGAGAAAAATTCTCTCCGGCACCGGGATTTGAACCCGGGTTTTCAGCTCTACGTGCTGATGCTTTATCCACTAAGCCACACCGGATACTCATCTCGGTGTCGGACAGAATCATCTCCGTTCCATTACTCTTTCATCGTATGATGACGCAGAATATCTGCATGGAAATATCATATGTACTTCGGTACATTAAAACATATAAAACCTATTATGTTAAAGGTTATAATCAGGCTTCGGTCCTGGGCACAGAAACGCATGAAGTTCAGAACGCACTGACTATAGTGTTGTGTTGGTTGAGTGGAGTGGGAGATGTAGCGCGCCGTTACTTCGTGTCTCTACTTGTAAACAGTTCGTCATAGTACGGCACAAAATATTTCATAGTTCAAAGTGTTGTAAATTGTTACCTGGTAGACATTTTAATTTCCAATTTTTCACCGATCGTGTCCAAAGTTAAAGAAAAAAAACTGAGTGGTCAAAGTCGGAAGCTAGTGGCTAATGTATTAAAGTTTATGAAGAATGAAGCAGATCGTGGTGACTTCAGTATTCCTGTCGCTAAATCACAAGATAGGACAGCGGCTGCCACAGGCATATCAAAGATAATGGTGCGTGTGATAAAACAAGAACTATCCGCGCGCCATTGAGAAAGGAGAAGCCTGTTCGCTCACAACACCAGATAAAAATCGCAAACGTCGTAAGACTGTTAAGAACTTGGGCGAAGAGCAAGGCAGTGATGGTGAGGATGGAGTTGAACGTTTACAATAATCCTGAAAGGAGACGTACACGTATGCTTCACTGCAATTTATTTATTTAGTAGGCCTACAATGAGTAATTTTCATATTGCGAAAACCATAATAGTACGTCGTAACATTGAGCTCTTATACAGTTAATGTTAAATAATTGTAAAAATACTTAGATACTCAGGGTTAAGCATTCGGGCGAACATTTTTTCACAGACTAGTACAACCGCTGCTTTTTCTCTTCCTCTCTACCGCAAACTATGACGTCGCCTACTGGCAAAGATAAAATCCGAGATCTGTATTCTGGTAGAAAGGTCAACAATTCTAGTGGACGGTGGATTTAACTACTGTGCAAACATTTTAGAATTACCCATACGCATAGCAGTTGGTTCAGTTAGATACAAAGAGCTTGGCATACGATGAATATTATATTGATTGCTTTTAATATTCAAACGTAAATAAGCATTTATTTTAAACGTCCAGTATAGAGCCACATAAAAGCATATTATGCTGCCAGTCCTATATTGGGCTTGTAATCTATTTCAAAATTTCTCATGCTTACTGAATTCTTAAGAATTATGTGAAAGTAAATAAATAATTGTGAAAGTAATATTCTGAGAAACATACTTGGTGCGTTCCAAAGAAACCTTACAAAATCGTACACGTGTGGGTATTCTAAAGGGAAGGATAAATACAGAAAATTAGCTGTCAATATGAACTATAAGACGCAAAAAACTGCTTCCAAAAATAGCTTGCAATCTGCATTTGAATGGTCTTTTGTTAGGCTATTGGAACACACGTGCTTGACTCCGTTCATGTCGATTCTATGCTTTCCTAAGTGAGGTTGCCAAGCTTCTAGATCGTAATATGTAAACATTCGTCTTAGAATTCTTTTATCATACTCAATTAGGGTAGAGTAGCATATATCGCACCGCTTCCTAAATCGCACCAATGCTAGTTTAAAACATTTACTGTAGTAGTGTGGCATCTGGTGATATTGTTACAATCTACCATATGATCGTCTACCATGTCACTTGATTTCTGTCACTTCTTTGTGTCAGCAGCGTGGTGATAGTGTTTCTAATATAATCGCTCAGGTGGATGTAATTTAGCTAACATTTTGTAACTAAATAACGGATTTCTATGCAAAGGAATCCATAATCTTAAGATGTTATTCGTTTAAAGAGATATTAAAGAATATTTAACTTATTATGATTTTCGAACATGTGGTGATTATAGGCTAGAATGAAGGAAATAATAACTTCTGGCGTAGTTTCCCAATTCGCACCACTTTGTAGGTACCTAATTCGCACCGGTGCGGTATGAGCAACTGTACTCTAACCGTACAAAAAAAGGGCCCCAAAAATGTTAACTGAACTAGGAATGCATCAGATGGGTGCAATATCAAGTGGTAAAAAGGGCGTCAATACAACAAGCGTCTGTTGTACAAGCGCACCAGGTACTTTGTGCGATCTGTGATAATTTTTAAACGTCAAACAGTGCATCCTTCATTATTAGCTGGTGCTCCTCCAGGATCGTTATTTGTTTGCTCTGAGTCAGGTTACAGCAGTGAACTATTTGTCGAATAGCTCAAACATTTTATTTGCCGCTCAAACCTGCCATAGAAAAAAGTGCTGCTTCTGTATGTCCACCTATACGACCCATTCCAAAAATTTAGAAGCTAGATTATCTCGGGAAAATGATATGCTCCTGTTTCAGCTTCCTCGTCATAATACTCATAGGCCCAGCCTTTAGATATTTCAATCTTCAAATTATTTCATACAGCTATATCATGAAGCAGTTCTTAGGTGTCTTCGAGATAATCGTGGAGAAAAGGTGACACAGTTTACAGTCTGAACTGCCTGGTGAAGCACATGACAAATGTGTAACAATAAAAAACGCATTCAGAAAGTTTAAATGTTACGTAATTTACGCTCAATTTTTTCAATTTCATTTGAAGATGCGTTACTCTCTTTCATTAATTTCAATAAACTTATAATTTGCATTTATTACATTATTCATTCAAATACTCTTCAATATGTTCCATATTACAAGCTTTCCTTCATCCTGTTCCCTGCAGATAAAGAGGTGCGATGTAAGAAACCGCAGGTGCTATTTAGGAAACTAGTTGCCTAAATGGCACCACTGACATGTGTTTCGAAAATGTCATTTAAATTAAAAAATATTAAATCAAATTCAAGGATTCTTTTTTACATGAAAGGATCTCTGTAAAGGAATGCAGAAAATAAAAACTGTATTGTTCAATAAAAATTATAAATGCTAAAGTGGTGCGATATAGGCAACCTTACCCTACTATTGTGAGAGTTTGAGTAGAAACCGTAACAAGTAGGCCTATTGAAACGATAGTTCCAAGCTGATTCTTTTTGGCCAATGAAGGGTGCTTAATGATACACAATAGACCATTGAGAAACATACTACACTGATAGTATTTGGATTACCATAGACCCAATCACATTAGATTGTTTTTCGTTAATTTTTTTTTTCAAAAAGGTAGCGAAATTTTGATTTCGTTATTCTTTTTTCTTTTTTCGTTGAACTGAAACATTTCAACATTAAGTTATATAAGTTATATATATTTTTAGTAGGTTATTTTACGACGATTTATCAACATCTTCGGTTATTTAGCGTCTGAATGAGATGAAGGTGATAATGCCGGTGAATGAGTCCGGGGTCCAGCACCGAAAGTTACCCAGCATTTGCTCATATTGGGTTGAGGGAAAACCCCGGAAAAACCTCAACCAGGTAACTTGTCCCGACCGGAAATCGAACCCGGGCCACCTGGTTTGGCGGCCAGACGCGCTGACCGTTAGCCTAATCCACAAATGTGGACTTAAGTTATATGGGAAAAATGTAGGAGACCGGAAATAATTTCGTAATACCGGTACTGAATATTTCGTTATATTGGTGTTCATTAATAACAACATTCTCTTGTTTTTTTAAAAATTAGAACTTCTTTCTGTTTTCGGGAACACGAGTCAGTCGCAAATTTGTTGATCTGTGGAAGCCCATCTTATCTTATATTATCGTTCGTGATCCGCTTTGCTACGCACACATTTTCTATTTTGTTCAATTTGAGATCACTGTAAATGACATAAAGTTTTAAGTGCATGTAAAGATTGCAAAACTCTTAAAGTACGGTACTTTGATTATTTTCTCATAGTTGATTCTCTTTGATTGCAGGTGAGTGATCGAATGTTGCTGGTGAAGATCACCGAGAGTAGGCCTACCAGAAATTTGTCGGTGAGAAGTTTTGATATTCTGAGATTGCAATATTCTAATTACAAAAAAGTTAATTTATTATAGTGCTATAAAAACTTCAAAACTTCACGGGAACAGGAAGAATATTTAGGAACGAATTCCAGGGAAGAAAGAATAAACATGACTTGATGGGGGTTAGGGATTTGGAGATAAGAAATAGGAGAAGAAACGCAGGGAAGGATATCTATTGTTTATGACATAGGAAGGGTAACACAGGGAAGAATATCTGTTGTTTATGACATAGGAAGGGTAACACAGGGAAGGATATCTATTGTTTATGACATAGGAAGGGTAACACAGGGAAGGATATCTATTGTTTATGACATAGGAAGGGTAACACAGGGAAGAATATCTATTCTTTATGACATAGGAAGGGTAACACAGGGAAGGATATCTATTGTTTATGACATAGGAAGGGTAATACAGGGAAGGATATCTATTGTTTATGACATAGGAAGGGTAACACAGGGAAGGATATCTATTGTTTATGACATAGGAAGGGTAACACAGGGAAGGATGTCTATTGTTTATGACATAGGAAGGGTAACACAGGTAAGGATATCTATTGTTTATGACATAGGAGGGTAACACAGGGAAGGATATCTATTGTTTATGACATAGGAAGGGTATAACACAGGTAAGGATATCTATTGTTTATGAAGGAAGGGTAACACAGGGAAGGATATCTATTGTTTATGACATAGGAAGGGTAACACAGGTAAGGATATCTATTGTTTATGACATAGGAGGGGTAACACAGGGAAGGATATCTATTGTTTATGACATAGGAAGGGTAACACAGGTAAGGATATCTATTGTTTATGACATAGGAAGGGTAACACAGGTAAAGATATCTATTGTTTATGACATAGGAAGGGTAACAGTGTATTACGGGAAGGATATCTATTGTTTATGACATAGGAAGTGCAGTAACACAGGTAAGGATATCTATTGTTTATGACATAGGAAGGGTAACACAGGTAAGGATATCTATTGTTTATGACATAGGAAGGGTAACACAGGGAAGAATATCTATTGTTTATGACATAGGAGTGGTAACACAGGGAAGGATATCTATTGTTTATGACATAGGAGGGGTAACACAGGGAAGAATATCTATTGTTTATGACATAGGAGGGGTAACACAGGGAAGGATATCTATTGTTTATGACATAGGAGGGGTAACACAGGGAAGTATATCTATTGTTTATGACATAGGAGGGGTAACACAGGGAAGTATATCTATTGTTTATGACATAGGAGGGGTAACACAGGTAAGGATATCTATTGTTTATGACATAGGAGGGTAACACAGGGAAGGATATATATTCTTTATGACATAGGAGGAGTAACACAGGGAAGGATATCCATTGTTTATGACATAGGAAGGGTAACACAGGGAAGGATATCTATTGTTTATGACGTAGAAGGGGTAACACAGCGAAGGATATCTACTCTCAAACATCAGACATCATAAATGGCACATGTAACTCGTATTTACTATGGCAATTGGAATAGCAAGACAGCACACATACCCACCATAGAAACCCCTTGAAACCGATCGGATCACATCCATTGTGCACAGCGGTCGACTCACAACTGCATTACGTTTAACTGCGTAATATCGTTTTTTGTACGGAAATCATTAATTCCCATCTAGTGACGAGATCACATACTCTGGACGCCATACAACATCTCATAACAATATCGCTTGATTTTGAAAATATGCAGGGTGAACCGTAAGTAATGTAATTAATTTCAAGGGTTTATTTCTTGAGTTATATCGAACAAAAATTTTAATACAATTTTCTTTTCGAGATCAAAATTGTTTTATATAAAATATTTTATAGTATGTTTCGGGAAAGCCATTGGTTTAATTCCGAATATCCTCAGTCAGTTTAAGAGAACAGTGTATTACGATAATGAAAGATTGAACGAATCTTTGTTTTTGTCCTTTCAAAGTGCAGACATTTGATCCGAATAAAACTTTTCGTTCTGCAAAGGAATTTTACAATGTTACATTTGTTCAAATCAAATGTCTGCACATTTGAAGGGCAAAACTAAAATTCTTTCAATCATTGACTGCCACAATACACTGCTCCGTCAAGTTGACTAAGCATATTGGAAATTAAATCAATAGCTTTCTCAAAACACGCTGTGAAATATTTAATATAAAACAATTTTTAACACGAAAAGGAAGGAAAAAGTAGCAAAATTTTTTTGTCTGAAATATCTCAAAGAATACACCCCTGAAATTAATGACATTACTTAGATGTTTAAAAAATAACCTGCAGATTGAATGGGGCGATAAGTTACACTTAAACTAATATGAAACCTATAATATGTTTTGTGATTAAATGCACGGCTAATTAGAAAATTAAGTTACAAGTTCCGGCAGTCCGGCAACATCGCCGCTAACACACCTCTTCTCTCCTCATATAAGAGGTCAACGAACTTAGGCTGTTTAACCGCCTCCGCCTGTCTCTCTGGCTACAGCGTTGCAATCTTGCGTTGTTCAGTGGCTTCAAATTAAATGATTTATAAATTAAATTTACATGAAAACCGCCCACGCTAATGAAATACTCTTGGTTTCACAAGTAAAGAACCTTCGTTGCAGGGTTGGGTTCAGGAAGCCATAAATCAGACTGACACGCTCCCCCAATTAGTGAAACTGTGGACAAAGATACCGCCAGGAGACCGCCGAGAATGTTGTGTTGTGAATTTTCCATTTTTGAAAGAATCCAACCAGTTGCAAAAGAAAATACATTTAAAGAGTCCAGCCAAGAGCAAACGTGGCAACAGCTTCCCCTAACTAGCCTGTCAATCACTGTCATCTGTGCAGAAGTGGTGTGAGGCCAAGGTTCTTTACTTGTGGAGCCGAGAGTACGCCAGAGGGATGATTAGATTCTTCTATCGATGTGAACGAAAATGACGATCCTACTGGCAACAGTTACCGAAGAAGAGGGTTTTAAACATTTGGAAAAAAAACAATTTCTGAGAAAACTATGAACTTCCTACCAATGTGCAGTGGCGGCTGAAGCCACTTTGAGTAGTGCCAGAACATTCAAGTCAGAAATGAAAAGTAACGATAATGTGTCGTTTTATATCGTGAATATTTTTATAAATAATAATAATAATAATAATAATAATAATAATAATAATAGACTTAGCAATAAATTAATATAATAAATTCACTCAACTTTGAAATTTTCTAAACTGTTCTATACTTGAATTCTCTTTTCCTGTAATTTTCAGCAAAGAGTTCAATGAGTTTCTGCCTAAAATTGGAAATCTTGCTACCACAAGTGAACTAAATAGAAAGAATTTTTAATATCGCATCAACAAATCTATTTCTTAACTTAGAAAGCATGATGGAAATATTCAGATTGTCAATTAATATAGATAAAACACAATATAATATTTGTTACTCAGTCAAATGATAAATCAATGTACAATAATGACTTATATTATATGGTCATTAAGTTTTATATACATGAGCTACAAATTGCAAACTTTTTCGCCCATTCAGGCATCTTCAGGCACAATTATACAATATCTCAATATCAAACTGTGTAGCCATTACATTGATGGTAGATAAACTGTTTAAGATTAATGACGTGCAAAACATCTCCATAATTAAAATGTAATATTACAGGTCATAAAATTAAAATAATGTTAAAAACCACTGATAGTTTGTAATTAAACTTCATAATATTCTGTGGAACTCTTGTTCAGTAGAGTCCAATGAGTGATGAATTATGTGTCGTTTGAACGTGGTAACTGTATAGATCACTATAAAACATCCTATGTTTGAAGTAGTTATGTGGACGTGAGACGACCTGCTGCTATTGGAACTGTAGCTAGTATGACGTGGGGGAAGTGTGTGTTCGTGTGAAGAACTAACGCGGAAGGATATTGCGTAGTGATGGGGTTAGAGGTTGTACAGGGGATTCCGGATTTGAGTCAAATTTTCATTAAGAATGCTGTTCTCTATTTGAATCTGTTTTGCTTTGCAATATAATATTCTTCTGCAGAATTTATCAATTTAGTATCTATTCCTGATTTTAATATTTTTAAAGTTTTATGTGTTGGGCCTAATTCATGTCCAGTATATTGCAAAACAGATTCAAATAGAGAACAGTATTCTTAATGAAAATTTGACTCATTTTCCGGAATCCCTGTACAACCTCTAACCCCATCACTACGCAATATCCTTCCGCGTTAGTTCTTCACACGAACACACACTTCCCCACGTCATACTAGGGACAGTTCCAATAGCAGCAGGTCGTCTCACGTCCACATAATTACTTCAAACATAGGATGTTTTTATTTTACAGTTACCACGTTCAAACGACACATAATTCATCACTCATTGGACTCTACTGAACAAGAGTTCCACAGAATATTATGAAGTTTAATTACAACACTACGTGGTTTTTAACATTATTTTAATTTCATGACCTGTAATATTACATTTTAATTATGGAGATGTTTTGCACGTCATTAATCTTAAACAGTTTATCTACCATCAATGTAATGGCTATACAGTTTGATATTGAGATATTGTATAATTATGCCTGAAAATGCCTGAATACGAAAACGTTTGCAATTTGTAATTCATGTATTATCCAAAACTTAATGACTATATAATATAAGTCATTATTTTACAAAAATTTGTCATTTGACTGAGTAACAAACATTATATTGTGTTTATCTAAATCTATTTCTGTTTTGCATAAACATTTTAGCACCGTTTATTTACATATTTATGTTAAAATATAGAGTTAATCTTTCATAATAATATGTATTTACTTTCTATTTATGTTCATAATGATGAAGAAAGTGTATTTTATAGTGAAGTATTTATTTTGTTCATAATTTATTGTCATGCATAATTAAATGATACCGCACTGTTTTCCCTACGTTCGCGCTATTTTCAATAACGTATTTGCCGGGAAGAAAGTCAGCCCTGGCATGGAACAAATATTCGTTATATAGTGCTGCCACCTCGAATCGAGTTGTCAACTGAATGGCACGGATAAGACCTTTCCCCGTCTCCTTTGCACCACCGTGAAGCTCCATCTAATGGATTACAAAACACTTCTGCGCATGCCCATACAGAGGTAGTTGGCGATGGCTCGAATGACAGGAATATGTACAGTGTACAGCCATACAGCAGTGCATGAGTGGGCGAACGGCATTGTTACTCTGACACGGCACGGCGCGGTAGTTCGAATCGATGTTCTGCTGGTTTACTCCATGATAAATCCATATTTTTTTTATAATAGTTGTGATTTTATAGAGCTCTGAATATAAGTTAAAAATAAGATTTAATTAAATTTTATTTAGGCAGTGCCATGGCACGAGGGCACTACCCCTAAAGCCGCCCCTGTCAATATGGTATTATATTTGTTATATATTCATATATCCATATTCATATTCATATTCTTTATTTGCCTGAAGGTACAAGAATACAAGAGCTCCGTCAATGTGATAAATAAAAAAAAAAAACAATGTGTCAATATTTAAAATATTAAAAGAGTAAAAAATAATAAAATTTAACTAAAATACCACATCATTTTCAAAAAAATTAATTCGTATTATAAAAGGGATTATTTTGTAGCCATCTCTTAACCTGAATTTTAAATTGTGTTTCATTAAGTGCCTTTATATTTGTAGGTATCTTATTATATACTTTTATTGCAGTAAGTAGCCGTACCCGTGCGCTCCGCTGCACCCGTTAGAAATAAATATAAAGTAATTACATAATTAAAATAGGACATTTGATCCAGGGAACATTCGTGTTTGATATAAGGATAAATCGTTTATTATGTTACTTAATTTAAATTGTATTTGCATAATTAAAATGCGATCATTTTGATCCAGAGACCACTCATTTGGTCATAAAAAGTATTTTAGGAAATTCAGGAAACGAATGTACAGAATAGCCTATCAAGTTTTCTGTGCATAAGAAGCTATTTTAATCTTACTTGTCCTCGATTCACTCAGAAGGTACTGTAATAACATTATAGCATTATGTCCATCTAGAGAAACTACACTTTCCAATGGTGAATTAATAATTAATTATACAAATCGGTTAATTTAGCTTAAGATATTACTTCTTACAAACACAGAAACTTTATCTGTAGGCTATGTTTCATAGCTTTAGATTGTTGCTGTCCAAGGCCCCTTATAGACGAAGTCATTTGTTTTTTAATTCATTACACGGCCTTAGATGGCAGTTATTTTAATTTTAAAACTCATTTATCTCATTAAATATCAGTCCTATCAAAATTTTTCAAGGAATAAAACTTATCGCAAATTATTTTTAAAGAAACTTTTGTTATGTAACATTTTTCACAAAAATCAATAATAAGCGAGATATTTCGATTTATTTAATTCAGGCCCCCTTATAACCCCCTTTTAAATAATGTATTTTGAATGCCATATAGCCTAAAATCTAAGTTACAACGAACTTAATTTATATTCCAATTTTCATCGAAATCCGTTCAGCCATTATCGCGTGAAAAGGTAACAGAAACAGACAGACAGACAGACAGACATACAAACAAAAATTTCAAAAAGCGATTTTCGGCTTCAGGGAGATTAATTATATATGTTAGGACCAATTATTTTTGGAAAATCGAAAATTACCAGAAAAGTTTCGGCTACAGATTTATTATTAGTATAGATTACAAAGCTTGATTGTGTTTTTGCATCCTGACATGTGGTACATTTAATTGATCATTATTTCTTGTTTCATAGCGATGCAGATCTACTATACTTGCATAAATAGTAATATTCTTGTTTATATACATGAAAAGTTAAAAAATATATAGATTGTAGACTGTCATAATCTTTTCATTTTTGAAAAGAGATCTACATGATAGTTTGGGTGGTGACATTGTTATAATACGAACTGCCTTTTTCTGCAGTAACAGAATACTTGGAACGTCAGAACTATTTCCATATAAAAGTAATCCATATCTAATAACACTTTCAAATAGTGCATAGTAAACCTGTTTTAAATAATGTTTGGAAATCTTGTACATGAGACTTCTCAAGAGATAAATTACTCTAGAAATTCTTTTACATACATAACTGACATGGCTATTCCACCTTAGTTTAGGATCCAAATACATACCCAGCATCTTTACAGATTCATTTATCACATTATTACAACATGAGCTATTTGCTCCGAAAATTTGCAGGGTTATTTCACTTTCACCCTGTATATGACTTATGTTCGAACCTTCCCTTCGCTCTAATTTCCGGCATCCAATCGCGTTGCAGGCCGGCTACATTTAAACGTGTGCGTCTTGTGATTCGCTGATTCATTTCTTAAGGCTCGATAAAAACTTAATATAATTGTCCGCCATTTTAGCTCTTTAGTTGGCGTTCGCAGAAAGCACACGAAGACGTTATTTTCCGCACATTGCGTTTGATTTATTATCATAGGAGTTACGACATGATAATGTTTAACGGTGTTGCAAATAGATTCCTCGTATGGTAGCTCGGCAACGTAAGAACAAAAATGGCGAATGATACTACCAAGCTAGACTTTATAGAGCCTTCACTTTCTAAGACGTAAGCAAAGAGGCGGAGTCACGCCGGAAATAACAGCGTCGGGACTATACATATCAGTACAATAGGAATGTAAGTCTCAACGTGTGCATACTAAATAAATTGGTAACTTTTTCTATTATCAAATGGATAACTTGCAATGCCGGAAGATCTTGTAAGATATGTCACAGACAAAAGTAAATGAGGCAAATATTCTTTGAGCATGTAGATGTCTCCAACAATTCCTACTTGGTCATTGCTCCAGTATTGCTTTGCTATCAACTTGTTGAGTGTTCATAGTTTCTGCAGCTTAACTAGGTTGTTAAATGGGCAATTACTTTTCCTTACCTTACTTTAAATTTCACTGCTTTTTTGTATTTCGGTTGAATGATTCCGCGATGCACATGCCACGACAGCTGTGCACTGTCTGGTTTAAGGCAATTAAATACATGAAAAAGAAGTTTAAAAAATAAGAGTTTATGGTTTATTGCAAACTGGAATCCAGACGACTATGTCGATAGAACGACTGGATGAGCCCGAGTACAAACCAGAGTTGGGATGGAATTTTTACTCTAACCATGACTTCCAGAATGACTCCGAAGTCTTAATTTCTCTTTTGTCTCATTAACAGGACTATGGAAAAGTAGTAGTAAAAGCTAAGTGTGCTGGATACTATAATTGTGAGGAGAGAATTGAGGTAATGTCCACCTAAAGTTGTACAGTCTTAGAAAAAAGTTTTGTCGCAGAAATACTTTGTCCCAGAAAGGATGCAGTGCGCATAATTAGAGGACGTGCGACCTGGGTCACAAGAGAGGGACAAGTTGAGGTAATAAAATTAGTTTAATTTCGTTGTATGTTTGATCATGCCCACTGCCTCCTATCTGGGATTTATAAAGTATCTGTGCGACAAAACTTTTTTCTAAGACTGTATGTTAGCAGGGGTACAGTCTGCACATGAAATATGAATCATGCGTACGATACTGTTTAATGAAAGGAAGAGTGGAAGTGTATATACAGGGACATCATTTTATTTTTACTTCAATTTTTATTGTACCTGAGTTTTTGAATGTACTTTACTCCCACCTCTTCTACTAATGAAGTTCAACCGTCCTCCACACAGATCCAAGACCGCATACACAGTCATAGTAGCCTTACGGCCATAGTAAACAATACGTTCCAAAATTATGTTCGCGTTTTCCAGTAACGAAAGGGCTTTCAATATTGCATCATTTTCGCACAGGTACTGTCGTCCATTTGCCTACGTCGTATTCCGATTTTCCCACCTGCTTCTATTCGCCTCTCCGTAAAGGCTAGTGGCTGGGCTTTCTTAGCTCTTTTCTGAGAACATTAATTTCTGTTAGAAATTGGACGTCTACGTAATATTATACCCATATAACTGTTTAAAATAACTTACTCGTTAAGTAATTAACTGTCACGTGATTTCCACCCGTCCTATGATCCTGCGACATAACCACTTAGAGGGACAGTAGATAGCATGTCTGAGTAATTTTATCTTTTCGGATCGAGCAGAAGTGAAGACTAAATTTACAGTACGTAAGGTACTCTTTTAAAGAGTAGGTACAGAATTATTTCAACATGAGTTACTAGTTACGAAAGACGAAACTGGTAATTGGGATTAGGTACAATAGTCTATAGTGCGATAATATGCACATAGAACTGAAGCCTGTATCGAAATGAACGGCCACCATTTTCAAAAATGTGTTTAAATATCCATATTATGATTATTTTTCAATTTAACTTCTTTCTCTATATTGTACGCTAATGTGCTGTAGACATTATAATATACACTGCATAATGAATACGTCCACATGGACAGCTCAGTTCATGAGTAAAAACACTTATTGTTAATATTATACTGTATTTTGGTTAAACAAAAATCTAATGAAAATTATCAAACTCAAAATCGCGATATTTTCTAGTTTACGTAAATGGATGAACTACTTTTCTTCCATCCTATACCTAGTAAAGTGATTTTTGTTTTACGCCAGTATCATCGAACTCCAGTTGTGGAAGGGGTAGGAAACGGCGTTGACCCAAAGGTATAGTCAGGTTAATATTAAAAACGTTAGTAAAAATAAAATGATGTCCCTGTACATAGGCCTATATTCATTGTACAGCGTATAAATAACAGCGAGGAAAAAAAAAAACCTCCCATATTTTCTGTCACGTTTTCGGTTGTCTTATTGGTAATGGTACAGATTATCGTGGTGTAATAACATTGGTTTGTTTTTTTTTTTTTTTACTATAGATAATTTGGGCTATTCTGACATTCTACATTTGAATTTGACATTCCACATTTCAATGCTATAGCAACGATAAACGATTATTATTGAAAACATTATTACATGGGATGTATTTAAGTGTGTGCGACATTTAGTTGAAAGACTTTTTATTATGCATCTTGATTACACAACTTTTAACACTATATCTCTTCGGAAAACGTATTATGTGTGTTTCTCGTGTTAAATTTTACATTACCTAGTTAATATGTTTCAGCCTTTTAACGAAGTAATGTAAAATTTAACACGAGAAAGACATATAATACTTTTTAATAGTTTGACACAATTTTATATGTGACATTAAATGTGGGACTATTTGACCTGTGGACCTTTCAACTACGTGGAACATTTTTGTTGTGGTTCTGTTCATTATGATAAGAAAAAATTATGTTACAATTTCAGTCAACAACTTATCAGATTGGTACAAAAACAAGTTTTGTTACAATGATCACATTATAATTCCTGGTAGTATCCACGAATACTTTCGATTTTACAAGAGTGATTTTGTTCTGTATGCGATGTTGTAATTTAATTTCTACAAAAACATCTCAACACACAAACAAATACAACCACACAGGCGTATACAAACTCAAATGTAACACCTGCAACAACTTCTACATAGGACAGACAGGCAGATCGTTTCAAACACGTTACAAAGAACACATCACAGCCATAACAAAATTACAAATCACCTCCACATATGCAGAATACATCACAAATGCTAACCACACCCACAGAGACATCAACACAGACATGGAAATACTACACATCCAACCAAAAAGCCAGAAACTAAACACACTAGAACAATATGAAATATACAGACACACAAAAACACACCCCAACGAAATTCTCAACACACAACTCAACTTCAAAACACACACACTCTTTGACTCTACACTATACCACAGGAACACACCCTCACAGGAAACAGAACAAGTGGCGCCAAGACCAACAACGACCAGTTCTGAAGATGACCCATAAATAGGTCGAAACATGTAAACGAGGTACGTTGAAATTTAACACAGGAAAATCTTACCATACAAATTCCGAAGTTATATTTTGTGTTTCACTTGTGTTCAACTTGTCTAACATATTGCTTCCACCTGATGATGATTTCTTGTAAAATCGAAAATATTCGTTGATACTACAGGAATTATAATGTGATCATTATAACAAAACTTGTTTTTTTTTTATATACAAATCTGAAAAGTTCTTGACTGAAATTGTAACATAATTTTTTCTTATCATATATAACTTAACTTATCTGGACTTTAACCTCAACATGCCTTTTCATTATGTTGACCCTATTATGTTTGGGACATTAAATGTGTGACTGATGTGATTTCTTCTTGGTTGGATATTAGTTAGTGGGGATATTTTCTGATGACCTTTTTCTCTTGGAAGCCGAAGCCAGTGCCTGAACTGGACTGACATCATCATTGTATGCTAAGCACTTACGCTTACAACCATTCACAGAATTGGGAATCGTACTGTATGTGGCTATCGCCGCTCTCCGACAGATTGGTATCCAATGGAAGAGATCTTGGTTGTTACCGATCATGTCTCTGGTGACTCAGGTTGACGCAGGTGCTGTGCCTGATTTACGGTTGTAGTAATGACACCACAATCACTTTCCTCAGTGTCAGTTGTAGTAGATGCTCCTGGTTAGCACCCTCCATTAACTCTGGAGAACATTTTAAGCGTTGGTCGTTACGCAGACAGGTTTCCAGAAGGCGGTGCGGCCTTGTAACGAGAAATAGCCCCCACTTTGTGTAGCAGATTGTATCTAATTGGGGAAGGGAGAAGACAAGATAGCAACAAGAAAGTCTTTTAGTAAGAAAGGGGTGAATATCACAGTTTATCACACACACTACGTTGACATCATCATCATCATCATTATCATCATCATCATCATCGTTTTAATCATCATCATCATTATTATCATCATCGCCCGGATATTTAGGCATTTACAATTGTTAAGATAACCAGGCAAAAAAGGCAATAAACGTAAAAAAGAGCCACAATAAATTTTGAAAAAGGCATTATAAATTAAAAAAAAACGCATAATATATTTTAGCATTAAATTTAAATTATATCAACATAACTCACATTCCTACTTCGTAGGTGACACATGTTGACTTATAAAATACTTTTCTTCGTGATTAACCGTCTTTTCACAAACCTTACATAACAAAACAGTTCCATCGGTTGAAAACACATGGGCACCAAATTCACTAACGTAAGCATGAAGTTTACTTTTCGATGGTTTACTGAATTTAGGCATTCTAGGTAACCGATCTTATACCTTCTGTCACCCGACAATAACTGACTGTTCCTCACTCAAATTTCTTTCTCCTACAATAATATACAGTGTAGCACAAAATTGTAAAGCAAACAATTTAAAAATGCTACGTGGCAACTTATATGAGCACGAGCTTAATATTTGAAATTATAAAGCTGATTGTTGGTATCGTCAAGACATGACAATATTATATTTGTAACTGTGGATTATCGATCATTATTCATATTACGCCAATAGTACTAAAGCACGATTATTAGCAGATTAAGCACCGAAATAAATTATTTTTATTTACTATTGTTAGTAAAGTTAGTCATTGTTTCATATATTAAAATTTTATACACATTATATTACAAGTAATTAGAAAATTGCAAATAAACAAGAAATAGTGCTTTAAATTTACAAAGAAAAAGGCATTTATTATTGAATTAGTAAGACACACCTTAAAAAGGCTAAATAAAAATAGGTCCTATCACTTTGATTTACTCCAAATCACATTTACATCTATGCAAATAATTATTTACTTCCACCTTGTAAAAAAAGGCATTTTGCCAAACATCTGGGATCTAATCATCATCATCATCATCACCATTATTCAAGAATTCACCTTTCACAGACATTTCTATCTTTATCAGTTAAAGTCCACGCAACTTTTCTTCCATCCTTCAACGTTCATTTCTTGTTTGTGTGATATTCGGATAATTTCTGGTAGTCTTAGCGACCGGGCAGCTTCTTTGGTATCAAGAGCACTGTAATAGGAGAGACGGACTCGTTTGTCCGATTAAGTGTAATGTGTCAAGAAGAAATTGTACTGTGAAATTTGAAATGTTGTGTTAGATACATCAGATTTATTTTGTAACAATGATTTATAAACATAAAAATAATCTTCATTGCAATTAACTATTTGCTACGATGAAAGAGTAATGGAACGGAGAAAAATTCCTCCAGCGCCGGGATCTGAACCCGGGTTTTCAGCTCTACGTGCTGATGCTTTATCCACTAAGCCACACCGGATACCCACCCCGGCATCAGACAGAATCGTCTCAGTTTAAGTTCCAACTCTTGGGTTCCCTCTAGTACTTCGGTACATTAAATAATATATATATATATATATATATATATATATATATAATATATAACTATTTGCTGTTTCCGAGAACATATGATTTATAATGATGCACGTGGCTAGGGAAAATCTATCACATTAGTTTTATTGATAACATTGCTATACAGGGTGATTCACAAAGATTTACCGTCTCTTACGGAGCTTATTTCCGAAAACATTCTGAGCAAAAAAAAAGTCATATAGACATTTGTCCTATTCTCAATATTTTCAAAGTTACGCTAATTTGAAGTAGTTTGTGAAATACCTTTTTCTTTAGTTTTAAGGGTAAAAGAATATTACAAATAGAGAATGGACTATTCAGAAGTATCATTTCTTTAACAGAAGCTAAAAATATGTTGTGAATTCCATAGTTGCTTCGTACAGATTTTTTTATGTAAATATAACCAAGTTAGTAACACTATGGTCTCTGCGGTATCTAAATGATCTAGACCTTCGGCCTGCCACCCAGGCGATCCGGGTTCCAGCCCCGGTGAGTCCTGAGATTTTTCATTAAAACTTTCACTGTGATACTTGCGGCGAACTGGCGGAATTGGGGTTTATCTCGAGGTTCTCTCGTTTTCATACATTAGGCATAAACAACATTTCATCGAATCTCTGTTCAGTTTATCATTTCATAAAATTTTCCGATCGCCGGTTGGCATCTCACGAAGGGACCTTGTCAAGGGACGAATGGGGTTGAATGTTTCAAAACCTAAATACTCAACGAACCTTAATGTAGTCCAGAATTTCACGAGATGTTGACTTCTGTGCTATAAACTACAGGTCATTTGGACGGAGTTACGCAATAATAGACCAACCGACAATTGAAAAAAAAAATATATATATATTTGCACAAATCTGTTGATGGCAGACTAATTTAACTCGGAAAAAATTAAGAATGAGATATATGAATTTTGCTGCTATTTATAAGCAAAAATTCGTTTATTGCATAAAATTAATTAATTTATTTATTTTGTTTTGAACTATTAGTTCAACTGCCGGTCTCTTATCAAAAATCGGTTAACCTTTTTTGGTATTATTTGTGCTATTTTTGGTAATAGTATGAATGTTACAATTAGGGTAGGGATTTTTAGGTCGTTAAAATGTAATTTTAGGTGGCTAAAAATAGACTTAAAAGTGTAGGAAAAAGTCTCTAACAAAAAATAATGTTTTGTTTAAAAACATGTTCCAAATCATCAGGAATTCACTTCTAGAATTTAATAATTTTAAATGCTTATATACTATTACCACCACTACTACTAAAAGTACAAGAACAATAAATATCTAACTAGTTATACATAAACTTAACAATGAAATGTGAAAAATAAGTTTTGGACAAAAAATTCAGCACACAAACAAGTCAAATATAATCAATTTTTACCAAGCCGTGTCCGTTAATTTCCATAATTAGCATCACAATAAATTACTAATATTTTTTCTAAATTTTCAACTAAAAAGCAATGCCGTCTGTTACTTAACACAAATTTGTATCTGAAAATGAACGCTCCACATCCAATGAAGTAACAGGAGCGTATTTCAATTTTGACACTAGTTGGATAGGAATGTTAGATTGTAAATCCGTGTTCTTCCCTGCTAGGATATCTGAAGCAGTACGCAGGTCCTTCAGTCCTACATTTCTCTGCAGAAATTGCTCCAGTTTATCCCGTACTTCATTTCAACAGAACCAGGAACACATTTGGAATTTAAAATACAAATTTTCGAAATAAGAATGGCTGTTTTGACCTATTAGAGATAAAACATACTCGCTCTCGTGCTGGTGGAATACCCTACCCAGTGACATCAGAGACTGTCGGAATTTAGTAGCGTTCAAAAGCAAACTTATTAAGCATTTTCTTGCTGCGTAGAGTAGATTTAATTTTTACTTAATAAAAAAAAAATGTTTCTCTCTTCTTAACTTTTACAATAAACTGTCTACCTTTTGTTAATCAGTTAATCTTTTAGTACTCTGACTTTTATTGTATTTGTAAATTTAATATTAATTGTAATTACAATTGTAATTGTATTCTTAATATTGTAGTTGTAATCCCCTAGTAGAGGGGATGAGAAGGCCTGATGGCCTTATCTCTACCAGGTTAAATAAATAAATAAATAAATAATAATAATAATAATAATAATAATAATAATAATAATAGGTCAAAATGGGCTTTGTCGTCAAAATAAGCATTTTTAGGTGCTCTTAAAATACCAATTTTAGGCATAGTTTTATATGAAACGCGTACTTGCTAGTTTTTATGAACTTATCTTTTAAGGATTAAAATAGGTTTTTAACCGAGCGGGCTAGCGGCGTGGTAGAGGGCTGGCCTCGCATTCGGGAGGTCCGGGGTTCGATCCCAGGGGCCGGCAGTCCTGAGTTTTTCCAGGCAAATGCCGGGATTGTACCTCTTGAAAGTCCGGCCATGGACGGCGATCCTTCCCTTAATCCTTGCATATGTGTGTGAGTGAATGATGTGTAATGTCTTATTGTGTTGTATCGGAGGTGGCCCTGGCATTGAGCTGATCCCTCATCCGGGGAGGCCCTCCATGTCCTTGTGTGGTCAAAAAAGTACGTATGTGATCCATAGATTAATACCTCTTCCGACAGGTCGCGGCCCTGTAAGGCCCGGGTGGCGTGGGTCGTGTAAATGCACCTAGAAGGGAGAGGTTAAACTGAAAGAAAGAAAGAAAGAAAGAAAGAAAGAAAGAAAGAAAGAAAGAAAGAAAGAAAGAAAGAGGTTTTTACCTAAAATCCGAAGTCTAGTTACAATACTTCTTGCATAAAATGTTTTATAAAAAAAAAAAAAAAAAAAAAACAGATTTATTTCAATGGCCAATATCTCGAAAAAGGTTTTTGGCGCTTGGTCTCTTATTGCGTAACTCCGTCCATTTGTAATAGCTGGAAAAACTAGTTTGACCGTGGAAAAAAGTCTTCGAAAACCATCTTTTCGCTTATTAATTGATAGTAAGTCATTAAAATTTTTTATACTCTTTCGGGTAATACAAAATAATTACAATCCATATAGATAATTTAAACTAAAACGTGTTAACAACGAATCGGTGTGGTTTCTGGAATGGTACCAGGCTTCATGCTTTTCCAAGACTCTCATATATCAGAACCCCGCTCCGTTCGCGGGCCATAACGTGGGTCTCAGTTGCGTTCAGTTGAACATTGAAGTTTGGGAGTTCTGCAAGCTCCTCGCTATCGCGTCCACTTTCGGCCGGGGAAGTTCAATCGTAAACTTCCACATCGCTGCCAGCCGCAGCGGAGCGTGAAGGCTTTCAGTTCGAGACCAGCTACTGTCCCGTGCACTTGTGAGCGTAGAACAGTCCTATGTCGCTACCTAAGACACAGTAAAGTTTGGAGGCTTTGTACAGTGTGTTAGAAGAAATAGAAACATGTGATAGCCTAGATAAAATTTGTACTACAGTAGAATCCCTCTTAACCGGTACCAAAGGGACCAGGCTAGTTCCGGATACGTGATTTTGCCGGATAATTGAATAAATAACGATATATACAAAATAAACTCCACTTCATGGTGTCAAATGTTGAAATTGCAGCCACGTGAAGGCTATTTCTCTAACACGTCTTCCTAACTGACTACAATAAAAACTGTGTGAGTTTTCTTTATTAAAACACATCACACAACACAAATAATAGGTACACTAATTTTAGGTTCGAATATTCACTGAAAAGAATTGCGCTGTGTTCCTAGTGTGGTAACACTGACGGCCTGAACATAATTAAATAAACATAAAAACTGTGTGGATTTTCCTTATTAAAACACATCACACAACACAAATAATGCACTAATTTTGGGTTCGAATATTCATTGAAAATTAAAGTTCCTGTGAACTGCCTAATGTGGCAACACTGACGGCCAGAACAAAACTAAATAAACATAAAAACTGTGTGGATTTTCTTTATTAAAACACATCACAAAACACAAATAATACACTAATTTTAGGTTCGAATATTCACTGAAAATGAAAGTTCGTGCGAACTTCCTAATGTGACAGAACTGACAGTCCAGACCGTGGCAATGTGGTAAATTTAAACTTTTTTTGGCCTAGCCTGAAGTGCCGTTGTTTTGGTATTGCCGATTATTTGGGTGCCGGTTACGAGGGATTTTACTGTAATTGAAAACATAGCGTATATGTAAGTTTTTAAAACTTAAAAAAAAAATGTATGTTGAATCGCATATAAACGCGTGTCATTAAATATTAGGGATGGGTCTAGATACGCAATGCACAGAATACTTGGCGAATCATGGCCTTTCGAAATATACGTAATTATTAGATTCTAATTTGGTTAAACAGTTTGGAAATTATAAGTTTGTAATTGTGCAAATAAAGCGCTTCCAACTTCAATAAGAGATTGAGTGTTGTATCATCCTATATACAGGTAGCGATAGTATCATGGCGTCAATATAATTATACTGGAACCGTTGTTGCACTCCTTCAACTATACAGGGTGGAAGTGAAATAATCCTGCAGATTGAAAGAGATGATAGAGAAGGCTACAATTAAATCAGGGTTTAAGCTAGAAAATAATTAATTGTCGCAAAAATGCACAAATGAAAAATTATATTTATGCAAATTGTGAAATACTTGTGCAATATTATAAATAATTGTGCAGAAAGATAAAATTAATAAAGTATGCAGAAGCAAAAAGTTATGTAATTTGTTTCTGGGAGTTTTATTATTTTCAATCCATCTTATCACATTCTAGGTATACTTATGTAAGTAAATCGTTAGACGTAGGTATGTTTAGAATCAATTACTGCTGAATTTACATTACATTAAAATACGTTTTTTATGTGCACTCTAAACATTGAAATTCTTTACTTTAGTTTTTTTAAGAGTCTATGTCCCTGCCTGAATCTACTAAAAAAATTTTAAGTCCCATTCCCTAATTTCATTTAGACCCTAGCTTCTCCCATAGACTAGATGTATAAAACGTGCGATATTACATTACTATGATCCGTCCCAGGAATCTATAGAGAGACGAAACAAGACCTCTGCGCAAGTGGTATGTGGGAGGGCTAGGGCAATGACCGCTCTGGGGAGGCATTGGTTGAACGAAACTACCAATCGCTTGCAGGGAAGGAATCAGTAGTTCAGTACTATCTGAATTCTACTCTACATATTACCACGAGCATGTTACCCCTTAGCTGCCTCGAGCTGATGCTGCCCGCAATATACTCCGGCACAGATAGACTCCGCCCCTATATGCGTGAAGTTACTCTACAGCAGTGGTCGTCAGCACTCGCTGAAATGTGCAAAGGGTACGCGGTGTTGTCCCGTGTGCTCCGTCGTGCAACCGGGAGAGATAGCATACCGCTAGCAGCTACGGAGTGCACCCTAGTGCACTGCGTTTTCCGCGGGTAAGAGAGACTAGCCCCAGCGTGCTCTGTGCTGACGACCCCTGCTCTACAGTTTGAAAATGGGAAGGAAAAATAAGTTACAGAGCATTATATAAATTGAAAGTGATAATATTATGAAAACTTTATTGTTAAAGAATTTGAATAAAATATTGTCGCAACTTACTGGTACTGTATTTTTATTGGCATCAGAATAAAACATAGATCAACCCTTCTAAAAAAATCCGTGTAATTTATATATACCAACTAGTGGCTTGTGCAGCAAATGCTGCAAACTAAGTTCATTAGTTGTTCAAATAAAAATTTTTCAGATTTACAGTATTTTGAATGAAGAATACCAGATATTTTGAAAGTTATTTGCTTCTGTTATAATGAAACATACTTCCTCTGAATGTTTTTTATGCCAAATACTTTTTCTTGAACCTATACATCTTCAATTTTTTAGTTTCAGCACGAAAACGCAAGTAACAATGTCAGGACGATCAATGGGTTTTTCATGTGGGAGTAAAGCAATAGCTATTTCAGGTCATTGCGGATTGTAGGCAAAAGTTAAATAAATGTCAGGTTTGCTATGCTTTCGAACAAAAGACATAGCATCTTGGTATAGCTATTGCATGTAGAGCTTGAAATGTAGAGGGTAAAATAATTTTATCCTGCTAAGAAATCTTGCTGAAATGATCGGGAGATTACATAATTTTGTAGGCTCCTTATTTTATCAGTAAGTAATACCTTTTGGTCTTTCCTTAGGAACTGTAATTTTTGCACTCTCTCGAGCCATTACTGAAGAGAATGACTCATATAAATATCTACACCACACCGCCATTAAGTATATGAAAAATACCCAACTCTACTTGAATAATAACTATAAAAATATTTGATTTTTAATAACAATATTATTATCTTATGTAATTTTTGTAGTTATTACATAGCCGCCACGCAGTAGGCTAAATTATAGAAATGAAGATGTAATTTAAGATATTCTCTACATCTGCTTACATAACCCCAAAACGTTTCACTTTCATATCCTCAATATAGCACTAATATGTATAATTAATGACAAATAATCACATCATGGCATTAACTATAATAATATTTATTTTCTAACGGTAATAATGTCATAAAACCACCTCAAATTTTGTACATTTTAATGTCCAATACACAGCTGTACTCAAAAAATTACACACCGCAGAATCACGCCTGTGAATTATTTTTAGCAAGTCTTGAAGATTTTAATAACCAATTGAATTTGAGCTCTAAATATGTCAGCAGCAATCCTGCAGGTCATGGCCTTCGTGTAATAGCCTATTGTTCATTGTAGTGTGTTTGTGTTTTGTTTTATTCTGAAAAGCTATATTTCTCAAAACTGACGACAGATGGATTTTGGAAAATAGGAAAATGATGTAGGAAAATTGATATTTCACTGAAAACTGCTATTTTTCTGAAAAACTTTGGGTTCAAAATGAGGGGTCATTTATTAAAATCTGTTCAGCCGTTTTCCCGCAATTTCCATTACCAGTTCAAATTATATATATATATATTTTTTGGTAATATAGGTCTTCGGTAGTATCTGACTACACAAAATATTGTGATGCTGAAAATGAAATTGATTTACAGATTTTTCCTTAAATAGATGTTGTAAACATTTAAGATTTCGAGAAAATGGTTTGAGAAGACTGTCTGTCTATCTGTCTGTCCATCTGTGACCCGCGATTTCTTCTATGACTGTTGGACAGATTTTGTTCATATTTGTATCATGATACGAACTCCAAAGCCGTCTCAGAGATAGCAGACATTGACCACAAGTTGGGGCATATCAGCAGTATGGATCCCGAAATCTGCTGCCTCTAGTGCACAAAGGAGGATTCGACCTAGCCTTGACATTATAGCGTCACATGTAGAATCTCTAGTTATGGCAGCGGGTCTGTCTGGCGGAGGGCCAGGGCGATTCATATGATATTCACGCAACGCGTATCGACGGCCGGCCAAGCAGGGATCCACCAGTCGAAGACAAGTCTGCTCCTCGGGGAAAGAAAACACTTGTTTTCTCCAGGGGTGGTTAATATGGCGCGAGGCCACCGACGTAATTCCGCTGAGTGTTTGCTTGCCTATCCAGAGTTGCGTTCGGGCGTGGGTTAGATTCTTGCTAGGACTGATTACCTGGTTGAGTTTTTTCCCAGGTTTTCCCCAAACTTAAGGCGAATATCAGGTAATTATTGCAAATCCTCAGCCACATCTCGCGAAATGACATCTCGCTATCACCTACGTCAGCCGTGGCGAAAATGTGATCGTGTGCCAAACCACTGTGTAACCTGCAACGTGCATAGCACCTATGGAGGGAGGCGAACACCCAAAGGGGAAGTGAAGCAACTGTCTGACTTATTAACGGATTTTCATTTTCCTTACGTCAAACACTTAAATATAATTTTATACAATACAAGGCTACAAACTAATGTTTAATACGTGTAACGAAGAAAGAAATGAACAAGAAAACATAGGACACATTATCATAACCTAAAATTAACTCTCTTCAGAATGTCTCTGCGACAGAGTTTCAAAATCAGGAATTATGTCACTTACTGTCAGTCGTAGTTGATCACGAAGATATTTGTCTATCAGTCGTGATCTAAATTTGGTTTTTACTATTTTCATTGTTGAAAATAATTTTTCACGAACGTAAGTTGTAGCGAACGTAGCTTCAACAGAGCAAGCGAAAGAACGAAGCTTCGGATATTTATTTTTTGGCAAAGATTTGAAAAGTTCAATGTTACAATGAAAGCTAGATGTAAGGACTTGACAAATGTTGAACTTTTCAAATCTTTTCCAAAAAATAAATATCTGAAGCTTCGTTCTTTCGCTTGCTCTGTTGAAGCCATGTTCGCTACAACTTACGTTTGTGAAAAATTATTTTCAACAATGAAAATAGTGAAAACCTAATTTAGATTACGACTGATGGGCAAATAGCTTCGTGATCAACTACGACTGGCAGTAAGTGACACAATTCCTGATTTTGAAACTCTGTCGCAGAGACATTCTGAAGACAGTTAATTATAAGTTGTGATAATGTGTCCTATATTTTCTTGTTCATTTCTTTCTTCGTTACACGTACTAAACATTAGTTTGTAGCCTTGTACTGTATAAAATTATATTTAAGTGCTTGACATAAGGAAAATGAAAATCCGTTAATAAGTCAGACATTTGCTTCACTTCCCCTTCGGGTGTCCGCCTCCTTCCATAGGTGCTATGCACGTTGCAGGTTACACAGTGGCTCAGCGCGCGATCACATTTTCGCCACGGCTGCTCTAAAGAAACATTTCATATTAAAAAAATTATTTCTGTCTTACAACGAACTACATGGAAACTATTCTAGGTTCATTCACCATTCGGCACAAAAATTTTCATAAGGCTATGTATGTTCATTAGAACCAAATCTATGCCGGGCTGCTTTCAGGCACTTTTTTCTCGTTTTCGACACATCATAACAGCCATCTACCCTTAGTGCGATGATTGTACTTTATCTTGGTAAAAAGTGAACCTTGTTGGATTTGTATTGCTTGTAGTAGGCCTATGAGCACGTAATACAGGCGTTTTGACATCCCTGCCCTATAATTTGCCTCGCCGCAAAATTTTCGTGAGTCTGAAATGGCGTAATGAAAATGAGAACCTTAGTAATTAATATCTTATTGTTCGGAATTGACCTTCAAGATAATCCACATTGTTTGTGGTTGTTTTTAATGTGGTCAGTAATGTTGGTAGCGATGGAGATGAACAATATGCCCGAGTACAGTGGTCCCTGTTATGAAATCTCCGTGACGGCGGAAGCAGACATATTGTGCTCGTATGTAATTGTAACAACACAAAGTCCCAAAGGATTTTAAATTGCAGCTTTTTGCTTCCCATGGTTTTCGTGAATTATCTGCTTTTCCACGACTCCCAGAACTTTCGCTTGATAAATATCAACACTGTATAAACATTTGACTAACAGAGCTTATGCCATTGTAACGCGAGTGGGGGATAGAAATGAAGAGTTGAATTTCATACACTCCAAGCCTTGCCAGTGTAATCCTGTTAATGAACATTACAGCTGAAGCAAACATGTCGCTTCGATAGACAGGCGAACGAACACATGCAGAGTTATGAAATTACGGTTATGTTCTCTGGTATGGAACTGTACAAATATATGCTGTGGATCAAAAGGAAACTAAATTAATTTTAGAGATAACTGCGACTGTTGAAAAGAAAGAGAGAGTTGTACATATTGAGTCTTCAGTAAAGTAAAATGAAATGTTAATATTTGAATCTACAATAGGCCTACAGTGAAATCATTTTAACTTTTATCTGTCCATTATAGACAACGGTAGACGCTGTTATTGCAAGAAATTAATCATATTTTGGTTATTTGTTCGAAATACAGTACGTTCCAACGTCGATACATCGAATTTGCTTCTAACTTTGCGTAGTCAGTTATATTAGATATATTATTTTAACAGATAAGTCAAATCGTGTTAAAATCATGCAGATATTTGAAAAGTCATCGCCAGGATGCCACCCGAATTTTTCCGTTCCGAACTCACGAGATCAGTTATAGTCGCTAATGCAATTCAAATAAATTATGACGTGAGGGATCGAGAAATAAATGCTCACAATTTAAAATCAGATAAAGAAAATGTTTTGTTTTACATCTGAAAAAACTTATAAACCAAACCTATCTGGTTTTATGATCTTGGGTTATATTAAGCTTTTATTGTGAAAACGAAACCTATTAGTAGAACATTCCGTCACCGTGTCTCCTTAGAGGGATCGGCGACAATCAAAGGGAATGTGCATTTAAAATCAGATAAAGATATTTTTTGGTTTAGATCTCAAATCCCCCAGAGAAACTGTCCTAAACGTTTATCACAGTGATTTAAAACAATTGTAATGCTCATGTTATGCGCAATGCCTTAAACGTTTATCGTTGGAAAAGCCTGGCGCCATTAGCCTTAGGAATTCCGTCATGGACCACTTTCCTTCAAGAGGCGACAATAGCCTTAAAAGGTAATGCATCTGGACATGTATCAGAACTTTTGTTGTTGATCAAATCCCCCAGAATCGGTTTTTTTAGCAACATGGGGCTCCACCCCATTACTATGGAGCAGTGCGTGGCTTCTTGAATGCAAATTTTCACTATAGGTTGATTGGAAGAGGAGAACCCTTGCCTGGCCACCTACGTCACCAGACTTGACACCCATTGACCTTTTTCTGGGTCTTTATGACGAATGTTGTGTACCAACGTGGTACATTTGACACTTTGGAAAAACTGAGACAACACATTATAAATGCAGCTGCGCTTATCACTCCACAAATGTTATGGGACACTTGGCAGAAGGTTGAGTACCTTTTAGATGTCTTCAGGGTAGCTCGAGACGCACACATCGAGTTGCACTGACTATTCTCCGAAACTCGGAGAGTGTTTACATCAAGTTGTACTGCCCGTGTCTCACTTCCTGAGCTGTTTCTTTGCGGGGCGAGAAGCAAAGTGGGAGAGCGGGGAGGTCTTGGGTACCACATGTGCCTACTACCCTACGTTCAACACATGACCTTTTCAGGATTGCTTTAGTCAGCCATGGAGCAAGATCAGCCATGGACAAGCGAATGTATAGGCTATTCCCTCACAAAACAAATTATGTCCTCATCAATTCCTGTAACTAAACACTAATACAGTGGTAGACTACAGTCTTTACTTGAGATTATCGACCTAATCGCGATTACGATTGTCATGTGTACACAACCGTAAACTCTTTCCTCTATGGCATTTGTTCTCAAATCTTTTCCACCGCGAAACCCCTTTTAATCTAAAGTGTAACTGCGGAATCCTTGTAATAATTTATTAGTATTTAATAATTAACAGACAAGTGAAAGCTAGTATCTCAATAATTCTGTTCAGTGGGATGAATGTATTTGCTTTTCAAGCCTACAGTCTGGTTTTATGGTGGAAAGTTGTAGTCTCATTTCTACTGTACTTCTGCATTTTGTCTTTTCAGTATTTTGTTTTAGTGAACACATACACAGAGAATCCAGTGATGAAAGTGATAAGTATTATGGGTATTTTCCGTTTTAGATGTTCATTAAACATATTATTATTATTATTATTATTATTATTATTATTATTATTATTATTATTATTATTGGTATTGGTTTTATTTTATTATATTATTATTTTATTGGTGGTTTAATGTTATTATTGATCCACATTTTCGTAACATTTATAAAAGTATCCACTAGGAGCAGCCCAGTCGGCTAAGGCGCTTGCCTGTCGATCCAGAGTTGCTCTCGGGTGCGGGTTCGATTCCCGCTTGGTCTGATTACCTGGTTGGATTTTTTCTGAGGTTTTCCCCAACCGTAAGGTGAATGTCAGGTAATCTTTGGCGAATCCCCGGCCTCATCTCGCCAAATACCATTTCGCTATCATCAATCCCATCGATGCAAAATAACCTAATAGTTGATACAATGTCGTTAAATAACCAAGTAAAAAAGTATAAAATAAAATTTAAAATCATATAGGGCTCACGGAACCCCGGAGAAATGCTGCTCTATGGCAATTCAGCAGTTGTCCAGACTGAAAGAAAAGTGGCCTAGTGTGTACATACATTTTACGAAATCGCCATCAGAGATAATAGCGATAGTGGTAACCACGATTAGAGTATCCAGTATTATAAGCAGTAAAGACCCCTGTAAAATGGTGTAGGATAATGTTTTCAGAACATGTAATATGCTGCCGTGCCGCATGCTGCAGCTGCCGTGACGGTCCGAGCAGACCTAAGAGGCGTGGTTATAAGCATTAGGAACTCTCGGCTCAGGACGTGAGACACGGGCAGTACAAAAAGTTATGTTATAAAATAATTATTTATACTTTAAATTAGCACTTATTTCTCGATCCCTCTAAGCGCGACATGGTGTATTGTATTATTTTACATCACAATAACGTATAAAAATACAGTGTAATCTCATGTGGTACAAATTTTGATGAAAATGTTGAATAAATGAATAAGCGCGCTGTGTCCATGAAGAACTATTTGGTCTGAATGTAATTTGCCGGTGAAAACGGGGTCCAGCACCGAAAGTTACCCAGCACCTGTGACGTCAGGTAAGCCCGTTTCGAACCCGGGCCCCTTCGTTCAGGTGTGGCAGAGCTGCTCCAAGAGCACGTGAGCAGAGCTGGGCAATGTTGTCTCCGCTATTTAAGCATCTCCATCCGTTCCACTTCCTTTAATTTGCTCTTTCACATATGCTTCCCCTCTTGAAGGGTAAGAGATCAGAGCTTAAAAAAAACCCCTCTCGAATAATACGTGGTGAGATCAGTAAGACAATTTTTTAATTTGTAGGAAGTCAACAAAAACCATCAGTTGGAAATGCCTGACCTGGTTAAAGCATTTGCTCATATTGGAATGAGGGAATACGGAAAAAAATCACAGATAACTTGCCTGAGCTACCTGGTTTCCAGCCAGACGTTAAGTAGGTGTGGTGAGGTGATCATACAGGCTATTTGAATGTAACTCCTGGCTTACATAGGACACTTCACAGTTTTTTTTTGTAATTTTTAAATTTATGTCCCAGTACCTTCCGAGCACTTCTGCACTGGTCGTCACTAGATCAGTGAGATCCTACAGACAATACTCAATAGAACCAGAGTTATCAATTGGCAAATCAAATATCACCAAGTAATACCACAAAAATCACCAGAAAATCACGAAAACGTACATTTTATTAATTTTGCTTACAGGATTAGACAGGGTGTAATTTTTTTTTTTTTTTTTCATATAACAGAAGGACAGTGTTTTACACACCAGTTTTCATTGTTGTACAAGATACAGTGACCAAAAAATCTTCCAATCTTGAACCGTTCTCGTTTTTAATTCTTTAGTTACTCCATTTTTCTGATTGCCTGGGTCAGCCTGTGTCATTCAGAAATATTCATCGACATACTACAGCAGGTATGCTCATTCTCTGACTCCCGATTACGTCCTGTAATCACAACCTTCGAATTTAGAGCGTACTGTTCCTCGTTCGAAACTCGACGGATGGCTGCAGAAGGCAGTTCAAGTACTTAGTAAACGCACGAACAGTGCGGGATGCGGGACAATGACACAGTCAAAACCTTCTGTAAGCAAACGATCATTCAGTACAGTGTGGGAGGAAGGCTACTTTTGTTGTACGTTCGGTGAAAACAGGAAGTGATTACTATATTGTAAGGCACTGTCAGGAATACTACTGAGAACATAAAACTACATTATAGGATCTGCTACCCAGAACATGCCGAAGTGAAGAGAAGCGGTTTTCTGTAATATAGCCTATTTTCATGTACCAACGTTATTATTATTATTATTATTATTATTATTATTATTATTATTATTATTATTATTGTTATTATTATTATTATTATTATTATTATTGTTGTTGTTATTGTGGTGAGTTTATTCCAGCAGAAATAGATATTTTGATGAAATAATTTTTCAGGGGTGCAGCGTGCACTACAGCTTCAAGAATTGAAAGCACTTCATGAAAGGCCAAACATTGAAGAGAGTCGAACAATTCAGAGTCTATGTTTTGGAGCAAGTTAGCCTATGTAGTATGTTGGGAATTAGCTAAGTCACTAAAACCCTTCACGGATGGTGAACTTGTAAAGAGATGTATGGTTCCTGAACAAAATATAGTTAATTATGTCTCTGTACTGCAACAGTTCAGATGTGAATTCACAGAACATAGATTTAGTGATTTTAGACGTCTGGAGAGTAATATTAGTATTTTTGTTAATCTTTTCTTAAATTTAGTACAATCCGTGAGAGTGCAGTTCCAGGACGAGTTAATTGATTTACTAAGTAATTTAGAATTCAGAACTAAATGCAAAGAATATGACTTGACAAGCATATAATTATTTAAAAAATGAACAAAACTAAATATTACAAGATGAGCTTATTCGTTGCCACTATGTTAGCTACCTTCGCCTCGACATATGTGTGCGAACAATTATTATTTTCGAGAATGAAGGTTACTAAATCCAAACATAGGTCCCGATTAACAGATGAGTATCTTTAGCGCATTTCAGTAAATTCGTTGGAAATAGATTCCCGATTACTTGCAGAAAAGAATTCAGATGTTGAATAGACCGCAAAGTAGACTATATGGTGGAATATGAAAATGATATTAGCTATGATATTATTATATCATAACTATATTAATAACTGAATATTGCAGTGTATACTCTTTCCTTTTTCAAATTTAGTTTAATATCCGTATTTGTAAGAGTGTAAGAACTATGCTACGGGCGGTGCTGCAATGTAGTTGCGGAGCCCAGTCCGTACAGTGTGTGTGTTATGCAGTGCAGCATCATCCGTGAAATCGGAGCTTTTACAATTTTGAGCATACCTGTACTACAGCTTTGTACCATTTCTTCAATATTGGTCTTGGTGCCTTATTTTACATTATTTTGGTTTTGTTGTGGTTCATTGAGAGCCCAACGTCTTTGCTATGGTTGTTTAATTCTTGAAGCATTTGTTGTAGTTCTTGGGATGATCCGGCAAATAACACTACATCATAGGCGAATCTTAAGTTGATTTATCTCTTTCCATTTATGTTTATGACTTGGGCCATTTTAATTTATGAAAGAATTGGGTGTCTATCAATCTTACTGACAACGAGAAATGTTAATACACTACCATCCGAAACGTTCCAGGAGAGACGAATTGGTTGAGAAACTTAGTTTTAGATGAATGCTGTAAATATGAGAGAGAACGAAGATGAATCTGAAGAGAAAGAAGGCCAAATGTCGCAAAGAAGGTCACGGAGGAAGCAATTAATAAAGAAGATGACTGCTAGTGTAGTTACAAACTCCTTGCAAACAAGTCAAGTGTTTGCTGAACACGTAGCAAACAAAACGACTTGTAGCCACGCAGATATTTCAACCTGACGACTTCGTAACGTTTCCTGTATTGTGACATACGACTCGACATTGTATGGATTCACAGAAACGGATTTCATATACAGGGGTGTACAAGAACACTTGTCGCAGTGTATATATAAAGGCTCGTCTCCACTATTAAACATTTAACAACAACATGTTAAATGTTAAATTGTTTACAGTTAACATCCCAACATGTTGATTGAACGTGTTAATGCTAATTTCATTTAACACTTTGTCCACAATGTTAAACATGTTAAACTCGACTTTCTTTGCGTAGTCCACCATAAACAGTCTATGAGATTTTAATGTAGACAATGGACTCAGATAATGATTTGACTTTTGTAATTGCCTCTATTGCTTGTTGTAAGATCTTGAAAAGGAAGAAAATGAGAATGTGGGTGTGGCAATATCTTTGTAAAAGACACTATGCAGAAGACATTCTAAACGAGCTTAAAGTGGAAGATCGATTTGGATTCAAAAACTTGCCCTGAATGTCAGAACACGATTTTAATATAGTGCTGCAAAAATACTTCCTGTTACATCAAAGAAAGACACAATTTAAGAGCAGCCATTTCATCGCAATTAAAAAAATTACAGTGCGATTGATTGACTATCATAGGACCTATGACATGATAGATGTTAAAGGAGTGGGTAATATCGTATAATTATTTTTTCCGAAGTTTTACGAACGTTAACATACATCACCAAATACGAACATTACTGACGTCAACATAGCATTAACTTTTAGCGTACGACGAGGGTGCAAAATCTATCTATTGCATTCTCGAGAACAGTTAATTAATAATTCCAGTTCTCTAAAACGCTTGGCCTTCTTTGTTTTGTCTCTGTATTCATTTGCAGACACATCCCACAAACAAGGCCTTTCCATCAGTGCATTAATTTTATTCTAGCGTATTTTCTTTCGTCCATTCCATTATTTCGAACAACTTACAGCCAACAACAAGGACAAATCTATACTAATAATAAATCTGTAGCCGAAATTTTTCTGGTAATTTTCGATTTTCCAAAAATAATTGGTCCTAACATATATAATTAATCACCCTGAAACCGAAAATCGCTTTTTTGAAATTTTTGTTTGTATGTCTGTCTGTCTGTCTGTCTGTCTGTCTGTATGTTTGTTACCTTTTCACGCGATAATGGATGAACGGATTTCGATTAAAATTGGAATATAAATTATGTTCGTTGTAACTTAGATTTTAGGCTATATGGCATTCAAAATACATTATTTAAAAGGGGGGTTATAAGGAGGCCTGAATTAAATAATTCGAAATATCTCGCTTATTATTGATTTTTGTGAAAAATGTTACATAACAAAAGTTTCTTTAAAAATAATGTACGATAAGTTTTATTCCTTGAAAAATTTTGATAGGACTGATATTTAATGAGATAAATGAGTTTTAAAATTAAAATAACTGCCATCTAAGGCCGTGTAATAAATTAAAAAACAAATGACTTCGTCTATAAGGGGCCTTGGAGAGCAACAATCGAAAGCTATGAAAGATAGCCTACAGATAATGTTTCTGTGTTTGTATGAAGTAATATCGGAAGCTAAATTAACCGATTTGTATAATTAATTATTAATTCACCATTGGAAAGTGTAGTTTCTCTAGATGGACATAATGCTATAATGTTATTACAGTAACTTCTGAGTGAATCGAGGACAGGTAAGATTAAAATAGCTTCTTATGCACAGAAAACTTGACAGGCTATTCTGTACATTCGTTTCCTGTATTTCCTAAAATAATTTTTATGACCAAATGAGTGGTCTCTGGATCAAAATGATCGCATTTTAATTATGCAAATACAATTTAAATTAAGTAACATAATAAACGATTTATCCTTATATCAAACACGAATGTTCCCTGGATCAAATGTCCTATTTTAATCATGTAATTACTTTATATTTATTTCTAACGGGTGCAGCGGAGCGCACGGGTACGGCTAGTGATAGTATAAAATAATCAAGATACGCGCCACAATATCGAAGCTTCGTTGTTGCTATGGAAACTGTACGAACTTTGCCGAACTGTACCGATGCTGCACGAGCAAATGAATTGACTTGACATGTTTTCCATTGCTGCTGGAAAACTATCAAGATATCAGTATACATAATGTTTTCAGGTCCTTCATTGCAAACTCAGCATCTCCAACCTTCCCTCTTTTCCGCCATCCTCTTCGTCTCTGCAAACGACCCATAGCCTATATCTTAACGTCTATCATCTGATACCTTCTTCTGCCCTGAACATTTTCCCCGTTCACCATTTCTTCCAGTGTCTCCTTTAGTACACATTTTTTTATTTTGTCTGTCCATTTCACACGTTCCATTATTCTCCATATCCACATTTCAAATGCATTTAATCGTTTCTCTTCGCTTCGTCGTAATGTCTATGTTTCTGCCCCATTAAATGCAACATTCCACAGAAATAACTTCACTAGCCTTTTCCTTAGTTCTTTTACAAAGTTCCGCTGAAAATGCTTATTTTTCTATTAAAAGCATGTTACTCTTCTTTTGACTTCCTGGCAGCAGCTCATGTTACTCCTCATAACCAAAGCTCGGAACTTGGGGATTTGTGTGTCGTGTGCATGAGTAAGGTTAAGGTACGATGTATACAAAGCTCACGCTGCAAGTGCTCAGGGACAGTCGTGTGTACTAAGAAAGTGGTCACATCGAATAACAGGAAGACGGATGGGGAAACTGTGTCATTTCGAAGCCAATGACATTCAGAGAATTACAGGAAAACGGTCTGTTTGAAGAATTAGAAAATACGTGTTATTCGAATGGATATTATAGAAGTTTAAAAATACATTTTTTAAACTTTAGATACAGAATTCGTCGAGGAATTCGGAGGAGATACCTTATTTGTTTTCGAATGGAGAGTTTATATTTTGAACTTACAAAATATAAACTCTCCACCTTATTAGAGGCATTCATTGAAAGACATTGCAGTCCCTTAAATTAGTAGAAAATCTGTTCATAGCCATGGATCAAGTCGTAGAGGAGCCTGCCCTAATAGTGACACACAAATTGAAAATTATTTTCGAGAAAAATTTAGGATATAGGCCTACTTATTTTTCTCAGATACGAGATCAGCTAGCAAGGCTGAAAATCGACCAGAAAACAGTGACAGTGAAAACATTCAGTGTTTTAAGTTTGCTCTCGTCACTTCATATGATGTGGAAATACATTTTTCTCGTTTCATATCATATGAAGAAGTTATGGGTTCGGAAATATTCGAATACACTGTAATAAAATGTACAGAGGAGAACAATAAAGTTGATATATTTCTCATGTTTATTTTTATTATATATTATATGCTAAAAATTACGTGTTTCAACCTACCGTAATACTATCAATATGTTCTTCCATCGGACCTGACAGTACCTCCGTGCTGGAAGCGGAAGTTTGTTGATATTGGAGACCGGTCGCTTAACCACGTGTAAAGACACAAGTCCCCAAGTTCCGAGCTTTGCTCATAACACGCCCCAACTATTTGAAGTTGTCTACTTGTTCCACTGTCTCATTTCGAAATTGGAGACAAAATATGGTGGTGACATAAGTGAATCGGTGACAAAATGTTGCAGTGGCAAAATGTAATATGTGACGAAATCACCGGGTGACGAAAGATCGGTGACGAAAATTCCGGATCCCCCGTGTATTATAGTCACTTCCAACATTTATCTACTTACGAAAAGAATGGCTTTTAAAGTGATAGGAATGTTTAGATTTGTTAGTGGTTTGTAATGATGCTCTAAGCATATTCCTTTCTTTCCATTAAAAACACTGTTAAGATCTTCACCTTACCTAAGTGAAACTCCTTTAGACACGGTACGAGTGGATGACTGCAAAACAAAATTCTGTGACGGACGTTGTAATGGCTGGTTCACAATAAACGGGGAACAGAAACGACAGCGAGAACGGAAATATTGTTAAAATAAATGTATTTAAATGTGAACATTCACAATTAACTATTAACATTTCCGTTCTCGTTGTCGTTTCCGTTCCCGGTTTATTTTGAACCAGCCTTAAGAGGACTTTGCGTGTTGTTACTACGGGATTGTGCGTGTTGCTATGTTATCACGTAAATGAGGTATTTGTTTTTCCTGTTTTCCACAAATTTACACAAATTAGTGTATAAAATGAAGTGAGGCTGCTGTCGGGAAGTGCGTCTTCTGTATAGTGTTGCGACATTATACAGTCTAAACCATGAATGAAATTGCATTGTTGAGCTTTTGGCTATAAAATATGCCAAAATCGGAGGTTGAACGAATGCGATCATTCATATGAATCGCCACAAATTGAGACAATAATTAAAAGCAGTAGAGTGGGACGAATGCGAGAATGCAGTACAAATAAAATACATTTTCTCCCTCTTCTTCAGTTCAATCAACTAGTATGATGTTTGATCCATCTGGTGTCAGTGATTCGGAATTAAAATATTGTTAACTTTAAATCGAATAAAAGTGCTCATAAACTATCTGAAAAACAATTTATAAACAATCAATTTTTTTCTTTTGTACTTATTTTTCATACCATATTTTACTCGTAGCTGTCATGACTAGGGACCGGATTTTTAATGTAATATCAAGTTGTGAAATATGTACATATTTATGTAAGAAAAATAAACTGAATATGTACCAAAATATGTAAAATCATGAAAATATTTAATATCAATATGTGGCAGGTATAGGATAGGTAAGACTGTCCAGTTGTTATTTCATAGAGCACCCGATTTTTTTTACCGCACACTTGACACATTACTATTTTTCCATCTGTAGTGAAAGCTTCGTCCATCGCAATCCATGATTTTATTTTTGTTGTTAGGGTTGAAGATACAGGGGCCAGTTTAGTTAGTTAAAAGCAGTAGATAAATTCACTTGCACTTTATAGGTACTGTAAGTACTAAAACTAGAGAACTGAGTGAAATCAATGACACAACAGTACTGCAAGTACTGTTTTACTGTACTGGATTAGGAGAAAATAAGAGATGTGGGACACATGCATTTTAGCTGCTCCCCGTAAGAAACAAAGTACGTACTAAAATCTCAAACTATAGGCATTTACATACTATTGTTTGAAAAGTGACATTCCTGTCTCATTCAGAAGGGCAGAATTATTCCAGCCGAGAACCATACTTAATAATTGCTCGGTCTACTAAATATAAAGTAAAGAGGTCAAGCAATAACCTGAAAAGCTATTTATTTTAATCTTTCAACATCTTTCCAGTTTGTTCCTTTACTTCAGCTTCTTTTCAAAAGTCGGCTACTTTATTGCGGCTCATGCCAGACTTGACACGGGTTTTCCCTGGAAGGATTAGGAAGAGGGTGGGTAAGGTTGCAAATTGCATGGGAACGGCTTGTTAAGACGTGTGCAGAACAATTATAGTTGGAGACAAATCATGTCGTCGTCGTCCGACTTCACCGTATGAAGGCAACGCTACTTTCTGAGTGATTTTTACAATACAAGGTAGTTGTATGAGAATGGTTGCCTTTTGTTCACTCATATTTATAGTGGGCGGTATGGGGTGAGTGCCTCTCTTACTTCCTGGAACTAAGAATGTTATGTTTCGTCCCGAAATATGTGCTTTCTTGCGTAGGTAAAAGGCTTTATAAATATGTGTATTTCAAATTGTAAACTTCCCCAGCAGGAGTTTTTTTTTCCTCCTTTTAGAGAAGTAAAAATGAATAAAACTCCTGAATATGTAGATTTATATAATACCAAGCCATAATATGTAATGTGGGGTAAATATGTAAAAATATGTAGTATCAAATTTTAATATATTAACGGTAATTACAAGATTCGCAAAGATTTGTTATTTATATACGGTTAGGTGGAAAGGAATATAATATGTAATTACATAAAAACCCGGTCCCTAGTCATGAACCATTTTCATCTTGCATTTTAAGGGGTATTGAGTAGAAAAATGTTAAATTTAAACCTAATGTACCTTCTATCATTGCTAAAAATTAAAAGAAGATGTACTACATATTTAGGCTTAAAAAGTAATTTTTTTCGTTCGTTACTGTATCTCCGGAGAGATTATAGGCCTAACTGCACCAGTAGGATCGCGATCCCCATATTGTCTTTATTCCTCGTATGGCCTCACGTACCTTCTGCGGACAAAGGAAATGCTCCAGAGAAATTGAACAGTTCGTTCATCTCTGCAAATAAAAAAAGAAGAGAAGAAGAAATGAAATTCTTTTTGTCCCCTTTCCTAAGAACCAGCCCGAAGTGAAATTATCTAGGTACTATGGGGTTTATTGTTGCTATTCTATCTTCTTTTATCTTCGTAGCAAAAAAATCTTACGACAATAGGGAAAAAATTGGGTTTACATTCCCCGTTTTTGTTTGTGCTCTTTCTTTGTTGATCGTAATGGAAGTAGGTGCTGAGGATTGATGGAGGTCGTTGTTAACACATTGCTGAAATTTCTCTACAATTGCGATTGTTATATTTTATTGTTGGACGATGCTGTTTGATGGCTTTTGAGTGTTGGCATTCCTTTTTCATACTTTTGCAAGGGTTGGAATTATTCATTTTGTTATACATGACATGCTAATTCTGCAAAATTGTACAATTTTTATGAAACTTTAACATCCTACTGCCAATGTTAGAAAATTGCTGTGCGTCCAAATATTTTTTATGTGTAAAGAAGCAGGTTGAGAAAATTATGATACAGTTTGTATTGTTAAAATAAATGAAATACGTTTTCAAATAATGATGAATTTATTTTCCAAAGTTGTGTTAAATTTTATCAGTAAGAAGAATGACTATTAAACAAAAATTGTTAGGTGAATAAGTAAAAGCAAGTTTATATGTGTAATTTCTTAATTTACATATATTCTAAGTTCCAACATATCAGTTCAAAATATCCATCAAGAGTTGAGAATTTATAAAGTACAGTACCTCTCAAGAGGTAATAAATTACTGCAAGTTAGAAAATTGACTAACTTGGTAAATTTCTGTCATTGTAAACATAATATAATAGCCATTCTAGCGTATCATGATAGTCCTAAAAGTATCATAAAAGCTCTAAAATGTGTATCATAATAACCCTAAAAAGTGTATCATAATCGCCTAAAAGTGTATCATAATCGCCTAAAATGTGTATCATAATCGCCCTAAAAGTGTATCATAATAACCCTAAAAGTGTATCATAGTAACCCTAAAATGTGTATCATAAACTCTTAAGAAGTGTATCATAATAGCCTTAAATGTGTATCACAATAACTCTAAAAAGTGTATCATAATTGCCTGAAATATGTATCATAATCGCCTAAAATGTGTATCATAAACCCTAAAAAGTGTATCACAATAGCCTTAAAATGTATATCGTAATAACCCTAAAAAGTGTATCACAATAGCCTTAAAAAGTATATCGTAATAGCCCTAAGAAGTGTATCACAATAGCCTTAAAATGTATGTCTTAATAACCCTAAAAAGTGTATCACAATAGCCTTAAAATGTGTATCATAGTAACCCTAAAAAGTGTATCACAATAGCCTTAAAATGTGTATCGTAGTAGCCCTAAAAAGTGTATCACAATAGCCTTAAAACGTATATCATAATAGCCTAAAAGTGTATCACAATAGCCTTAAAATGTGTATCGTAGTAGCCCTAAAAAGTGTATCACAATAGCCTTAAAACGTATATCGTAATAACCCTAAGAAGTGTATCACAATAGCCTTAAAATGTATATCGTAATAACCCTAAAAAGTGTATCGCAATAGCCTTAAAACGTATATCGTAATAGCCCTAAAAAGTGTATCACAATAGCCTTAAAATGTATATCTTAATAACCCTAAAAAGTGTATCACAATAGCCTTAAAATGTGTATCGTAATAGCCCTAAAAGTGTATCACAATAGCCTTAAAACGTATATCGTAATAACCCTAAAAAGTGTATCACAATAGCCTTAAAACGTATATCGTAATAACCCTAAAAGTGTATCATAATAGCCTTAAAACGTGTATCGTAATAACCCTAAGAAGTGTATCGCAATAGCCTTAAAATGTGTATCGTAATAACCCTAAAAGTGTATCACAATAGCCTTAAAATGTGTATCGTAATAACCCTAAAAAGTGTATCACAATAGCCTTAAAATGTGTATCGTAATAACCCTAAAAAGTGTATCACAATAGCCTTAAAATGTGTATCGTAATAACCCTAAAAAGTGTATCACAATAGCCTTAAAATGTGTATCGTAGTAACCCTAAAAAGTGTATCACAATAGCTTTAAAATGTGTATCGTAGTAGCCCTAAAAAGTGTATCACAATAGCCTTAAAACGTATATCGTAATAGCCTAAGAAGTGTATCACTGTATCACAATAGCCTTAAAATGTGTATCGTAGTAGCCCTAAAAAGTGTATCGCAATGGCCTTAAAACGTATATCGTAATACCCTAAAAAGTGTATCACAATAATCTTAAAATGTATATCGTAGTAGCCCTAAAAAGTGTATCACAATAACCTTAAAATGTATATCGTAGTAGCCCTAAAAAGTGTATCACAATAGCCTTAAAATGTATATCGTAGTAGCCTTAAAAAGTGTATCACAATAACCTGAAAATGTATATCGTAGTAGCCCTAAAAAGTGTATCACAATAACCTTAAAATGTACGTCGTAGTAGCCCTAAAAAGTGTATCACAATAGCCTTAAAATGTATATCGTAGTGGCCCTAAAAAGTGTATCACAATAGGCTTAAAATGTATATCGTAGTAGCCCTAAAAAGTGTATCACAATAGCCTTAAAATGTATATCGTAGTAGCCCTAAAAAGTGTATCACAATAGGCTTAAAATGAATATCGTAGTAGCCCTAAAAAGTGTATCACAATAGCCTTAAAATGTATATCGTAGCTGACACTATTTTCAGTAAAAGGAAAATTTAAAAAATATCCTATCTTTATTCACTCAATAGTAATAAGAAAAGTAATCTAATATCACATCGAAGTTTTTTTTTCAAAATACACGACTTCCTTTTCTTTTAATACATTTATGAGGCTAAATAATGATTTTTTTTTAAACTTTGTTCTATATTTCTCCTTAGATGTGCTGTCTGATATATATATCAGCCAGAAACTCAATCAGAGGTAGCACTTCATCTGTTAAATAGTAATTTCTGCCGCATGCAACAGCCACGTGAGAATGGATGAAATGCACATTGAAACTTGATGGCTTCATTAGCAAGTGTATCTTCCTGTTGTTTCACCACACGCATTTGCATGGGACACCGAGGATTATTCTTATTTTTTCTTGGAATGGGTAGGCGGAACTGAGCCTCACGCAGCGCCTATTTTACGCAACCGGCGCGGCGTACAGCAGTGTGCTGCGGCTGTGTGAATAGTTGAATACGTGGGGCACGATAGTGTTTTGTCGAGTATAAACTCGCGTCGCCGCCGCTCAGTCGGCCACCCACTTCGCTGCGCTGACCGTGACCACCGAGACCTCGGAGTGGACTGCGCATGCCCGCACGGCCAGCCCGAGGAGACGAGACGATCGACGATGAGAGGCAGTTGTAGTTCGGCTGCGAGCTGAGTGCCTATGTTAGGTTCCCTCTAATTTAATTTAGATAAGTTTTTCGATAGACAAATGTGTTGACTTTATATCATTAATAGTACTACTATTTTATAGCTCGAACTTATTAACTTCAAGTACGGAGAGGGAAAGCAGTGCGCTGTCAGTCTGATGTCTTGCATTATACAGAATGGATGGTAACCTCTGCACCAAAATTTAAGAGGTGATTCTACATGTTAAATATAACAAAACTTTTATTACACTTTCCCTTCAATGAAGCACCGTTAAGCAGGAAAAAATAAATAAATAAATAAATAAATAGACGGATGGACGGACGGATGGATGGATGTATAGACGGAGAGATGGATAGATGTATAGACGGAGAGATAGATAGATAGATAGATAGATAGATAGATAGATAGATAGATAGATAGATAGATAGATAGATAGATAGATAGATAGATAGATAGATAGATAGATGGATGGATGGATGGATGGATGGATGGATGGATGGATGGATGGATGGATGGATAGACGGAGAGATGGATGGATGGATGAATAGATGGATATGGATGAATAGATCAATGGATGGATAAATAGATCGATGGATGGATAGATGGATGGAGAAATATGTAGATTGATAGTTGGATGGATGGATAATTATGTGGATAGATGGATGGATAAATAGGTGGATGGATAGATAGATGAATGGATAAATAGGTGGATGGATAGATAGATGAATGGATAAATAGGTGGATAGATGAATGGATGGATGGCTGGATAAATAGGTGGATTTTTATTTTAGTAGGTTATTTTACGACGCTTTATCAACATCTGAGGTTATTTAGCGTCTGAATGAGATGAAGGTGATAATGCCGGTGAAATGAGTCCGGGGTCCAGCACCTAAAGTTACCCAGCATTTGCTCATATTTGGGTTGAGGGAAAACCCCGGAAAAAACCTCAACCAGGTAACTTGCCCCAACCGGGAATCGAACCCGGGCCACCTGGTTTCGCTGCCAGACGCGCTAACCGTTACTCCACAGGTGTGGACAAATAGGTTGATGGATGGATGGATGGATAAATAGGTGTATAGATGAATGAATGGATGGATAAATAGGTGGATAGATAGATGGATGAATAGGTGGATAGATGGATGGATGATGGATAAATAGGCGGGTAGATAGATGGATGGATAAATAGGTGGATAGATGGATGGATAAATAGGTGGATAGATAGATGGATGGATGGATAAATAGGTGTATAGATGGATGAATGGATATATATAAATAAAAATAAATAAATAAATAAGTAAATAAATTCTTTATCCAATGTTTGCAGCACTCTATTGCGGTAATGGTCCAAGAGAAATGGCTGATTGCTATACAAGCAGTTAGGTAAAAATAATCTGAACAGTTAATGTCTTGAATCTTTTTTTGCAAATTAAACCGTTTAGCCATGAATTTAAACTGAATAATAGCGAAAATCGTTTAAATAAATCTTGCAACACAGCGCACGTCGCGTGTCACCGACTAACTACAGTGTTTATCTGTTTGTAGTGTGAATAAATACATACAAAGTAGGCCTAAAGATAAAGTCAACCCCATAATCGACATTTAACGGCAGTATGGATAAGGATTGTATGTCTAATGACAGAAGGCCTAATTTTGTAAGTCTAATGACAGTTTGTCTTTGGAACCGAGTCCAATAGAACCTAGACCAATTTACAAAAATGTCTAATACTATATAGTCTAACTCGCATTGATGTCTAATATTATTGTGCCTAAATTATAACAATAATACGTCTGTTAACTGTATATTATTGTTTATTACATATAACTCAGAATTAAAGTACAGTAGGCCTAATGTTGAAATAATTGAGCAGTGAAAATCTAGATTAATCTTCATTTTCATCTTCCTGTACAACATGGAATTTCAGTCCGTACCTTATAGTGTTTAGGTGAGGGATTTGAACTTTTTCCATTGCTGGTTGTCACAATCAAAAATTAACACACAACGTTTCGAAGGGTGGTTCTCCCTTCGTCTTCAGGTGGAAGGAAGGAGAGAAAGGAAAAAATTTACTGTTGGGATCGTTACGTACAGCTATTCTGTATGACTGAATAGCTGTACGTAACGATCCCAACAGTAGGTTTTTTCCTTTCTCTCCTTCCTTCCACCTGAAGACGAAGGGAGAACCACCCTTCGAAACGTTGTCTTAATTTTTGGTTGTGACAACCAGCAATGGAAAAGTCCAAACCCCCTCACCTAAACATTAATGATCCACCATTGCTTTCCAACCCCTCATTTAGATCAACACCGTACCTTAAAGTTCTCAATGACAAATCAATTTCTCCACGATCTTTATACTTCTGGTAACGTGTTACTATTCTCTCTACTTATATTTGATTAATTTGGTACTATTTCTTTACGGGATGCTGAACTCTTCCATGTCCTGCCAGGGCAATATAGGGGAAACCTGTGTAAAACGGCCACCTTAATTTTAAGTGTTAACTTTACACAACTTTCGGTGTGCTCAAGAGTCTAAATTTAAAGGTGTGAGTTGTATATCATCCAAGGACAGTGATATGGCATTTTTAAATTTTGAAAAAAATATATAGGGAGAGTCGGGTAGTATCGGACATCGGGTAATATCGGACAGTGCGTTTCTTTCATCTACCACCATATGGTAGTACCTGATTGACATGGTTACGTTTCTCTATGCGACATCACAGAAACGTAACCATGTCAATCAGGTAATATCATCGTGTGGTAGATGAAAGAAACTCACTGTCCGATATTACCCGATGTCCGATACTACCCGACTCTCTCCTATTGTCGAAATTAAAATTTTTCAGAAGTGTAATATAATGGCCGTTTTACACTGGCATCTGTGTAAAACGGCCCAGTGTATATTATGCTAGAAAAAATATGATAGAAAACATATTCAGTTGAAAAATACATATAGTTACACGATATTATTTATTATCGTGAAAGTGGAACATGTTAATCTAATTAACTAAGATCATATAATTGAAAAGAATGCATTAATATGGTATCAATTATAACATGAATTAGGACATTTAAATTTAATAGTCTAGCGATACAAACCGCAGGTGAAATCATCGTCTGCTGCAGGATCAAGTCCAGGAAACTCTTCATGAGCCCATTTCATGCACGACATACAGCGAGCCCATCCTTCACCACTAGCTGAAATGGAGTGGATATTTTCTTGACAAAATATGCATTCAGCATCTTCCTCATCGTCCAAATTCTCTTCGCTACTTGTAATTCAATGTTCTTAGTATTCTTCTTTTCCAAAATTATTTTATGATACATGTTTCTTTTTCTAACTATTTTCTTGAACCTGGCTGCTTCAGCTTTCTCTTTTAGTTTTTCAGCACATGGCATCTAGGCTATATTCCTTTCTTCGACTCGCCGTCTCAGATTGGTTCTAGACAAATCATACATTTTGCTTGCCTTTGTAGTTCTCATTTTATTTTCCTGAACAGCTTTAATGGCTTCCCTCATATTTTCCCTGTTCCAAGAATTTCTATCAGTGTTCCTAATACGTCTACTTATAGCCTAGTTGATACTGGAAAAGAAACCGAATTATTTGTAGAAGTTCTAGTGTTTCAATGTATTAGTCAGAGATATCAGAGTAAAACCATCAAGCACGGTGCAAAAATCTTTTAAGCACTGTATAAAACGGCCACCGTGCATGGCCGTTTTACACCGAACACATGCATCTAAACAAACAAGCTTATAGCATAACACCGTCATCTTGAAGTAGTTTCGAACACATGCATGTTGAACTTTATAACCTCTGTTACATCAAGCAGTAGATAAACATTTCACGTTATGTATATTATGTATGAAATTATATCAAATAATAAGTAGATACCTTAGATCAGAACCTCCAAAAACAGTTATCATATCGAAATAATCATAAATTGTGAAGACAGCCATCCACGACTTTACAGACCACTTTCAGAAGCAGTTCTGACGTAGTGCACTACATAATCGGCAATATGGCAATGCTGCTAAGGGTATGCTTACACATGGCCGTTTTACCCAGGTAGGCCGCTTTACACTGGTCTCTCCTATATTCTAAAAACTTCCATATGAATGCATGATGAACAAAGCTCGGAACTTGGGGACTTGTGTGTCGTGTGCATGAGTAAGGTTACAGGTACAACGTACACAAAGCTCACGCTGCAAGTACTCAGGGACAGTCGTGTGTACTAAGAAAGCGGTCACATTGAATAACAGGAAGACGGTCGACGAAACTGTATCATGTCGAAGATAATTACAGGTAAACGGTATATTTCAGGAATTAGAAAATACGTGTTATTTGAAAGGCTATTATAGAAGTTTGAAAATACATTTTTAAATTTTAGGTACAGACTTTCGTGGAGGAATTCGGAGGAGATACATTATTTTCTTCGAATGGAGAGTTTACATTTTGTAAGTTGTGCCACACACAAACAGAGGCTGGAAAAGGGCATTCATTGAAAGACATTGCAGTCCCTTAAATTGGTGGAAGATTTGTCCGTAGCCATGGATGAAGTCGTAGAGGGACCTGCCCCAGTAGTGACACACAAATTGAAAATTATTTCGAGAAAAGTATTTTAAGTTTGATCCCGTCAACTCATGTGACGTGGAAATAAGTTTTCTCGTTTCAAATCATGTTTACTAACATGCAAAGAAGTTATGGGTTCGAAAATCTTCGAATGTACGTAGTCATACACTGTAATAAAATGTATAGAGCAGAACAGTAAATTTAATTTATTTCTCATATTTATTTTATTATATATATGCTATAAAATTACGTGTTTCAACCTACCATAATACTATCAATATGTTGTTCCAGACAGAAACCATTTTTATAACAAACCTGACAGTACCTCCGTACTGGAAGCGGGAGTTTGTTGACATTGAAGTCCGGTCGCTTAGCCACGTGCAAAGACACAAGTCCCCAAGTTCCGAGCTTTGATGATGAGTTATAATAATTTTTTGGAATTTCGAGTGCCATCCTTCAACACTATTTATAGTTCTTTGGAGTCCAATGAATCCATTTTCCACACTTTGTAGACTTGAATGTTATCCAAGTCCTCATTGGTGACACTAGTATTACAAGCGTCTCTGAGTGAACATATCCAGTAGATCCTATTGCTGGTTCTACTCCATCATAAGTGGTAGTCAAAATTATTATGAACAATAATTTTTATACCTTTAGGCGAATTAATATGTATGTATTCATTTTGCTAAAAATTTTCTGAAACTGACAAGATACCGGATTACTAAGGAAACGTATGTTCATTATCGTAACAATACCAACTTTTTAATAAGTATTGTTAAATTTATTTGATATTTACACCTACATTTTATTTAGAAATTTACACATTAGACGTAAATTTTACTTAGACATTAGACATTTTTCTTTTAGACCTGAGTTGTTACTGGACATTTATTAGACTTAGGCCCAGTTTCACCAACCCTTGTTAAATATTTAACATGTCGTTAAGGCAGTTTAACAGTAAACTTAACGGAAGAGATGTTTCATCAACTGTTGTTACTGCTAACATCATGTTAAACCCACTGTTAATTTAACATAGCATACTCCCGCAGTTAAATCCTTAACGTCCTGTTACAGCGTGAATCATGGTTGCCAGAGAACATATGTTACACGCCGCGTTATTATATCGAGATATATTTGCAGTGAAAACAATTAGCTATAATCACTACTTCAGCATTTTTAGTTATTCAGAATAAATATTTTCATAGATACTAAAATGATTCATATTAATATTAGCACTACATGCACAGTAAAGAGAGGTTGAACTTATTAACGCAAGCATTTCTGTGATTATGATTTCGTATTAATACTCAGATATAATTGCAGATTTTCAAAACGATATTTCTTTATTTCACTGATTTAACAGTTCACATGTAATTATGACCAATGACGTGTGAAGATATGTTAGATATATAAGATATGAAAATAATGTTAACGCTTACCATTGTAGTATTCAGCATCACAATTATTTTCATTTTTTATAGGTTCAATTTGATCCTGGATAATTGAAAGAATCTTCGTACAAATATCAACTTTGAGAGTGAAAGTACCACCGTCAGTTTTCAAATGTTCCACTGTATCTTGTGCATGACCCGTCTTAGCATTTTTTAAAATATTTTCATAACATTGATTTGTTTCATAGTTTGCGTTTTCACATCCAAATGGTGATTGAAAATATTGGGTTAAAGAGTCCATACTTGTTCCTTTTTCCTGATGTAAGTTCCATCACTACGTTTGAGTTCAATTACATTCATATAATTGCTAGATCTACTAAAATAATTATATTTCTCATATGAGGTAAACTTACTGCTCCTTACACTTTCTTTTTCTCGATTTCCGTTATAATTATGTTAGTCTTCAATACTTCCATAATGTAAAAAATAAAATTCTCCGCTGAAACAAATGACTACACCAACTAAAGGCACATTCAGTAAACTTTCATACAATCACTGCATTTGATTCCTGTTACATTACTCTTAACATCATGTTACCTAACGAAAGTACCACAAATGGTTGGTGAAACACTATTACACTAACAGGATGTTTAATTTTTAACAACACGTTAGTTAACATGCTTTTACCGTTATTTTAACGAAGTTTGGTGAAACTAGGCCCTAATGTTTTATTAGACCTACTGTCCTCTAGACCTGGGGCCTGTTTCACAATGTTTACAAGCTTTGTAAATTGTAAAGTTTGCTTGTAAATTGTAAACTTCTGTTTCACAATCTTTGTTTGTAATGTTGAACTTTACAAAGGAAATCAAATCTTTACATATTAAATTTTGCTCACTTTACAAGTATTCTGTTTCACAATGAAGCGTAATTTTACAAACGTGTAAACTTTACTTGTAAAATTAGCACATTTTCTACAATACCTCTGAGATGTGTAAAGTTTGAGATTGCAACAAATTATGAATAAATACAATAAAGAAATACTTATTAAATTAATTTTTGAGTAACTACATAATATTAAGAATTAAACTAACGCAGTTTTGATGTTATTAAGGAGTTCTAATGACTCAGACGAAGATATTAAATTTAGGCCTAATCAAACGAAGACGTATACGTAAAATTCTCCGGCTAAAAATTAATAACACGTTCGTATCATTGTATGAATTTAATGAAAGGTTTCGAATGAGTCCCGCACTATACTTCAGAATACCGCTTAAGTATTTATATACGAAGACTGTATTTAATAAATACTCGCACTTAAAAAAGAAGTTCCCTGCACCAAAAATAAATAATTCAATACTGCAATAACGACACTGCTTATGCGGTATTCTGAAGTCGTTTCGAGTCCCGTTTCGCTGAAATCTCTCCTATAAGATATGGGACATCATATCCAACATCCAAAAGGGAAGAGTGATGCCCTAACCTCAAAGCGAGAACTGTATTGTTTTATGTTGGTTGCATACTAGCTGTCAGTTCCGTGCGTTAGCAGATAAGCACGGAATTTCTAAGATATCAGTGTGCAAAAGTGCCCACAGGGTGGTTGATGTTGTTAAGAGTTAAATTCGGGGCAGGTTTTTGACCACCAAAATGTTATTTACTATAGCACAGAATTTTTATGGTGCTGCTGGGGTCACTAATGTTTGTGAGGTTATGGATGCAACATTAATAAATACTGATGGATCAACACAAAAAATGAACCTGATTTTGTAGTTAGACATCGTAATTATTTTATCAGTTTCATATCTGTACGTGGAATAAATCTGTTATTTACTTATTTGACTGAATTTGGTGCTAACTTTGGTCATTTAAGTAATACAGACGTGGACAAATTATTAGACTTTTTCTTGGAAACAATAATATAATTCGTCATATCAACTATCAGTATAATTCACAGAGTCTCTATTATTGTAAATATGATTGTTTTACATATTCTAGTATATTGTCCCAATGGTTAAGTATATTTTGTCTAGCTGTGTTGGTACTACTGGTGTTTTAATTATATACTGCAGAAGATATTCAACAGTCTGTTCTCCCATGGCCTGCAAGAACACCGGACTTGAACGAAATTGAAAATCTATTATCTATACTGAAGAAGAAAGTGAACGAAAAAAGGCTTACAACAAAACATAGACTCATTTAAGCACTGTCTGATATCTGGCAAAATGATGCTGATATTCAAGGAAAGTGTCAAACTTTGGTTTGCAGCATCCCTGACAAAATTAACGTGTTAATAAAGAATAAGGGAATGTTCACAAAATATTAGTAACGTCCAGACTCAACTTTCTGTTCCTTATTTCTGTGCAAAATACATTTTTGTTCATTATTTCTGCCGATAAATACAGCTTTGTTGCACTTATAATTAATTTAGTCTAATAATTTGTCCACGTCTGTAGACGTATTGGTATACTCGACCAATCACATCACATGAAATTCCATTGTTGCCAATATATAAAAATCTAAATACTTTTAATTTTCTTTAACAATACTCTATATTTTCTGTTGGTGAAATATGAATCAGCAAGCTTAGAATAATCTATTTTATTACAAAATTTAAACATATGTATCGATAGTAGTAAAAATACAGCGACTTTAGCTCTGCTCCTTAGCGATTTTTGTAAACTGTCGTTGGCGATATTGTGTAACCAATAATGCGTATTTGTAAATTTCTTTAGCTGATTTTTTAAAGTTCGTCAAACTTTACAAACTAATAAGCTAGCATTGTGAAACTCAATTTACAAGCATTTGTAATCTTTTACTTGTTATTTGTAAATTGTTAATTTGTAATTTGTAAGGATTGTGGAACGGGCCCCTGATGTCCTTAGACGTAATGATCTCAAACCAAATTGGGAACATTTTGTGTGCGCAACGGTGGACTGATTAATTTCAAAACAATCATTTCTTTCATCGTGACATATTTTTTGAGGTTTGCATTTTGTTTGCTTCCCGTTGTCTCTGTGCTTAATGTAGAACTGTTTTTGCATCAGTGTTGGAATAGAACCGCAGAGAGGAGTAATACAAATTCTTGAACGTGTGAGAAGTTACAAGAAATTGAAAACGGAATTAGTTGTGTAATAATGTATTTTTGAACATGTTTTAACGTATGACTCAAGGAGGTAAATAGGAAGATGCGTGAGTCATTTGTCCCAGTGACTTCGTTGTTCCATTGTCACGATGTTGAAAACTGTTCTTTCGTATCCATGACACCCAAATTAATAAGAATCAGAAACACCTGCGCTATCCTAAGAAAACCTCTCGTAAAGAGAGAGAGAGAGAGAGAGAGAGAGAGAAGATGATTCGCGACGGGGTATATGCACGGAACCGTGAATATTTCCACTCTGTGTCTATCGTTGTCACCTGCAGAATTTCTCACTTTCAAGGGGACATCACGATATAGAACCATGGTCGTGTATCAAAACATACCAAGTTACAGGGTTAGAAAATTAGATTTCAGCACATCTAAGCTGTGTAGCAGTAGCCATTAAAAATATAGTTTTTAAAGGATACAATCTTTAGATTCCTTGACTACCCAATCGTAAGGACACGGTGTAATTAGCCTACCCAAATATTTCCCACACGAGACCGCATTCTTATTTTAGAACTTTTCTTTTCGTGGAACGTCTCCATTCGACTTACATTAGTATAAAAAAATATAAGATTTGGTGGAACAATTTCTTACACTGACGTCATATTTTAGTCGTTTAGAAATGCTTACGTCATATGCGACAAACTCAATACTGTGAACGATTTCATTGCTTTAGACCAGCGGTGACCAAAGCGGGTGTCGTGATTACATCGTGTAATCACAGACATTCAAACGGGTACGAGGAGTTTCCTTTACATTGCTGTGTGTTTCATTCACGTACTGAAGGCAAGCAGTGGCGGTATCATGTCGCTCTACAAACTCTGTCTCTACAAGCAGTAAGAAGTGGTTTCGTAAAGAATGAGAAGAAGAACTTCTTGTTGTTCTGTTGGACAAAATGTAATATGTTTACTTTGCTCAACGGTTCAATTAGGAGTATATGGAAACATTAATTGCCACGCTGAATAGTGTATTATTATTATTATTATTATTATTATTATTATTATTATTATTATTATTATTATTATTATTATTACTGATATTTTTAGATATTCTCCCTAGAGGGATAAAATTATTAGGTTTTATCTCAATTTTAATCTTCTTAATGTTTAGATGAGGGTAACTATTTACAGTGAAACCTGCCTTTGCGGTCACTTCATTTAAACGGCCGTCTGACCAAAAGGCCAATTTTCTCTGGAACCAAATGGATTTTCCATAAGATCAATACAAATTCTCCCTTTATTTAGCGGCCACCTCTTGCGCCGGCCAGCGGCCGGGGTCTATTTGGATTGGAACCTGACTATAACAGTCACTGTCCAACAAAAAATCTTTTCACGGATACTGTCTGACCTATTATTTCAATGGTTACGAGGACAATAGCTAAGTGTACAGCAGTACACCCTCCATATCTTGGGGTTATTTGGTTACTGTTTTATGACTCTTTTGTCACTTTCCACTCCGACCCTCCACAGCTATAAATTCTTACTCGTTTTTAAAGGATTGAAACACGGACTTTTTCTATCGAAAATGTCACAGTATGTTTTAGGTCATTAGTTAACCATTCGAATTTTTTATATTTTTTTCTCCTCTTTCTATCTTTCTATATTCGGGCCAGCTTTTACGAATTTTTCTTCTTTTCATTCAGTTGATTCAAAGGAATTGTGAAATTAGTTTGAGAGAGAAATCATATCTAACAATAAATCTAGAGTGGTGTTAAGTTTAGAGGCGAGACGAAAAATGATTGAAGAAAGTGAGAAGGGAACATGTGCGAGAAAAATTGCAGAAATATTCAAATGTGGAACGACACAAATAAACGGTATAATTAAGAATAAAGATGAAATATTAAAAGAACGAGAGAAAAATATGCGTGGTGGCCAAAAAAGGAAGAGAGAATCTGTGTTTGGTAATGTGAATGATTTCGTTTACGAATGGTTCAAGTGTGCGAGGGAGAAGAAATTGCCAGTAAGCGGGCCTATAATTCAAGAGAAAGCTCTTGAAATTACCGAAGAACTCTATGTAAGCAATTTTTTGCTAGTAATGGGTGGTTAGAGCGGACATCACACGTCCAGCCCCTTGATCAAGGTATTATCCATTAATTTAAACTTAGGTACCGCAAGCGAGTTTTGAAAAAGCTAGTTGCAAGAATGGAAGAGGCTGACATTAATATGCACGATTGTTGTATGCGCACAGTACTAAAAAGTCAATGAAAATCAGAATTTTCATGCCGATTCATAAAAACCGCAACCTTAATCAAGCGGCCACCTGATAAAACGGCCATTTTACAAGTTAACTTCAGATGGCCGCTTTAGACAGGTTTCACTGTATTAGTTATTCATTTAATAATAATATTGTAGAAAAACTGATTCAATATTATGTGTCAACGTTCTGTTAAACGCCAGGAATTGACATAAGTCTTAAATCATAGCCAGGAAGAGAAAGATGAGATAAATAAATGTAAGGAAGTCAGCTACGTAATGGGGTGTGAAATATCTCGTGCTCTAAAGTTTTTTAATAGAACAGAATTTCTCAAAAGAGTAATGATTAAAATAACTTAAATAAGTTGTCCATAAGAAGTTTTTAATTTTGAAAAACTACGAATTTCTCGACCAAGTATCGAGAGAAGAATTTAGAAAATACCTGATTATATTCAAGAGACTGGTTAAAAAAAAGCAAGAAAAATCATATATTATTCACTGGCTCTTAATGACAGCAGTGACATTACTGATACAGCAAAGCTTGAGATTTTTATCCGCGAGATTGATCAAAATGTTAGTACAGGAACCTCCACTGGTTGTAGTTTTCATGTCAAGTACCTTTCCTCCGTCTCCTTACTTCATAGGCTGTCTGTCGCATGTAATCACTGCAGCTCGAGTTTTGGTTACCGCTGCTTTAGACACAGGGAGTCCGCATATACCTCATGTTTGAGGGTGGTATTTCTTCATAAGAGCGATTCGTATGGAAAGAGATAGACTTCACGGCCTTCGGATATGTAGTAGCCAGTGGCGATTGTTTTGTTGGTTATTAAGAAGTTGTTTAAGTGGAGTATTTCTAATTAGCGTGCTTAAAATACTTTTAGGCACGGAAATTTATTTTCAATCACACTAATTTATGGATGCGAAAATACAGGGTGATCCGTTTGGGTATGGATAAAATAAAAACACCGTAAAACAGTAACTACTGAACTTTATTTGTTGCAACTTTGTACATACAACACTGAAAGATAGGGGATTCCTCAGAGCTAAACATGACCCCTATTGCGCACCCTGCACAACTCATAACGGTGATGCAATTCAGCCCATGTCCGTTGTAACATAAGATGGGTGATATGTTGAAAATCTTGAGTAATTTTTACTCTCAGATCATCAAAGTTCCTGGATTTCTGTGAATAGACAATGTCTTTAACAAAACTCCACACGAAGAAGTCAGGAAGGGTTAGATCTGGGGAGTTTGGGGACCAGGCCAAGAGATAGCTGCTTCTTGTACTGGGTTTCCTCTGCGACCTCCTGCATGTTTTTCTTTAACACAACCTGTTTCTACAAATGTTCGATACCACAACATTATGGATTCGTATTTAGGTACATAACGCACACCATACTCACGTCGAAATTCCCTTTGAACTCTTTTAACACTCTCAAATTTAGCATACCAAAGAACACACTGTGCCCGCTGTTGATTTGTAGTAGCCATTTTAATCATCTACGATTTTTATTTGTTCTTTCAGATTATGCATTGTTGATTGTCATATATGGAAACTCCTTCTTTTAATCATAGTATAACCAGCTAGAAAATTTTCCTACTATCATAATAACTTTATAATAATAAATTAATATTATCCATTCCCAAACGGATCAGACTGTAGGCCTATATTACTTTTTGCCCGATCGTTTTTTAACAAACTTACCGACATTCTTGGTAGGCCTTGTAAGTTAAACTTACAACATACGTGCCATAAGTAAGTAACAAATTAATGAATAACACCTATCGACAAATACGAATAATAAAAAATGAATGATACCTATCGACAAAATAACAAACGGCGATCACACATGTAAAAATAAAGTATTTATTTGAATTAAAAATGATTAATAATAATAATTCATTTTTTTTACTAAGATCAGCAAAAAAATAGTGTGCAATACATTTTTGACTGAATATTTTATGACTCCTGGAACATAATCTAAAAATGTATTTCGTTTGACTAGTACATGAAATGATTAGTATAGCTAGAGAGTGTTTCATTGTTCTTGTTCACCTCAAATAACTAAAGGTACGGTCACACATCGCTACTTTTGCAGCGCAGCTTTTGTACTGCAGCTGCAAAAGTTGCGTGTCGTGTTCACACGTAAGCCAAAAGTAGCGCGCTGTACGCTATTTTTCGTGCTGCGCAACCCGAGTGCTGCAAAAGTTGCAACTGGAGGTTGCGAGTCTGTTCACACACAAGGCGCTACTTTTGCAGCCGCAGTCATGCTGCAGGTTTCCGTCTCCGTGTTGACTTCTCAATATACATTTTGTGGTTACTTATGTTCGCATTATTAAAGGCCCATTCACAATGAAAATTAAACATAACCGTAACATAAACACAGAAGTTTGCGCCCAGGCTACCAAATGGGATCATTCACAATGATTCACATAAGCATTGACATAAACATTACCGTAAGACGTTAACATGAAAGTTTGCAAAGTCCAAACTTTCATGCTTATGCTTACGTGATTTGCAAACAGAACACAATCGTGGAGCGCTGAAGTATACTACAGAATATGAGGAAATGGCGTCGTGGTTATGTTTCCATGGTTACCAAGTATGTTTGCTGTTATGTTTATGTTCCCGTCGTGAATGATGGTATGACTTCTTGATTTTACCGTAACGTTTACATTCTTAAGTTAACGCTTACGTTAGGTTTAATTTTCATTGTGAATGAGTCTTTAGAAACTCATGCGAAAGCTTCCGTATCTATTATTTGATTTTCTGTCGTATCTAGTATTCAGAAATTGGCATTATTTTTACTATAAAGCTTTTAAAAACACCTGTATACTTAAATGATAACCAACAGTATATTCACGTAATCAATGTTGGCAACCCTCCTGTTTGGAACTACGCTACGAAAAATTTAAAAAATGAATAATATCGTCAGCAATTATGCTCAGACTGTGTTGTGCATTTAATAACTGTTACAAATAATTTATTTTCATTACATTTAACATTAAAATATATCCAAACAATAAAAGTATCATTGGCACATTTAGGTGGTAACACTGGTCGCAACCGCAGCAAGTTTCAACAAAACCGATATCAAAAATGCTGCGGCTGCAACCCTGAGAACCCTGTTCACACGTCGCTACTTTTAAGCTGCGCGCAGCATGGAAAAGTAGCGGGCAGCAGGTTCGGCAGCCGCTACTTTTCGGGTTGCACCGTTGTTCACACGTCGCAGTACAAGAGTTGCGCAGTTTTTTGTACTGCATCGCTGCAAAAGTAGCGACGTGTGACCGTACCTTTATGTTTGGACAGGAATTGAAAACATTTTTTTGAAGTTATTTTACAAGAGGCTAACATAAGTATGGAGATTTGGTTCATGTAATTGCATTCGTTTCGTCTTGTCAAACATTTCCTCGTTCCTGTAAATCTCACTTTCCACACTTGTATCGCAGTATACCATTTCGATACTAAAATGAGAATCAAAAAGTCGTTATTATGAAACGACTGTCTAAAAATACATTTAATTAATACAATTTATTCAAAACATTTTTAACGTTTCATTTTGTAATTTGTTATCTCCAATTTTGGTCATACTTGTTTTACTCTTATCAAAATTGCTAACAGGAGAATTATAGAAATCATTTTTTCCTACTTTTATTTTCGTGTCTGGAAATGAATTTGATAATTAATTGGAGAATGCACTGCCAGTGGTCGGTAAGCATTGTCACGTTCTCAAATTCACAGCCAGCGGCTTATATATTTGGTCGGAGTGAATGAAGTTTCATTTTGAGACAACTACACGTCCGGAGTGCTTCCTTAAGTGTCTTTTACGACTCCGGCACTAAACCCAAAGCCATCAAATCTCTCAACTCGGGCTTGCCTCAATCGACGCGATTCTTGCCCCTCCGTGAGCTGCAGAAACAGTTCTCTGCAGTCAGTAGTAGTTTCTGATTATAAAATGAATGGAGAAGAAAGTTTATTGCTCTCTGTTTTCACACGATCTCAAGTTGTGAAATAAAAATAACCGTGAATGAAGAACATTCTTGGGCTATAATTAGGATGGTTATTATGTCAAGGTGTCGTGTAAATGAGTCAGTAGTCTCTGAATTATTTATAACGACGCCACAACAACTACATAGTCGCATAGCGTCTGTGCAATTTTTTAATAGTTAGATGGTAACCTGGTGTTATGAACTTATGAGTTCGAACCTATATTACGGGTTTTATAAAATTACTGCCGATTAACACAGTTATTTCCACATCGTACTGCTCAACATAACAGTGATTATTCCTAACATTTTGCTGTCGTCAGTCCATTCGATAACAAAGATTTTTCAAATAGTATTTTAAATAAAAAATATACATATAACGGATTTTCTTATCAATTAGGACTCGGGAGTAATTACGATTTAGTCTGAGTCGGAAGCAGTTTTAATGTAGTCTGAATCGGAAGTAGTTTTGATGTAATCTGAGTGGGAAGCAGTTTTGATGTAGTCTGATTCGGTAGCAGTCTTGATGTAGTCTGAGTCGGAAGAAGTATGATGTAGTCTGAATCGGAAGCAGTTTTGATGTAATCTGAGTCGGAAGTAATTTTGATGTAGTCCGAGTTGGAAGAAGTATGATGTAGTCTGAGTAGGAAGTAGTTTTGATGTAATCTGAGTCGGAAGCAGTTTTGATGTAATCTGAGCCACAAGGAGTTTTGATGTAATCTGAGTCAGAAGGAGTTTTGATGTAATATGTGTCGGAAGGAGTTTTGATGTAATCTGAATCGGTAGCAGTTTCGACGTAATCTGAGTCGGAAACAGTTTTGATGTAATCTTAGTCGGAAGCAGTTTTGATGTAATCTGATTCGGTAGCAATCTTGATGTATTCTGATTCGGAAGAAGTAGGATGTAGTCTGAGTAGGAAGCAGTTTTGATGTAGTCTGAGTCGGAAGCAGTTTTGATGTAATCTGAATCGGAAGCAGTTTTGATGTAATCTGAGTCGGAAGCAGTTTTGATGTAATCTGAGTCGGAAGCAGTTTTGATGTAATCTGAGTCGGAATCAGTTTTGATGTAATCTATCGGAAGCAGTTTTGATGCAATGATGAGTCGGAAGCAGTTTTGATGTAATCTGAGTCGGAACCAGTTTTTATGTAACCTGAGTCGGAAGCAGTTTTGATGTCGTCTGAGTCGGAAGCAGTTTTTATGTAATCTGAGTCGGAAGCAGTTTTTATGTAATCTGAGTCGGAAGCAGTTTTTGATGTAATCTGAATCGGAAGCAGTTCCGATGTAATGAGTCAGAAGCAGTTTTTATGTAATCTGAATCGGAAGAAGTATGATGTAGTCTGAGTCGGAAGCAGTTTGATGTAATCTGAGTCGGAAGCAGTTTTGATGTAATCTGAGTCGGAAGCAGTTTTGATGTAATCTGAGTCGGAAGCAGTTTTGATGTAATCTGAGTCGGAAGCAGTTTTGATGTAACCTGAGTCGGAAGCAGTTTTGATATAATCTGAGTCGGAAACAGTTTTGATGTAGTTTGAATCGGTAGCAGTTTTGATGTAATCTGAGTCGGAAGCAGTTTTGATGTAATATGAGTCGGAAGCAGGTTTGATGTAATTTGAGTCGGAAGCAGTTTTGATGTAATCTGAGTCGGAAGCAGTTTTGATGTAATCTGAGTCGGAAGTAGTTTTGATGTAGTCTGATTCGGTAGCAATCTTGATGTAGTCTGAGTCGGAAGCAGTTTTGATGTAATCTGAGTCGGAATCAGTTTGATGTAATCTGAGTCGGAAGCACTTTTGATGTAATCCGAGTCGGAAGCAGTTTTGATGTAATCTGAGTCGGAAGCAGTTTTAATGTAGTCTGAATCGGAAGTAGTTTTGATGTAATCTGAGTCGGAAGCAGTTGTAATGTAGTCTGAATCGGAAGTAGGTTTGATGTAATCTGAGTCGGAAGTAGTTTTGATGTAGTATGATTCGGTAGCAATCTTGATATATTCAGAGTCGGAAGAAGTATGATGTCTGAGTAGGAAGCAGTTTTGATGTAATCTGAGTCGGAAGCAGTTTTGATGTAATCTGAGTCGGAAGCAGTTTTGATGTAATCTGAGTCGGAAGCAGTTTTGATGTAATCTGAGTCGGAAGCAGTTTTGATGTAATCTGAGTCGGAAGCAGTTTTGATGTAATCTGAGTCGGAAGCAGTTTTATAATAATATAGTCTGAATCGGAAGTAGGTTTGATGTAATCTGAATCGGAAGTAGTTTTGATGTAATCTGATTCGGTAGCAATCTTGATGTATTCTGATTCGGAAGAAGTATGATGTAGTCTGAGTAGGAAGTAGTTTTGATATAATCTGAGTCGGAAGCAGTTTTGATGTAATCTGAGTCGGAAGCAGTTTTGATGTAACCTGAGTCGGAAGCAGTTTTGATGTAATCTGAGTCGGAAGCAGTTTTGATGTAATCTGAGTCGGAAGCAGTTTTGATGTAATCTGAGTCGGAAGCAGTTTTGATGTAATCTGAGTCGGAAGCAGTTTTGATGTTTTTTTTGAGTTGGAAGCAGTGTTGTTATAGTCTGAGTTGAAAGCAATTTTGATGCACTCTGATTCGGAACTAGTTTCGATGTGGTCTTCAGTCAGAAGTAGTTTTGATGTAGTCTGATTTGGAAGCGGTTTTGATGTAGTCTTGAGTCGGTAGCAGTTTTGGTGTAGTCTGAGTCTGAAGAGTTTTGATGTAGTCTTGAGTTGAAAGCAGTCTGAATCGGTAGCAGTTTTGATGTAGTCTGAGTTGGAAGTATTTTTGATGTAGTCTCAGTCTGAGGTAGATTGATGTCTTGAATTGGAAGCAGTTTTGATGTAGACTTGATTCGGAAGAAATTTTGATGGCCTTGAATCTGAAGTGAGTTTGGTATAGTCTTGAGTGGAAAGCAATTTTTAATGTCTTGAATCTGAAGGTATTTTAATGTAATCTTAGTCGGAAGCAGTTTTGATTTAGGCTTGAGTCTGAATTTATTTCAATGCAGTCTGAGTGGGAAAACTTTTAAATAGTCTATGTCTGAAGCAATTTTGTTGCAATCAAAATCGAAAATATCTTAAACGGTTTTGGAAGCAATTTTCGGTGAAGTCGGAAACAATTTTGGAAGAGGTAAAAATGTGTAGACTCCGACTTGGTTGGTATTCGTCTTATAGTTTGGGAGAACCTTGAAGAAAATCCTATCAGACAGGATTTGGATCCAAGCCCAGGCATAGCATGGGCACGAATATTTCTCACTAATCACTAGACCACACCGGTCACCCTGAACTAATTTTATTGTTCTCTGTAATACATTATAGTGTGGTGCTGCAGAAATCATGTAAGACAGTGAAGCTTTTTGTAACATTTTTAGACCACTAATCATAGTTGCTGTGGTGATGGTATATATGTTTGAAATACGTTGAATTGCTCTTTATAATTCTTATAACCTACATGTTCAGCAGCTTTTTATTACACTATTATCAGATGGATAACTACCGTACAGCAATAACTTGGCAAGGCTTGGCGTTATTGCTGCCTATTATGATGTCTGGTTTACTAGCTTTACTTTTTCTGTCTTTATTGTAAAATTTCACAGTTCAGTGATGTTATTTTGTCATGCAGATTATAGTACACAGCTACTGTTTGTGCCATTTCCTTGCATATTTCATAATTATAATTAATTTGCATGCATTGGTAAGCAAGATATTCACTTGATGCTAATCTAGGATATCCTGATACCAGAGCTGCAGTAATTATTAAACCCTTGTTGAATCTTTCGTACACTACTTTTAACACTTGAATAGAAATAATTGATTAAATGGCGATCTTACTCGTATTAATTATGAAAGCATGTGCGGCTTACAGCTGCTTCGGTGCTACTTGACACCATCCTCAGAGCCTTCTGTGTCTCGGCGTCATCTCAACTTCGCTGCCTGTTGTGTGGTTGCGTTCGTGTGATGAAGAGTTGAGTAAAATAGTGTGTGTGTTCTGAAATTGATCTGTGTGTTGAGAATTTGATTAGGGTGTGTTTTAATGTGTTTGTATATTTCATATTGTTCTAGTGTGTTAAGTTTTTGGTTTTTGGGTTGTATGTGTAGGATTTCCATGTCTGTATTTATGTTATTGTATGTGTGGTTGGCATTAGTTATGTGTTCGGCATATGTAGATGTATTGTGTCCTCTGGTCATTGCCTTAATGTGTTCTTTGTATCGAGTTTGGAATGATCTGCCTGTCTGTCCAAAACACAAAACACACACAAGATCGCATCCTCATTCAGAAAACAGAAATACAACATAGCATACAGAACAGAAAAAACACTACAAAGACAACTTAACACACAAACAACATAAACAAATAAATACAACCACACAGGCGTATACAAACTCACATGCAATAGTTGCGACAATTTCTACATTGGACAGACAGGCAGATCATTCCAAACTCAATATAAAGAACACATTAAAGCAATAACCAGAGGACACAATACATCTACATATGCCGAACACATAAGTAATGCCAACCACACATACAATAACATAAATACAGACATGGAAATCCTACACATACAACCCAAAAACCAAAAACTCAACACACTAGAACAATATGAAATATACAAACACATTAAAACACACCCTAATCAAATTCTCAACACACAGATCAATTTCAGAACACACACACTATTTTACTCAACTCTTCATCACACGAACGCACCCACACAACAGGCAGCGAAGTTGAGATGACGCCGAGACACAGAAGGCTCTGAGGCTGGTGTCAAGTAGCACCGAAGCAGCTGTAAGCCGCACATGCTTACATAATTAACACGAGTAAGATCGCCATTTAATCAATTATTTAATTATTCAACTTCTGTTTCTTCCTTTCATTAAACACCTAAGTCGAAACGTTGCAGGTTCTATTCCTGAAGGTGTCATTGATTTTCTCCGTTGAACTATTCCTACATTTTCATTGACCAGAAATGAAGAATGTTCGTATTTTTTTTCAAATACGAACAGTTAGGCCTAATATATTATGTATTGGTGGAAGACAAGGCATGATTTTTTAAACGTGAAGCGGTTTTCTACGTACCACTCGAAAGAGAAACTGTAACAAAAATTACACTATTCCTGCCTCCGGCGTAGCTCAGTCAGCTGAAGCGCTTGCCTGCTGATCCGGAGTTGCGCTCGGGCGTGGGTTTGATTACAGTCCAATGAACGAAATGTGCCAGCATCATCTTCGTCTTAAGTAGCAGCATTTTATTGTGGTTTTCAATCCCTCTCAAGCAGGAGTTGCTGCTTCAAGCCATTAGTATTAAATTAAAATGCTGCGAGTATCAAGACAGAAATGAAAAGAAATGTCAAACTTTAATTTCAAATCTGAAACATTCTTGCACTGGCAACTATGCTTACAATAACAATGTCGCAGTTGTAGGAATTCGACGAGTCTTCTGTCAATTTTATTTATTCATTTACATATTAATTAATTAATTTATTTATTTATTTATTTATTTATTTATGTACTCATTAATTCATTTGCTGATTTATTTACTTTTTACTTATTAACTCATTTATTTATTTATTTACTTATTTACTTACTCGCTAATGCACACATTCATTAGTTATTTATTTACTTATTCACTCATTGATTTCTTTACTTATTAACTGATTCATTTATTTATTGATTTATTTACTTAATTACTTACTCGCTCATTCACTCATTCATTTACTGATTTATTTATTTATACACTTATTCATTTACTGATTTATTTACTTATTCACTCATTCATTCATTTATTGATTTATTTACTCATTCATTAATTTACTGATTTATTTACTTATTTAGTTATTTATTCCCTCATTCGCTCATTCATTTACTGATTTATATACTATTTACTCATTCATTCATTTACTGTTTTATTTACTTACTAGCCGTACCCGTGCGCTCCGCTGCACCCGTTAGAAATAAATATAAAGTAATTACATAATTAAAATAGGACATTTGATCCAGGGAAGATTCGTGTTTGATAGAAGGATAAATCGTTTAATATGTTACTTAATTTAAATTGTATTTAAATAATTAAAATGCGATCATTTTGGTCCAGAGACCACTCATTTGGTGCAATGACAATTCCTTTAACATGTTTCTTAATTTTTATTACATGCATCCATACTTTAATGAAGACTGATATATCATTTAGATTTAATGTTTATACTTTATATTACTTGCTATATGTTTCCATTGAATTATGATAATAACTTAATTTTAACCTTTGTTTTCTACGTATTCAGTAAATGGCGCTTGGGCCACTATGGTTCTGAACCCTTCAAATAACTTATATTATATATTATATTATATTATATTATATTATATTATATTATATTATATTATATTATATTATATTATATTATATTATATTATATTATATTATATAAAAAATGTGTTGATAAGTAAGTTTTTAATTTGTTATGGGGGCTCTTGAATCTCAGGAGGAACAAATTTTATTTTACAACAGCGCAACATAATTTGCTTGGCTCATTACCCAATTTTTTTGCATTGCATTTAATGCATTATGTATTTTATGTATTTTAACAGGATTCAATTGAGCATAGTTAAAATTTGGATTATAAAATAATGGAATGCTAAGCTAACATATTATTACTGCATACTTAATCAGTACACTCTTGTGGTTCGTTAATTTTCTGAGATAAACATTATTTAAGAAATACAGGAAACGAATACACAGAATAGCCTATCAAGTTGTTTGTGCATAAGAAGCTATTTTAATCTTACCTGTCCTCAATTCACTCCGAAGTTACTGTAAAAACATTATAGCATTATGTCCATATAGAGAAACTACACTTTCCAATGGTGAAATAATAATTAATTACAAAAATCGGTTAATTTAGCTTCCGATATTACTTCATACAAACACAGAAACATTCTCTGATTGATTAATAGCTTTCGATTGTTGTTGACCAAGGCCCCTTATAGACGAATTCATTTGTTTATTTCATTACACCGCCTTAGATGGTAGTTATTTTAATTTTGAAACTCATTTATCTCATTACATATCAGTCCTATCAAAATTTTTCAAAGAATAGAACTTATCGGAAATGATTTTTAAAGAAATTTTTGTTATGTAACATTTTTCACAAAAATCAATAATAAGCGAGATATTTCGATTTGTTTAATTCAGACTCCCTTATAACCTCCCTTTTAAATAATGTATTTTTAAATGCCATATAGCCTAAAATCTAAGTTACAACGAACTTAATTTATATTCCAATTTTCATCGAAATCGGTTCAGCCATTATCGCGTGAAAAGGTAACAAACAGACAGACAGACAGAAATAGACATACAAACAAAAATTTCAAAAAAGCGATTTTCGGTTTCAGGGTGGTTAATTATATATGTTAGGACCAATTATTTTTGGAAAATCGAAAATTACCAGAAAAAATTCGGCTACAGATTTATTATTAGGCCTAGTATAGATTTACTCATTCATTTACTGATTTATTTTCTTATTTACTCATTAATTCGTTTACTGATTTTTTTACTTGTTTACTTATTCGCTCATTTACTCGTTCATTTACTGATTTATTTACTTATTTATTCATTCATTTACTGATTTATTTACTTACATATTTATTTATTTGTTCATTCACTCATTCATTTACTGATTTATTTACTTACTAGCTGTACCCGTGCGTTCCGCTGCACTTATTAGAAATAAATATAAAGTAATTACATAATTAAAATAGAATATTGGGTCCAGGGAACATTCGTGTTTGATAGAAGAATAAATCGTTTAATATGCTACTTAATTTAAATTCTATTTAAATAATTAAAATGCTATCATTTTGGTCCAGAGACCACTCATTTGGTGCAAAGATAATTCGTTTTACATTTTTATAAATTAGTCTTGAATGCATCCTTTAATACATCACTCCAAATTAATAGAGTTGATTGTGTACGAAGATCATTTTTATGTTAACCTTATTGTACATTTTTTTTTTTAAGTTTATTTTATTCACGCCTTAACATCTGTGGTCATGTCGCGTGTTTAGAATGTGGGTATATCAGCAGACCGTTTTTACTCTTGTTGAGTTCCTGTTTCTATTGTGTGTTGTAGATGGCTTGTGTTCATGTAACTGATTATAGACTTTGATTAATGTTTTTGGTATTGGTAATTGAGGCGGTGATGAATAATGGCATGTATCTTTCCAATCCGGCATTTGCCTTTATGACTAAGGGAAATCATGAAAAACCCCAGTCAGATTGGTGGGCCACGGGGTTTGAACCCGGGACCCCCGAATGCGTATCTCAAATGCTATCGCCTGAGCCAACTCGCTCGGTTGTATATCATTGTTATGCAAATAAAAAAATGAGGTACCCTACATAAATATTATTTTAAGAAACACAGGAAACGAATATGGGTAAATTATGAGCGTAGGAACGCCATTTCATGACACCTTTTAAAATAACTCAGCTCAGATCTCTATGGTAAAATGAGTGTAGAGTGGACCAAATAAAGTTGCAATAATCAAGTTATACAATATTTCTACAGAATATCAAGTTTTCTGTGCTTACAGATTTCTTTTCATCTTACCTCAGTTCTCATTTGTAGCATTACATCCATCTAGAAGAAACTACAAATTTCAAATAGTGAAGGTTAATTAGCTTCTGAGATTATTCATACAAACACACAAAATATTCTCTATATAGCCTATTAATATTGATAAACGTCAAGGCCGCCTTAAATAGACGGAGTCATTTGTTTTGATTTCATTGTAGCCATTGTCGTCGTTTCTGCAATAACTCCTATGTGACATACCGATTTTCAGATTTTTGCTCTATTAAATAACTTAAATATTGATGCAGCAAATAATACAACTTAATTATATTTCTTTCTTTCGAAAATGTAACAATTTACGATCTCCTATGCACTACTGCCATAGAATGAATAAATTTATTTTTCTTCCTACTAAAAAATGTAATATATTGCACATAGAAGTTACGGAACAACGACACTATAATCTGAGGCGGCGGTGGAAATGTATTGTATTGTTATTTTAAAACTTTTGTATATCCTTAAATATCAGTCCTATCAAACTTTTTCCCGGATAAAACTTATCGGAAATCATTTTTAAAGAAACTTTTGTTATGTAACATTTTTCACAAAAATCAATAATAAGCGAGATATTTCGGTTTATTTAATTCAGGCCGCCTTATAACCCCCCTTTTAAATAAAGTATTTTGAATGCCATATAGCCTAAAATCTAAGTTACAACGAACTTAATTTATATTCCAATTTTCATCGAAATCCGTTCAGCCATTATCGTGTGAAAAGGTAACAAACATCCAGACAGACAGACAGACAGACTTGAACAGACAGACAGACTTAAAAACAAAAATGTCAAAAAAGCGATTTTCGGTTTCAGGATGATTAATTATACATGTTAACACCAATTATTTTTAGAAAAGCGAAAATTACCAGAAAAATTTCGCTTACAGATTTATTATTAGTACAGATAGATTGGCTCATTCACTCATTCATTTACTGATTTATTTACGTATTCATTCATTCATTCGTTCGTTCGTTCACGTAGTCGGTATAGCGCCGGCCTTCCGTGCTCGAGGTTGCCCAGGTATGGCATGTCAGTGTGTTTAAATGCGACAGGCTCATGTCAGTAGATATAATGACATGTAAAAGAACTCCTGCGGGACAAAATTCCGGCACACCTGCGACGCTGATATAACCTCTTCAGTTGTGAGCGCCGTTAAATAAACCATGATTTAAAATTTTACATTCATTCATTCTTAGATACTGAAAAAGCTTTCACTAATGTTTCTAAATTCATTACTTTCAGAATCTCAGTGTTCTTACGGTCTTACTAATAAAAACTCTATATACAGACGTTTAACTGTCTTATACTTATACAATGAGTACCTCGTTTATAAGCCGTGTGTAAATTCCTTACTACATACGTCGTGTATAACAGTATAACTGTTACACAGCTACATCATAGTTTCGTCATTACTTCGTTACGAAAGGTAATAGAATATCTGAGGTTCTCTATTGCATCCGGCAGAGCGCTCTAGTGTGGCGTGTTAAATATCGATAGTACAACTGGCTCTAATCGATTACCACACTACATTTTGGTCAAAGAGTACAAGCTACAGCAATATTATTCTAATAATTCTATGATCTTTGGTTTGTTCTTCTGTGGTTACAAGGTAACCATCATCATAAAATGACAGTCGATACGAACAGCTGTTAAAGGGGCGGCCATTTTTTCGCTATATACAACGCTTAAAGAAGGGGTTTCGTGTATATAACTACTGCAAAGCAATTCCCATTGTATAGTTACAGCCTATTTATACGTCCATAGCTTATTCACGGTTTATTAGTAACGTTTTCTGTCTCAACTCTGCATAAGTCTCGTATAAAAACTATACACGGTTTATTTGTAAGACTGTTAGTATATAAGTTAATTATAGTTCTGTAGGGTCCAGTGAAAACTGTAAGTATACTCGTATACCTATGCACTTATAGTATGTAAGTAGGCCTATAGATACGCCAGTTATCGTTTCATTTTAGCCCCGTCTCCAGTTGCAGACTTCTAGGTTGCGCCCCCTAATTGGTAAAGGCGCATGGACGTGAAAAGTGCGTGTTGAAGTGCTTTGATCCTGCAGATGAGAGGCGTCTGTTTTTCAAACACCTCCGAGGCCTCCACCTTATTACAGACCGCAGAGCAACAAGGCTGTTCCCAGGAGACAAGTGTAAGCCGGCGTACCGTGACTCTGACGTCATCGCCATTGCAGGGCGCGGCCCCGTCCTTGAAGAGAAATTGTGATCTTTTCGCAGTGATGGTAATCATCATCATATTCTAACGTTGCAGTTCGCGAATAGAAATGTGAGAGACTGTCAGGGAAAGAAGAGCATTGTAGTAGGACTCCATCGGAATCTTAATACATGCAGGCTGAATCGACAGATGGCACCACACAACTGAATCACGATATTTACTGAAGCACGTCTGTTCCATCTTCAGAAAAATAATTCCCACTATAGCAACGGTAAGGCACAATAAGCCTACTACAAAAAGAAGAAAGTAACACAGATTCATACAATCCCTGTAATTCTGTGAAACGTCTATGCTGTCCGTTCTGTGTTATTGCGATCTACGGAATTTTAAGGAATTGGTTCTTATAAACAAATATTACGATGAAAGAGTAGTGGATCGGCACCGGGATTTGAACCCGGGTTTTCAGCTGTACGTGCTGATGCTTTATCCACTAAGCCACAGCGGCTTCCCATCCCGGTGTCGGATCGAATCCTCTCAGTTTAAGTTGCACCTCTTGGGTTCCCTCTGGTGACCGCCCTCTGTACTACGTCATAGATGTCTATGAACGTAGGACTAATGTCCACGTATGTGCCGAGGTGCACTCGTTATAAGTGACTGGTTGGCCGGGATCCGACGGAATAAGCGCCGTCTTAAATCACAAGTGATTTACGCATATCATGTATATTATTTTAATGTATCGAAGTACATGATGTTTCCATGCAGATATTCTGCGTCATCGTACGATGAAAGAGTAGTGGAACGGAAAACCCGGGTTCAAATCCCGGTGCCGGAGAGAATTTTTTGTCCGTTCCACTACTCTTTCATCGTACGATGACGCAGAATATCTGCATGGAAACATCATATCAGCCGTTCAGAGCAGAAGTGGTGTAAGTCAATTTTGACTTACACCACATTTGCTCTGAAGGCTCGCATAAACTAGGCTAATGATTCGGTCGTTATTATACAAATTTAAATGACATGAATATATATTTTGCCTGTAAATGTATATACGAAGAACAGAGAGATTGAGAGAGAGAGAAAAAAACAAAGAGAAAGTAGGAATTGTATTTTGTATATTATTTATTTGAGCCGTTCAGAGCAAAAGTGGTGTAAGTCAAAATTGACTTACACCACTTCTGCTCTGAACGGCTCATATGTACTTCGGTACATTAAAATACTGTAATATTTACAATATTACATCAATATTTGAGACTTGCAGTTTCAAAGGCGTGAGGTAATGCATATACAGCAGGTAAAGAACCAGATATCTTACATGCCAAAGTCCACACCTGTGGCGTAACGGTCAGCGCGTCTGGCCGCGAAACCAGGTGGTCCGGGTTCGAATCCCGGTCGGGGCAAGTTATCTGGTTGAGGTTTTTTCCGGGGTTTTCCCTCAACCCAACACGAGCAAATGCTGGGTAACTTTCGGTGCTGGACCCCGGACTCATTTCACCGGCATTATCACCTTCATATCATTCAGACGCTAAATAACATACATGTTGATACAGCGTCGTAAAATAACAAGAAAATAAAAATAAATACATTCCAAATCCTGGATTGAAATGGTGTCAAAATGCTGATACTTGTAGATAAGATCGAGCAGAACTTGGGAAACACCCTGTCTGCTCTGCAAATGAAGGTTAAAGACACGCCACTGCGCTGGAAATGGAACAACAGTTCGCATGCATTAAATCAATCTCTGTGTAACAGCGACAGCTCCATGATCCGCGTCCTTCAATATCTCGGCCGTCAATCATGTTACAACACATTAAGAGCAGGAGAAAAATAATGCAAGGCCCCCAAACACACCGCAATGCTTGCGTAAAATCTAATTACGTGCTTTATTCCGAACTCTATTGGCGTCCAGGTGGTACAATTACGATTTCATGCAGTGAACAACACTTTTCAATCAATGTTCGGACAGACGCTTTTCCTGCCTAACTACAACTGAATCTGTATTTGATGTGGTTGGCACATTTCAATACCTTAGAAGCACAAACATTGAAAATGGAGTCCAGGGAAAAATAAGAATAAATCAACGAACAGCAACATTACTTTGTACTCAATATATGAAAAGCACAATTAATTTGCAGGAAATCAAAATTGCATATTTATGTTAGTTTTAAAATTATTCCAATCATATTTTAGTAACAGAAGGCAAATGACCAAAATTGAAGATCAATTTAGTGAATAAAATATATTGATATAGGTGTACCGCAAGTAACAATTTTGGGACCCATTTTTTTCTAATATATGTTAATGATCTGCTAAATATAAATTTAGAAAAAATTAATGGATCTATATATTCATATGCGGATGATACAGTAGTTATTTTCAGTGGTTTTTCTTGACAAGAAGCATATAGAAATGCTAATATAGGTGCTAATATTGTTAAAAATGGCTTAATTCCAACTTCCTTTCTTTAAATATATCTAAATCAACTTTAGTTCCTTTTTCGTTAACAGCTGCCAGTATTCAAAATTTAAAATTTAGCGATGAATATAGACTAATAATACACAGTGAAAATTGTTTAGATCCCAAAAATTGTAAATGTCCACCATTGAAAGAAGCCACGTATGTCAAATATCTGGGTATCATTATTGATCAGAATTTAAAATGGCCTCATCACATTACTTATCTTTGTAAGAGGCTTCGTAAAACAGTTTATAAATTCGTTAATCTTCGATGCTACTTACCCATTAGAGTTCTACGAAATGTTTATTTGGCCATTATTCAGTCTATCATTCAATATGGTATAATTGTTTGTCCGTTAAATTTACTACAAAAACGAATAATTAAAATTTGTTTGAAGAAACGTTTCGATTATCCAACTAAATTAATTTATTCTGAATTTAATGTATTTAATATTGAACAAATTTATAAGTATACCCTCTTAAAATTTTATCATAAAAATCGTAATAAGTTTGTATTACAGACACATAATTATGACACAAGACGAAATATTAAGTCAACATTAGTAGAACCTAAATGTCTCACATCTGCTGGTCTAAGTATAGCATTAATTTTGGCCCTCGGTTGTACAATGCTTTAACTAAATTACACCCAGAACTTCTAACATGTAACCCACTAACATATAACAAGAAAATTAGAAACGTGTTAATATCTTCAATTTGATTAAATAAATTTATACCTATGTGTATGAATTAATAAACCAATATTATATTTGTATTCTAAAATTTTGAAAAAAAAAATTAATCAATATATATATTTGTATTCTAAAATTTTGAAAAAAAAATATATATATATATATTCCTACTTTTCACATGCGATATTATTCTTCTCTAGTGTTAATATTATATTATATAATTCAATTGCCGCTGTAATTTAAAAATTTAAATTTTAGTTCCTATTTTATTTTACTTATTTATTTTATATTATTATTTTTTATTTTCTATATTTCTTATATTAATATTGTATTATATAATTTCTGTAACTGTGATTTTAATTCTATTTCCTATTTTATTTTTTTATTTTATTTTATTCTCTTATAGGCTATTAATATTATATCTGAACTGCGACCGAACACGAGCGCTGCTCATTCGGTCTCAAATTTTGTTAATACTACTGTATCTCCTTTTTTATATTTTTGTATTATTTTATTTCTATTTCTCTTGTTTGTTTATAATTATATTCTTTATTCTGTATATTTAAATTTAAATAAATAAATAAAATAAATAAAATAAATAAAGAATAATAAAAGTATTTAGTCCGTTACACCTATAATATTAATTCTCCATAGTAATTAAACAACTTTTGTTTGAAACAATTTTTTTCATTTGGCACCTAAGAAAAAATGTATTTTCTGTGAGCAAATAAATAGTACATTCTGTATGTTACATGCGTAAGTGAATCTCGGAAACAGAAGTCGATTATCACATTTGTATTGCAATGTGCTATTTTGTCTCGTTACTGGTAACGTTAAAATAATCAGCAGGGCTTAACAAGGTCGGCTCGTGTCTGTTTACAATCAGCCTGTTACCAAGCTTTGCACGGAGTTTGCGTAAAGAACGACCAACACCTACAGTATAAGTGAGATTGCGTGCCGAGCCTGGCATTTCCTTGTACCAGCTACATGCCTTCGTTTATCGCATTCTTAGTGTGACATAGGCCTTGGGAATTCTATCTCAGGGGTGTGCAATCAGATGACCGACTGTGGAACTGGACAAGTTGACTGAAACTAAGGTTAGCAGCATGTTACTCCATTACGTTTTCGTTCATTTGTATTTTGGTCCTAATTTTACGTTTGCCTAGCTATATGTTTGTCCTGCATCAAATTTTGTCCACAAATCTTTCGTCCATGCCAGCTATGGGGACTATCAGCACAGTAGGAAGGGAAAGTGTCCTTTTTTTATTGGGTTATTTTACGACGCTGTATCAACATCTAGGTTATTTAGCGTCTGAATGATATGAAGGTGATAATGTCGGTGAAATGAGTCCGGGGTCCAGCACCGAAAGTTACCCAGCATTTGCTCGTATTGAGTTGAGGGAAAACCCCGGAAAAAACCTCAACCAGGTAACTTGCCCCAACCGAGATTCGAACCCGGGCCACCTGGTTTCGCAGCCAGACGCGCTGACCATTACTCCACAGGTGTGGTCTGGAACGTGTCCTGCTCACCCCACATTCGTTTGATTGGCAGGCGAGGGGTAACGCAGTTGTTTTGCTATAATCTTTTCGCTGTAAGAAAAATCCTAATATAAACAATAGCACGTGACTGAAGTGAGGCTTCATTGGCCACTGTTTGGCGCCATAGATTCTCAGTGCATGTTCCCGCCTACTTTTGTACATTCTGTTTCATGTTAAACATTTCCCGTTACTCGTCAAGCAGTGGCGGTTCCTCGGGGGAGGGAAGGGAGGAACGTCCTCCTCACATTTTCTTCTTTTGAAAGTAAATACCAAATAAAATATGTGCTTTGAAATTCGAGGAAGATTCGATAATTTTTAAGTTCACAGCTATAAGAAAAACTCGGTTGATCGAGTTTTAAACGACGCGCGCTTATGTGCTGTAGAAAAATGTGAGGAAGATGCGAGATTGTCTGTGTAGAGGAAAGGCACTCCATTCCTCCTCTACTGCAGTTAACACACATAGACAACAGCGCACTAGCGGCCAGAGAAAGAAGCAGAGTTTTAAAGCAAGTAAATGAACGGAGAGTGAGGAGATCCTCCTCTGGGAGGGAAATAGAAACCGACTGGTCGTGCAGCAAGCTCGCTACCGCTCTAATGATGCTGCATTCAACCGGACTATAACACATCTAGGAGGAGACACAACAAAAGCAGTTTTAACGCAACGCTATGAAAGACACCATGTAAACTTTTTTTAAAATTATAAATCAAAAATATTATTCATTGCACTTTATATAGGCTACTATTCATGGTTTGAAACTTTCGTGGATATTTGAAAGTTAAAGTCGGGTTTATGTAAAACAAAGAGGAAGTAGTTTTACGTAGTTGGCCCCTGAAATTCACTTCTATTCATTGTTTACTAGACAGGGCAACAGCCAAGTTGTCAGTTTTATACAAATATATTTGAAACTGAAAGTAGGTACTCCAAACTACATCATTTTAACATAAAAAATTAATCGGCCACCGGCAGCTTTGAACAATAATGATAGTATGACTTTACAAGAACTGACATTCTTCAAAAGCATGTGATACTGAACTTGTAAAATGTACATGTGGCAACACAGATCACGTGGGTGGGTGCAGTGTTCTCGCTTTCCTCAGATTATTTCCCATTTCCATTTCCGTAAAACGGTTCCGGTTACGAGTTAGTAGCTAGTCTCTTCCAACACGTGTGATGCTGTAGTGTGCTCGAAAAATGCTACGAGGTTGTGAATTTCCTTGTAATTGTTAATTTGTGCAATTATTCAACAATGAATGGAAGTGAAAACATAATATATTTTGGACAATTTAGGAAACTCAGTTTACAAGAACAGATTATTGCTATACAGAAGGGAAGGCCAACCCCAACACAACCTGGTCTCACATGTATGCATGTAGGCTAATTTGTAGCATGTTTCATTCAAGAAGATGTCATTTAGTGCTGTTAATTTCTTTCCTCCTCTTAAGAAATATGCAGGAGCCGCCACTGTCGTCAAGTAGGCCTAACTTCACTACTATGCATTCATTTGCTTAGGAATCATTTACTTTAAAATTACTGTCATTAAAACTCACATAATTTATTATATACATTTAAGACTATTCGTTTTTCTCCACTTTTCAGAGGGTTTCCACTCTTATGTTTAATAATCACACACACCGAGGATGCAGAAGCCTTCACGTGCTTACTTGAACAGCTACGAGCTCAAGTGACGCCAGCTTGTTACAAGAACAGAGACAGACTACCTCGGTATTACTGTTGGTATTTATCCGCGTTCATAGTACATAACAAAATATAAAAGTAGCTTTTCTTTTACATAGCGTCTTACGTATGAGTGAAGTTGTATGTTTCATTGTATTTAACAACTAGAATTCAATTTTTTATTTTCAAATAATACAAGATTATGGTTTCCAAATACGGACTATATTTTCCTGCGTCGTGTGAGTGTTTCGACTGTAAGCCAATCACGGGTATGACAGTCATGTGGTTGTGTTTATAATAGGATTTTTCTTACAGCGAAAACAGTATAAGTCAAGTGCAGTGGTGGATTCGACACACCTTGGGCGTCAGTAATTTCCCGGCTGTTATTTCTTGTTACCAAATATCTACAGTCTTTTGCTTATATGAAATACGTTGTCATACAATAATTATTACAGAAATCTACTGTGATTAGGCAAATTATATATCCTTCAATTGTATAACCATTCCTTTATTATGTGCACGAAAAATTCTTGAACTGCCTTGTGATCGACATAATCAATTGTTTTTTTAACAATAAAGAAAAAAACAAAGCTCCATTGTCATTTAACTGTACAATATATTAAAAAATATAATGATTAACATAATAAATTGTTTCTTTTTAAAATCAATAAATATAGTAACTAAGCTCTTGAACTCGAACACATAACTTGAAAACATATTAAACACAATATAATCAGCGAATAGGGATTATAAAGAATGGACACTGAGCGAATTTTCCTGTGTTTTGTTTCTCTGTTCAGTTCCACTTTCAAGCGCTAGAGGTAGTGTAATTGATCATACGCGATAATAATAATTGAGAATAGAACTAAGGCACAGGATCCAAACTAGTGATGGGCGAAGTTGTTCTTTTCCCGGAACAGTTCCGACGGTTCCGGTTCCGAAAAATACTATGTTCCAAATAACAGTTCCGAAATAACAGTCACCAGTGGTGATGAGTCGGAGTCGTTGAGTCGTTCAAACGAACAGTACAGTACCCTCCCCTTCAAAGACGTTATAATAGTCCCTCTTCAACATGCTGCTCACACTGGAGCACTCATAGGCATGACATAGTACACATTCTTATCTATAGATGGCACTGCAATGCACATTCGAATCGATTTTGGAAAATTGCTGTGCATGCGGACAGAACTCAAAAGCTTAATGTTAGTAATTACACAGCTGTTGACTACAAGGACAGAATACACCACTTTGTTTTGTACATAAAGTTATAAAGACATGGTAGCCAACTAAAAAAAATAACATAACATTTAAAACATATGGTATGTAATTTATGTTCTCTCTATTACATAATAAAAAAAACAAATCATTAATTTTTATTTTTACTTTTCTTAATGCACAGTTATTATAATAATAATAATAATAATAATAATAATAATAATAATAATAATAATAATAATAAATATTACAATTTCATAAATAAAAAAGATATATATTGGCAGTACTGAAACCTGGAAACCCCGCAGTGGGTTAGTAAAATGTTGAATCTCATCTTTACCAAAGTGTAATTTAAATCACATTAAACCTCGCTCTCCAAATCAGTACTTATATGGGTAGTAAACAAATAATGCTAAACATTTTTGTCGTTCTTTGATAACAGAGAAGATAGCACAAAAACTTGTGCTTGTCAGACTTAACCTCAACAAACGACATACAGACATTGTAACTAAACCACTCATTATTTACGACTTTAACCTTTGTATAGAATCAGCTGATCAATGAATTAATAATAGTATGCGTACTTTATGACTTTGTAGAATGTTTATAAAACAGAATTAGTCAACTAATGGTGAAATAAACCATAAAGCGGGAATGAATATTACAGATTATTAAATACTTACTATAACATTACAGATGATTGGCCAGTCTTACAAATGTTGATATTAAAGTTCGCGCCACCGCAAGGATTTCAATTTCCATGCGCCCCCTCCAACCACGTGAGAGTTTCAAGTACCAACTTCATCCAACGAAGTTCCAAGTACAACATAAAGAACACCGAGAACAGTGTAACTGCTGCTGTCGTTGGTTCATCGGAACAGCTCCGACGTTCCGACTGTTATCTCGGAGTAATGCAACGCGGTACTGCGAGCTCGCAACAGCTGGGCAAGTGAGCAAGTCGGAACACTGTTATTTCGGAACAGGAGGTTCCAACTGTTCATTTTTGCAACAGTTCCGAGACGGAACAGTTCCAAAATAACTGTTGTGTTATTTTTACCCATCTCTAATCCAAACATCTACATTATTGCATAATCCATTAACTTTGCTTCAAATAAATTCAAGTTAACAGCTTTTCCTTATTTATCAGTGACAAACTAGTTGTAATAATAATATTTTATATTTCAGATATCATGAATTATATTATAAAATAATACAATGCATTATAAAATTAAGTATCGAATTCGTTTAATATTTGTATATAATATAATATAGGCATATGGTTTTACTTCTCGTAAGAGTTTTGTTTTTCCATTTTCAGCGGTATCAAATCAGTACATATTTTAATTGTTGTAGGGGTCAACGTCTGAACTATCATTATAAAGGAACTCTAGAGTCTAGACATTACAGTTAATGAAGGATTTATTATTTTATGGATCCAATTTATTTTATTTGAGTACATAATGTACCTAGATGTATTAATTATATGTATTATATTGTCCGGGGTTCGATCCCAGGTGGTGACAGGATTTTTTCTCGTTGCCAAACTTTCAGAACGGCCCCGAGGTTCACTCAGCCTCCTATAAAATTGAGTACCGGGTCTTTCCCGGGGGTAAAAGGCGGTCAGAGCGTGGTGCCGACCACACCACCTCATTCTAGTGCCGAGGTCATGGAAAGCATGGGGCTCTACCTCTATGTCCCCCAAGTGCCTTCATGTCATGTTACGGGGATACCTTTACCTTTTTATTATATTTCCGCTGTGTCGACTGCTAGCTGGTGTGATGTCAGCGCCAACTCTAGGGAGAAAGCAGAATCTGACGCTCTAGCTGGCTTGAAGGTCATTGAAATCGGTCCGGCTACATCAAAGGTACTGACGCGAAGTGTCCATTCTTTATAATTCCTATTCGCTGATATAATGATCAACATAATCAATTGTTTTTTGTAACTAAGCTCCATTGTCATTTAACTTTAAAACATATTAAAGTTTTAAATAAATAAATTCAGTTCCAGATACTTAATAAAATAATAAGTAACTAAACCCCGAAAATACCATAAACATGTCTTGTTGTGTATCTTTTCACAAACATTACGAAAATAGCTTTTAAAATTGTAAATAAATACCTGTAAGATCACCAAAGTCCGCTTTATGCTTCCGATAAAAGTGGCGTTTAATATTGAAGCGTTTTATACGGGCAATTTTAATCCCGCATATTAAGCAGCAGACTTTCTTCTTTTTGTAAGTAATAGAAAGTTCTTTCTGCCATTCTTCCTGAAACTGACGTCCGAGATCGAAGCCACACCCGCCACTGAATGAAGCGTGTCTTTACGAAACACCAGGCGGTGGAGATGGTCGGTGGAGTGAGGTAAGGAGGTTTTGAGTGCAGTGGCCCTTCGGAGCCATTTTCCCCCATGGTTGGTCCATGCCATTTGGACTCAGACTAAATCCAGACAAATCACAATCTATAATAATGGGCCACCAATGAGCATTAAACAAAATAGATCTAGCCACTGTATCAAATACAAAAATTAATAATACCACAATTACATATAGTAAGACAGTAAAAAAATTAGGGGTATATTTAGATTCAAATTTAAATTTTCAAAGTCAAGTGACCTACATATGTAACACAACTTTTTCCATAATTCATTCCCTCAGACACTTAACCAACGTTTTACATCTCAGCCTTAAACCTGATCCAAACTTTAGTGATGCCGCACTTCGATTATTGCGATTCTCTATTCACGAATCTAAATAATGACCTTGCCCATAGACTACAGCGTGTTCACATATTATCTGCGTTCGTTTCGTTTGTAACATTAGACAATTCGATCATGTAACACCGTCACTAGAATTGTTGTCTTGGAGTCCAATTAAAGAAAGAAGATTCTTCAACTCTCTCTTATTACTATTTAAAATCATCCACACCTCCACCCCCTCTTATCTAGCATCTCGTTTTGTTTACCTTTCACTACCTCTAACCCGGAACATGTACCTTCTGTCTATTCCTCTGCACAGAACATCCTTCATCTTTCAGCATATCTATTCCACGCCTCTGGAACTCTCTCCCTGACCATGTCAGAGACTGTCGGACAATATTAAAATTCAAATTTAAATTAAAAAATCACATCCTAGTTCATGGAATTGCTTGTTGAACACCTGTATTTCTTATAATAATGTTTATGAACATATTCATTTTTATCTCAGAGAATTAACGAACAACGAGAGTGTATTGATTTAGTATGCAGTAATAGTACGTTAGCTTAGCAATCCATTATTTTATAATTCAAATTTTAACTATGCTCAATTGAATCGTGTTAAAATACATATGCAATAAATGCAATGCAAAAAAAATTGGGTAATGAGCCAAGCAGATTATGTTGCGCTGTTGTAAAAGTTGTTCCTCCTGAGATTCAAGAGCTCCCACAACAAATTAAAAACTTTCTAATTCGAGTACATCCGTTATCAACACACTTTTTCATAATATAATATAATATAAACATAATAATAAATCTGTAGCCAAAATTTTTTGTTAATGTTCGCTTTTCCAAAAATAATTGGTAATAACAATTAAGAAACATGTTAAAGGAATTGTCATTGCACCAGATGAGTGGTCTCTGTATCAAAATGATCGCATTTTAATTATTTGGATGCAATTTAAATTAAGTAACATATTAAACGATTTATCCTTCTATCAAACACGAATGTTCCCTGGATCAAACGTCGCATTTTAATTATGTAATTACTTTATATTTATTTCTAACGGGTGCAGCGGAGCGCACGGGTACGGCTAGTTTAAAAAATAAGAAATAAATACGATCAAACATTTATGTATAACATCAAATGCAATCTTCTACAGTCAATTGTTCTTTATTATTGTCTGTTGTATTCAATATCGACTTTCACGAGGCCGTGGAAGTATGAGGACGAAAGCATTGTTGATACATCATGAAGGCTAAAATTTAGACAATTCATGCAGTAAGTGTCTTTCCGCAGTCGAGGACCATAGTATGAGTTTCTGGATGTAGTTGTAGATATTGAGCAGGCTGTATTTTGTCCAATTGAATTCTTGAATTATTTGAAACCACATAATTTAGTATTTAATTTTCAATCACCATTATTACCGGCAGTATTGCGAAACATTGACACATCAAAATTATGCAATGGAGCAAGAATTGCTGTGAGAGAGAAAAAAAAAAGGTAATGTAAGTGACAATATTAACTGGTAAAACAAAAGGAGGTGTTTTATTTCCCGTATTCCTGTGATACCTACTAACGTGCCTTTCAATTTTAAGCAACTGCAATTTTATTTTAGCGGGACTAGCATTTGTAATGGCCATATTAAAATAAAGCTTAGGGACAGTCGCTCAAAGTTGCAATATTAACTTAGAAACTCCGTGTTTTTCACATTCCCAACTATGCAGCTTGCTACCGAGTGGGCACACCTAAAAATATTATATATATATAAAATATATATATATATATATATATATATATATATACAGGGTGTAACAACTTTAATGTTTAGAATTTCTGGAACATGTTCCCTGACACGTTCTACGTCGATTAAACCTAACATACCTATATCCAAAGTTCTATAGGTTTGAGTATTTGTACCCCAAAGTTAAATTTTTGAGTTTAATTTTATCGCTGAATACTGAAAGAAGTAACACCAATTTCCGAAAGTGACATGTCTATGTCATTATTTTTATTAGTACCATATTACATTTTAATATCAACTACTTGTGAGTATGAATGAAGCAGTGCAAAGTTGAAAAACATGTCCTTAAGATTCCAAACACTGTACTTCTTGAAATTTGCCAATAGGCATGTGAAAATACCTGTGCACTAGGAATCCTACGATTTGGGAACCGTGCTTGATATGCCAAAACAGCTGCTGTTGCATTGCCATCACACAGTCCATACACATAAACTATGTCGGCGTATTCCTGATGTGTGTACACAAAAGGCATGTTTTAATGGTCAAAACTCAATAAAAAGACTAGTTACAATACGGTTTATTTTTCTCACAACTGTTATTTTAAACTGTTGTCTGTTTCGTTTCCTTAGCAACCTAAACAATTTTAATTTAATTTCTCTTAAAAGTAAAATTTCCTTCATTCACTGCGTTTCAAACGTTTCTTATGTATCTCTACTTAGTAATGCCATGAAATAGGCCTTGTATGAACGGTATAATGCTTGGAGCTGCAAGAAGCTCTATTTTTTCCAGCTCTGTTATCTCTGTAACCTCTCAATTTCGGATATAGGTTTGTTGGGTTTAATCAACGTAGAATGTGTCAGGGAACATGTTCCAGAAATTCTAAACATTAAAGTTGTTACACCCTGTATATATATATATAATATATATATATATATATATATATATATATATATATATATATATATATATGCAAAGGAGGGGAAAACAAAGCATTGTACATCTATCAAAAAGCAATTCGATGATATTTTTGTTATGTTGCTAATGTTAATATGTGAATGTACGTAAGCCCACTGAAAATAACATTGTATTAATTCAAAATTATACGTCTCTCTAAATATTGTTGTTCATGTCCGAAAATGTGTTACTGCGAGATTCTATCTCTATAATCACGTTGCCAATCAGTTACGCATTGTGGGAAGAACAGTGTCTTAATTTTTAAAATATACGTATCCCACAATATTATTATTTATGTTAAAAAGTGACTTATTCCGAATTTATGTATTGTATCTTTATTTTGTATACAAAATAAAATATGATATAATTAATATGTTTTTATTTCTGAGATACAATTTCTCAAGTCATATTTAAAAAAAAACTGGGTATGATATAAACTGGCGTACAGCTGTCAAGGGGTAAAAATATTCGAATATAAATTAAATTACATGACATATTGATTCTTTGGTATGACCGATAGAGAGATACATTTTTGCTGATGATGACACCCCCACGGGTTTACACTGTTAACAAGGAAATTCCCTATTTATCGTCAGCTCTCTCTGAAGTTCAAATGAAAACACACATAGTCACGAAAGTACGTGAAATGTGTGTCAGGACAGCTTCACATCAATGTACAGATCTTATATCATTTTATCTGTGCCTCTATGTAACGTCACATTTTCGGTGGGGAGGAAAAGAGATGGCAGGGAGGTTGTAATGTTTTTTAATATTCTAACGCTCACAAATACTATAAGGCACTTGAAATTTAACAGTCATTGACCACCAGAGATGAAATGTAAGATCTGTAGAACATTCGGTCAACTCAGTGTGGATGTATAGGGACCAAAGGGTGTGTTTATGTTTTGCTGAACTTCAAGACAATGCTAACTTATTTAAAGTTCGTGTGACTGTAGCCTTATTTCGTTTTACTTTGTTTATGGTTTGATTTTTCTCTAATATTTTATTTTATTTCTGGTGATGTAGAAAAGATGGTCTAGTGGCCTTAACTACACCAGATCAAATAAATAAACAAAAATAAAAAATATATAATTGAATTAAAAAAAAACATTTAAACGCAAGGCTCATGATGCAATGTTTTCTTCTCGGTGTCTGATCTGCAGCTGTTTTAAATTGAGTTTACCCTGGTAGGCATTAATTATTTCATGTAAGTGACGCTATGTAAAGATTCATCTTTATGAACGAGGTTGTCTACAGTTCAGTTTCCGATTTCCGAAAAGACTAACAACCAGTTTAATTAAAAATAGAAGCAAAAATGAAAACCTGGGCTATGCCGTTTCTTATAGATGATAGTCAAAGAATTTGAGTGACCACAAGGGTCCTGAATACAATAAACATGTACAATATAATGTGATGTGATACATTAAAGAAAAAAGAAAGTTAATTGTTTAAGGCAAATATAAGTGGATTAATTGAAATACAGATGATGATGTAATATTTGAAGAGAATCCTTGATAATATTAATAAGAACAGATATTACATAATCAAAAGGGATTGAAGTTCCTTAAGATAATTCCATGTGAATTTGGAAATAGAACCTCTACTGCCAAACAGCAAACCAATGACAGACCATTGTTTAAGAGGGACGTTGTACTTTTGAGAAAGATAAGGCAGACAAGGTTCATATATGGACTTCTTCTGAATATCAGCTTCGGTGGCCTGATTTAGGTTTCTTTCGAAACGGATAGTAGGGTCAAGAACAAGAGCCCGTTTTAAGTGTCCGTTAATAGCAACAATGTCTGCCCGTCTGAAAGAACCATCTGATGATACACAATGTACTTCCTCATGAATCTCCCAATTTAAAGTTTTTAACGATATCGCCAAAGCATGTCGTACACGATGATGTCTAGCATTGATCAGCAGCTCGCCTTTAGGGCATTGTCCAAGCATTCTTTATATATCCGTTGATTTTGAGGAATGCACACTGTTTAAGACTTTTTAAAATCATTGTATGTAGTGTTTTCTTGACAGTCCGGGACAAGTACTTAAATACCTGATACATTTTCTCACATTTTTGAACTCTCTAAGGAAAAATGATTTCTATTGCGAGATAAATTATCTGTTTGTCAGTCAACTGTGCATATTTAAGATCCTGTCCAGCTTCCGTCAAGAATCTTGTGCTAAAAATGGAAACTCAACGATCAACGGAGATGGAAACTCCAAAGCCAATGCAGTTGGTGATATCGGCCATCAATGATCTACGAGAGCCCGAAGGTTCTACTCCGAAGAAGATAGCAAAGTATATCATGTCGCGCTACCCCACTGATGCCAACATGCTGCAGCTACAGGTAAACACCGCCTTGAAACGAGGGGTGACCTGGGGAATCCTGAGGACCGAACGGGGCCGCTACCAACTCGAGGACCTGGACGACGGGTCACAGCACATGAGGTCACACAGACGACGACGCCGCATCTGTCGGCGAAGACGCTCTCGCCCCCGCCTGCCTGTCAGGAAAGTAATAGTCTCCACATGTAGGTGTCAGGAGCGGAAGTGAGTCTGCCAGAGAACAAGTTGTGCTTGGATGTTGGTCTTTTGTGACTGCGCAACTATCAGCTTTTGAAAAAATTAAGCACATTGTACCAAATTTCCTGATCCAATAAAATCTGATTTTATTTTATCTGTCATTTTATTTATACTCAATGTACCTCTCAATATAGAAATGAACTTAGTATATTATTAGGTTTGTAGGCAATACTAGTGAGATTTAGCAATGATAGAGAATTAGGGAAGTAATCCTGAGTTATTTAAGAAAGAAAAAACAAGCTGACAGTACAAAGGTATGTGCCATATGAAATAAAATATAGACCCACGTTACTACTTCCATTCATGAAGGCGGCAAGAAATAAGAGCCATTTCACAAAAATATATGAAGACAGACTGAAAGTAAATGGAAAGTATTACCACCTAGAGCAGACGTCTCCAAAAGCCTACTCGCGAGTAAGCCCCTGAACGGAACCGAAACCAGTACGTAATGAGCGCGTTCCGCCTCACCCATCCCCACCTGTACTGTACTCAGTGTTTATGAGCAAACGAAGAGCAGTGGCGGACTGCCATTATCGTGTTGGTCGAAGTGTTCCACCGTTTCAAATGTCTTCTAATCATGGACGTAGTACATTCAAGGATGAATAGGAAAAGACATTTTTTTGTGTTAGTGGGGAGAATGTGAAATGCTTAATTTGTTCCAAAATTATTAATGGTGTGTTAAAATTCAACATTCGACGACAATACTCGACTCTTCCCAAAGGATATCATACAATTACAGGCATGTTGGACATGTGAAAATAATTTATTTTGGGGCTATCTGTATAATTGTTGGTTATACATAATAATCAGTATATTACAATACGTTTACACTCAAATTCCGCTTGACAAACATATAGTTTTTCGTTTAATTTTAGGTGAAATGCGTAGGCCTACAAATATTTTGATATATATAAAACAAGAAAATACAAACACAAATCACACACGTGTCCTCAGTTTTAAACAAAACAAAAAAAGCTTTTTGCTAGCTATGTTCTAACTTAGAATATTGGAAAAATCAATGAAGCCCTTTACAAAGCATCATTTGTAAAATCATGCATACAGGACGTTACTAAAATACTGTGTCCAGAACAAAGTCAAAGTTTAAGAAAATTAAAATGTTTCCAATTACAGTTCAGAGAAGGAATTTCAAGATTGTAAGTGTAATTGAATCTGAAGTCGAAACCACAATTAATCAGTTTGTAGCTTACTCACTTGCATTGGATGAAAGCACAGATAGAAATGACAAAGCTCACCTAGCCATTTTCATCCGAGGAGTTAATGAACATTTTACTGTGTCTGAATGTCTTCTAGATGTAATTACAAAATATAACTGGAGAAGATCTTTTCCAGACACTAAAGTCACCATAGAACAGAAGAGGTTGAATTTGCAATGACTCGTGTCAATAGCAGCAGAAGGGGCTCCAGCTTCATAGTAAGTCAAAATAATATACAAACGTATATTTCTTATTCCTTTGATATTATTTGTAAACCTAAGCAGATCGTTGCCGCGATCCCCCACTGATCGCTCCCATCTGTTGAGGTACGAGTCTCTTTCCCTTCTCTAGTCCTACAGCACACTGTGTTCGGCGGGCAGCATCGAGAGCACGAATGACGATACGCTTTTTGGAGACCTCTGACCTAGAGATTTGTCAATATAATTATAACCATATGGAATTTGGGATAAATAAAAACATGTTAGGACAACTAAACAGCAATGCAGTGAACGCGAAAAATTGACGAGATCAACAAAAACTAGAATGATGACGGCAGAAAAGCACAAACAGGAAAGGAAGGCAGACGAGGAGAAGAAAAATGTGTGAAGTGATGCAAATGTAAATCAAAGTGCAACGTCAGGGGAAATGAAGAGGATGATCAATAGAAGGGTGTAGGCTATTGCAGACGTCAACTACAAAACAAAAGTTACACTAATTTACTCCTGAACAAATGCTTCCAGTTTCATTACGAGTCTTGCTTTTTTTTACTTGGTTATTTAACGACGCTGTATTAACTACGAGGTTATTTAGCGTCGATGGGATTGGTGATCGCGAGATAGTATTTGGCGAGATGAGTCCGAGAATTCGCCATAGATTACCTGACATTTGCCTTACGGTTGGGGAGAACTTAGGAAAAAACCCAACCAGGTAATCAGCCCAAGCGGGAATCGAACCCGCGTCTGAACGCAATTCCGGATCGGTAGGCAAGCGCCTTAGCCGACAGAGCTACGCTTCAGAGTCTTGTTCTTCATTTTTCGAAAACATGTAATCTATGAGAGAACAATCTATATACTGCTGTTGTTAATTTTACTTAGTTTGCAATTTGTTATATTTATTACACATTTCGACCCTCACATGTACTAACATTGTAACTCAATTTCTTACATTTTTCAGGAGATGAAAATGAAGTTTTAAAATGATCGTGTAAATTAGTGTATACAGATATGTATAGTAACAATAAGATTTTACATACAATTGGGAAGATTTAGAGTTACATTTATAGTACTGGAAGAAAAAGAAACAATTTAAGACCATATTAACTAGGATAACTCAAAATCATAAAAAATTGAGTTACAATGTTAGTACTTGGGAGGGTCGATTTGTGCCTATTCTATTTTGTTTGTAATTACGATTTATCAATTAGTATATTATTGTATAATTTTATTATTGTATTTTATTTATATTCCATGCCCAAACATTGTATCTGTGTAATGGAAAATGAACAACTGCTGCTGCTGCTACTACTACTACTACTACTACTACTACTACTACTACTACTACTACTACTACTACTACTACTACTACTACTACTATTGCTACTGCTAACATTACTACTACTACTACTACTGCTACTACTACTACTACTGCTAATACCACTGCTACTGCTAACATTACTACTACTACTGCTACTACTACTACTACTATTATTACTACTATTACTATTATTATTACTACTACTATTGCTATGACTACTACTGCTGGTGCTACCACTATTACTGGTGCTGCTGCTACTACTACTACTATTGCTGCTGTTGCTACTACTACTATTGCTGCTGCTGCTGCTACTACTACTACTACTACTGCTAATACTACTGCTACTGCTAACATTACTGCTGCTACTACTACTAGTACTACTACTACTACTATTGCTGCTGCTACTACTACTACTGCTAATACTACTGCTACTGCTAACATTACTGCTACTACTACTGCTACTACTACTACTACTGCTGTTACCACTATTACTGGTGCTGCTACTACTACTATTGCTGCTGCTGCTACTGCTACTACTACTACTACTACTACTACTACTACTACTACTATTACTACTACTGCACTACTACTACTGCTACTTTGCTTTAGCTACTACTATTGCTATTACTACTAGTACTATTGCTACTGCTACCACTATTACTGGTGCTGCTACTACTACTACTATTGCTAATACTACTGCTACTGCTAACATTACTACTACTGCTACTACTACTACATTACTACTACCACTGCTACTACTACTACTATTACTACTACCACTGCTACTACTACTACTATTACTACTACCACTGCTACTACTACTACTACTATTACTACTGCTACTAATACTGCTACTACTACTACTACTGCTACTTCGCTGCAACTACTACTACTACTACTACTACTAATATTACCATTAATACTACTACTTCTGCTGCTACCACTATTACTGGTGCTGCTACTACTACTATTGCTGCTACTACTACTGCTAACACTACTGCTACTGCTAAAACTGCTAACACTACTACTACTGCTACTACTATTACTTCTGCTACTGCTACTTGAAAAGTCTGAGTAGTAAGTGGACAGTTATTATTAAAGTGTACATTTTCTTTCAGACAAAAAATACGCCAGCAGAATACCATTATAACGACGTACCTTCAGAAATGTTATGCAGGGTACCGTACAGTTGAATTGATTTTTGAAAGTGCACTTGGCCACAATTTTTCGAAGATTGAGTTATTGTTAGCTCCTTGCTTACTAATCAAAATACATGTTTGCTGAAGAAAGGACAACTCTATCAGTGTTTTTTATTTGCCTCTAACACCACTCCAGCACCAATGATAACCTTAACAGATAATTCTGTAGAACCAAAACATTATGTATCAATATATACAGTATGTCGAACATGGAGTAAGGCCAGTAAGAGAAAAATACCAAATAAGAAAGATTCGATCCGCTGATGTGGATTGAGCCTCGGCGTAATTCAGTTGTTAGAGCTCCCAGTGCGTAAATTGGGGGTCCCGGGTTCGGTCCCCGGCGTGGGAGCGAATTTTTTTCCATTAATAACCAATAGTAACCATAACAGATATTTTGTAGGACAAAAAATTAATCTTTACGTTGTGTATACTAACTTAATTTTTCGTTTGTTTTTTTAAAAGGACGCATATCCAGTAACTTCAGCCCCTCGTTTTTAGTTGAAAGTGTTTGTTTGTGTTTATAACATTATTAATCTTATGTATATAACAAAGTCGCACATCTCGGTAATAAAATAAAATCGGAAACAAATAATGTATCATGTGTCTACAGTTCTCTTCCTTTCCTCAAAAATTTGATTCGGTGTACAGGTGCTTTAAACATCGATTCGTTATGCAAATCTAGCTTTCAGGTAAAGCTCCCTGTGGAGCAGACTCGAATAATTCTGTAGTGTTTGGGTAAAAGGAGATGTCATGAAAATGTGTTTTGTGATAAATTGAAATTAAACTTCGAACCCTTATTGCAAATAATTTTCTACACAAATAAAGCACATGAAATGACAGCCAGCTTTCGATTTTCGCACACCAATTGTATAATTTGACTGGTGTGTTCATCTGGGGAACAAAATTCCATCTGCACAAAAAAAAAATGACGTCCCCCTTTACCCGAATACCACAGAATGATTCATAATAGATTCAGTTTGCGTATACCTTATTTTATTTCAAGGAGTGCAGTTCGGTGGCTCCTTTGAACACCCACTTACAGATTTATGACTTCCTACACAAACACCTCTGACAATTCCATCCTGTCCCCTCGTCCCAACATTGCACAGTTGCCACAATCCTGGTGACCTTCGAAATTATGCAGTGAAACTGATGGGATTCTTGGAATTCGGAAAAGATGCGGCAACTCTGCCTCCACGTGGATTTGACGGGCACCTGTCAATTCTTCTGAACGAGGGTTGTGATTGGTTACTAACAAGAGAAGACAAGATTTCCGTCACAGTAAGGAAGACATTTATTTATGACAACCAATTAGTAGGGGGCAGTAGAAGGTCTGTCGGCAAAGTCCTTTCTATGAAACTGCACTCCATGAAAAAAAATGAAGTATAATAGAGTATAATGTACCAGTGAATTATGGATTTATTTTTATTTTATTGGGTTATTTTACGACGCTGTATCAACATCTAGGTCATTTAGCGTCAGAATGAAATGAAGGTGATAATGCCGGTGAAATGAGTCCCGGGTCCAGCACCGAAAGTTACCCAGCATTTGTTCGTATTGGATTGAGGGAAAACCCCGGAAAAAACCTCAACCAGGTAACTTGCCCCGACCGGGATTCGAACCCGGGCCACCTGGTTTCGCGGCCAGACGCGCTGACCGTTACTCCACAGGTGTGGACAAATGAATTATGGATCAGACATAACTAAACCGTAAAATAATGTTAACACATTAATACTGTTGTCTTGATACAAATTGGAGCTTTGGTTTTATTTGGAAGTTAGAGTTTTTTTCAAGCAGTTTAGGAAAGCTCTGCTGGTAACGAATAATTAGGAAGTCAAGGTGAGGGCAGGCGCTGTTTCATTCAGAGTCTTAATCAGAAATCCTATTACACTGTCTCTCGTAATGGGCGTAGTAAAGCTTTGTAAATTGCCCAATTTATAATTGGAGTGGGATCAGGCAGATAGGATGTGCGAGATATGATATCATCTGTATTGATTAACAGCCTGCTTGCTTTTCTTGTCTGCCAGATAAGAGGCGTAGAGCCCAGATAACCGCGGGTTCTACCTGTGCCATCAGTTGTGCGTGTTTATCGCGTCCCTGTGTTGCTCTGCGTGTGAACTTGCAGGATAACTTTTTTGTGCCTCAACATCCTTCTTCCTTTTGCTGCTGATAATTTGTGGTTGGCTGGGGCTCTTAAATGCCGACATTCAGCAGGTAGGTAGGAATCTCTGCACAGCAGGTGCAGCCAAGTCGGTAAGGGTGGTCCCTGCAGCCGATTTGTTTTCCTTTTTCCTTCATCTCAAATAATAGATCTGACTCGAGTTGTACTGTCAGGTTCGCTAGTACGGGGCCGGAAATATCACGCAACAAGTCTTTACTAGCGCATTCTCGTGCTCTCAAACGTTGTGTCACTTACGTGTATAGTGAAACCTGTCTTACGCAATCACAAAACGTTATTCTGAAAAAATAAACTCTTTCCAACCGGTTGTCGCTAAATTAAGAGGATTAAATTGTGATATGCAGATCCAGGAGCGGTAGCAGCAGGGGTGAACAGCAACTTGCGCACCTTAAAATTTATTATTATTATTATTATTATTATTATTATTATTATTCCTATTACTGTGTTATTATTACAAGCATTGTATTTTTGAAACTTCGACATTAAGGGATGCTTACACTGCACGTGGCTTCTTCAATATCTCTACTATTACACTAGATTCTCGCTAATCCGGCTTTCAGTAATCCGATCTCTATAAGGAGTAGTTTCCCTTAGACCAACGTTATGAGAGTTGTATACAAGACATATAATATGCTACCTGTAACTACTGTGTAAAATTTCATAAAAATATGTTCGATAGGAGAAAAGTTACTAATGTTGTCCATTTGCGCTCCCGTATAAGGATAGTTCCTCTTATACCAACATAATGAGAGCTTGTATACAAGACATGTATGCTACCTGTAACTACTGTGTAAAATTTCATAAAAATGTCAGATAGGAGAAAAGTTACTAATGTTGTCCATTTGCGCTCCCCTATAAGGATAGTTCCTCTTATACCAACGTAATGAGAGCTTGTATACAAAACATATATGCTACCTGTAAATACTGTGTAAAATTTCATAAAAATATGTTAGATAGGGGAAAAGTTACTAATTTTGTCTAATTGCGCCCCCTGTAAGGGGTAGTTTCCTTAGACCAACGTAATGATAGCTTGTATACAAAACATATATGCTACTTGAAACTGTTGTATAAAATTTCATAAAAATCTGTCAGATAGGAGAAAAGTTACTAATTTTGTCTAATTGCGCCCCCTGTAAGGGGTAGTTCCTTAGACCAACGTAATGATAGCTTGTATACAAAACATATATGCTACTTGAAACTGTTGTATAAAATTTCATAAAAATCTGTCAGATAGAGAAACGTTACTAATTTTGTCTAATTGCGCCCCCTGTAAGGGGGTAGTTGCCGTAGTTCCCCTTAGACCAACGTAATGATAGCTTGTATACAAAACATATATGTACTTGAAACTGTTGTATAGAATTTCGTAAAAATCTGTCAGATAGAAGAAAAGTTACTAATTTTCTCTAATTGCGCCCCCTGTAAGGGGTAGTTCCTCTTAGAACAACGTAATGATAGCTTGTAAACAAAACATATATGCTACTTGAAACTGTTGTATAAAATTTCATAAAAATCTGTCAGATAGAAGAAAAGTTACTAATTTTGTCTAATTGCACCCCCTATAAGGGGTAGTTCCCCTTAAACCAACGCAATGATAACTTGTATACAAAACATATATGCTACTTGAAACTGTTGTATAAAATTACATAAAAATCTGTCAGATAGGAGAAAAGTTACTAATTTTGTCTAATTGCGCCCCCTGTAAGGGGTAGTTCCCCTTAGACCAACGTAATGATAGCTTGTATACAAAACATATATGCTACTTGAAACTGTTGTATAAAATTTGATAAAAATCTGTCAGATAGAAGAAAAGTTACTAATTTTGTCTAATTGCACCCCCTATAAGGGGTAGTTCCCCTTAAACCAACGTAATAAGAGCTTGTATACAAGACATATATGCTACCTGTAACTACTGGGTAAAATTTCATAAAATCTGTCAGATAGGAGAAAAGTTACTAATGTTGTCCATTTGCCCTCCCCTATAAGGATAATTCCTCTTATACCAACGTAATGAGAGCTTGTATACAAGACATATATGCTACCTGTAACTACTGTGTAAAATTTCATAAAAATCTGTTAGGTAGCTGAAAAGTTATTAGTTTGTCCCGCTAAATTTGCATTCTGGACCACTGTGCGTCGTAGCGAGAGAAACGGACTGAGTTCGTTGACCTCTTACTTCTGTAAAACGAGAGAAAAAGAAAACTGTGTTAGCGACGATGTTGCCAGATTGCTGAAAGTTCAAACTTAGTTTTCTAATTAACCGTGCATTTAATCACAAAACGTAATACAGGTTTTCTATTCATTTAAGCGTATTCTATCGTCCCTTTTAATGTGCAGGATTATTTCACTTTCACCCTATATACAGGGACATCATTTTATTTTTACTAACATTTTTAATATTAACCTGGCTATACCTTTCTATTAACGATTGAAACAGGAAACACCGTTTGCTACCCTTTCCACGACGGAGTTCGATGATACTGGCGTAAAATACAAATCACTTTACTAGGTATAGGAGGGAAGAAAAGTAGTTCATCCATTTATGTAAACTAGGAAATATCGCAATTTTGAGTTTGATAATTTTCATTAGGTTTTTGTTTAATCAAAATACAGTACTGTATTAACACTTAGTGTTTTACACACGAATTGAGCTATCCATTCGGAAGTATTAATTATGCAGTGTATATTGTACTGTTACAGCACATTAGCGTACTATATAGAGAATGAAGTTAAATTGAAAAATAATTATAATATGTATATTTAAACACATTTTAGAAAATGGTGGCCATTCATTTCGATACAGGCTTCAGTTCTTTTGTCCATATTATCGCACTATAGACTATTGTACCTAATTCCAATTACCAGTTTCGTCCTTAGTACGAGTAACTCATGTTGAAATAATTCTGTACCTACTCTATAAAAGAGTACCTTACGTACTGTAAATTCAATCTTCACTTCTGCCCGATCCGAAAAGATAAAGTCACTCAGAAATGCTGTCTACTGTCCGTTCAAGTGGTTTTGTCGCAGGGTTGTAGAAAGGGGGAAATCACGTGACAGTTAATTACTTAAGGAGGCCCTTTTATTTAAGTTATTTTAAACACTTGAATAATATTACGTAGACGTCCAATTCCTAACAGAAATTAATGTTTTCAGAAAAGAGCTAAGATAGCCCAGCTACTAGACTTTACAAAGGGGCGAACAGAAGCAGGTGGGGGAAACCGGGATGCGACATAGGGAAACGGACGACAGTACCCGTACGAAAATATGATTCAATATTGAAAGCTCTTTCGTCACTGGAAAACGCGAATATATTTCTGAAACGTACTATACTCAGTAACTCAGTACTGCTTACGCGCCCTCGGCTCTGTGTCGTGAACGGTTGGAAGTTTACTAGTAGAAGGGGTGGGAGTGAAGTGCATTCCAAAACTCAGGTACAATAAAAATTGAAGTAGAAATAAAATGATGTCCCTGTACTTAAGGAATTCATAAGTTTTTAAATGTATTTATGTTTTTGAACTGTCAATATGTCCTACTTACATGTTACTGTTTATATAAACAATTAAAATCTTTGTGTTTCGTACAATTTAATAATATCATGACTCATTTTAATACGTTCACTTTATGCTAGCTTATATACTATGCGTGTTTCAATTTATAGATGTATATGAAAGGAGACAGTGTGTTTTAAATCGCTATCACATCTTTCTGTCATTATTCAAATTTAGCTTGTAGTAGATTGGTAAATCCCTCTGGACTGGTTAAAATGTTAACTGTTAAATTTATACCAGAGAATCTATTAATCCATTAAAGTTGTGGTGCTTTGATTCTAATTATTTATATAAATATAAACAGTAACATCAGCAAGCCCTTGTGATAGCTCATAAGTTTTAAATGTGTTCATGCTTTTCAATTACTGTACTATATATCTGTGTGTGCGTGTTCGTGCGTGCGTACGTGAAATGTAACCTGATGATGCCGGAAATAAACAAGAGCGTTTCTTATATGTTTATCAGAACATGATGTCATTCCACTGACGTAGACTTTTAATAATCCGGTCATTCCTTGCACAGACAGATGCCGAATTAGCGAGAGTGCCGGATTACTGAGAGAATTTAAAGATATAATTAAATTTAATGTTATAAGATGCGCTAACCACTCCACTTACACTGCTAAATCGAAACTAGATCGTTCCACACGTGGCCGACGCGATAATGTATGTAAGTATATAGGCCTACGTGTGTAAGTGATACAGTAGCCTATAACACATGGCACCGTTGCAAATTTCCCAGGAAACTGTTACAGTAGAAGTGATAGGAAGTACACTAAAAGGAGGCCGGATTATTGAGAGCCGGACTAGCGAGAATCTAGTGTAATAGTAGAGATATTGAAAAAGGCAACTGCAGTACAAGCATCCCTTAATTTCGCTATGTACAAAATACAGTGCTTGTAATAATAACACAGTAATAATAATAATAATAATAATAATAATAATAATAATAATGATAATGATATAATAACATATGAAGAGTCCACTGCAAGAATGATGGCTGTCATTTGGAATACATTTTGCAGGAGAAGCAATTGAAAGTTTGAAATGCTTAGCGCTCAAAGTTTAACTGTGATTTTCCGATCATTACTGGACAATGACTATCAGTGTTAATGCCATATAACTCTCTATGTACATTCTGTATGTCTTAAGCTATGCATTGACAGTCTTGGTTCATTTTCGACAAAAAAGTGATATCCATCATTCTTGCAGTGGACTCTTCATATCTATTTGACGATTTAACTGACCTGCAGTCAAAAATAAATTTCAAAATAATCGTGAAATAAGCTAAGGAATTAAGATTTAATTTTGAAAACTGTAGTAATTGAAGCAATATGAACTGAAACATACGTATTTTGAAATATTGTTTCGCAATTAGGACCATTTAAAAAATTTAGGAATTTTCTTTAGATCTGAGGGATTTTTTTAGTATACTTCTTGATTACACAGCTTTTTACACTGTATCACTTCGGAATATGTATGATAAGACTTTCTTGTGTTAAATTCTAACGTAACTTGTTTACATGTTCCGACCTATTTATGGGTCATCCACAGAACTGGTCGTTGTTGGTCTTCGCGCCTCTTGCATTGTTTCCTGTGAGGGTGTGTTCGTGTGGTATAGTGTAGAGTCAAAGAGTGTGTGTGTATTGTTTCGCAATTAGGACCATTTAAAAAATTTAGGAATTTTCTTTAGATTTGAAGGATTTTTTAGTATACATCTTGATCACACAGCTTTTAACACTGTATCACTTCGGAATATGTATGATAAGACTTTCTTGTGTTAAATTTTAACGTACCTTGTTTACATGTTTCGACCTATTTGTGGGTCATCCTCAGAACTGGTCGTTGTTGGTCTTGGCGCCTCTTGTTTTGTTTCCTGTGAGGGTGTGTTCGTGTGGTATAGTGTAGAGTCAAAGAGTGTGTGTGTTCTGAAATTGAGTTGTGTGTTTAGAATTTCGTTGGGGTGTGTTTTCGTGTGTGTGTGTGTATTTCATATTGTCCTAGTGTGTTTAGTTTCTGGCTTTTTGGTTGGATATCTGTATCTCTTATTTAGGTAGTATCTATTTGTCTGTTATTTTTTTTCTTTCCTTTTCTCATTTTCCATTTTAATTTGTATTTACACTTGTATCTGTTTCATCTCTTTTTTTCATGTTATCTATTTTTTTTTTGTAAACGAATATCTGTACTGTCTATTGTAATTAGGGCTTTGCCCTGTTATAGGCATAAATAAATAAGTAAATAAATAAATAAATAAGTAAGTAAGTAAATAAGTAAATAAATAAATAAATGTTTAGTATTTCCATGTCTGTGTTGATGTCTCTGTGGGTGTGGTTAGCATTTGTGATGTGTGAAGGTGTTTTGTAATTTTGTTATGGCTGTGATGTGTTCTTTGTAACGTGTTTGAAATGATCTGCTTATCTGTCCTATGTAGGCTGTGTAGGATTTTTTAGGCTTACGGAGGGATTTTCTTTAATGAAAACCTCACAACACTGCCAGTACGCTAGCTACCGAGTCACAGCGCGGCCGGATTTCTCCAGACTTCTTGTGTTCTATAATAATTTTCTTCTTGATTATGGGAAATTGTGAAATGAACACAAAATAAACGGGAATGTCCTGAGAAAAACTGGACAAATTCCTATATTTCCTTTGCAAATTAGACTTTCTCGGACATTGAACACTTTGAAAGGCAGTCCTTCGGTTGCATTGCTCTCAGCTTTCTTCAGAATTTTCAGCTTCTAATAGAATCGTATTAATTGTTAAGGCGATGTGGAACATAAACTGTTACTACGCTGGCAACAGACAAATAATAAGACCTGATTGGATTCAAATGCATGACAGTGGTTCTGTCAACGCCTGCAAGGACGCAAGCAAAGATTGAATACGCCAAGCTTACCTAATGCAGTTAAATAGCTAATAAATATGCAGAGTGAATTAGCACTCTTTCCCTTCTTCATGGAAGAAGAACTGTTCGGCATGATAAAGACGAGATCGTCCTACCCTGTAATAAGACGGCCACCCGACTGCACACTGGATTGCTGAATTTGTGCTGCATTTTAATTGGTCCACTTAATACAAATTCCTGCTTTGTTCATTAGTTTCAGTAATTGTCTCTCGTACCAAATTCATAAATGAGAAAATTTGATGGCTAAATGATGTAATCACTGAAAGTCAGGTTTTGCCAGTCCATATACGTGAAGAACGTTTGTGTATTACGAGATATTGAAACGAAGAACAAATTCAAAGCATTAAGTAGACGCAAAGGTGAAATCTGGATCATAAAATTGAAAATGTCACCATTCAGTTCAGCGAAAAGAAAATCTAAATAATGACATCAAGGCGCAAAGGAAGAGCTATCTCGATAGTGAAGGTCTAATGAAAGATGAAGTTAACGTAAAGAGGGATTTGGAATCATAAAAAAGAGGGAAGAAGGAAGTCTGAGATAGAGAGCCTGAGATAAAACTTGAATCTGAAGCAGGACGTTGAAGGAAAGGAAGGATATGCGTAGTCAATTTGAGACAAAAAACTTGAAAAATGACGTTAAGGTAAATTGGGAATTTAAATAATGAAATTGAGGCAAGAAGGAAACTTAAAACAGGAATCTGACATAAAATGGGAATCTGAAACATAAAGTTGATTCTAAAGAAGTTTGAATCAAGTTGAGGCGAAGAAAGAATGTGAGTCATGAAGTTAAGACGAAGAAAGTATATGAATCATGAAGTTGAGACGAAATTATGAATCATGAAGTTGAGGTGAAGAAAGAATATGAATCATGAAGTTCAGGCGAATAAAGACTAAAATCATTAAGTTCAGGCGAATAAAGAATAAAAATCATGAAGTTAGGCGAAGAAAGAATACGAATCATGAAGTTGAAGCGAAGAAAGAATACGAATCATGAAGTTGAGACGAAGAAATAATATGGATCGTGAAGTTGAGGCGAAGAAAGAATATAGATCTTGAAGTTGAGGCGAAGAAAGACTAAAAAACATGAAGTTGAAGCGAAGAAAGAATAAGTTGAGGCGAAGAAAGAATCTGAATCATGACGTTGAGGCGAAGAAAGAATAAAAATCATGACGTTGAGGCGAAGAAAGAATAAAAATCATGACGTTGAGGCGAAGAAAGAATATGAATCATGAGGTTGAGGTGAAGAAAGAATAAGAATCATGACGTTAAGGCGAAGAAAGAATAAGAATCATGAAGTTGAGGGGAAGAAAGAATAAGAATCATGACGTTGAGGCGAAGAAAGAATATGAATCATGACGTTGAGGCGAAGAAAGAATTTGACTCATGACGTTGAGGCGAAGAAGGAATAAGAATCATGAAGTTTAGGGGAAGAAAGAATAAGAATCATGACGTTGAGGCGAAGAAATAATAAGAATCATGAAGTTGAGGGGAAGAAAGAATAAGAATCATGACGTTGAGGCGAAGAAAGAATATGAATCATGACGTTGAGGCGAAGAAAGAATAAGAATCATGAAGTTGAGGGGAAGAAAGAATAAGAATCATGAAGTTGAAGCGAAGAAAGAATCAAAATCATGAAGTTGAGGCGAAGAAAGAATAAGAATCATGAATTTGAGGCGAAGGAAGAATATGAATCTTGAAGTTGATACGAAGAAAGAACATGAATCATGAAGTTGAAGCGAACAAAGGATAAAAATCATGAAGTTGAGGCAAAGAAAGAACAAGAATCATGAAGTTGAGGCAAATAAAGAATAAGAATCATGAAGTTGAGGCGAAGAAAGAATAAGAATGATGAAATTGAGGCGAAGGAAGAATATGAATCTTGAAGTTGATACGAAGAAAGAATATGAATCGTGAAGTTGAAGAGAAGAAAGAATAACAATCATGAGGTTGAGCCAAAGAAAGAATAAGAATCATGAAGTTGAGGCGAGGAAAGAATATGAATCATGAAGTTGAAGCGAAGAAAGAATAAAAATCATGAAGTTGAGGCAAAGAAAGAATAAGAATCATGAAGTTGAGGCGAAAAAAGAATATGAATCATGAAGTTGAGGCGAAAAAGAATATGAATCATGAAGTTGATACGAAGAAAGAACATGAATCATGAAGTTGACATGGAGAAAAAATATCATGAAGTATAGGCAAGGGATCTTAATTATTGAGTTTGAGACGAAGAAGAAATATAAATCAAGAAGTTGAGAAAAGGAGGAAATTTGAGTCATGAACCTGAGGAAAAAGTAAATTTGAATCATGAAATTGAGGCGAAGGGAGAATATGGTTCGTAAAGTTAAGACAAGAAGAAAACTTTAGTGATGAGAGCGAGATAAAATGAGACTCTTGAACATGTGACGTTGAAGCGGAGGAAGTATAGGAATCATGAAGTTGAGGCAATAAAACTTAAATCTTGACATTAAGACAAAGAGGACATCCAAATCAAGGAGTTCAGGCAAGGAGGAAATTTGGATCATGAATCTGAGAAAAAAGATAATTCGAATCATGAAGATGAGATTAAGGGAGAAATGTGAACTTGAATTTGGTGTTGAGGGGAAGAGGGAATCTTAATCATAAAGTTGAGGTCAAGGGTCGTGGATCTTATCATTTGTTTCGGTAATAATAATAATAATAATAATAATAATAATAATAATAATAATAATATAATAATAATAATAATAATAATATAAAAGGTCACATTTACTGATTGAGAAAAGTAAATCAAACCACTTGTGGACTTCAGGATACCAAACTAACTTACTGTACATGCCAGTTGTGGCCTCGTCATGCATCTCTGAACCACCCGGTGGTACAGGTATGCGTAACGTGCTAAGTGCAAGCAATTGCTGTGGAGAATAATTTCTTATCTGCTTTATGTACAGCAGCTAAGAACCCAGCGTGATTCATATGCATGCTCGCTTCTGTAGTCTCTTTCCTTGTATTTGTGACTGCTATCGTATGAGTAGTTGAATTATCAGCGCCTTCAGAGGGTTATTCCAGTAGTGGACAAGCTGCTTAATTAGCTTTTTCTTTGACTTCTTGGTCGAGGAATTCCCAAATAATTTATCACTTGCTCGATTTTATATTCTAGTTGTAATTTACAGCAAACTAGGAAGTTCTACCGACAGGCAAAAATTTAGATTTTTCCTTGCGTTAATGTTCAATGCGTAATTTTTAAATAGGTAATAGAATTTGTGCAATAGGATTTGTAACTTATCTTCAAAGTCAGCCATGAAAACTACAGGATGTTTCAAAATTGATGGTAAAAATTTTAGGAATGAGTAATAAAAACGAAGAGAAGCAAAATGTTCCAGTAACTTCGGGTCTGCAAATTAACCGTTTACGAGAACTGAATACTAAGTACTAATTCCAGCAAAAAACAGCGATAATTTTATTTATTAATCACGAGACAATAAAATCCATAATTTTGGCTTCAACATCATAGAAATGTGATTGAACATACGCAAAAAAAAACTTTGTTTGAAGAACAGTAAAATTTGTGGATAAACAATGTAAGTACAGTATGAATATGCTTTTTTTTAAGTTGGTTATTTAACGACACTGTATCAACTACGAGGTTGTTTAGCGTCGATGAGATTGGTGATAGCGAAATGGTATTTGGCGAGATGAGGCCGAGGATTCGCTATAAATTACCTGGAATTCACCTTACGGTTGGGGAAAACTTCGGAAAAAAACCAACCAGGTAATCAGCCCAAGCTGGGATCGAATCCGGGCCCGAACGGAACTTCAGACCGGCAGGCAAGCGCCTTAACCGACTGAGCCACACCGTGGCTACGAACTTGTTAACTGAAGAATTATACAGCAGGTATTCAAAATGCTCACCATGCACTTGAATGCGCTCGAGCAATCCTGGGTAATTCTTCATTTGCTGGAAGGCATCTACAATCCGATGCTGCAATTCTTTAGGTGTGTTGATGTCTTTGTGTAAACTGGACTTTTTGCATAACCCCATACACAAAAATCGGAAGTACAGTGAAACCTGCCTTTGCGGTCACTTCATTTAAACGGCCACCTGGCCAGAAGGCCAATTTTCTCTGGAATCAATTGGATTTGCCATAAGATCATTACAAATTGTCTCTTTATTTAGCACACTTCATGCTTCGGCCAAATGGGTCTCTTTGTATTGGAACCTGACTATAACAGTCACTGTCCACAAAAATGTTTTCACAGATACTGTCTGACCTATTTTTTCGATGGTTAGAGGACACAGAGCAATATCACGAGTACAATAGCTAAGTGTACAACAGTACACCCTCCATATCTTGGGGTTAGTTGGTTAGTTTTATGACTCTTTTGTCACTTTTCACTCGGACCCTGCACAGCTATAAATTCTTACTCGTTTTTAAAGGATTGAAACACGGACGTTTTCTATCGAAAATGTCACAGTATGTTTTAGGTCAGTAGTTAACCATTCGAATTTATTTTTTTTCTCTTTCCATCTTTTTCTATTTGGACCAGCTTTTACGAATTTTTCTTCTTTTCATTCAGTCGATTCAGAGGAACTGTGACGTTAGTTTGAGAGAGAAATTATGTCTAACAATAAATCTAGATCTGGTATTAAGTTTAGAGGTGAGACGAAAAATGATTGAAGAAAGTGAGAAGGGAACATCTGCGAGAAAAACTGCAGAAATATTCAAAATGAAAGGACACAAATAATCGGTATAATTAAGATGAAATATTAAAAGAATGGGAGGAAAATATGCATGGTGGCCAAAAAAGAAGAGAGAATCTGTGTTTAGTAATGTGAATGATTTCGTTTACGAATGGTTCAAGTGTGCGAGGGCGAAGAAATTGAGTTTTGAAAAGGCTAGTTGCAAGAATGGAAGAGGCTGGCATTAATATGCACGAGTGTTGTACGCGCACAGTACTAAAAAGTCAATGAAATTCAGTACTTTCATGCTGATTCATAAAAAACCGCAACCTTAATCAAGCGGCCACCTGATAAAACGGCCATTTTACAAGGTAACTTCAGATGACCGCTTTATACAGGTTTTACTGTATTTAAATCCTGTGATCTAGGTACAGATCCTCCTCTACCTATCCACCGTTCACCATATCGTATGTTTATATATATCGTCCCACACTTAGAAGGAAATGGGATGGGGAGAGTGCAGCATAAGTACGAAGCATGAATGTTGCCGCTTACCATATCCAGGCGGCCCTAACAAAACAATGACATTCTGTCGTAAACGGTTAATTTGCGGACACATGTTTACTAGAACGTTTTTGCTTCTCTTCGTTTATACTTGTCATTCTTAAATTTTTGACCATCACTTCTGAAACACTCTGTATATTGGCTATTAGAGGAGAAAAATTCGTTCCGGCACCGGGGATCGAACCCGGGTTCTTGGTTCTACGTACCAAGTGCTCCAACCACTGAGCTACGCCGAAGTTCAATCCACAGCACCGATTCGAATCCCTCTCCTCTAGTGTTTTTCCCTTTGTGGCCTGACTTCAAGTTCGACATATATTTTGACATACATGCTGTGGATTTTTTCTTGTGGTTTGATAGAAAAGGACTAGTTCGATCCCCGGCGCGGGAACGAATTTTTGTCCCCTAATAACCATTGTTACCATAACAGATGTATTCTGTAGGACCAAAAATTAATCTTTACGTAGACCCTGCATATTGTTTGCATAGCAAATAATGCTTATTTCGTTGTTTCCAAGTTTAAATTGTCTAATATTTCATACTTTATTATACAATCCATTGACAGACTTAAGAGTCTCCCCGGGTTATAAGCATATGTTGAGATTTATTTTGTCATTTATTTTGATTTTGTGTCGTTTATTAGTGAAATTAGTCCAATAGAGAAAATAGGTGGCAGAATGTACGGGTGAAATCTCTACAGTCCTGGTTTTTATTTATTCAACAGAAGTGGAAAAATTCTTTTCTAAAGTTACAGTGACCTAATTATTGAGCGGAAGTCTTCCAGCTTGGGATGTCTATTGTACATTTAAACGGTACATACAGATCCGAGCCTTGAGAAGAGAATAATTTGTACCGAGCAGGCTGGCGCTTTGTTTTTCGGTTCCTTGGGCGACACCTTTGCTCCGTACACCTGTACCTCACACCTCTCTCCTACTTGGAGTTTCCAGCTGCGAAGTATTTTATGCAACAACGAGTTGATAACGATGCACTTATGTTGTCGGTATACGATATGAGTGAACAAGAACCGTGCCTAATAATAATGATGATGATGATAATAATAATAACAATAATAAAAACAATGTTTTAACCCCTTCAGACCTGAATTTATATTAAACAAAATTTAAAAGAAAACTGGTCACATAATCATTCTGGAGATCGAAAATTCCCAAATCAAGTCTTCACAGAAAATAAAACTTTGGGGACAGTTTTGATCCCTGGAGCTCCAAAATTTTAAATTTTATTTTTAATTCAGGAATATAAATGTTTCAAAAATAATATTCTCCATTTCTATCACATTGAATTTTTCAAAATTTAAAAGTATCGAAGACATTCCAAAAAAAAAGAAAAGAAACAATGTACACTATAATGTACATTAGGGCTAAAGGGGTTAATATAATTCACGGATTCATAATTGCATTTAAATTGATAAGTCGTATGTTCATTTTTTAAATCTTGTATGAAAGCTGTTGTAAAATTATTATTATTATTATTATTATTATTATTATTATTATTATTATTATTATTATTACTAGTAATAGTATTATTATTATTAGTAATATTATTATTATTATTATTATTAGTAGTAGTGGTGGTGGTGGTGGTGGTTATTGGTGGTGGTTGGTGTATTAGTTTTAAACTTGTTATTATTCAGATGTTCTATAAACTTATTCCTTTTTCAGATACGCCTATATATACATAAAGTAAACCGTAAGAAATTTAATTAATTTCAGGGGTTATTCTTTGAGATATTTCAAACAAAAAAGTTTAATGCAATTTTGCTAGTTTTTGCTTCCTTTTGGAGATAAAAATTATTGTATATGAAACATTTCAGGTGCTTGGGAAAGCCATTGATTTAATTCCCAATATGCCCAGGTAGTTTAAGAGAGCAGTGTATTATGATAATAAATCATCAAATTTCTATACATTTATAGGACAACACTAAAATTCTTTGTCATTTATTATCATAATACACTGTTCTCTTAAATTGACTGAGCATTTTTGGAATTGAATCAATAAGAAGTTGTATACAAAGAAGTTTTTAGTTTATTTATATACACCTACAGGGCTTTTTTTTCGGGGCTGGTGTTACAAACTTTCAGGGATGATGGGGAAGGGCACATGTATCAATTTGAGATAAGGAACCCTGGTCCGGAAATGACTGAGTCGAAAGTTATAAGCAAAAATAGTTGTGTGGAAATGGAATTGTGAATTCACACCACATGGCCTCCTTCCCTTAACCTTTGGAACAGTAGTGGAAAGATGGTATGGGCCAGATGTCTCCTATGTGGGTACTTGTTCCGATACAATCTGTGAGCTTGTCTACTGTTCCCATTGGGTCATCCGTATTTGAAAATCAGGTCTGCATATTCCGCTCTCGTGTACTGCTTCATTTCACTAGGACTGATCGACTGGACACTGCAACTCGTACACATACACTGCTGTCTACAGACGTGCATATCAGAACCGACCATATCCGTTACACATTACGCTATCTGCATGGCTTTAGTGTAGTTTCCTGTCCCCACATCTCAGACAGCGCACTGAATGAAATACTGTAAGTAGACAACGTAAACGTCAGATAAATACATTATGTGTAAGATGTACAGATAAATACACAAATAAGGTGTACAGAGGAATAAAGTTATTTCATTTCCACGCAACTATTTTTGCTTGTTACTTTCGTCTCAGTTATTTCCGGACCAGGATTCCTCATGTCAAATTGATACATGTGCCCTTCCCCATCATCCCTGAAAGTTTGTAACACTAGCCCAGAAACACCCTGTGTGTGTGTGTGTATATACATATATATATATATATATGTGTATATATATATATAATAGAAATTTCAACCATTTCATCCCCCCCCCCAAATTACTAAAAGTAAATCCTCTATCAGATCCCAAAATTTGTCGGTCTACTCAAGATACACCCTTTATATAATTATGTTCGCAATTCTGGCCTTTACTTGCAGGTTTCTATAGTAACAAAAGAAACTTAAGAACAGTAGACAATTGTGCGATCTAGTAAGAAGCTTTTTGAAGGAGATGGGGCAACTAATACCCTGTCAGTTCCGAACATTTTTAAGCTACTAATCCTCTAGGAAGCTCTACATGGTGCAGTCATTGTATACTCATATCGATTTATAAATCAGCTCGGAGGCACAGTAGCTTCTCTGATTGGTGGATCTCCACCTGACTGTTTAAAGACGCGGATTACAGTGTCCATTCGAAGTGGCAACCCGGATTATATGTCAGTCTGGCAGTGCTGCATTTTTATCCCGTTTTGCTTTCAAGGGATGCATAAAAACAGGTATTTTCGGTTTCAGAGGCCTACATTGTCTTCAGTTTCACAAAAAAAAAAATGACACTGGAAATTTGGTTACGAGGAAAATGACATGAATACGTCCTTACTTGAAATAACACTATAGGCATAGCAACCCTTCGATATAGACGTATTTCTGTAAAAAAAATTCCCAGTTATGTTTTCTGATATTTAACTTTCAGATTTTGAAGTCCAATAGCCCAAATACGCCCTATCATATGATTACCTACAGAGAGAATTGAGCGAGACGAATCGCATGGAAAATGAAGCGGTGAATGAATTAATCATTAATTCAGTTAATCAATGAGGGAGAAAGTATGAAGTATAAGTTAAAAGGTACACAATGTTTATCGCGTTCTGCAAGTCAGCCTGCATTGTTAGCACAATATCTCGCTGATAAACTGCAGTAGTTCGACAGATATTTATAAAACTCAGCTGATATCCAGGTGAGGTAAGTAGAGATAGGAAATAATTCGAATGTTCAAGCGTAAGTTATCCTGCAATTTGTCACAGAAACTGCATCAGTTCGACATATATATTTAATTGTGAGATCCAGGTGAAGTGAATAGTTAGAGTGTTCAAACCAAAGTCAACCTGTGTTGTTAGCACAATCTTTCGCTGAGAAATTGCATCAGTTCGACATAATCGATGGCTCAGAACTAGACTGCTCCAAGTCCATTTTACTATTTTTTTCAGGAGAGCTATTTTAAGCTCCTGACATTCAAAGCTTGATGAAACAATTTGGAATAGCTTCATAGCAACCTTATGGAGAGAAATATTACAACTTTGTTCGATTCATACATGCTGACAAGAATATGGAACACAATGAAGCACAGATTTCTTTCTTATAAAATTTTGGACTTAGAACAGTCTGGTTCTCAGCCATCGATATATCTTTAAAATTTATGAGATCCGGGTGAAGTGAGTAGAGATAGGAAATACTTCGAGTGTTGAAGCGAAAGTCAACCTGTATTGTTAGCACAATCTCTCGCTGAGAAACTACATCAGTTCGACATATATCTTTGAAACTTATGTGAGATCCAGGTGGATTGAGTAGAGATAGGAAATACTTCGAATGTTCTAGCGGAAGTCAACCTGTATTGTTAGCACAATCTTTCGCAGAGAAACTGCATCAGTTCGACATATATCTTTAAAACTTATGTGAGATCCAGGTGAAGTGAGTAGAGATAGGAAATAGTTCGAATGTTCTAGCGGAAATCAACCTGTATTGTTAGCACAATCTTTCGCAGAGAAACTGCATCAGTTCGACATATATCTTTAAAACTTACGTGAGATCCAGGTGAAGTGAGTAGAGATAGGAAATAGTTCGAATATTCTAGCGGAAATCGACCTGTATTGTTAGCACAATCTTTCGCAGAGAAACTGCATCAGTTCGACATATATCTTTAAAACTTATGTGAGATCCAGGTGAAGTGAGTAGAGATAGGAAATAGTTCGAATGTTCTAGCGGAAGTCAACCTGTATTGTTAGCACAATCTTTCGCAGAGAAACTGCATCAGTTCGACATATATCTTTAAAACTTACGTGAGATCCAGGTGAAGTGAGTAGAGATAGGAAATAGTTCGAATGTTCTAGCGGAAATCAACCTGTATTGTTAGCACAATCTTTCGCAGAGAAACTGCATCAGTTCGACATATATCTTTAAAACTTATGTGAGATCCAGGTGAAGTGAGTAGAGATAGGAAATAGTTCGAATGTTCTAGCGGAAATCAACCTGTATTGTTAGCACAATCTTTCGCAGAGAAACTGCATCAGTTCGACATATATCTTTAAAACTTATGTGAGATCCAGGTGAAGTGAGTAGAGATAGGAAATAGTTCGAATGTTCTAGCGGAAATCAACCTGTATTGTTAGCACAATCTTTCGCAGAGAAACTGCATCAGTTCGACATATATCTTTAAAACTTATTTGAGATCCAGGTGAAGTGAGTAGAGATAGGAAATAGTTCGAATGTTCTAGCGGAAATCAACCTGTATTGTTAGCACAATCTTTCGCAGAGAAACTGTATCAGTTCGACATATATCTTTAAAACTTACGTGAGATCCAGGTGAAGTGAGTAGAGATAGGAAGATAGTTCGAATGTTCTAGCGGAAATCAACCTGTATTGTTAGCACAATCTTTCGCAGAGAAACTGCATCAGTTCGACATATATCTTTAAAACTTACGTGAGATCCAGGTGAAGTGAGTAGAGATAGGAAATAGTTCGAATGTTCTAGCGGAAATCAACCTGTATTGTTAGCACAATCTTTCGCAGAGAAACTGCATCAGTTCGACATATATCTTTAAAACTTACGTGAGATCCAGGTGAAGTGAGTAGAGATAGGAAATAGTTCGAATGTTCTAGCGGAAATCAACCTGTATTGTTAGCACAATCTTTCGCAGAGAAACTGCATCAGTTCGACATATATCTTTAAAACTTACGTGATATCCAGGTGAAGTGAGTAGAGATAGGAAATAGTTCGAATGTTCTAGCGGAAATCAACCTGTATTGTTAGCACAATCTTTCGCAGAGAAACTGCATCAGTTCGACATATATCTTTAAAACTTACGTGAGATCCAGGTGAAGTGAGTAGAGATAGGAAATAGTTCGAATGTTCTAGCGGAAATCAACCTGTATTGTTAGCACAATCTTTCGCAGAGAAACTGCATCAGTTCGACATATATCTTTAAAACTTATGTGAGATCCAGGTGAAGTGAGTAGAGATAGGAAATAGTTCGAATGTTCTAGCGGAAATCAACCTGTATTGTTAGCACAATCTTTCGCAGAGAAACTGCATCAGTTCGACATATATCTTTAAAACTTATTTGAGATCCAGGTGAAGTGAGTAGAGATAGGAAATAGTTCGAATGTTGCTAGCGGAAATCAACCTGTATTGTTAGCACAATCTTTCGCAGAGAAACTGCATCAGTTCGACATATATCTTTAAAACTTACGTGAGATCCAGGTGAAGTGAGTAGAGATAGGAAATAGTTCGAATGTTCTAGCGGAAATCAACCTGTATTGTTAGCACAATCTTTCGCAGAGAAACTGTATCAGTTCGACATATATCTTTAAAACTTACGTGAGATCCAGGTGAAGTGAGTAGAGATAGGAAATAGTTCGAATGTTCTAGCGGAAATCAACCTGTATTGTTAGCACAATCTTTCGCAGAGAAACTGCATCAGTTCGACATATATCTTTAAAACTTACGTAAGATCCAGGTGAAGTGAGTAGAGATAGGAAATAGTTCGAATGTTCTAGCGGAAAGTCAACCTGTATTGTTAGCACAATCTTTCGCAGAGAAACTGCATCAGTTCGACATATATCTTTAAAACTTACGTGAGATCCAGGTGAAGTGAGTAGAGATAGGAAATAGTTCGAATGTGCTAGCGGAAGTCAATTTGTATTGTTAGCACAATCTTTCGCAGAAAACTGCATCAGTTCGACATATATCTTTAAAATTTATGAGATCCAAGTGAAGTGAGTAAAGATAGGAAATAGTTCGAATGTTCTAGCGGAAGTCAACCTGTATTGTTAGCACAATCTTTCGCAGAGAAACTGCATCAGTTCGACATATATCTTTAAAATTTATGAGATCCAAGTGAAGTGAGTAAAGATAGGAAATAGTTCGAATGTTCAAGCGAAAGTCAACCTGTATTGTTAGCACAATGTCTCGCAGAGAAACTACATCAGTTCGACATATATCTTTAAAACGTACCTGAGATCTAGGTGCGGTGAGTATAGATACGAAATAGTTCGAGAATTCAAGAGAAAGTCAACCTATATTGTTAGCACAATCTCTCGCTGGGAAACTGCATCAGTTCGACATAGCCTATATCTTTAAAATTATGAGATCCAGGTGAGGTGAGTAGAGATAGGAAATAGTTCGAGTGCTCAAGCGAAAGTCAATCTGTGTTGTTAGCACTATCTCTCGCTGAGAAACTGCATCTGTTCGACAGATATTTATAAAACGTACTTGAGATCCAGATGAGGTGAGTAAGCCTATATGTAGATGAAATATGTGTCACTTTTATTCCACCTTTTGTTTGAAACGTGGTACCTGTTCGCCGCCCATTATTTGTAGACGTGAAATAGTTGTGTAATTGGCTGAGTGCATCCTCGCAATGAGAGCCCTGCGGGTCTGGCACGACAGGCTTCAGCCGATAGTTTCTCACGAAATCACAGCAAAAAGAAGCTCCTCGTCGTGTCACGCCACAACGCCACGCCTCTTGTTAACGAGTACGGAAAGCTGAGGCTCTGGAGCTGCTCTGCCGAAGTGTGATTATAATACGAGCATTTCCTTCTGTTTATCACTTCATTTGACGAAATTGAGCAGCTTTGTGGTACATATCTATTATATCTCTGCTGGTCAGTGACCTGTAAATTTCAAATAGCTTTTCTTGGTCGAGGGCATCAGAGGATTAAAAGCAATGTAAACTTCTGCCATCTCTCTTCCTCACACAACAAACTGTGACGTTGGACAGAGGCAGAGAGACAATAGGAGATCTGTACCGTGGGTAGTGCTCTCTGGCGGAAATGTTAATAATTTACTCTATGCGATCTGTTTTAAGAAATAAATGCTACTTCATCTTGATACAGTGTTTCTGCCGATAGTTTAATTGATATCCCATTATGGAGTGAATGGGAAAGAGAGAGAGAGGGGGGGTAGAGGGGGCAGTGCTTCTGAAATGTAGGCACATCTATTCTTAATGTTTTTGGTTTTTATTATTTTATTTTCATGTAAGGTATTAGACGTGAAATCTTGCAAGGGTTGTTGAGACGTCCTTAGACGGAAGTATCTAAGTTTTCATGCCAATGAATAACTACAGCTCAGTTATAGTACACATAAAGTAACGGGAATTCATGGTTGGAACCTGTGATATACATTTGTGTGTAATATCTACTGTGGTAACAGTTCCAAATATTATGTTTCTTATTGAATATACAGTGTAAAATTTTCAATGTGGTCTTGCCTTTGCCGTCCACCCACAAAGAATGACGAACAACTCAAATATTCGATAAACCGAAGCTGAGACACTCCAGCGAGATGGAAGAACTTTGCATGCTGACTACAGCGCCAGGCGTTCAATTGCAATATATAATTTCTATTTTTCGTAACCGGTTGTACACGATTCTAGTACCTGAACATGATTATTGCTCATTCCAGGGACTTGCTCCGTTTGTTGTATCTACGTAAGTAAACATTGGGATTTCTCTTATATTGACGCAGCATTGTAGCTAAAAAATATTTTGTATTTTTTTAGAGGCGCTTTCGCCTCAGAGTCTTTAACTTCTAGCAGCTACTGGATTTTCGAATATATTTTTTCAGTTCCTTCTTGTATAACTGGCTACAATTCTCATGAACTTCGTCTCTGCAGTATTAGTGTTTACTTTTTGTTTCTTCTTTGAAGCCAAAATTTTCAAGCCCTTGGATAAGGTTGTTATTGCGAAAACTTTATAAAACTTGAATTGAGTTTCTTTTCTTGTCCCTTTACTCGACGTTCTTAATATACATCACACTTGGCTGAATCTCTAACTTTATTTCTGTGGCAGTATCATACAGCCCTGAAATCTTGCAACTCGTGAATAATTAAAAGTATTTCCTTGTTTATTTATCTTATTTACGCAGTTTTGAGGTACATTACATCTTTGTCTGTATATGGTCACATGTCGTTAAATCCATCGTTACGAAAATCATATTTAAAGTTAAGTACAGTTCCAGAAAGAAATAAATGGACTGCCTAATTTTACTGTTTCAGATACAACGTTTTACGCATGTCCAATAAACAAGAGCCCTAAATGTATGCTATCTGCGGACAATCTTTCGAAGCTTGTTGCCTACATTCAGGGGAACTGCTACCAAGACTCGGCCCACATTTTATTTTCGCATCTGTACAATAACTAAAGAACGTACAAGAATGAAACCAGTGTCGATCGATAGAGCTAAAATGAAAGCGGTCGGTCGAATTACCATGAGCAGCGTTTTGATGGAGGCCGTGTGCAAATACGTTATAAATAGCAGTTTCCGCATGCTTCGGGCGGTCATAACTCGGCAACGGAAGGTAATAGGTCAACCGGACTTGCACAGAACGATTTCCTTCGTTTAGTTTTATAGTATTACGAAACAGAAGTTATGTAAAAGTCGAAAAACTGTATAACTTTATAGTTAAAATTTACAGTTTCCCATCAGATTACGAAAGGTATATAGGGTGAAGGAGCGTTAAATAAGGTAAAAAACAAGCTTTCATTCCCGGAGACAGAGCAAACCGGCTTTTGAGGCAGTGTTCGCAAGATGTCCCGCTCAGCGTAAACGTGGGCTCTATTTGTAGGGCTATTTTGTCCTCCTAGCAGTGGCGCAGCGTGGCTTCCGAAGCAGGGGAAGCAACCAAAATTAAGTTAGTAATAATTATTTTCGAAATTCAGTAAAGATAAATATATAATTTTACATAAATGATTAAGAATCATAGATGTATGAGTAAGTAAAAATAATACTCTGCTAACAGTCTTACTTTATCGTTTATATTGCAGTACAGTAGAGCATCGATTATCCGAATACCGATCAACAGAACATCGGTTAACCGAAAGCGTTTCAATCGGCAAATTCAAATTTGTGCGCGTGAATTTAGAAGTTTCGCTAGCGCTATTTGCGAGATTTAGCGGCAAAAAAAAAAAAAAAAAAGAGTCTCAGCTCTGAAGAAAAAAAAAGTACTTCTTTTCCTAAACTTTAGGCCTACTTTAATGGCCATTTTGAACTTGTCAAACTACGCTAGTCAGTTTTCTGTGTTATTTGTAAGACGTGTGATACAAAATATATACTGTATGTACAGTTCTGTGTTTAATATCAGTGTTTCTTTGCTTCATACTGCTCCTATAACACCGGTGCAAATTGTTTTCGTAAATGATTGGTTATCCAAAAAATCAGTTATCCGAACACCCCCGTCCCCAATTGTTTCGGATAATCGATGCTCTACTGTATATAATGTTTTAAAATGTTTCATTTAAAAGTTAGATACTTTTTTCAATTATTATGTCATAAATATCCATTACAACATCCATCGAAATTTATAAATGGGTTCTCTTACGATAATAGTTACATATGTTATTCCTTATTAGTTTCTTTAATGGAATATATTATTATCAATGGTAAATTTTAAAGATTTTCATTATTTTTGTAATATATTTATTACTATTTTATTTCTATCTGTAACTACCACAGGTTGCCATAAATATAGAGTAAATGTCTTGAGGCTTAATGAAATTTATTTTTGTTGGTACAGTGAAAAATAACAAATTGAAATAGATTGAAACACATACTAATATAAAAAAAAAAAAAAAAAGTCAAGAATATGTCAATTAAAGCCATGGTCCATATGTATGATGTCTGAAAATATCTATTGATCCTTTGAGTGTTTCAGTTGCCTTTACAGCAAATGTTCAAAATGTCCATCACCTGCTTGAATACAGGGCTCACATCGGTCTCACGGCCCTGTGAACACGATCCAAAATTCCAGGATTATTGCGTATTTCCTCGCAACCTGCCACAATTCGATTCCGAAGGGATTCCATGTCAGGCACTGGAGACGAATACACCAATGGTTTTAAATGTCCCCAAAAGTAGAAATCGATAGGGTTGAAATCAGGTTAGCGTGGAGGCCAAGCAATTGGGCCACCTCTACCTATCCATCGATCAGGATAACTCTCCTGGTACAAACGACGAGCCAGCGCAGCATTCCCGTCCGCCTTACCGTACATGAAGTGCAGTTCTGCCGGCTCCTGATTTAAGTACATGTCGCACATACAACGCCAAACACAACACTCAATGTACCCTTCGCCTCGGAATTAACTGTTAGAGTGTCCTCTGTTAACTCGGAAACATCTCGTTATTCATCAACACAGTATTCAACATTCCCTGTCCAAATTACCTTTTTTTTAAACGATCTCTTAGCATTTCACCCAATCATACTGACAAAACTTATCTGTACTTTCTTTACATGCATCCTGATAGTGCATTGTCGTAAATATGGTCTGCCAAGAATTTCCGGACACATGTTATAATGAATTTTTTGTATTGTCTACATATAGGGAATACATACCTGAAATTATGCCCTCTATTTTTAAACACCCTGTATATAAATTTGGCGACTGTTTTATGACGAGTTTTAAGTATAATAGGATTGGGAGTACTGCTACTGTAGGCCCAGCTCTGTAAATGTGGTTATAATGTCGGTCCCCGTACAGCGAGAGTTTGTCAGTGTTTGTGATTGAAGAAATCGAAGGGTGAGATGTATTTTGACAGGTGATTTTTATTACAGCCATCCAGCGCAGCAAGGTGGACCCGGCAGCCGGGACGTTCAGGATGCACCGCCCCGCGCCCGCCACCCCACCGCCGCTTCACCCCCTCCACCGCCGCCTCCGCTTCATGATAGGTAAGTCGAAAGCAAACACATTTCTGCTGCCATACTGCCTCAAAGCTTCCACGCGTCCGTTTTACTTGGTAACGCTATTCCTTTTAGCTATGACAGCACGGAGAATTGACCAGAGAATTCGAACATCGTGATCTTGGTTGACACACAACGGCAATAGCCGACACTGCATTGCGACGTTTGGTCTACTGTATATATGGAATTGAATTGACTTGAAAAAAGCCTATGACTCCATTTCACGACACCTATTATGGGAACTTCTGAGAAATCTGCAATAATTAGACGATTGGCTTCTATACCTTTGTAATAAATTACGTAAAATAATATATTATTTTGTTTTATTGACGAATTACTTGTCAATAAGTTTATTACGCACAATATACTTAACTTTATTTCAATAAGTAATTATGTATGGAATTATAGGATGGGGTAGCTTATTTAAATCTAATTTTAGAGAAAATAATTAAAATATGTATTCATAATCCTATTGACTTTCCATCTCAAAAATTGTTTTTAGACTTTAATGTTCTTAAAATAAGACAAATTTATTATATTGCATTAATAAAATTCATACATAAAAATCGAAATAATTTTGAATTGTACAGTAAAGAACAACCGGTAATATAACTGTTTTATAAATTCTAATTCAGATTTTTTGACAGCAAAAGAAAATAATAAAAATAAAATGTCTTCATAGCTATGAAACAAAAGGTATGAATTCTTTAAGATTGTTTGAACCAAAATCCAACACTGCTACAATATTGAATCATATTAGTAATTTAGGCCAGTATTTAATCATAAGAATATGTAACAAATTTAATTTAAATATCCTAATCTTACCAATTCTAATAGTTCTAGTATTAAATTTAAAAAGTTATGTATGGATTTTATAAAATTGAAAAATTGTAAATTTAAATTTATATATTCTTATTGCGTAGTAGACATAAGACAAACTGTATTATATACTGCTTAATTCAAATTCAGTAATCCGCCCCTGAGCATGAGTTCTACTCTTTCAGGAGTGAGTTGAAGTTTTTCTCTTTATATTATATTTTATGTTACAATTATTAGCAAAATAAATAAAAAAACAAAACAGTATTTTAGTTATCAAAATGTTCTGGTTCTATTATATGATATTACCTATGGTTAAATAAATAGAAAAAAATTCTCAAATAAATTTGCATTTCTAAGAAACATAAAACATAACGTTAATATCTTTTTACTTGAGATTGTCGTCTCCATAGTTTTGATCTAGAGGCAATTTTTAAATCACAGTGTTCTTTGTAATATTTAACACAATTTATTTTATAAATGTAGTGTTAGAGTTTGCATATTGTTTCACTATAACTGGAAAGAGCATGAACAATTGTATAAAAAACCACAGCTATCAAAATTTCGATTGAGGTCAGATGTCCGTCTTTGATACACTGATCTCAAACATATGAAAGAAAATTCTAGCCTTTTAATAAGGTCCTAGTAATTAAATAAAGACTGGGAAACGGATTATTATACACTGAAATATAGAGATGACATTTCAAATAGGCTACTTGATTGTTTATACATATATAACAGTTGCCAAAGTAGATAAAAGTTCAGTCAGATATAAACAACTGTGGTGATTCAAAGCTGTTTGACGTTCGGGACTTCGGGAGTGATCAATCTCGACGTCTCGAAACACTCACAAGCAGTCTTTACGTCAACGACGCGACGTATACGACATTGTCGTGCGGGTTTTCGGCTTTGCGGGCGCTGTTAGTCTTGCTTTCTCGATCGTTGTTCATCTCTAATATGTATACACAACACAGAGACAGCTATTCCTAAATAAATGAGTAAATAAGTAAATAAATATATAAGGTGATAATTAAATAAGTAAGTAAATAAATAATCAATTAAATTGTAGGACATGGAATGTGATTTTTTAGAGAAGCTTTCCTGCGCTACGGGCTTATGGAACCCCGGGTCGATTAGACAGCCCGAAAAGTGTGACGTGCAGCTTGTATTGGAATGAGTTATTGGCTTCCGGAAACTGTACGATATAATTTATTCACTTGCACGTTTTCAAATTTCCAGGGTTGTTGCAGTATGGAAACACACACTCAAGTGGAGATATCGATAACCAATAGGAATTGAATAGCACTTCAACTCAAAGGAGCGATGGGTTTGCAGAACGAAAGGGTTTGAATAAATTTTCTCTTATATAGGGTGTTGAAGTCTGTTGGTCGGTAATATAAATCTTTTCTTGAATGTTCTACTTTATCATTTGAAGCAGAATGGGGATCTACCTCATACTTTCTGGGCAGTGACGAATCGAGAATGGTATGAGCCCCCGACGAAAGTAATGATTGGGTGCCTTAAGTAAAAAATAATGAATAATAACTAGACACAGGATTTCCATGGAAATGCATGTTTTTATATAAGCTCGCTACAGTTCTCAAACTTTGTAAATATCCGTTTCGTGGCTTAGTGATTCGAAATATGTAGATTTTTTTCCGTGCATATTTTCATGTTTTGGTATGTTTAGTGGTAAATTCATGCATAGTGCATGTTTTTTTCTAGATTTCGTATTACGTCCATTTTTATAGTTTCAGTGCATATTTTATATTAAATCGCATGATACTGCATTTTATAAATGTTGCCTCGTAGAGTCTGGTATTTATGAGCTTACAATATTGGAGTATATGTAGACTACTGAAAAATATAAGTGAAATGCTAACGGTTTGCAGGGTTTTTACCTGAAGACTTTGAACCTTACCAGCTATTCCTCTCATTGCACTGTCACACTGGAATTCCACACTCCTTTCTATACAAGTCTTACCCTGAGGCTAAAATTATTATTATTAGAAGGATGCCTCTTCTGCTCCCTCCCATACTTTGTAGTTTGGCGACAATAGCACTAACATGCTTCCCTAACATGCCTTTAATTTGAAAATGCAGATAGGTAGAAGGTCTGTAGCAGGCTACATGTATACCTTATTTTATTTCAAGGAGTGCAGTTCGGTGGCTCTTTTGAACACCCACTTACAGATTTATGACTTCCTACACAAACAACTCTGACAATTCCATCCTGTCCCCTCGTCCCAACATTGCACAGTTGCCACAATCCTGATGACCCTCGAAATTATGCAGTGAAACTGACGGGATTCTTGGAATTCGGAAAAGATGCGACAGCTCTGCCTCCACGTGGATTTGACGGGAACCTGTCAATTCTTCTGAACGAAGGTTGTGATTGGTTACTAACAGGCGAAGACAAGATTTCCGTTACAGTAAGGAAGACATTTATTTATGACAACCAATTAGTAGAGGGCAGTAGAAGATCTGTCGGCAAAGTCTTTTCTATGAAACTGCACTCCATGAAATAAAATAAGGTATACAGGTGTTTTGTTGTGAATTAGCTACTGTATTTATGTATGTTCTGTGGTGATCTGTGAAGTGTTGTAATGCCCCCGATTAAATTTCGACAAGAGATCTTGTGATACAGTGGATCAAGGGAAAAGAACATCTTAGAAATTTGGAAAGACTGTTACTAGTACATTGTGTCATTCGAAAATAAAATGTAAGTTTCAATTTTGATAGTGCATATTTTTAGTTTTCTTTTTTTCCTTCATTGTGCATATATGACCATTTGATAGTGCATGGATACATGCATATTTTATGATTTGATAGTGTATGAAAATCCTGTCTCTAATAATAACAATAGCAGTAATAACAATAATATAAGTATAGTATTAATAATAATAATAATACTTACTTACTTACTGGCTTTTAAGGAACCCGGAGGTTCATTGCCGCCCTCACATAAGCCCGCCATTGTCCCTATTCTGAGCAAGATTAACACATTCTCTATCATCATATCCCACCTTCCTCAAATCCATTTTAATATTATCTTCCCATCTACGTCTCGGCCTCCCTAAAGGTCTTTTTCCCTCCGGCCTCCCAACTAACACTCTATATACATTTCTGGATTCGCCCATACTTGCTACATGCCCTGCCCATCTCAAACGTCTGGATTTAATGTTCCTAATTATGTCAGGTGAAGAATACAATGCGTGCAGTTCTGTGTTGTGTAACTTTCTCCATTCTCCTGTAACTTCATCCCTCTTAGCCCCAAATATTTTCCTAAGCACCTTATTCTCAAACACCCTTAACCTATGTTCCTCTCTCAAAGTGAGAGTCCAAGTTTCACAACCATAAAGAACAACCGGTAATATAACTGTTTTATAAATTCTAACTTTCAGATTTTTTGACAGCAGACTGGATGATAAAAGCTTCTCAACCGAATAATAACAGGCATTTCCCATACTTATTCTGTGTTTAATTTCCTCTCGAGTATCATTTATATTTGTTACTGTTGCTCCAAGATATTTGAACTTCTCCACCTCTTCAAAAGATAAAGTTCCAATTTTTATATTTCCATTTCGTACAATATTCTCGTCACGAGACATAATCATATACTTTGTCTTTTCGGGATTTACTTCCAAACCTATCTCTTTACTTGCTTCCAGTAAAATTCCTGTGTTTCCCTAATCGTTTGTGGATTTTCTCCTAACATATTCACGTTATAATAATAATAATAATAATAATAATAATAATAATAATAATAATAATAATAATAATAGTGGTAGTGAGTAGTGACAAACAAACTAAGTATAGAACGACCATTTTTTATAACTTAAACACTCCTCAAGGCGTCGTTATATATTTATTTGCGCCTCGTTTGCTATTCGCTGTTGAAGGAAATTCCAATACTTTAACCTAAGCAAACATTAAAGCTTCCTATTAGAAATGCGAGTTATTTGAAAAGTTGGGTTTATTTCATTTCCCCTCCACAGTTGGGGAACGTTTTTAATATGAGGAAGGATATACACTCACCTTGGTTTTATGCGTTTTGAAATCCCTCGGGGCGCAATATGTTACTTAATGCTCGACGTGTTGTGCAAGAGCGATATAAGTAGCGGGCGGATGTTGATGAGAAGTCGTCTTCTTATTTTTAACATTAGGACGTTGTTTTTGTTGTTTAGTCAACTATCCGAAGACAGGTCTGAACCTCACAAGTGATATCAAGAAGGCACCACTTATGAGGCAACTAGGCCAGGAGATAATAGGGTGGGGTGGCAGTTCCTTTCCCCCTCCATTGCTTACATCGCCGACCAGCTACATATTACACTGAAAAAAATTAAGCAGAAGAACTATTTATTAAACGCGCTAAAATATAAGGAATTAAACAGAAGAAAACGATTTATGAATCGCGCTAAATAAAAAGAATTAAGCAGAAAAAATGAATTTATGAAACGTGTAAAATAATAAAAAAAATTAAGCCGAAAATAACGAATTATGAAAATTGCTGAAATAAAAAAATGAAGGAGAAAAATCGATTTATGAAACGCGCTAAAATAAAAAATTAAGCAGAAAGAACGATTTAAGAAACGCGTAAAAAATAAAAAAAGAGCAGAAAAATGATTTATGAAACACGTAAAAAATAAAAAAATTAAGCAGAAAAATGAATTTATGAAAACGCGTAAAATAATAAAAAAATTATAGCAGAAAAAGAATTTATGAAACGTAAAATAAAAAAAAAATTAAGCAGAAAAACGATAAAACCCGATAAAATAAAAAAAAACAGAAAAGTGAATTTATGAAACGCGCTAAAATAAAAAAAATTAAGCAGAAAAAATGATTTATGAAACACGCTAAAATAAAAAAATATAGCAAAAAAAGGGGAATTTATGAAACGGCTAAAAAATAAAAAAATAAGCAGAAAAGAACGATAAAAAAACCCGCTAAAATAAAAAAGCACAAAAGTGATTTATGAAACGCGCTAAAATAAAAAAAAATAAAGAAAAAGAATTAAAAAGCAGAAAAACCGATTTATGAAACACGCTAAAATAAAAAAATATAGCTGAAGAATCGATTTACAAAACGCGCTAAAATAAAAAAACCATTAAACAGTCCAGACTTCAGGTGCATACAAACAATTGTTCTTCCTCTGACACATATCGTCAAGTGAGATGTACTCCCTGATAAATAATAGATGTACATATCAGCCAGAACCTCAATCAGAAGATAGATGAAAAGAGATAAATAGATAAATAACTAGAAAGTAATATATAAGTTAAGAACTACAATGAAATATCGTAAATAATTTAATATTAGGATAGAAAAAATTTACTTAACTATCTACTTTAATCAACTAAAACAATATTAATGACGATAAAATTGTCAGCGCATTTCGAACTGGCTGATGAAGGTCAAGCAATGCACTGCATTTGCCACCCCATTCTTGGACCATTCTCCACAACTAAAGTCAGCTGGGACAGCCGGGATTACCAGTGCTTCAGTTCACAGTTTTAAAGGTACGGTCACACATCGCTACTTTTGCTGCGCAACTTTTGTAATAAGCTGCAAAGTTGCGTGTCGAATGTTCACACGTAAGCCAAAAGTAGCGCGCTGCACGCTACTTTAAAGATCGTGCTGCGCAACCCGAGTGCTGCAAAAGTTGCAACTGGAGGTTGAAAGAGTCTGTTGACACACAAGGCGCTATTTGCAGCCGCAGTCTTTGCTGCAAAAGGTTCCCATCTCCGTGTTGACTTCTCAATATACATTTTGTGGTCATGTTCGCATTATTAAGAAACTCATATTAAAACAAAACTTATCTATTAGGCCTATTTGCTTTTCTGTCGTATCTACTATTCAGAAATTTACATTATTTTTACTATAAATCTTTTAAGCACGCCTATATACTTAAATGATAACCAACAACATATTTATGTAATCAATGTTGGCAACCCTCCTGTTTGGAACTACGCTACGGAAAATTTAAAAAATGAATTATATTATCAGCAAATATGTTCAGACTGTGTTGTGTATTTAATAACTGTTACAAATAATTTATTTTCATCACATTTAACATTAAAATATATCCAAACAAAAGTATAATTAAAACACATTTGGGTAATGTAACACTGGTTGCAACCGCAGCCATCCTTCGACCAAGCGGCAAAAGTTTCAACAAAACCGATATCAAAAATGCTGCGGCTGCAACCCTGAGAACCCTGTTCACACGTCGCTACTTTTAAGATGCGCGCAGCATGAAAAAGTTCGGATTGCACCGTTGTTCACACGTCGCAGTATGAAGAGTTGCGCAGTTTTTGAACTGGCAGCGCTGCAAAAGTAGCGAGAGCGACGTGTGACTCAGAGCGTGGTGTGTTCGTTTGTACGTGGCCTTGATCCGCCAGTTCGAAATGCGCTGAGTATAGGTAAAAAGAGACCCTATCTCAGGTTTATAAAAAAATTATTCCGAAATCAGGGAATACAAATGTAATAAATTTATATGCAGATACTTTATAATCTCCAAATAAAAATAAATAATTCAAAATATAGCTTTATATTAGATTTCCATTAATGAAGTTATAACTTACGCATTTCACAATAAAGCGTTATAATATAAATATGAAATGTACACTTGTTTTATTGCAAGGAGAGCCAAGATCTTTTTTTTTTTCTTTTCTTTTTTTTTTTTTTTGTATTTATCAACGTATTTTATATTTCAGAAGACTTTGATATGTATCTATAATCCTTGCATTCACAGAAAGATAATGGAATGCACTCATGCAGTAAAAATAATTTCTCGAGTAGGAATTATCTAGCCAAATACCACTGTAGTGATAATTTTCTGTGATAATTTCATTTCGCTTTAAGCTCACGTTTCTCATCATAATTTTATTCCTTTGCTCTCGAAATAATTATGACAAGAAACACTCGTTAAGCTCAGTGAAATTATCAGAAAACTATAAGCATTTGCAGTATCACTGTTGATATTTTGCTGATAAGATATGAATGCTCGAACGAAAAGAGTATTCGGTACAAGGATAAGTGGTTGTCTAAAGTGTAGAAGTGACGACATTAATCAAAATAGTATTAATTCTTAAAACTTAAAAGAACGGCCGTCCGATTTTGATAGCACACGTTAGTCAATATGAACAGGAAACTTAAAAATGTATGAAATATGTAAATGAGGAGCATATTATAAAATAAGTTAGATAACGTTAATATGAGTAGGAAACGGATTTATATGGACTAAAAATTTTGTGGGATTTCGAGATATTGATTGCTTTTCATAGAATTTTATGTGCTGAATGTGATTCTGGAACTGTTTAAGTTCATATTTAAAACGGACAGAATAGAGCGAAAATATCACAATTGTGCGCTTTGGAATCACAATGTGAAGACAACTCCACAGTGGCTTGCGCTTTGAATCAAAATTAGACAATTCCTTCAGTAGCCAATGAGAAGCCCACATTCGTACCATCTTTTCCCATCACGCATCACGAATCCAACATGGCTGATTGTTTATATAATCGGTTTGTGGATGAATAAGTACTGTTTTACGTAAATTTAATTTAAAACCGAGTTAGAAGAGACTTATATTCAAAAGTAGACAATTTCAGTTTAATATATGGCTTCGTTTGGTTTCAAAAACAGACAACTCCACTTTAAATAAGGCTTCATTTGGTTTCAAAAACAGACAACTTTATGACTTAGTTTCAGAGATGGACAACTCCACTTTTTAAACTTAAATTTAGACCTGAATATTAATTTTAATCGCATTTTGAGACTGAAAAAAAATTGTTTATGACACATGAGAATGTTTTAAAAAATATATAACGGTGACATTGGTTTCCAAGGATCTAGTTTTTCGCCTTTCCTGTAAAAAAAAAAACCCGCAAAAATGGAGTTGTTAAACTTTGGTACCAAGCTCCTCAAATATATATGTAGGTACTTACTTTATCAAAATATGGAATTAAATATGGATTTGAAATGTTAAAAAAAAAAATTACTATCTACGTTAGATATTAGTACAGTTTAATCAAACTAAACAAAGACTATAATGACGTACTATTTTGTTATATGCGAACTTCAAACAAAACACAGTTTTTATTGCCTGTTACCACAACAACGGTTTTTAGACAGGAATGTCAGAAGAGATGAGAGAACAGCACAAGTCGATTTGAACTCGGACCTTACATTCGATGTTGTTTGTTCTGTTAAAAACAATTGTGTCTACTTGGAATTTCGTTGTTTGTTAACGTGATGTTTACAGGTTTGAATATGTTGTTGCACCAGGATGTTTTGTGTAGTCAGAACAGCACACTGACACACATTACAAAATGATATTTTGTTGTCCTTGATAATCCATCATCTTTAAATTCTGAAATGTAACTTCTTAATTTTAAAGTGGTTGAATATGATACTTTTGGCATATTTACCGTCTTTATATAATGATTGACAGAACTGACCCAATGTGACATGTAACTGTGGAGCTGCACATCTGTTTTCTATTACAAACTTCAAAATTAAAATAATACAATTTCTTAACTTGCTTTCCCATTGTTAAGAGGAATTAATTTTCGAATGACTCTTATTTTAAAGGAATTACTGAAAATGTTTAAAACTCTCTTGTTGAGATATATTTTTAAAAGTTAATGGAGTTTTATTTTATTATTAAGCTTAATATAATATGGACTGTTTTATATGAAATATGTAAAATGTATTGAAATTAATTAAAATATGTACTATATTCTGAAATGTGGAGAAATATGGAAAATAGAAGTAGCATTTTTCAACTCTACACTTTGTGAAACATGAAGATAATTGATATTAGCTTTATTAGTAAATATGTATAGGGTGACCAGACGTCCTCTTTTGTCCGGACATGTCCTCCTTTTTAGACCTTTGTCCGGGATCCGGGCGGGTTTTTAAAAATCAAGAAATGTCCTCCTTTTCGTAACTTGTATGCCTGATATTTTGAAATTATCTGATTTGACGCCTTTTTCAAATAATTTGCCTGTAGGTGGCAGCAGCATCGATGGAATATACTGTTTGCCGATGATCATAACCAGACTTCGAGACTTTGGACCCGATACAATAAGTTTACTGTACTTGTACTATAGGTTGTTGACTCGCTGCAGGTGGTGAAAGGTAGAGATGTGTTGAGGTAACAACGTTGCTATTTAGAGTAGAGTACGGTAGAATGGGGAAACGCACACATATGGACATTCTGAAAGTAAATATACATTACACAATGACAATGTCAAAAGAATATGAAACGAATTTATTCTCCTGTCTTTTATAAGCATTTGTGTTTAATTATACACAGTGTTAATGGTGGAAATAAACATGTAGCAATTTTAATTTCTTCATTTATCCTATTAGTCGTCTTTAGGAAGTGCAGTTACAGTACCGAATTGCAATGTACTACAAGATACATTTTCAGTGTCTCAAACGTAAATCTTTTTCAGTTGTCTACCAAACACAGTTTGTACTGTGAAAAGATGCGCTCTACGTCGCATGACTTTATAGGAGCAAAACGAAAAAACCTAACATCATTGCAGTCTCGTTGGGCCATATTCATAGACATTCTTAGCGCGGGCTTCCGGTGGATGATCAGCGAATTAACGTGTTTCATATTCATAAACCAATGTTAGCGATATGATATATGATATGAATCCTGTACAAGTAATTAGTCGATAGCAGGGGCTAGTTTAGCACGCTCGTAGCGCGGGCTAGCGAAATGTCTATGCATAGCACCCTAAGAGACAGTCCTTCATTCTCGGGTGTCTATGTGCACTAATTTGCTGTTTATTTTACACAATGCTCCATATCCGTTATTTTTACATAAAATTGGTTTCCACTTCTGTTTTACACGTTCAGTAACCGGTGTACTTGGTGTCTCATTAATTCTCTGTGTCATTTCCTCAACTAATTTGAGGGCTTCCGGCATCTCTTGCTATGACTTTTTAACCGTGTAATAGTTTCAGACACAGTTTAAAAATAGGTTTGTATGAAAACCAAATTATTCATCAGAACCTTCAAATCCAGAGCGTTTTCCTTTACGTATTTGTTAGCATTCATCCTACAGTACCCCACCCACTGCATGATTTACCACTATACTCAGTACGCAGTTATGCAGATTTCCCACTGAACTGCTCTATCGGGTCCGAAGCCTAATCATAACTCTCTTTGCTCTTCCTTGTTATGGTCGTTGCTTACAGGTAGCTAGTAAATCGAGAGATCGAGGTACGAATATAAATCTAAATAGCTATTTTCTGTTCTCTTTAATAATTATGTTTCCTTGACTTTCGTATGTAGCTAACTGTAAAATCATTATTATAAAGTTTTTCCATAATTATTTTGTAGCTAATAAAATGGATATTAATATACTTTTAAGTATGATATAAATTTAATTTTGTACTGTAAATATTTTGTAATAAAATAGATACTGACGTAATTTAAAGTATAATATAGATCCAAGCCTAAATCTAAGTACATATTTTCTGTCCTCTTTTTTTTCGAACGATGTCCTCCTTTTTTTGAAGCTTTGTGTACTCTTTTTTTTTTAATCGCTGTGAATCTGGTCACCCTAAATATTTATTTACATAGAAATCCTTTCCCTGATCATGAGCTATTCACAAGAAAGTAGTAATTTGACTGTGAAATATTTATCTGGTATCAATTGACGCCACATTTTAATCACTTTTGACGTTAATGCGTCTTTGTTGGAGGTAGAATTGATGAGAACATGCAACATTTTAGCGTAACATGAAGTTTGAGTAATCTCCGCAAGATGTTGCGCATGCCAAAGCGTACGCGTGCTGTCGTATATCGACTGTTGCGGAATATACTTGCAAGTCGATAAACGACAAGCAAATCCATATCCTATAAATCAGGGCTGGGCACATTACGTGATTCTGAAAAATGAGGGCTGTTTACTTTGAAGAGCAGTTCTCCCGAGCTGTGTGACGCATGCCTATTGTACGTCACTCACTGCCAGTGCACTGGTTCACTCTGCAGTAGGATGGCGAACTTTGAAGATGCACCCGCCTGAGAAGTTGTATGTCAGACGAAAACGTAAATTATATTTTGAGACTGAACATGGCTAATTCATTTCTTCCAAACATTGAACGGCTTCTGCAAATGAAACGACTTCATAAGTGTCGGAAAACAAGCACATAGTTATTTTGGTTATTGAGTTTCAAAATGTTTTGTGTCAGTAGAAAATATTTATTGATTTTAGATTGATAAAAGTACGATTTTGTTACAATAGTTTATTTTTGCAAAAGAAAAGTGTAAGAGAAGGTTTATTATTAATTTTCTTCTTGTGTTTCTGAAGGAAATCCTTTATTACATATGTTTATATTATTAATACTGTTATGTCATTGTTAAAGCACTGTGCATATAGATTGTCTAAATAAGCCTAATGATTTGTGTGTGCATAGAGCGAAGTTTATTTCATTAAATTAATAAGAGTGTTGTAAAGTTTATACTGTACAAAGGATTGATGTAAGATCCTTATAAACTATTATGTACTGACAGACTGAATGAATAGAATAACCGTGGCTCTTGTGATATATCAATGCAGGGGAAGGTAGCTGTAATGTGAGTCCGCCACTGCGTGAGCGTTCAGCCACAGTCTACTATATACAGTCGCGAAGCTTGAGGTGTTTTTTTGCAAATCTCGCGATAAAGCGCTCCAAGCGGTTGGCAACTAGAAACAATAGACTGTCCGCGGTCGACTTTGGATTTAGAGTGGACTGAGTCGCATTTCCATCGAGTGCTAGGTCGTTGCGTATTTCACATTGATGCTCGTGATGAAAAATCCTAACATCTATTTCTTATTTTACTTATAGATACAAAAAGTGGTTAATAAACAGCAGGAGGGAAGATCTAATGACAAAGAATGAAGCATATCTTTATAATAATATAAAGTTTTGCTCTCTTCATTTCGAAAACACACAATTTATGAATGAAAACAAAAATAAATTAATCTGGAATGCAGTTCCAACTTTATTTGATGTTTCAAATAAACCTGTTCTGTTATTACCTGCAGCTGAGAAACAAAAGCTTTGCACTAATTCTACGTCTGTATCAGCTGATTCCTTGAATAATTGTACATTTTCAGACAACTTAGGCCTACTTTTTTTTCAAAGGATATGTTTTTAATTATAGCTGTTAATTTTGTTGTTATTTTTATTTGTTACTTTACTAGAGACGTAGAAAAAGTAAGTCTGTTACAATAAAATTTATTGATCACGTTTTATTTCCAATTCTGGTGTGATTATTATTGCTTAACCTCATCCCACTTTGTTAACTACAAGTACCAGTACACGTAAGTTACTCCCATTAATTCATATTTCCATTATTATTGTTATTATATTATTGTTGTAAAGGGAAATGCAAATTAATATTTATTGGTTTCATAGTTCATTATCGCTATAATCTTGAATGGGTGAAGCGATTATAGTAAATTTCAGTTCGTTTTGCACAAACAAAAATAATATTAACCTATTTCTTGCAGGTATCTTCGAGTTTATGGTGAAATTTAATATACTTCATTAAAATAATAAATGAACTTTATCCATTTAAAATTTCAATAATGGAAGGAAGGTGCTAATTTTTCCATAAGAACACGACAACGAAAGTGTAACATATTTTGTCATCTGCTAGGAGAGATCTGTAATGATGAGGCGATAGTAGCGATCCTAGTGGTGGGTAACTACCCATGTTTGCATTTTTACTACATATTGAGCTTCGCGACTGTATATAGTAGACTGTGGTTCAGCTCTGGCTTGAATTGAAGTGCCTTGCGGAGCGAGAGTAGCTCTGGCCGGCTAAACGGAGCCGCTCTCATGCCCGGCGCTGCTATAGATACAAAGAATACAATAAACAAAATGAAATAAAGACGAGCAATCATCGGGATAATGTAAATTTCCGGGCAATTTTTTGGGATGAAATCACGATATAAAGAGAAACTGAAAGTAAATGTGAAATGAATGTTGGTGGATTTGAATTTGTAATGTTGAATGAAACGGGATAATTTAGGACTTAAGGGAAAACTCTCATCCGATTTTTTAAAAAATAAGTATTACTTCTTTCAACTCAAGGGATAGAACCTGATGTAACGCAATTGTAAATTCTGAGCTCTAATTAGTAAGCTGCTGGTGAGGAATTGCCAGTAAGTGTTGAGAAAGGTTTCATCGAACATGTATGGAGGTGTTTTCAACCAATCAAAGTTACTGGTGATGGCTAGGTGGGATATTTTTTTAATTCAGGGCATTAACCTGAGCTGTCAAAAAATGTTGTCAAAATATTATTTTAGTCGTTGACGTAATCCATCAACGCGTTCTGATTTCGTGCTCTAGGCGAGTCGATAATCCAACCAGCATCAGACTTTGATAAAACTGCTGAAAAATTTCACCTGTCGGAGATTAAATTAATCTGACGTCATCATTTATAGACCAGTGGTAGAAATTAATGTTGAAATAGAGAGCGATTTGTTGGATGACTAATTGGCTATAATATATTTCACTTTCAAATTCAAAGTTAAAACTGACATGGCTTGCTTAGTATCGCGTATTTCCATACAAAATAAATCATGATGTGGCACATTCATCAGATAGTTTTGCAGGAAAAATACAGACGTACAGATTGTATTAAATTTTTAAGTTGTTTTTTAAAAACGGTTTACAAATGTCACAGTCATGTAAAATATGAAGAAATCTCCAAATTTTTTTCTGAGTTTATTGAAGTGTGTAAGGGTTATCATTGCCTCTGGAGAGTGAAAAGTATGATTAAAGTTTCCTAGGTAGTTTTTTCCAAGGCATGCGGTGAAATTACAGCAGAAAATTAAGTTCGAAAAATGTATTATCTGTTTTTCTCGTGTCAAATTTTACATTATCTCGTTTCAGCCTGTTATCGGCCATCTTCAAAACTGGTTGTTGCTGGTCTTGGCGCATTTTGTTCGTGTTTCCTGTTTGTGTGTGTCTATATATTTCCTATTGTTCTAGTGTGTTTAATTTCTGGCTTTTGGTTGAATGTGTAGAATTTCCATGTCAGTGTTGATGCCTCTGTAAACACAAACAAAATTCGCCAAGACCAGCAACAACCAGTTCTGAAGATGGCCCATAACAGACTTAAACATATATATTATTTTATATATTATTTTAATGTACCGAAGTACATATGATATTTCCACGCAGATATTCTGCGTCATCATACGATGAAAGAGTAATGGAACGGAGAAAAATTCTCTCCGGCGCCGGGATTTGAACCCGGATTCAGCTCTACGTGCTGATGCTTTATCCACTAAGCCACACCGGATACAACTCCGACGCCGGTCAGAATCGTCTCAGATTAAGCTCCAACTCTTGGGTTCCCTCTAGTGGCCGCCCTCTGCACTACGTCATAGATGTCTATGATCTGAGACGATTCTGACCTGCGTCGGAGTTGTATCCGGTGTGGCTTAGTAGATAAAGCATCAGCACGTAGAGCTGAAAACCCGGGTTCAAATCCCGGCGCCGGAGAGAATTTTTCTCCGTTCCATTACTCTTTCATCGTATGATGACGCAGAATATCTGCATGGAAATATCATATGTACTTCGGTACATTAAAATAATATATATGATACGCGTAAATCACTTCGTGATTTAAGACGGCGCTTATTCCGTCGGATCCCGGCCAACTAGTCACTCATATCGAGTGCACCTCAGCACATGCGTGGACTTCGGTCCTGCGTTCATAGACATCTATGACGTAGTGCAGAGGGCGGCCACTAGAGGGAACCCAAGAGTTGGAGCTTAATCTGAGACGATTCTGACCGGCGTCGGAGTTGTATCCGGTGTGGCTTAGTGGATAAAGCATCAGCACGTAGAGCTGAAAACCCGGGTTCAAATCCCGGCGCCGGAGAGAATTTTTCTCCGTTCCATTACTCTTTCATCGTAGACTGAAACATGTTAACAATGTAATGTAAAATTTAACACGGGAAAGACAGATAATACGTTTTCAAAGTGATATAGTGTGAAAAGTTGTGTAATGAAGATGTATAGAAAATTAAGATTTTGAAGATAGCGACCAGTAGCATAAACATGAAAGTAGTCTGCAATATAAATTGGGTCCCTTATGTTTCTGTTCTGCCCCTTACCGCCTTAATTTAAAAACATTTTTAAACATATTTGTAATCAGAATTGAACTAATTGCATTTGAGGTATCAAAATATACATTCTAATGAAGTGAAATAGGCAACATACTGTGTGTGTGTGTGTGTGTGTGTGTGTGTATATATCTATATATATATATATATATATATATATATATATATATATATATATACAGGGGCGGATGCAAGGGGGAGATTAAGGGGATATATCCCTCCCGAAATTTTGAGAAAATGCGAAACAAGAAACAAAAATAATATTAATTTTAATACATAGGAATTAGAGAGTTTTCCACGTAAATTCTCTTTGCTAAAATGTTAAATTCCAAGAACTGCAGGAAGACAAACACAGCATTCTTACTTCAAGACAGATAGTCAAAAGAGTATTTTAGGCTTTTAATTTTCCTTCTCTTCTTAGACCATTTTATTAGTCAGCTCAAGGACAGGTGTTTAAATCATAAGGAAATCCTAAAGTCCATACAAACTTTGCTGCCTAAAACATAGTGCGAGCATCAGATGAAGATTTAGAAACTGCTGTTGAAGTTATAGTAAATCAGTGGCCCAATGATGTTGATGCACCACCAGAGTCTTTCTTCAATGAATTGAAGATGTGGAGAAGAAATTTCCTTGATCAGAAAAATCTTCACCTAATACCTACTGATTTTATATCATCTTTGAACAGGTGCAATGAAATTATTTTTCCCTGCACTCGCAAGGCGCTGAAACTTTTCTGCACGTTGCCTGTAACTACAGCTACTCCAGAACGGTCGTTCTCAACATTGCGGTATTTGAAGACTTACTGTACTTGAGGAGTAGGATGGGAGCAGACAGATTAAATGGACTGGCCTTGATGCATATACATAAAAATGTAGAAGTAAAAGCTCATGAAGTACTGGATGAAATGTCTAAGAAGCCTCGTCGCCTTCTTCTGTAAATGTCATTCTGCCATTGTTTTTGTATTGCAGTCATTGCAAATATTAAAATTAAAAATTATGATCTATTTAACAACGCTCGTAATTGCCGAGGTTATATCAGCGTCGCCGGTGTGCCGGAATTTTTTCCCTCAGGACTTCTTAAATCGACTGATATGAGGCCTGTCGCATTTAAACACACTTAAATACCATCGAGCTAGGTGGGTAGAACCCGCAACTTCGAGCACAGAAGGCTATATCGACTACGCTACTCAGGCCAACTTGTAAACAAATTGTGAGTATATAAACTTATTTCTTATTACTCCATTTTTACTGTCTCCTCAAATCCCTCCCCGAAAAAAAAAATCCTGCGTCCGCCCCTGTATATATACATATAAAGTAGGTTATTATAAGACGCTTTATCAACATCTTAGGTTATTTAGCGCCTAATGAGATGAAGGTGATAATGCCGGTGAAATGAGTCCGAGGTCCAGAACCGAAAGTTACCCAGCATTTGCTCAAATTGGGTTGAGGGGAAAAAGCTAAAAAAAAAAATAATAAAAAAAGTTGTTTCGAGCAACCGGAAACAGTTCTTTTTTTGTCGCAGTGTATGCCTAGCCTAAGACCTGCTAACAAAATTTTATTCTATTGCTTCCCACAAATTTTTATGACTTGTGGAATCAGTGGAAAAACCTATGCAGCAATGATCGGAAACGGTTTCTGTTTCCTTGATTCATTTATCATAAAGCTCTGTAATTCCAGGAGGCTTGCAGAGAAATCTGTTAGCGATTCAGGAACGTTCGACGACAAAAGGACCTGTAAATATTTGCCTGATATTCTGTCATTCAAGACCAGAAATCTAAGACACGAGACCGTCGGGTTTACTTCTTTCTAAATAAATCGATGCTGAGTATTTTCTTCGCTTTTCTTCCGCCGGGTTTGCACTGCAGGCCCATTGAAAAGCAGCTATTACTACACCACTGAAGAACTCGTGGCTAACGAGAAAGACAGGCTTCGGCACGAATCGGAATCACGTGGTTATCATGGTCCAGTCATGGCCATCTTAACAATCACCTAGTAGAAATACATGTTCAAAATTCTAAAAAAACAAAGGAATTGCTATATTAAACTCACGCTAAACGTGCATTTATATATAAACTTGTTCAATGTTGGCCATGTTATGACTAAGAATGTGACGTCGCGCCGTAGCGTGAAGAACTAAACAGTATTCTATTTTTAAAATATCTAATAACCAACAACGGTTGAAAGTACTGTTGTCACAGAGATTTTAGTAGGAATTTATTTTATAAATGTAATGTTTTCGCAATTTTAATGACATGGGCTATTCCAAGTCTTTTGTTTCTTGATTTCTTTCTATGTTTACTTATCGCAGGTATTCCAGGATTTTAATATTGGCAAGGGGTTATTGTTTTACGTACAATATCTAAAGATCCTCGAGGCCGTTTCATCTCGGAGGAGTGTAATAAAATCAGGTAATGCTGTGAGATTATTACTTTGTTTCACATCGAAATACTTTCGTCGTAATGTAAACGCAGAGTTTATAGGCCTCGGAGCTTCCATACATTCCAGGTCTCTTCGTAGTTAGATATACAAGGTGAACCGTAAGTAGGCTAATGTCATCTGTTTCAGAGGGTTATTCCCTGAGATATTTCCAAGAAAAAATGTTAATACAATTTTGCTTCTTTTTGCTTTCTTTTCGAGATAAAAATTGTTTTTAAGGTTATTGCAACAAATAAGGTTATGCTAAGGTTTGCTTCGCTGCCATTTGGTTCTTTCTCAATGAATATTTTTCAAATTTATCGCAATTATAAATTTATTCATGAGGAAATGGAAAACATATAGCTTTACTCAATGGTTGCACAATCCTTTTCAATATTGCTGCATAATCTATCAAGTTGGGATGATGGTATAAAAAAAAGTTTTCCCACTCGAAACCAGGAATATTCTTCTTGAAATTAGTTACTGTGCTTCCTGTTTTGTCAACGTAGCTCTTTATTGTCATTCGTAGATCTTCGTCGCTCATTGCAAATCCAAATTCTGCTATCTTTTAGACATCTTTGGCAAATACATTCTCTTCAAATGTAATCTTCATCTTACGATGTTTGGTGACGTATACACGTCCGTTGATGTGACAGATTAATGAATTTAAATACTATTATAGTCACAATCATGCCATGGTATGAAAGAAACATTACACAACCTCGAGCGGGAATCGAACCTGCGACTTCCTGTTGGCGTGAGGCGTTGGCCTTTGGCGTGAGACGAACTCGATAGCTCAGTGGTAGAGCGCCTGACCGGAGAACAGGAAGTCGCAGGTTCGATTCCCGCTCGAGGTTGTGTAATTTTTCTTTCATACCATGGCATGATTGTGACTATAATAGTATTTAAATACATTCTCTTCTTTATTTGTGAATATTATTGTTTTTCATTAATGTTGTCTTTGAATTTATTTTTTGTGGTGCTATGCAGCTGCTACCCTATGTGTTTTCACATCATTCCAGATGACATCTAAGCATTGGTTTAGTTTCTCCTCTGAATAATATGCATATGGTCTAGTTCCTGGCACATCTACAGGTGTTAAGAAAAAATATCCAATATTTTAGGAGGTGATAGTATGCATCAAAACCAAAAAAAGAAAAAGAAGTCTAATAAACATGGGTCCTACAACACATACTTTCTGTGATCTGAACACTTGTTCATAGGAAGTACTCAATGTGACGTCCATTCATGGCAATGCATTCCTCTGCCCTACAATGCAGCAGACTACCAGATAATCATACTGTAGTTGATACTGATACGTCACAAGAATACTGCAAACAAAAGTTTCGTTGCGGATATCAGCGGGGTTCAGCAGGAATGGTGTTGTGAATTTTCGTAATCAGCATGTGTGGACAGATGAAAATCCCCATGCAGTTGAAGAAATAAGGCATCAGCACCGATTCTCAATCAACTTCTGGGCAGGCGTTCTTGGTGATAGATTAAGGGCCATACGTGCTGCCACAGAGATTAACTGGGGCTCGTTATCAGGACTTTCTTATTAATGTAATGCCCACCATGCTGGAATATGTGCCTTGTCAGCAAAGACTACGGATGTGGTTCATGCATGATGGCACACCAGCACATTTTCTCCGCAATGTGCGTGAACACCTGACGCAGACATTTCAGGACCGCTGGATTGGTCGGGATTGGTCGGGGAGGCCCCACACTTTGGCCTGTTCGTTCCCCAAACCTAAATCCCTAGGGTGCTATGCATAGATATTTCGCTAGCCCCGCTACGAGCGTGCGAAACTAGCCCCGGCTATCGACTGATTACTTGTACAGGATTCATATCATATATCATATCGTATCATATCATATCATATATCATATCATATCATATCATATCATATCATATCATATATCATATCATAGCATAGCATATCATATCATATCATATCATATCATATCATATCATATATCATATCATATCATATCATATCATATCATATCATATCATATCATATCATATCATATCATATAACTAACACTGGTTTATGAATAGAAAAACGTTAGTTCGCTGATCATCCACTGGAAACCCGCGCTAAGAATGTCAATGAATATGGCCCATAGACTTTTGGTTATCAAGAACAGCCAGGTCACTTTCAAACAGTGCGTGATTCCTTACGCCGAAAGGCAGAGGAATGCATTGCCATGAATGGATGTCACATTGAGCACCTCCTATGAACAGGTGTTCAGATCTCAGAAAGTATGCGTTGTAGGACCCATGTTTATTAGACATTATTTTCTTGTTTTGATGCATATTAGCACCTCCTAAAATTTTGGATACTTTTTTTATGTGCTCAATCTTTCTTATTTTTCGAAATATAACCAGTACTGTAAATAATGTATTAAATTTCAAATTTAAATTACTTTGCCAATCATATTTGCCAGCTTCCTTCGTACATGCCGAATTTTTACTGCTGAAAATATCCTTTCACCATATAAAAGTTTTCAGAATATTTTTCACACAACTAACAGTTGATTCACTTAAAATAGTGCTGCTGCCTACAGGTAAGTTTTGAAAGTACTTGGTTAAACTGTTTTACTGGCTGAAGTTGCTATTTACTCTCGGCTTTAAAGAACCCTGGCCTCACACCACTTCTGCACAGATGACAGTGATTGACAGGCCAGTTAGGGGAAGCTGTTGCCACGTTTGCTCTTGGCTGGACTCTTTAAATGTATTTTCTTTTGCAACTGGTTGATTCTTTCAAAAATGGAAAATTCACAACACAGCATTCTCTGCGGTCTCCTGGCGGTATCTTTGTCCACAGTTGGGGGAGCGTGTCAGTCAGATTTATGAATTCCTGAACCCAACCCTGCAACGAAGATTCTTTACTTGTGAAACCAAGAGTACACAGTACAGTTAAAACTACTAAAATATGATACCACATATTGTGGGAGATAAAAATTCAAGTGCAGTAGAGTCTCGTTAATCCGAACTACGCTAATCCGAAAATCTGGTTAATCCGAACAAAATTATTTTAAGAAAAACCAAATTTATTGCAATAGTGCAAAGTAGCGAAAAGAAAATAATGTATAAATTCACTCAGTTTCTTTTACTTTAAAAAATTATGCAAATAGCACATTCAAGGGTACTTACAACAATTAGTGTTTCTGTACTTAATTTACACATCTGTTATGCTCATAAAATCAGTAATTTTCTGTTGTAATGAAGTGAACCTGTTGGTTGTGGTTCTAAAAATAGCAACAGGGTACTCCCACCACCGTCTCTCAGCGCTCTTGAATAGCATTACAGGAAATATTTCGGTTAATCCGAAAATCTTGTAATCCGAATAGTTCTTGGTTCCATTTAACGAGATTCTATTGTATAGGCTAATATATTCTCTATTGGGCCATAGTTACCCTCAATGAATCAATGTTACCCCAATTGACGGTACTTTTTATAATTCTTATTCACAAATAAGAATAATATCATGATATAATTTTCTTTCTTACGGTATCTAACAACAGATGCACTTTTAATCGTTATCTGGAATAAAACAACATTACGACAGATTCTGCGAATTAAGATAGGCGTGTTTGAGTCAAAGCTTATAATTTGCTAGGAATTTCGTTAAAACGTTGCATTTTCTCTTCCTTATCTTTTATTCTCTTTCTTATATCTTTTTGTAAGTGTCTGAGTAGATCTGGAAGTACGGCGAACGAAGCAGTAGGAGATGTCGCAGACTCTTGTTCAGGCCACATCTCACTGCCCAATGGGACTTGAGAAAAAACCTCACGTTTCAGAAAGCAGATTTCCGCTGTCGGATCCTTGAGGTCGCCCGACCAGTAGTTTGACGTTTCTCTGTTTTTGTTGCCCTGCGTAAGAGAGGTTTGCCGATCCCACGGTCCAAACTCTTTCGTCACAGGTCAACTTCGCTCCACTCTGCCACACGGTTACGCATCTGTTAAACACCTTCTGTAATATTTCGTCACATTAGAGTTCGATTCTGAGAATGTCTCTTAAGGACAAAATGGATTCAATTTTGACAATACCGTATCAGATTTCTGGTGAGATGTTCCTGTTTTTCGCAACTATACCAACTATTTTACCCAGGCGCTTCACAATTGGAACTACGGTGTGCTCCAGATTATGCGGGTTTCATTTCATTTAGTGTTGTGCCCAAGGGGAGGTCTTTCACTGCAAACCCAGCTTTCTCCAGTCGTTCCTATTTTCTGTCTTCCTTCTTGTTTCCTCATATGATCCATATATCTTAATGTTGTCTATCATCTTATATCTTCTTCTGCCCCGAACTCTTCTCCCGTTCACCATTTCTTCCAGTGTATCCTTCAGTAGGCAGTCTTTTCTCAGCCAGTGACCCAACCAATTCCTTTTCCTCTTCCTGATCAGTAGACAGCGGAAAAGTCATTCGGATGTGAAGGTAACTACAACGCGAGTAGTTTGTCTCGTCAGAGGGTTGTTGTTTACGTAAGCACAGCAGGCATACTAGAGGCGCGTGCAGGTAAGAACTGTTTTCGAATCGATGATTCAGAAGGTGCCTGATATTTTGTGTAGTTTTCTATAAACCCTTTAAAGTGAGGATTGTCCAACGTTTTGAATGGAATATTGCAACTTATCATCATTCGACAAAAATCCTGGCAAAAGTCATATTTCATATTTGAGACAGAATTTGAACTTGAACCCATATTTTCTTCTAACATACGAGCAACATTTTTCGTGTGTTTCTATGTATTACATTGATGTTCTATCGATTGTTTTGTTATCTTTTTAATGCAAACATACATAACCGACATTTATTTGTTTCACCAGTATCACTATCGTACTAAAAATGTGGACACCATATTCTTGTATTAAAGAATACACCCTATGTTTTTAACATCTTCTTCGGCATTATGATCACTTCACCGAACACAAATGAATAACATGTTTACGTATCTCAATGTTCTCTGTTCACATAGTGACGAGGACTGACTGAGAACGCAGAGTGGCAGTTGTTTTCGGTGTTCGCGTGGTGCTCTCTGCGGACGGTACCGTGTTGTAGCTATCTACTTGGGAAGCGTGCACACCTCATGCCATAGTCCAGTCATGTTAATTGATGCCCATAGGAGCAAGCGCGCGCTTTAGAACCCAGGAGAGCCTAAGCGCTTGACAGAGAAAGGAAAGAGACAGACAGAAGTAGTATATGCCGCTTGGTCGAGCCATATTCAGGGATGGCCAGCACTGATTCAATGGATAAAGGGAAGAGAACTTATTAAAACTGTATCCATGTTAATTTTTAGATTTGTCTGAGAAGTATAAGTGCATTATAAGAATGTAAGTTTTAATTTTAATGTTAATTTTTCACAAGTTTGATTTTTTTTTATTGAAAAGAAATATTTTCTCAACTCTTTTTACAACAATAATAATAATAATAATAATAATAATAATAATAATAATAATAATAATAATCCGTGGCGCTACAGCCCGTGAAGGGCCTAGACCGACCAGCCGGCTGCTGGCCTCACGCCCACATGCCGAAGCAGAGGTGGACGATCATCCACCCAGAATGGAGGTATCGTGTGGTTAGCACGATGATCCCCCCAGCCGTTCAACTTTTTTTATAGAAAAGTGAAATTTTCAGATATAGGCTTATTTTTTTAGCAGCCTTACAGAATGTTTTCGTAAATCTAATACACCGTAAATACGTATTACTGAAGATAGTGTATTGAAAATTTTGAAAATATTCGCACGGAAATTGTTAGTAAGGAAATGAATTAACAAAGCAACTACTGTTGCATAATAAGCAAAAAATACGTAGCACATTTCGAGAAAATAATTTAATATTCTGATGACAGGAAGTTGCTCACCAATATCGCCTTGAAAGCATAATGCGATAAGGGTTTTGTTATGGAATATTAGTTACACTTAAAACATATACAGCACCTAGGTAACTTTACTTTGTACTGTAATATTGTTTTGATGGGTTTGATTACTTTTATAAGGCTAAAGATACCATCAATATCAATTCTAACTTATCATGTCATACTCATCTCTCTCTCTCTCTCTCTCTCTCTCTTTTTTTTTGATATCACTTTCTTTATGAATGATGTGTTTCATCCATTTAGTACAGTATAGTTGTACTATTATGGAACTTATGTGAATATTCCTTCTTAACTCTTTATTATGTTATTAACATTTAAAACACAACTGCAATATTAAGAAATTGGTATTAGTACTTTTGTTTTACAGACAATATAGATAATATCAAACAGAAAGAAGCCATATAAAAATAACGACATAAAATTTCACGTTCCGTCTGAAGTTTGTGCACCACTGTTTTCTTAATCCAACAGGCTGCTTATTCATATACACAACCCTTCCCCTTTCCATACTTAGCGCTTGATGCCCGCGGACGACGTCAAAGTCAGAAAAATGCGCTTACATTGAGATCACTGCCATAGTCTATGCGTACAGTAATTGTAAACCGTAAACATGACTTTTGTTTGACTTTTTTTCCGCTGTCTACTGATCAGTTTCAGCATCATTCTTTCTTCATCCACTCTTTCCAACACAGCTTCGTTTCTTATTCTGTCTGTCCACTTCACACGTTCCATTTTCCTCCATATCCACATTTCAAATGCTTCTATTTGCTTCTCTTCACCTCGTCTTAATGTCCATGTTTCTGCCTCCATACAATGCCACACTCCATACAAAGCACTTCACTAGTCTCTTCCTTAGTTACTCATCATGCCATGTTTGCAGTTTTTCTTGGGAAAGATAAATGCGGTCGCTTCCCGTTGCTTTCCGCACAGCACTCTCTTTTTCGAATCTTAAAAAGATCCCAGCGCGGAGGTGAGGAGAGTGGATTTGATGAATTAGGCACTCCGGACTTCAGCGAAATTCACCGCAAGGGTTAAATATCAGTCCTATCAGGGTTTTTGACCCGATGAGAGACCGGGTTAATGACCGCAAAATGGGTACGGATAATCCAAAAGCATGGATAATGAAAAATCATCCTGTTACTGTATACAGAGTGAACCATAAGAAATGTAATGAATTTAGGTAGTTATTCTTTGAGATATTTCAAACAAAAAAGTTTAATACAATTTTGCTCGTTTTTGCTTCCTTTTCGTGATAAAATTGCTTTATATTAAACATTTCGTAGCGTGTTTTGAGATAGCCATTGATTTAATTCTCAATATGCTCAATAAATTTAAAAGAGTAGTGTATTATGATAATAAATGATTGAAATAATTTTAGTTTTGTCCTTTAAATATGCAGAAATTTGATCCGAACAAATGTAACTTTTCGTTGTGCAAAAGAATTATTCAATTTTTCATTTTTGTTCGGATCAAATTCCTGCACAGTCTCGTATGAAAGATAAATTCTAAGATGAAAATGGGGAATTTGCGGATCAATAAAAGAAAACGAGATATGGAGATTGATATAATATAACAATGAGTTGTACAAACTCTATATAGAATCAGGAAACTAAGCAGATTTTGCAGAGACGTGTATTCGGTATGTTTATTCAATGCATCATTTTTTATTTTGGCTGTTTGGTTTCCTGTAGCAACATTTTGGATAATTTAACCCATTTTGTATTGTATGTAGCAATAAATACAATACAATACAATACAATACATAAACGAATTGGAAATGAACGTATTCTAATAAAGGAAATTTTGTATTGTATGTAGCAATAAATACAATACGATACATCAACGAATTGGAAATGAACGTATTCTAATAGGAAATTTTGTATTGTATGTAGCAATAAATACAATACAATACAATACAATACAATACATAAACGAATTGGAAATGAACGTATTCTAATAAAGGAAATTTTGTATTGTATTTAGCAATAAATAAATACAATACAATACAATACAATACATAAACGAATTGGAAATGAACGTATTCTAATAAAGGAAATTTTGTATTGTATGTAGCAATAAATACAATACAATACAATACATAAACGAATTGGAAATGAACGTATTCTAATAAAGGAAATTTTGTATTGTATGTAGCAATAAATACAATACAATACAATACATAAACGAATTGGAAATGAACGTATTCTAATAGGAAATTTTGTATTGTATTTAGCAATAAATACAATACAATACAATACAATACATAAACGAATTGAAATGAACGTATTCTAATGGAAAAAGGAAATTTTGTATTGTATGTAGCAATAAATACAATACAATACAATACAATACATAAACGAATTGAAATGAACGTATTCTAATAAAGGAAATTTTGTATTGTATGTAGCAATAAATACAATACAATACAATACATAAACGAATTGGAAATGAACGTATTCTAATAAAGGAAATTTTGTATTGTATGTAGCAATAAATACAATACAATACAATACATAAACGAATTGGAAATGAACGTATTCTAATAGGAAATTTTGTATTGTATGTAGCAATAAATACAATAAATACAATAATAAACAATACAATACAATAAACGAATTGGAAATGAACGTATTACAATAATAAAGGAAATGAACGTATTTAATAAAGGAAATTTTGTATTGTATGTAGCAATAAATAAATACAATACAATAATACAATACAATACATAAACGAATTGGAAATGAACGTATTCTAATAAAGGAAATTTTGTATTGTATGTAGCAATAAATACAATACAATACAATACAATACATAAACGAATTGGAAATGAACGTATTCTAATAAAGGAAATTTTGTATTGTATGTAGCAATAAATACAATACAATACAATACAATACATAAACGAATGAAATGGAAATGAACGTATTCTAATGAAAAGGAAATTTTGTATTGTATGTAGCAATAAATACAATACAATACAATACAATACATAAACGAATTGGAAATGAACGTATTCTAATAAAAAGGAAATTTTGTATTGTTTGTAGCAATACGAATTGAAAATACAATACAATACAATACATAAATTGGAAATGAATTAAAGGAAATGAACGTATTCTAATAAAGGACATTTTGTATTGTATGTAGCAATAAATACAATACAATACAATACAATACATAAACGAATTGGAAATGAACGTATTCTAATAAAGGAAATTTTGTATTGTTTGTAGCAATAAATACAATACAATACAATACAATACATAAACGAATTGAAATGAACGTATTCTAATAAAGGAAATTTTGTATTGTATGTAGCAATAAATACAATACAATACAATACATCAACGAATTGGAAATGAACGTATTCTAATAGGAAATTTTGTATTGTATGTAGCAATAAATACAATACAATACAATACATAAACGAATTGGAAATGAACGTATTCTAATAAAGGACATTTTGTATTGTATGTAGCAATAAATACAATACAATACAATACAATACATAAACGAATTGGAAATGAACGTATTCTAATAAAGGACATTTTTTTGTATTGTATTCTAATAAAGAAATGAACATTTTGTATTGTATGTAGCAATAAATACAATACAATACAATACAATACATAAACGAATTGGAAATGAACGTATTCTAATAAAGGAAATGCTACTATAGGCTTGTACCACAAATGACGGCAAGAGGCATTTAGGCTAACCAAGAAGTAGGGTAGATTGATACAGTTGAAGAGGTTACAAAGAAGATTATTGGTATAAGAAATTGGAAAAGCATAGCTCAAGATAGACAAGAATGGAGAGGCTTGATAAAGAAGACCAGGACTAGGAATCTGGCTGTCGTGCCGTAGTAGAACAAGAAGAAGATTATGATCACGTGTACAGCCCATTCATGTTAACATTTTATTAGACGAAGCTGCATTCAAAGGCTATTTTACCGTTAAACATTGTTCAGTGATTACTCTTATGCTTTGTGCAATGTTCAATAGATACATGTTTTTTCCAGTCTTTGTATGACTTCTTGTCGTGATGAGATACCGTACTATTGTTTAAAGTAAAAGTTAACTTATTACAAATGTATTGTGCGCACATAAGACGTCAAGGAGAAAATTAACAGTCCGCTCACCCGTTCTTGATCTCAGTGGCAGCATTTTATGGTCACGTGCATCAACGTCGGTTAGTGTAACCCCTTAACAAGGGGTTATATAGGCTACATAATTTCATTCATTCCTATCATTTAAGGTTAGGGGAGAGACACTTCGGATTTAGTGAACAAAATATGCAAGTCCGCAGAGGTTCACTATATTTGGAGTTGACCATATCAATAAGTAATAATTAATCTGTTAAGCAAGAATTTATGTGATTTTGACCTAGATGAAGTTATTGTCCAACAAACCTTACTTCACTCGGAAGCGAGTTCCAGTTTCTGGCAACTGAAACTATAGGATGTGATTATCTGGCAGTTGGGGAAAGCTCGGAGAAACTGGACCAGATAATCAGCGAAAGGAGGAGTCGAACCCACGCCCGAGGCCAGCTCCGGGTCAGCTAGCAAATGCGTCTACCGACTGAGCTACGCTTGTGGTACCAACTTTCTACGGGATGTAAATGTTTGTTCCATTCTGAACTCACTGCGGGGAGACTTTCCCAACACTCTGTATTATGTTTGAGAAGCTTGTGTTTACTTCCACTGAAGTGTTATCGTGAACGGAATATGATATAGGCCTAATAACCGCATATGAAGTTTACTCCTGAGGTTCATTGGATTGCCTGAAAGGAACGCTGACAATATCAAGCAGGGCCTGCGAAATAATCTTCGCTGTTTGTAGAACATACGTGCAGTCGTTGTGTTCGGTAAACAGATGCGCATTTGAGGCTGGTTTCCTGTTTTTATGGAGTTGGAACAATGCTTTTTTGTGATCGTGGGTCGCTATGCTCTCTGCTTGGCATGCCGGACATTCACCGGCCTCGAGGATCTCCCGTTATTCTAGGATGGTGGAGAGAAGCGCCTGAGGAGATCGCCTGCGTATTGATGACCGGTCCAATCGTCGTAGCACTTCTAGAGAAAGAGGCCAGTGTTGCCAACTGTCTATCATTAAATCCCGCTAGACGGAACTTAAATATAAGCTATTTTCGAGCGAAAAACTATATTTTTCATAAAATACTTTAAAATCAAGTAATTCAAAATTTCATTTATAGATACTGTTGATTATTAGGGCTAGGATTTTGATGACCTATAAATCACGAAAATATGTCCTAAAACAATGAATATATGACAATTTGCTTAGTAGGAAAAGAGGTTTTGTACTAGTTAATATTTAGACTAGTAATTAAATTAAATTTTAGTACCAACATTTCAGTTTATTTAATTTTACATATTTTTTTCTAAGTAGTACGTGACGAGAATATTGTACGAAATGGAAACATAAAAATTGGAAATTTATCTTTTGAAGAGGTGGAGAAGTTCAAATATCTTGGAGCAACAGTAACAAACATAAATGATACTCGGGATGAAATTAAACACAGAATAAATATGGGAAATGCCTGTTATTATTCGGTTGAGAAGCTTTTATCATCCAGTCTGCTGTCAAAAAATCTGAAAGTTAGAATTTATAAAACAGTTATATTACCGGTTGTTCTTTATGGTTGTCCAACTTGGACTCTCACTTTTAGAGAAGAACATAGGTTAAGAGTGTTTGAGAGTAAGGTGCCTAGGAAAATATTTGTGGCTAAGAGGGATGAAGTTACAGGAGAATGGAGAAAGTTGCACAACAGAGAACTGCACGTATTGTATTCTTCACCTGACATAATTAGGAACATTAAATCCAGACATTTGAAATGGGCAGGGCATGTAGCACGTATGGGCGAATACAGAAGTGCATATAGAGTGTTAGTTGAAGGCCGGAGGAAAAAGACCTTTAGGGAGGCCGAGACGTAGATGGGAAGATAATATTAAAATGGATTTGAGGGAGGTGGGATATGATGATAGATGGATTAATCTTGCTCAGGATAGGGACCAATGGCGGTCTTATGTGAGGGCGGCAATGAACCTCCGGGTTCCTTAAAAGCCAGTAAGTAAGTAAGTAGTACACTTTAATTAATTATTTTACCTGATGTAGTTTCCATGTAGTCCACCACAAGGCCACTCTTATCCGGAATTAGCAGGCACAGAGGAGTCTATATTGAAGGGGTGGTTGGACTGATCCATTACATGGGGTGTACTACATTAAAATGGCAATATTTGTGTACAGAAACGATTAAAATGTTATACAAAAAGGGTATTAGTGGACAAAATATGTAGAGAAAATATCAAAGGAAATAAACATTATTTTTCATTTATAATGGGGATTTGTAGCCGAAATTAAATGAAAATGCTTAAAAAAATAACCGAATAAAACAAAAAATGCTCTTATGAGTTGAAACAGGCAAAAAATGCCCTAAGAAATATGTCTTAAAACACTCAGTTTATCACATAACATATAAATACTAAAGCAGGTATGTTTCTGGCTTACTAAAAAAAAGATGCAATTTCATCAAAATCCTAGCCTTATTAATTATATATCACACATTTTAATTTGAATAATTGAAACTATGATTACTTGCTTTAAATGGAGATTTCCTCAGGATCATCGTGTCAGTGTCTGAATCCTGAATAGTAGTAATGAATAGGGCTAGGATTTTGATGACCTATAAATCATAAAAAAATGCCCTAAAACAATGCATTTATGACCTAAAAATCTTTCAAAAATGCCATTAAAATTCCCTAAAAATTTATCTTACATTCCAAAATTGGCTTAGTAGGAATAGGAGTTTTGTGCTACTTAATATTTAGACTAGTAATTAAATTAAATTCTAATACCAACCTTTAAGTTTATTTAATTTTACATATTTTTTTCTAAGTAGTACACTTTAATTAATTATTTTACCTGATGTAGTTTCCATGTAGCCCATCACAAGGCCACTCTTATACGAAATTAGCAAGTATAGAGGAGTCTATTTTGAAGGGGTGGTTGGACTGATCCATTACATGGGGTGTACTACGTTAAAAGGGCAATATTTGTGTAGAAAATCGATTAAAATATTATACAAAATAATTGGTATTAGCCACCGGCATAGCTCGGTCGGTTAAGGCGCTTTTCTGCCGATCCGGAGTTGCGCTCGGGCGCAGGTTCGATTCCCGCTGGGGCTGATTATCTGGTTGGGTTTTTTCCGAGGTTTTTCCCAATCGTAAGGCAAATGTCAGGTAATCTATGGCGAATCCTCGACTTCATCTCGCCAAATATCATATCACTATCACCAAATCCATCGACGCTAAATAACCTCGTAGTTGATACAGAGTCGTTAAATAACCAAGTAAAAATAAAGGGTATTAATGGACAAAATATGTAGACAAAATATCAAAGGAAATAAACATTATTTTATATTAATAATGGGGATTTGTGGCCAAAATTAAATGAAAATGCCTAAAAAAATGTCCGAATAACACAAAAGATACTCATGAGTTGAAACAGGCAAAAAATGCCCTAACAAATATATCTCAAAACACTCAGTTTATGACATAACAAATAAATACTAAAGCGGCTATGTTTCTGACTTACTAGAAAAAGATGCAATTTCAACAGAATCCTAGCCCTAGTAATGAAGAAGTACTTGCAGTGGCAGCAATGTCTCTGCATGCAGCCAGGGTCTGTATTTTACTGATCACATCTATTAATATATAATCTTTACAACAAGTGCCCAACTTCCTTGATGAAGAAAATTCACTGGATGAGATGATATAATTTGTTTTGAGTTTTCAATGTTTCCATATGACGTGAGTGATCTCACCTCAGCAAGAAAGGGAAAAAGTTGGGAGGGAAGAACGACGATAAGTAGATACATGATGAAACGTGTTTTAACTCGTCTCTGCATTACAACATATTATTACGTGTTTACCACGAATATTCTTATATTAATATTTATAAAATATTAAATAAATTCATCTAAAATTGGATTAAAGCAACGAAGCTTCCCATCTGCTAAGCGAAGAAAATAAGCTAGATTCCCCGCTAAGCGGGATGGAATTTTTTTTCCCGCTAAACTAAACATAAAAAAGCTAGATCTATAGCTTGAAAAAGCTAAATTGGCAACACTGAAAGAGGCACAGAAGGGAATCGTAAGCAGTGTTGCCAATTCAGCGATTTTCCGCTAGATCTACTGCTTTTTAGTGTTAGTTTAGCGGGCAAAATTTATGAAATTTCTATTGCGCATATTGGGATTTAGCAGTTTAACACACACAGCGGAAAAAATAATCTTAGTTTTATATTGGCAATATAGTAATTTAGCGGTTTCTGCACTGTATCTTAGAGTGTTTTTAAGAATCAAGTTGGCAACACTGATCGTAAGATGCAATCCGAACTCTTACATGAGATTAGTAATACTGTACTTTTTTTTTTGTCGTCACCGTTTTGAAAAGAACGTGAAACGCGATGTTTTAGTGAAAGTCATACCAAATGGTAGGATTTAAAGAATAGATCATGTTTCCTATACTGTTTTATTCATTACGTATGCATTTTATATTTTGTGTTTCACTTATGTTCAACTTGTCTAATATATTGCTTCCACCTGATGATTTTTTGTAAAATTTAAAATATTCGTGGATACGACCAAGAATTATAATGCGATCATTAGGCCTATAACAAAACATGCTTTTATACCAATCTGATAAGTTGTTCACTGAAATTGTAATATAATTTTTCTTATAAATTTTATGTTCTTTTTACAAGTATATGCAAACATTTCGAAACTTGTATCTATATTATAATTATGTATGTATATATATATGCAGTGCTTGGGAAAAGTGACATAAGTCAGTTTCCACAAACCTTTTTTGATAATTTATTGACAACTTACGGAACATTTATTTATTTATTTATTCTGGTGTAGTTAAGGCCATCAGGCCTTCTCTTCCACAACACCAGAAATATAAATACAATCACAGAAATAAACGGAAAAAAATACACTATATACAAAGTAAAGGTACACAAGAAATAAAGAGAGAGAGAAAAACCACTATAAACAAAGTAAAGCCACACAAAAATATACACAGGTTGCAGTCACACAAATTTTAAATGAGTGATTAAGTATCATAATTAATTCTATCCTCACTAATTAACTAACATAAACAAGAAACTTGCAATTTTAATCTAGATTAAAAAAGAAAAAGAAAAAAAAACACAAATCAATACTTCTAGCAATACCTAAAAAACATTAAATAAGACAAAATTTTCCAATTTAATTTTGAATTGTGATAAAGTCCGGCAGTCCCTGACGTCATTAGGTAACGAGTTACAGAGGCGAGGTATTTCTACAGTATAGGAAGATGAGTATAAAGACGTTCTATGATGAGGGATAGAAAGAAGTGCTTGATGTCGGTTTCAAAGAGTTGTAAGAAATTGAAAGTGCGATAACAGATAATTCGGAGTAGAAGTATGCATGATTCTAAAGAGAAGAGACAGTTCCTTCAGACGCGCCCATGAAAGTAACTGGAGGGAAGGTGTTATATGATCAAATTTACGAGTACTGCAGATGAATCGTATGCACACATTATGAACACGTTGTAGTCTCTCAGCTAAGAGTGAACTTACATTAGTTAGCAAGGAATCGCAATAATCAAAATGGGGCATTACAAGCGTCTGAATAAGATTCGTTTTTAGACTAAGTAGTAGAAATTCTTTCATATGAAACAAGGAGTGAAGTTGAAAAATATTTCTTTTTGCAAATGTTTGAGTGTTCCAATTTAGATCGCTATCCATAAAAATGCCAAGATTTTTAACGGTTTCACTGTATTTAACAGTAATCCCATTCAATATTATATGTGGTATGTACTACTATCAAGAGTGCTTCGTAGACGATTATGTCCCATTACGATTGCTTGCGATTTCTCTGGATTTAACCTTAATCCAAATTTGTGTGCCCACAGTGAAATCGAATCCAAGTCCTCGTTTATTTTGTTTACTGCGTCACTAGTCTCGTCAGGGTGGAAATGCAAATAAATTTGCATCTGCTCGCTTGGAAAAAAATACATAAGTATTTCTCCCATTACAATAATTCATACAGAAAAAAATCAAATCGACATAAGCCAGTGTATGTTGTCAATAAATTATCAAAAAAAGGTTTGTGGAAACTGACTTATGTCACTTTTCCCGAGCACTGCAGATATATATGTAGGCCTACATATTATATATAATTATATAAACGTTTTGTACAGAATTACAGCTTACTTACTAGAAATACTATAGAACGTGTAAACGACAGCAGTGAGTAGTCGATGTTTTCAGTTTTAACATATACGCATAACAATCCGCACTACAGCGTCATTTGTGTGCTTCTCCTTTCTGCTTTCTCTGTAACGTGGGCCAGACTGGGAGATATTCTGCATTCACTGTAAAACTTCTGCGTTGTAGTACTGCAATAAGTGTTTGTTTTCTTTAATTTACACTGAACCACACGAAAAATGAAACTTTTCTTGAATTAGCAAATAGAATTCTGGGATTTTATATTTTCCAGAGAAATATTATAGCTGCTAAAACATATTTATTGAGAAAAAAACTTGCCAGCTTTTCCACACCGTTCCATTAGAGTACTTAAAAATTCAGGGATTCCCAAGAAAGTACTGTGACAGTTTAGTCTCTTTTGCTAATGCGTCCGGGTCTTTGGCCGATTTTGTGTCCAATGCTTGCGGCTATTCATGTTGCCATGGAAACTAGACTAAGACATTAATCACGTTAGTGACGGGTGTTTAGTTGTTACATGTAATTGAATGCTATAACTCATTACACCCAAGGCTGTGTTGACAAAGCCGACTTGCGTATGTACACTGAAGGCGCCGTCGGCAGGCCCAACAGAGCTTTGGGCGAGACAGTAAGTCAGTCGGAACGTGCCTGGGCACGGAGCCTCTGATTAACTGCTGACTGCAGTGGCGGCCAGTATACATTGTCTCAGTGGAATCATGATTGTGTACAGTGCCTCTGACTGTGACAGATTAGATAACATTACTATACTCTATTCATGATAAGGGCTGACCTGATGTCTACGAAGATGACATGATTATAATTGCAACAACCAAAAGTTCAGTGTGTCCGCAGAAACATTCCGGGGATTTTAAAACGATATGATATGACGTCTCAAGATATTAAAAATATTTGTTTAAATATCTTAAAGAAATCCATAGGCATTTTACATAATCATTTATGCAGGGTGATTCACGAGGATTTACCGTCACTTATTTCCGAAGGCATTCTGAGCAAAAAATGTCATATAGACATGTGTCCTGATCTCAATATTTTCAGAGTTACACTAATTTGAAATTGTTCGTAAAATACTATTATTCTTCAGTTTTAAGGGTAAAAGAATATTACAAATAGAGAATGAACTATTCAGGAGTATCATTTCTTTAATTAGCTAGTATTCTGAAGCTAAAAATGTGTTATGAATTACATAGTTGGTTCGTACAGATTTTTTTGTTCGATTTTTAACTACAAAATTACATTTTTCTTGTGGATTTATCACACAATTGTTACAAATCACGCCTCTTTGTAAATTCTTTAAGACTGTACATTAGGATACATAATTAACCTGTATAGAATCAAGTTCTTAAAGTCGTATGATTTGTAACAATTTTTGTGATAAGTGCGTAAGAATAATGTAATTTTTAGTTAAAATTTTAAAAACAAAACCTGTACAAAGCAATTAACAACACATTTTTAGCTTCAGAACACTAGCCAATTAAAGAAGTGATACTTCTGAATTGATAATTCTCTATCTGTAATATTCTTTTACCCTTAAAACTAAAGGAAAAAGGTGTTTTACTAACAACTTCAAATTAGTGTTGAGATTAGGACACATGTTTATATGACACTTTTTGCTCAGAATGTCTTCCGAAATAAGCTCCATAAGTGACGGTAAATCCTCGTGAATCACTCTGTATAATATTTAATTTTTAGACTTTCTAAATCGCATATTGTACTATGATTACTAAGTTTACTACCTATTAATATATTTCTTATTCCTCCTTATTCCATACATGTATGTTTTAAAAAATTTTCCGGACCTATATGGTCATCTGTTATGGCAGGAGGATGTATTAATAATATAAAATAACATGCACAACTTCGTATTGGCTTCGCCCTGGGTGGCACAGGATGTATAGCGCTGGCCTTCTGTGCCCAAGATTGCGGGTTCGATCCCGGCCCAGGGCGATGACATTTAAGTGTGCTTAAATGCAACAGGCTCATGTCACTAGATTTATTTATTTATTTATTTATTCATTCTGACAGGATTAAGGCCAGAAGGCCTTCTCTTCCATCCTACTAGACAGCACATATAAATACAAAAAATAAATACAGACGCTGATGAAAATAATCGATTTAGTGGCATGTAAAATAACTCCTGCGGGACCAAATTCCGGTACACCGGCGACGCTGATATAACCTCGGCAGTTGCGAGCGTCGTTAAATAAAACATAATTTAATTTTAATTTCGTATTGGAATATGTTGAGTATTCTTGTAAAATTCCATGTAAATGGGAACAAGTGGAGCCGCTAGGACCTTTTCAGTGACTGGAAACGTAGTTTCGATAAAACGCAGTTTTTAGTGAGTGGTAGGTTTAAAAGACCTGCGCGCACTACTTTATAAATATCCGACAGACCTTTAAAAATGACGGGAAAGTGTTAAATAAGGGACAAAATGTTAAATAAATGTGGTAACTATTTATGTAAAAAAAATGTTGTTGTTGTTTTCTAATGCCAGACGTTTGACAATAAAGTCATTTGACCTCTTGCACTCCAATATTTTTCAAAGATATTATCATGGCCAGCCACTGAAGCACAGATTTTGAGGTGTTCCGAATCCATTTCTTGGTTTGAGTTGCACAATGGGCAGTTAGGGGACTGATATATTCCAATTCTATGCAGGTGTTTGGCCAAACAATCATGCCCTGTTGCCAATCTAAATGCAGCTACAGACGATTTTCGTGTTAACTCGGGAATTAACTGTGTATTATGATGCAGAAAGTTCCATTTTTTCCTTGAGATTGTGTTATCAAATTTTGTTTGTTGAAGTCTAAGTATGTATATTTAATAAATCTTTTCACAGAGTAATACGTAGATTTAGTAACAGGTCTGTAAGTAGCAGTGCTGCCCTTCTTTGCTAAAGCATCCGCATTCTCGTTTCCCAGGATTCCACAATGGGATGGTACCCATTGGAATACAATTCTTTTATTGAGTGATATTAATTGAGAGAGCATTTTAGTTATTTCTGCTGTTTGAGATGAAGGCGTGTGTTTAGAGACTATTGATAGAATAGCTGCTTTGGGAGTCTGACAATATAACTGCATTCTTAAATTTATTGATGTGGCATAGAAGATTCCTGAGACTTTCACTATATATATTGCATTTTTGGCCAAAAACTCAATTCTAGTATTCCTTAACATCGGGAACCTGCAAAATATTCGTAACTTTAGGAACACTAATATCTGCTGTATTTAAAATTAACTGCTTCATCTACATTTTGACACCACAAAATCCTAATTTTAGCCGCAGGGTTATTCCATAGGCCATGTTCCCAACTCCTAGCGTACAGCCCGCCACTGAACGCAAGGCACTTCCGTCACGCACAATGGTTAAACGTGTTTAGCATTTTGTTTTCTACCAGACAAAGATACAAGCGAGAAAGAAAGAAGGGGGAGATAATAATGCCATAAAGCAAGTGCGCAGGCATTTGTTCACGATTTTTTGAATGACATTGGGCAGTGTACAGAATTCCGGCGATAACTCCGTGTAGTTATGAAAAATGCAGAGACGGAAAAAGAAGGATAAAAAAGTAATGTATAGCCTTTTTCTTTGCAGTTGTGACTATTCTATGCAGTGCTCTTCATTCCTTTCTGTGTTAACTACTTAAACAAGAAAGGAATTCGAGACAAATGCATATCGTGAGTCGGCGTTAGCTGGACGGGAAATGTAAGATGAACGTTGTTACAGACAAAGATGAAAGCTAAGTTCATTTTATGTCTGAAACAGTGATTAATTATGGAATTTCAGAGTATTAAAGACGTGGGCTACATTAACAAATGTATGTAACGTAGAAACTAAAGACATGCTTGAAATGACTAATACAACAAATCTTTTGGTACAAACGGGTCCTTTTTTTAAGTGACAAACAAGAGGCATCAGTTAGTAGGGAAGGCACTCTAAATTTAAGACTGGAAAATAATTAATAATTGACTATCACTACTAAAGAAAAATGTGAGAGCTGTACTTTTAATATTAGAGACGAGTTACTTGATGACTGCTCAAATAAAAATAGGGATAAATCGTAAAATAGCGAACGCCAGTAGGAGAAGTTATCCCCACCCTCGCCTCTCGGCACCTCGCTCGCCTACTCTCTCTCTCTCTTTCTCTCTCTACTGTCTCTCTATCTGCCCCGCTTCGGTGGATCACTGCCTACCGCCTCGCACGTATTTCATATTTTACAACACAATACAACCAAATTTATGTGCATTAGACAACAACCACATACGTACTAAGACATATCCAACGACAGACATTGCATTTCTGCAATACGTTATGGCAGTTCCCTTGAACATAAATAGATTAATTTTCCCTTCTACCACCAACTCGTCTCGGTAGCCGAGAGGTCTAAAGCGTGACCAAAAAGCATGCGTGCGTTTCGTTAGGAAGATTAACGGATCGATTACTACCCTCCGCAAAGTCATAAGAAAAAAAAAAAGAGAGAGAGACATGAAGCAAGGAAGAGAAAAGGAGACGTTGGAGAGGGAAACAGGACGAAGTTCCTCTTTTGCTTCGTAGATGCCGCATTCACTCTTTTTGTTCCACTTTCCTCCACTAGATGTCACCCCACCCTAAACCCCTATTTCCACTCTTTCCCGCTAGAGTGTGTGGTGAGCTTGTAGGGGAAAAGTGGAAAGGGGTCGTGGGCGGAGCTTAGCGTTCGCTGTTTTACGATTTGCCCGAAAACAGAGATATTACTCCTTGCGACGAGGCCACTTTTAGAAGCGCCAGCCGCGTGTGAATAATAGATTTAAATGGAGCCTTCACACGCAGCCACAACCACAGAACAGTGGCGCTGCAGACGTTCTGAGTTGTTGGCTTCGCCACTGGTGGTGGCGACTAAAAGTGGCGCTTCCCGTCGCGATACATAGAATTAAATTGTAGCTTTCAGACGGGGCCACAGCCAGGCCACTATTTTAGTGGCACATCTGTAGCGCTGCTAACGGACGACTGTTGGGCCACCAATTTCCTACACCGCCACAACAGTATACAGCCCATTTTGCCAAGGTGTCTAGTTTATTTTCTTCGAATTTCATTGGTAATTTCTGCTATTATGTTAGTAGTTAGTAGATTAGTGTATGATCTTATATTAAAATGTGTTTTGTCTCACAACATGAAATTCATTGCTCCGATTTAACAGTTTACGATTCACTAGATCTAACGTAAAAATGTATTTTGTTTGTTCACGTGAAATGATTAGTACGAATTCCGAAAACGAATGCCACTTTGAAATGTATGTTTAAGAATATTTACTCCATTATTGTAATAAAAGTCTAAACACGAAAGAAATTAATTAAAATGTGAAATGGTATTTCTGTCGATTACCCAAGGGCATGTATCACACGAAATATGTTATATTTATTTACATTTATACTTCCTGACTAAAATCTTGAATCGTGACCATAATATAAAGCAACACTTACAATAACTATTATGTATTGATATTAATACTGCTAAAAGAGAGGGTTTGGAATTGAACGGGTTACATCGGCTGCTTGTCTATGCGGATGACGTGAATATGTTAGGAGAAAATCCACAAACGATTAGGGAAAACACGGGAATTTTACTGGAAGCAAGTAAAGAGATAGGTTTGGAAGTAAATCCCGAAAAGACAAAGTATGTATATATATGATTGTCTCGTAACGATAATATTGTACGAAATGGAAATATAAAAATTGGAGATTTATCTTTTGAAGAGGTGGAGAAGTTCAAATATCTTGGAGCAACAGTAACAAATATAAATGAGGAAATGCCTGTTATTATTCGGTTGAGAAGCTTTTATCATCCAGTCTGCCGTCAAAAAATCTGAAAGTTAGAATTTATAAAACAGTTATATTACCGGTTGTTCTTTATGATTGTGAAACTTGGACTCTCACTTTGAGAGAGGAACATAGGTTAAGGATGTTTGAGAATAAGGTGCTTAGGAAAATATTTGGGGCTAAGAGGGATGAATTGACAGGAGAATGGAGAAAGTTACACAACACAGAACTGCACGCATTGTATTCTTCACCCGACATAATTAGGAACATTAAATCCAGACGTTTGAGATGGGCAGGGCATGTAGCACGTATGGGCGAATTCAGAAATGCATATAGATTGTTAGTTTGGAGACCGGAGGGAAAAAGACCTTTAGGGAGGCCGAGACGTAGATGGGAGGATAATATTAAAATGGATTTGAGGGAGGTGGGATATGATGATAGAGGATGGATTAATCTTGCTCAGGATAGGGACCAATGGCGTATGTGAGGGCGGTAATGAACCTCCAGGTTCCTTTAAAGCCAGTAAGTAAGTAAATAAGTAAATTTCACTAGCTTCCAATAATCGGCTCAGAAATCTAGAACAACTTGAATTTTCAGAATTTGAACTACCTACAACTTGTGTCACTGTTGCCGACATAACATTTATAAAATCAGTACCAGTTGTAGTATTTCTCAGTATCGAAATTCGAAACGAAGTTGGCAAAAGATAATTCAACCTGCAAACTAGAAAATCACTATAATCCACTTGACTAGCTTATGTAGTAATGGTGGAATAATGGTTAAGTTTCACCCTTAGGGTATTAAGTAATCTGACCCGGACTATACCACTAGATTTCCTTTAAAAACACCAATATTTCGACATGTCGCTAAATGACATTTTTTTCACCAAATAACTTCCCAAAAACACCAGATCTGGTGAAAAAGTTACCATGTTGGCAACGCTGAATTGCGTATGTCCGTGGCTAGACAACAGATGTTATGCGTAGCCGAGATGCGTCTTTTGAGGTGCTGAGCTCATCTGCGAGATGTCGTGAGTCACTTCCTCTGGGAACAGTTGAATGAGCACCCACGTACTCGAGCGTATGGAAATACCCGTTTCCTTCACGCTTCATCGAACGTGCGTCATGCGTTGCTAATCGCTCGTTTGAAATAACGGCCGGGAAAGTGTCCGCGGATTAGGACGGACAAAGCGGATTTTAGGAATGACCTCCTTCTTAAGATTGAAGAATGATTCAGGAAGTGTGTGATTACGGCAAGGATTTTCAAGGTATGCAAATGAGTGGGTCATTAACAAAAGCAAAAGAGATTTTGGTACCTCTGGATTCCTTTGCTCCTTCGTTAAGAATTGAACATTTTAAACATAGCTATACAACAACGGTTACAAATCACATGAAATCGAAGAAGAAAAGTGGGTAGGGTTACCATCCATCCGGCAAAAGAAGGACATGTCCTCTTTTTTAATCATTTTATCCTGTCCGGCAGGCATTTAAAAAAAATTGAAATGTCCGGCATTTTGCATTTTAACTAGAATTAAAATGAATATTGAATAATATGCGATATTATGCATAGAATATCTAAACAAATGGTGGAAACCTATGAAAGAATTTAACTGCTTTCAATGGTTGAAGCTGGAGCACATAAAAATAAAACAAAATGTGAAGACCTAATGACATGCATTGAATTCTTACACTCTAAAAATGTCGCTATTCATGATTGTAAGCTATTTTATTAATTTTATTTTGCAATGTACAAAGATATACAAGTTAAGTTAATGTTGACAAAGATTTAAGTTTAGATAAACAATGGTGCAAATTCTTCTATTCCAATAGTTCTGCGAGCACTGAAACTTCCTCAGAACTCTTAAAAATATGTCAATTCTATTTATCTATCCCAAGTCACAATGGAAGTGTTGAGAGAGTATTTTCCCTAATATCTGCTCAATGGACAAAAGAACGAAATCGCATGCTAACGGAGACAGTCAGAGGTTTCATCATGGTGAAATATAATTTCAAGGACATGTCCTGTGAACAATTCCATAGTTATTTGTTACAAGACAGAAGTTTGTCTCTTCAGGCTCTTGTGCACAAAGTGGGCACAGATGTAATACTGATCCAGCAACTAGTGAGAAAACTGACTAAGGTGAGCCATTATTTTTAGCTTTAATTTTGTTCATACTAGTTTTAAAAGTCCTCTTTTTTTTCTCTAATGTGCTCTTATTTTAGATTCCATGTCCTCCTATGGAATTTCTTCTCATAGTAACCATAAAAATGGGTCAAGTTGCAAGAGAAGTTTTTTTTTTTTTAGTTATTCTCTCTCTCTCTTTTTTGCTTGGTTACAGCATCGTCGCTGTATCAACTACAAAGTTATTTAGCATCGATGGAATTGGTGATAGCGAGATGAGGCCGAGAATTTGCCATAGATTACCTGACATGCAAGAGAACTTAAATCACTACTACTCTACTCCAACCAGGAGAAAGTCTCATGGGAATGAGACGCAGCGGGGTAATGCTATGAATAAATGTTGATGTCATAAGGTCACACACATGGGTACACGCATCTCCATTGGCTAATTCTCAAAGCACAAACGATACATACATATTTATACTACCCTAGTTACAAAATTAGATCACGGTTAATTTCCTGATCTTTTAATCTCTCCATACAAGAAATAACATATGCAGGAGAGCGCATGTTTTTAAACTGACGTCATAACGCTAATATTATCTATCTACTTCGCTCCAATAGATGACGCAATAGTAAGCACATTCCTTTCACGGTTAAATTTCTGGTTGGAGAACAGTAGAGAACTGTAGAATAGGGCTTACAACCGGTTTTCATTCGACCGGTCAGAGAGTATCCGTCATGGTAGAGTATCCGATCGAATGTTCAAATTTCAACCGGTTACCTCTGATGTTTTGCAGGATAGACAGAACACTGACATTTTCTGAGTAGTTCTACACAAATTTCCGATCCTGCAGTCAGCTCGTTGTGCTGCTTCCCCCTCCCCCGTATGTTGTAGCTAATGGACATACTGATCCAGGTTACGTCCATTTTTGTTTTCCCTCTTCAAAATTTTCTGGAGCTCCTTCATTGGAATCGACCTGGTTGGCGAGTTGGTATAGCGCTGGCTTTCTATGCCCAAGGTTGCGGGTTCGATCCCGGGTCAGGTCGATGGCATTTAAGTGTGCTTAAATGCGACAGGCTCATGTCAGTAGATTTACTGGCATGTAAAAGAACTCCTGCGGGACAAAATTCCGGCACATCCGGCGACGCTGATATAACGTCTGCAGTTGCGAGCGTCGTTAAATAAAACATAACATTAAACATCCTTCATTGGAGCAGGAAGCCCTAAGTGAGACAAATGTCCAACAGTCTTGGATCTCACATATTCAGTTTTTGACAGCCCCTACTCTCTTGCAAGGACATGTTTTCGCGTATCTTTAAAGTTTCTCCTCCCATTTTCGCTCTCTTTAAATTCAGGTCTTTCAATTAATCAAGGCCAATAAACAATTAAATAATAAACAATGCTTTCAACGTTGAAAGAGCAATAATAATAAATGAAAATTGAGATTATTTACAAGATGAACTATAGGAAGACGTCAGACAATGGTAGATCTCTTCTTTTCTAGAGTTTGAGGGACATTCGGAAGAATAACACAAAGATGTACCGATATGTGTAATAGAGAAGCATTTCGCTTTGTTTCTTTGTTTGTCAATCGCTTAAGTTTTGGATTTACAACGTTTCAATAAACCCCACTGTCTCCGCATACAATTACCCAGCGGAAACGACATTCAAATTCAGTTACAGTAATTTGAAGCTGTCGCTTACAGTAGCTAATGGTGTCGAATATACGCTATTATTTTTCAAAGACGAATATTTTGAACAATGCGGTAACGCGATTACGTTAACAGGGACGCAATTTCCGTTCCTGAATGTTTCAGTGCGTATCACAAATTCATTGAGGCTTTGTTATTCAGTGCAACGCGATTCCATATTTTAATTGAAAATTCCATTTACTATATATCAAAGGAGTGAATATTGTATAGTGTAATTGTAGGCCAAATGGATTCCAGGTTCTATTTTGTTTGTAAATCACAGATTACCTGTAAGTTTTGTATACTCTGTGCATTTGTTGAATTATGTTATTGGTGTATTTTGTAATCATGTCTGTTAGTCTGTAGTCCAGGAAATTTAATTGACTATTACAGCATTAGAAGAAAGTATATAAAGATTAGAAGAAATAAAGTACTTTAATACAGTAAATATTAATTGACATGCTGAAATTCTATTTCACTAATGTTAGCGTCACCAAAACGTATGAACGGAGCCCCCATTTTCAGTTGACTGTCTATGCCAGAGCTGGGCAGCAAGAGGAGATTCTACTCTCTCACGGGGAGCCATATGGTTTCTCTTCATCCCCTTTCTTCCCCGTCGAACACCGCGCAGCATTGATTCAGGAACGGATGAATATTGAGCGTCCCCGTTAGAGTCTAGATCCGCTCTCCACGCCCAGCCCTGGTCTATGCCATACAGTGTTGCCAATACAAAAATTGTTTCCCGTCAGTCTAATACCTGAAAATTCGTCAGAATCCGACAAAATAAAAAAAAAATACCCACTCATATCTATATACAAAAAAAAAAATTAACACAACTTACCAATCTTGATTGAATCGCCTTGATTCATCCACATCATCTATCTGCCTCTATTTCTGCAGTTGATGAGCTTGGTTGGTGTGCGTTCCCTCGAATATTAAGCAATTAAAAATGACAGCAGCTAAAAAAGTCAAAAGACGATGTAAATAGTAATTTCCGTCATAAAATCCGTCACCCGTCAAAGCCATTCTTTTCCCGTCCGTCAGTTTTGACGGAATTTCCGTCCAGTTGGCAACACTGATGCCATACCTGCACAAACAGCGCTCAACGAGCGGGAGAGCTGTGTTTTCCGCTCGCCGAAACCGAGAGGAAGATACGTCAGAATGACATAGACTTGTTTTAGGTAGAGGAGAGAGAAGCGACCACTCAGTTGTCTAGTGGAGTGCAGTGTGTAGGCCTCTTCTCAGTAACTGTTTCACTTTGCTTACCTATTTCTACAGTACAGTATGGAGGAATCTAAAAGACGGAACGTAACATTTAACGTTTAACGATTTACAGCTCGAACTTATTAATCTTCAATGTGACCTAAGGGCTAAAGATCGTTTGTATAATACTACTAGCCTGGTTGAATTTTACAAGACTAAACATTAGCAATAATATCCACGACTACACAGGCTGGCTGTGAAAATGAGTGCTATGTTTGGCTCAACATTTATATTTGTGAGCAACTGTTTTCTATAATCAACTTTAATAAAGTTAGACATCGAACATCTGTAACTGATGTTTCATTATGATCAATAGGCTACTGTTCCTTTCAGCTGCCAATAGCATAAAACCTCGTTTTGATGTACTGATAAATAAAAATATAACAAAATGATATTGTACGTTTAAGTAGCTATAGAATTTCTATTATTTCTGTAAAATAAATATTTCTTTATTAATTAATAATAGTCCAAGATAGTTTTGCAAACACTGAACGGGAATTCATTTCATAAACACTCGTAATAGTACTTCCTTTTGTGTATATTTTGTACGAGATCACCCCTTCTTCCAGTCCACCCTTATACAGAGCGCAGCTAATATGTGCATTCCGCTCATGAGCTGTGAGTCGGCTCGGAGAGCGCAAACCTTGTGCAGGCCTGGCCGCTATGCTGTAAACAAATAACGATAGCAAAGCATGTTTTATAGTACCATAAAGAATTTGGAGTTTGAAATGTTGGCAAACAAAGAAACAAATGGTAGGAAAGTGATAAAAACAGGAGAAAGTATATAAAGATTAGTAAAAATAAAGTACTCTAATACAATAAAATAGATATTAATTGACTTACTAAAATTCTGTTGCACTAATATTACCTTCACCAAAATGTTTGAATGGAGCCGCTATTTTCAGTCGACTATCTATGCGGGAAACAAATTACGATCGCAAAGCATGTTTTATAGCAGACGTGGGCATTTAAAGAGATGCGCCGTACTACTCTGATTGCTGCAACACGCATCACCTGTTAACGTAATATTCAGCGGTGGATCGCGTGAAGTATTGAAACACGGAACGTTAAGTAATTACGCAAGACAAAAAGATACACAGTTTTCTACAAATGTTATTTTTATGAATAATGACAATGAAAGAAAACAAATTTTCCAAAACAAATGCAAACTATTTTACAAAAAGCTGAAACAACTGTATTTCTAATTTAAACAATTACTGTAAAAACCTTATAAAATGTTATAAAACGTACAGTTCCACAACAGTTAAAAAGTAATGCCATAATCTGAAGCTATTTGTTTTGAAAGGGCATCAGTCACTAATTTGCATCCTTTAAAAAATAAAATTAAGAAACTAAGGAAAAATAGATTCTTAACAAAATATCAAGCACATTACTAAGAAACAGAAAAACAACAATTAGGCTATTTTTAATCCTATTGCTGTACTTCTTTGTTGTTGTCAATTTACGTCAATTGACTCATGCCCTTAAAAGAAAGGATTCGTTTATTCTTCTTCGTCACGTAAATCAGCAAGTGTTTCAAAATTTGAAGTTATGTCAGACATTGCAATTGTGAGCTGATGGAATAAATTTTCGTCTGAAATGCGTGATCTTGATTTGGATTTTACAGTGGCCAACTGAAAAAACAAGTGTAGGTTGAGCCAAACATAGAAGCAATTTTCATAACAAAACTCCGAAGATGTTGATATTTTACTTTTGAACGTTGCTCTTCTTCACTGCCAGTAACGTTTTGTAGCATAATAAGCATCTAACAATTTCCCCTTCTTCGCAACAAAAGAATCCATTTTTCCATTCTTTGTGGGTAATATTTTTTTACTTTTTTACTTCAGGAGCTTCCGTAGAGAGCGAAACTTTTTTACTGAAATCCACCGCTGACTGCCAGTACCTCAACCGGTCTGACAGGTACACCGGTATGGCGAACAGCTAGGGGTGTGGAGGGAGGGAGATCGCGTAGTTGCGTTCGACTCCGTGCGACATGTACTACTGATGCCCACGTCTGTCTTATTCGGTAACTATTGCGAGTAAGATCGTGATTTTTGCCCATATCGATAGGAAATCTAATAAAGAATAATTTATCCTTCTGGAGTATTTCAATAGCGTGAACGGTTTTCGTATAAATTTAATTTTAAAAACTCCTAAATTCAAACCATTGCACGAAGCGAACGCGTGAAAACGTCTTGGCAGCTTACGCACAGAGAGTCACCGAGTTCGTTGCCCTCTTACATCTGTATACGAGTAGAGTGTTTAGCGACGATGTAGCCGGACTGCTGGAACTTCAAACTTAATTTTCTAATAAACTGTGCATTTAATCACAAAACGTAAGATAGCTTTCATATTGTATATTCATTTACGTGTACCCTATCGTCTCTTTCAATCTGCAAGATTATTTCACTTCCACTCTATATAGTAGTTACTTATGCATACACGTAACTTATGTAAAATGGACTTGTGTGTCCATATTTATGTGCGTAATGTATTAGATGATGTATGTATGTATGTATGTATGTATGTATGTATGTATGTATGCATATGCAGTTTTGAAGCCAACAATGGAAAGGTACTTACTTACTTACTGGCTTTTAAGGAACCCGGAGGTTCATTGCCGCCCTCACATAAGCCCGCCACTGGTCCCTATCCTGAGCAAGATTAATCCAGTCTCTATCATCATATCTCACCTCCCTCAAATCCATTTTAATATTATCTTCCCATCTACGTCTCGGCCTCCCTAAAGGTCTTTTTCCCTACGGCCTCCCAACTAACACTCTATATGCATTTCTGGATTCGCCCATACGTGCTACATGCCCTGCCCATCTCAAACGTCTGGATTTAATGTTCCTAATTATGTCAGGTGAAGAATACAATGCGTGCAGTTCTGCGTTGTGTAACTTTCTCCATTCTCCTGTAACTTCATCCTTCTTAGCCCCAAATATTTTCCTAAGCACCTTATTCTCAAACACCCTTAACCTATGTTCCTCTCTCAAAGTGAGAGTCCAAGTTTCACAACCATAAAGAACAACCGGTAATATAACTGTTTTATAAATTCTAACTTTCAGATTTTTGACAGCAGACTGGATGATAAAAGTTTCTCAACCGAATAATAAGAGGCATTTCCCATATTTATTCTGTATTTAATTTCTTCCAGTATCATTTATATTTGTTACTGTTGCTCCCAGATATTTGAATTTCTCCACCTCTTCAAAAGATAAATTTCCAATTTTTATATTTCCATTTCGCACAATATTCTCGTCACGAGACATAATCATATACTTTGTCCTTTCGGGATTTACTTCCAAACCTATCGCTTTACTTGGTTCAAGTAAAATTTCCGTGTTTTCCTAATCGTTTGTGGATTTTCTCTAACATATTCACGTCATCCCATAGACAAGCAGCTGATGTAACCCGTTCAATTCCAAACCCCTTCTGTTATCTTGGACTTTCCTAATAGCATACTCTAGAGCAAAATTAAAAGTAAAGGAGATAGTGCATCTCCTTGCTTCAGCCCACAGTGAATTGGAAACGCATCTGACAGAAACTGACCTATACGAACTCTGCTGTACGTTTCACTGAGACACATTTTAATTAATCGAACTAGTTTCTTGGGAATACCAAATTCCATAAGAATTTCATATAAAACTTCTCTCTTAACCTAGTCATATGCTTTTTTTGAAATCTATGAATAACTGATGCACTGCACCCTTATACTCCCATTTTTCTCCATTATCTGTCAATACAAAATATCTGGTCAATAGTTGATCTGTACGCCTAAAACCACACTGATGATCCCCGATAATTTCATCTACGTATGGAGTTAACCTTGTCAAAAGAATATTGGACAAAATTTTTGTACGACGTCAACAAAAGTGATATTCCTCGAAAGTTACTACAGTTAGTCTTGTCCCCCTTCTTAAAGATAGGTACGATTATGGACTCCTTCCATTGATCTGGAATAAGGTTTTGAAATTTGGTACTTGGAACAATGGAAAGGTAGAGATAATAATTAAGGAACACCCTTTTTCTCTTTTTATGGCACAACAATTTTATTTCATGTATATTCTATAATTTTTGGGACCGGCGTAAGTGGTAACGCTGCGCTTTTTGCGGCCCTGCAGAGCAAGAGCCTCGGCGGGGCGGCGAAGTGGACGGTCTTGGCGGCAGCTACGTAGGGGGTGTCGAGGGCACTCCAGCGTGAACAGCGGGGATGGCGTAGGCGGCGGTAGTGATCTGGAGCGGCCACAACGGTGGGGGCGGCGAAGTGGACGGTCTTGGCGGCAGCTACGTAGGGGTGTCGAGGGCACTCCAGCGTGAACAGCGGGAATGGCGTAGGCGGCGGCGTAGTGATCTGGAGCGGTCACGACGGCGGGGGCGGCGAAGTGGACGGTCTTGGCGGCAGCTACTTTGGGGTGTCGAGGGCACTCCAGAGTGAACAGCGGGATGGCGTAGGCGGCGGCGTAGTGATCTGAGCGGTCACGACGGCGGGGGCGGCGAAGTGGACGGTCTTGGCTGCAGCTACGTAGGGGGTGTCGAGGGCACTCCAGCGTGAACAGCGGGAATGGCGTAGGCGGCGGCGTAGTGATCTGGAGCGGTCACGACGGGGGGGCGGTGAAGTGGACGGTCTTGGCGGCAGCTACGTAGGGGGGGTGTCGAGGGCACTCCAGCGCTAACAGCGGGGATGGCGTAGGCGGCGGCGTAAAAGCTGGGTGACCACGATGGCGAAGAGGGTGGTCTTGGCTGCAGCTACTTCGGGGGTGTCGAGGGCACTCCAGCGCTAACAGCGGGGATGGCGTAGGCGGCGGCGTAGTAAGCTGGGTGACCACGATGGCGAAGAGGTGGTCTTGGCTGCAGCTACTTCGGGGGTGTCGAGGGGCACTCCAGCGCTAACAGCGGGGATGGCGTAGGCGGCGGCGTAGTAAGCTGGGTGACCACGATGGTGAAGTGGGTGGTCTTGGCTGCAGCTACTTCGGGGATGTCGAGGGCACTCCAGCGCTAACAGCGGGGATGGCGTAGGCGGCGGCGTAGTAAGCTGGAGTGACCACGATGGCGAAGGGTGGTCTTGGCTGCAGCTACTTCGGGGGTGTCGAGGGCACTCCAGCGCTAACAGCGGGGATGGCGTAGGCGGCGGCGTAGTAAGCTGGAGTGACCACGATGGCGAGAGAGGTGGTCTTGGCTGCAGCTACTTCGGGGGTGTCGAGGGCACTCCAGCGCTAACAGCGGGGATGGCGTAGGCGGCGGCGTAGTCGGCTGGGTGACCACGATGGCGAAGAGGGTGGTCTTGGCTGCAGCTACTTCGGGGGTGTCGAGGGCACTCCAGCGCTAACAGCGGGGATGGCGTAGGCGGCGGCGTAGTGTAAGCTGGGTGACCACGATGGTGAAGTGGGTGGTCTTGGCTGCAGCTACTTCGGGGGGTGTCGAGGGCACTCCAGCGCTAACAGCGGGGATGGCGTAGGCGGCGGCGTAGTAAGCTGGGTGACCACGATGGGAGGGTGGTCTTGGCTGCAGCTCTTCGGGGGTGTCGAGGGGGCACTCCAGCGCTAACAGTGAGGGATGGCGTAGGGCGGCGTGAGTAAGCTGGAGTGTCCACGATGGTGAAGAGGTGGTATGGCTGCAGCTACTTCGGGGGTGTCGAGGGCACTCAGCGCTAACAGCGGGGATGGAGTAGGCGGCGGCGTGAGTAAGCTGGGTGACCACGATGGCGAGAGGGTGGTCTTGGCTGCAGCTACTTCGGGGATGTCGAGGGTACTCCAGCGCTAACAGCGGGGATGGCGTAGGCGGCGGCGTAGTGGTAAGCTGGGGTGACCACGATGGCGAAGTGGGTGGTCTTGGCTGCAGCTACTTCCGGGGATGTCGAGGGCACTCCAGCGCTAACAGCGGGGATGGCGTAGGCGGCGGCGTAGTAGCTGGAGTGACCACGATGGCGAAGTGGGTGGTCTTGGCTGCAGCTACTTCGGGGGTGTCGAGGGGGCACTCCAGCGCTAAGCGGGGATGGCGTAGGCGGCGGCGTAGTAAGCTGGGTGACCACGATGGCGATGGCGAAGAGGGTGGTCTTGGCTGCAGCTACTTCGGGGGTGTCGAGGGGCACTCCAGCGCTAACAGCAGGGATGGCGTAGGCGGCGGCGTGATAAGCTGGGTGACCACGATGGCGAGAGGTGGTCTTGGCTGCAGCTACTTCGGGGGTGTCGAGTGGCACTCCAGCGCTAACAGCGGGGATGGCGTAGGCGGCGGCGTAGTAGCTGGAGTGACCACGATGGCGAAGAAAGGGTGGTCTTGGCTGCAGCTACTTCGCGGGTGTCGAGGGCACTCCAGCGCTAACAGCGGGGATGGCGTAGGCGGCGGCGTAGTAAGCTGGGTGACCACGATGGTGAAGTGGGTGGTCTTGGCTGCAGCTACTTCGGGGATGTCGAGGGCACTCCAGCGCTAACAGCGGGGATGGCGTAGGCGGCGGCGTGAGTAAAGCTGGAGTGACCACGATGGCGAAGAGGGTGGTCTTGGCTGCAGCTACTTCGGGGGTGTCGAGGGCACTCCAGCGCTAACAGCGGGGATGGCGTAGGCGGCGGCGTAGTGTAAGCTGGAGTGACCACGATGGCGAAAGGGTGGTCTTGGCTGCAGCTACTTCGGGGGTGTCGAGGGCACTCCAGCGCTAACAGCGGGGATGGCGTAGGCGGCGGCGTAGTAAGCTGGGTGACCACGATGGTGAAGTGGGTGGTCTTGTGGCTGCAGCTACTTCGGGGATGTCGAGGGCACTCCAGCGCTAACAGCGGGGATGGCGTAGGCGGCGGCGTAGTAAGCTGGGTGACCACGATGGCGAAGAGGGTGGTCTTGGCTTCAGCTACTTCGGGGTGTCGAGGGGCACTCCAGCGCTAACAGCGAAAGGGATGGCGTAGGCGGCGGCGTAGTAAGCTGGAGTGACCACGATGGCGAAGGGTGGTCTTGGCTGCAGCTACTTCGGGGGTGTCGAGTGGCACTCCAGCGCTAACAGCGGGGATGGCGTAGGCGGCGGCGTAGTAAGCTGGAGTGACCACGATGGCGAAGTGGGTGGTCTTGGCTGCAGCTACTTCGGGGGTGTCGAGGGGCACTCCAGCGCTAACAGCGGGGATGGCGTAGGCGGCGGCGTAGTAGCTGGGTGACCACGATGGCGAAGTGGGTGGTCTTGGCTGCGGCTACTTCGGGGGTGTCGAGGGCACTCCAGCGTGAACAGCAGGGATGGCGTAGGCGGCGGCATAGGACACGGCACCCAGAGCGGCAAGGCGGGAGACGATAACCTGTACAGAGAACAAACGCGAACGTCAAATCTGGCACCCTGGCATCTGGCCTTCCCATGTACCAATCCTATATAGTTGGGGCAGTTTAATTTTCAGCAGAAAGATCGTGAAGATTTGCGGTGTGGTACAGTTTTCTTCAACGTATTATCTTGATATTTTCATTTTACTAAAGCACCGAATAAAAACATCTGCAGTACAAGTACATTGTTAAAGGTACTCTTTAAAGAAAGAGTAATTTGCAAGTTAGTATGATAACTCCACGATCTGAATTTATGTTAATAGAGAATTGCCATTAACTGATATATAATTTCCCGGCGTTCTATCAGATTTCATAAGAGTTCATTTTTGTTAGTCTCGAGGACAGGGAGATTCTGAGTATTTGCAGCGTGGGAATAGTTTTCTTTGAGTTCCATAATTTCAGCGATTATTACCATTTGTAGTAAAATAGGAAACTACCTATGTAATTCTATCCCTAAAGAGAGGAAAAATAGCTTCACTTCAAAATAGGTGCACGTAACATGCCATATGACGGAAAATAGCTCTCAATCTCTATATACTTTCTAAGGCATAAAAGGTCGAAAATAGTTATTGACTCAAAAATTATTGAACAAGTTAGTAATTTTAAATATTTAGGATGCAACATTTCTTATGTGGAAAAAGAGATATGGAAGAAAAGATGTATAGATTTCAAGGTATATGCGGAACAATTAGACGGAGCTTAGGAAAAAGAACAATGAAAGAAACACAGTTAAAACTCGTACAGTAGCCCTTCCAGTACTACTTTACAGAGCAGAGACATGGACCTTAACAGAAAGAGACAAAAGACGACTAGAAGCCTCAGAAAATAAATTTCCTAAGATCAGTGGCAGGATATTCTTTATTACAACACAAGAGGAATGAAGATATCACAAAAGAATTAGGGATAGGGCATAACACAAAAGTTAACAAATCAACGAAATAGGTGGATGGAACATCTAGAAAGGATGAAGGATCACCGAATTCCCAAGAAAGCTCAAATATGCTCAAAAGAGGTTTCGTTGGAGAGAACAATTCTAATGGGGACGGAACAGGCCTACCGGCTCAACCCGTGATGTTGATGATATATATATATAACTTATTATATTGTAAGTTGAAAGTGTAAACTCATACCTTATTGCTGAGGGGGGCTGGGGGAGGGGATGAGGACGGTTCGTCGTCCCCCTTCTTTGCATCTTGTCCCTGATCTTCAGGAATTTCAGGGAGCTAGTTCTTCGGTGTAGACCCTTTTCAATTCACCCCCCCCACAACAACAAAGTGGCCGGTGTTTCTCCTGCTGTGAGGAATAAAGATTGGCGGTGGGGTTTCTTCTCCTGCCAACTGCCCGCCCTGACCACTCTGGCCTGGCTCTTGTCCTTCCCTCTGGTTGTCGAGGCAGATATTTGGAATAGTCGGTGACCTTGATTTCTTCCTCAGATGGTGTATTCAGGTCCTCTTCGCGCAGTTTCGGGCGCCTGTGCCTGTCTTGAATAGGATCTCTTTGGGATAGGGCCCCTGAGGACCAATCCGTTTCTCGCCGGTGATGATTTTGTATATACCGTATCCTGTGCCTATCAGGGACCCTACGCCAATTGATGTAGCTCCAAACTCTAGTACTCTTCGATTATGGGAAAAATATCTTACCGCTGTTCTGAATGAGTTGAACATTTTTCTAATATTCAGAACGTATGTAACACAACAACGGCATTTGCTATTGTTGTCGTGCATCGTCTCCATAGAGACCGCAGTTATTGTTTCATGTAGATCAGCGGTGAACAAACTGGGTATCGTGATTACATCGTGTAATCAGTCATTCATACTGGTAAGGGAGTTTCCTGTACATTGCTCTCTGTCTCGCTCTCACGTACTGAAGGTATCAGTGTCAGTACCATGTCGCTCTACAAACCCTCTGTCTCTCTACGAGCAGGAAAGAACGTTTCGTACAATGAGAAGAGGAATTTATTCGATGTTCTGTCGGAGAAAATGTTATTGTTCAATTAGTAGTCGTATATAGAAGCGACAATACAGAGCATTACGCTGAATACACAGGAATATAGTGAGGAATACATGTGAGGCTCTTGAGGTTGTAAGGAGAGAAGAAAACAACTATTTGCAAGGTGGAAAAATGTTCTGGAAAAATATATAATGGCAAATTTTCCATCTCTCACGTCACAATATTAATTCAATATACTTATATTAATAAATCTTTAAATCTGACATGAAGAGAATATAGTCGCTTCATAGCTTGTGAACTACACTTTTAATTTCTTTGAGTAACGCCCTAACTTTCGATACTTGCTCTCAACGTTTTCAAATAAACTATATGTGAATTTAAATTCTAAGCAATTTATATTTTCTAATATTAATGTGAATATTAATTTATATTGACATACACCAAAGAAATAATTTCAGTGTAAAAACTTCACAATGTCCTGAACAAGTGATTAAAAGTGATTTATTAAAGTATAAACAACGTTACAATGATTTCCTGAACAAGGAAAACAATATTGATATGTTTATATTTTTCTCATTCTAATCTGGGTCCTTCAGTCGTTGAATTCTTGGCACGTCAGGTATATCAAGTATCGAAAAATTATTATTTTAATAACAACACAAATTATGCTCAGTCACAAAAATAAATTATTGTTATTATTATTATTATTATTATTATTATTATTATTATATCTGTCTCACATCATCACACCACTGCTGTTGTCATCTTCTGCCACCTCAACATTCTCCTCACTCTGATGATTTGCTTTTTTTTTTGGATCTGGTTCATTTTGATGATCATTCATTTGTAAAACGAAATATTTAACCAATAACACCGATAATAACAGCTAACATGGCGGTGAAACAAAAAAAAAAGACAACACTAATGCCATCTTCATGATATTTTCTAACAAGAACCGGATAAGTTTGTGGCTTATCCGTTTTTGCTAGAAAGACGTTGGACTAATCAACTTTTTGCAGAAACGCTATATTTTCAAACATCCATTTCAATGGCACAAATCTGGTTTTGTAGAAACTTGCTATGTCAATAGATGCGGCTTGAAATGAAGTGAAGAGAACTGTACTGTGCTCAAAATTGGAATTTTGGACTTGTCCGGTTTCTGCTATGCTCCAACAATGTTATAAAAGCTAATACAATACAGATTTTAAGGTATTTTTAAATGTTTTTATTTCTTACAGGTCTTATTAGCAGCTAATTATTTCGTCTTTAAGCTTTTATTTTCAGTTTCTACTCCTAAGAATTCTTAAGTGACTTGATTAGTAATTTCGTGATTCTAATGGCCAGTTTTTCCAAGTAATGTTTAATTTGGCTTAACAAATGTTAAATTAATAGCTCGTTTATTTTAAACGTTTTGTTAAGATGTTTTCCATTTTCCAACATAATTTTGTTTAAAATAACCAACACTTAACTTTAACTGTTGTTAATACTATTCTAACTACTCAGCAGCAGTTGGTAATGATTTTGCATATGTAAGCTAACTTCTTATTGGCTGATATTATTATTTAAATTCTGTACGTACTATAGAGTAAGTCATGAAACATGTGTAAAATCGTAACCTGTTACAGTAGCCATGATTCATACAGTACAGGGAGTTGATAAATGAAAGTTGCATTGACTACTATTGAATAATTATTATTATTATAAGTATGGTTATATTTTATAATGCTAAATATGAATTTCTGTTTAGAAAAATCTCAGCATTATGACCACCAGGTGACAATAATTACACGAATGTGTGTAGTCAACTGTACACAAAACCCCGAGGAGAATTTCGTATCATTTAAAATTCTCTAATTCAGGTCCATGTATAAATTATATGTATTTTCGTCTAAAGAAGCAATTGCTGCTGAAACATTTTATTATTTACTCACTGCGTATTTTGAAGTACTATTGACATCGGCTATAGTTGAAGAGCCAGTAACATAGAATCTAGAGTTAATAGTAGCTGGTGAATTGGAACAAGTGGCCTATTTCTGTTTGTAGGATATTCAAATCTGACTTCCATTTCTTGCCACGTTAAGATCGCACATTTCCTCAATATTAAATGGATAATAGCTCAGCATCGAAATAAGCGTCAGTATGATAATCAGTTGACTTATGAAGATTATCTCCCTATATTAATATTCCAAAATATCTTTTAAATTATATATTTCCAGTCCTATGGCCGGTTTCACAAAGCTTCATTATGGTTTTAATGATTCATTAATTTATGTACTGGTTCATTAAATCATTTTTATATCTCACCAAGCATCTTTAGCCTAACGAACCAGTAAAACTATCATTAAATTTAGTGATAGAAATTTCCGTCTTTAAATTTTTAATTATTCATTAATTGCAATATAAAATGCGGAACGTTTCGACGCAGAATTGTTATATCTGGAACTGCTCGAAAATTAAGAGTCAAATGGAGATAATGTTAACCATTTAAAACCGATCATTTCGAAAATTTGAATGACACAAAATCACAAAAGATACCGCGTTACGAAGATCGTGGTACCGGTACTCAAAATTTTAGAAGAAACTGAACATAGGTTAGAATATCATAAAAACGGCTGAGACAAGCTGAAACTAGTCAACTAGGTAGCATACAACTGAGTTTTATTTTAAGACATGAAAGTGGTTATTATAACTACATACCGGTACCTAATAAATATTAGTAAATTAATACATAATGTACATTTGAAACATAACAAAACTTAATTGGTATATTAACTTTCATTTATTAGAATTATATTATAGCTAGCGATAAGATATGTTTACACTGGCTTTAAAACAGAAGCGAAAGAGCTGGATTCTTGGAATTTATAACCGTTTTCTTTCCTATGGAAATTTAATTTTCCAGCAGGATAATCACCGCGCACAACGCCATAAACGTTCAAAGACGGTTCACGGAAAAGCATGAAAAAGAGGAGGATTGACAAATATCGAGACATCCCACCTCAAAATCCAGATCAGTTCTGGGATCAAGTTCTGGCTACCTGGAAAGATTTCGCTAAGGACCAGAACTATTTCCGCGATCTGGTGGACTCAATGCCCCGAAAATGCCAGGCAGTGATAGACGCCGGTGGCATGTGGATGAAATATTAGATCCACATGTGTATTTATTTTATTTTTCTTTAATTTGTTTGTTTATCTTTGTTTTATTTCGGGAAAAAAATTGATCTCCCAAGAGTTTTTAAATTCTCCTAGTGGAGCCAGAGTTGCGAAATAATTCGTTCCAGTACACAAAATTAAAAAATGAAGAAAGGTAACATGTATAAAAAATAGTTATATTATTAAAAAAAAGTTATCGCCAAAAATCGAACACGGGTCCCTGGGATGGCAAGCCAACTCTCTGCTGACTACTCCATCGCAGTGTCATGACATTATCAGCGCGACGAGGCACATATAGCTGCTCCGCTTGAAGTCTAAGGAGACAGTGCACATATAAACGTACTCGTGTAAATATTTTAATGTTCAGTAGTAGTTAATGTTTCATTTGGACTGATTTACTGAAGCTGGTGAAACCGGCCCTACTCTAAACATTCCTCAAAGAGAAACATAACATGTTATTTTCACAACTTTTTCTGAACAGCTGTGGTGTTATCCGCCATGTTTAACTGTTTGTTAAATGAGTTAATGGCCTGAAATCCTACATTTAAAGTTAACAAACGGTTAAGAATCTGTTAAGCCAAACTGGTGTTGAACAAATGGAAAAACTGTATTTAACAAACTGTTGAAGGTTTAACAGTCGTTAAGTGTTCGAACAATACTTGGACAAACCGCCATTAGTCTGAGATGAACTTCCGTGTCGGTAGATTCGTGTAATATTCAGCATCATGAAATAATAGTTATTACGCGTTACAAGAGCGGTATGTTGACGTTTTCATGTTCGAGGAAAAGATTGAAAAAGCGAAACGTAGTTCATCTTTTTTTTTCCGAGAACATTAAAACAAACATACCGCTCGTGTATCGTACATTATTTTGTGCGAAGATCGTTTATTATATACCTGAAGAGGAATTTCTAATTAGTTGCAATGAAATCTCCATCTTGGTTTCTGTTCAATGACGGCAACTTTGGAAAACAAATATATCTATCTTCAACATTGTTCCTATAAAATGTTTTCTGTGTTTACTATACTGCAGTAGGCCGTGATATACGTCTGTCTTTTTTTCCCCAGTCTATGATGAGTCTGGAATCTTGTTGATTTTTCACGGCTTCCTTAATGTTACTTGCATTACAAATGCAGTAACTTTTGTGGAGTTGTAGAGTTTACTTAATTTTTGCAAATATTTAAAAACAATAATTAACAGTGCAATTTAGGTGAAATTGCAGTGGTAAGTTTCAATTTATAATTATTACTATATTGAACGTCTTTAAAAATAATATGTTAAAAGCCTAAAGCAGTAAAATGAAAATGACGCTTAAGCGGTAAGAATAGGGAAATTGTTATGTGTGTTAAGTTGGGAATACTGAATGTGGTATTTCACACTTACCGCGTATTGGTTTTGTGCGGAAAGCAAGCAAATACGCACGATCTCGCACAAACTCTCTTTCTGATAGCTTATTCTCTCCCCTATCGCCAAGCTCACTTGCCAGGTCTTGCCTCCTCAGCTGTACATAGTATGTCACTACGATTTTGTTTGGAATAGAACTTTTGAGTTTGACGCATCTTGCATTTGAACTTAATATCTGCAAAGTTTCAAATCTACTTGCAATTGAATGTATGAACGTGTAAATACGAACATATGTTTATGGATATGTACTTTTTTGGGTTGTTTATTTTACACGCCTTGTGTGTTTTTTTTAAGAATCTGTGAGTATACGTACTAGTAGACCTTTTTTAATTACTATTATTGAGTTCCCGTTTCTATTGTGTATTGTAGATGACTTGTATTCATTTAACTGATTTTTTTTAGATTTTGATTAATGTTTATGATATTGATGATTGAGGCGGTGATGAATCATGGTGTACTTATCAAATATGGTTACTTATATAATTATGCTGTAAGTGTATGCATAAATGCTGGTTTATATACATTTATTACATACTACCTACATACAAGGTGAAAGTGAAATAGTCTTGCTGATTTCCAGAGGGAATAGGTCATGTTGTATGTAACAAAAAACTATAATATCATATTAGTGGAAAGTTCATGTTTTTTTTTTTCAGAAAAAAAAAATGTTTTTCCCAAATGGTTAACAATCTCTTATTCCATACGTGGGCATTTAAAGAGATGCGCCGTACTACTCTGATTGCTGCAACACGCATCACCTGTTAACATAATATTCAGCGGTGGATCGTGAAGTATTGAAACACGGAAAGTTAAGCAATTAAGCAGAACAAAAAGATACACAGTTTTCTGAATGTTATTTTTATGAATAACGACAATGAGAGATAACAAATTTTCCAAAACAAATGCAAACTATTTTACAAAAGCTGAAACGTAACTGTATTTATAATTTAAACAATTACTGTAAAAACCTTATAAAATTACATAAAACGTACAATTCCACAACAGTTAAAATGTAATGCCATAATCTGAAACTATTTGTTTTAAAAGGGCATCAATCACTAATTTACATCACTAGAAAATAAAATTAAAGAACTTATGAAAAACAGATTCTTAACAAAATATCAAGCACATTACTAAGAAACAGAAAAAACAACAATTAGGCTATTTTTAATCCTATTGCTGTACTTCTTTGTTGTTGTCAATTTACGTCAATTAACTTATGCCCTTAAAAGAAGGGATTCGTTTATTCTTCTTCGTCACGTAAATCAGCAAGTGTTTCAAAATTTGAAGTTATGTCAGACATTGCAATTGTGAGCTGATGGAATAAATTTTCGTCTGAAATGCGTGATCTTGATTTGGATTTTACAGTGGCCAACTGAAAAAACAAGTGTAGGTTGAGCCAAACATAGAAGTAATTTTCATAACAAAACTCCGAAGATGTTGATATTTTACTTTTGAACGTTGCTCTTCTTCACTGCCAGTAACGTTTTGTAGCATCATAAGCATCTAACAATTTCCCCTTCTTCGCAACAAAAGAATCCATTTTTCCATTCTTTGTGGAAGTAATATTTTTACTTTTTACTTCAGGAGCTTCCGTAGAGAGCGAAACTTTTTTACTGAAATCCACCGCTGACTGCCAGTACCTCAACCGGTCTGACAGGTACCCCGGTATGGCGAACAGCTAGGGGTGTGGAGGGAGGGAGATCGCGTAGTTGCGTTCGACTCCGTGCGACATGTACTACTGATGCCCACGTCTGTTTTATAGTATCATAAAGAATTTGGAGTTTGAAATGTTGACAAACAAAGAAACAAATGATAGGAAAGTGATAAAAACAGGAGAAAGTATATAAAGATTAGTAAAAATAAAGTACTCTAATACAATAAAATAGATATTAATTGACGTACTAAAATTCTGTTGCACTAATATTACCTTCATCAAAATGTTTGAATGGAGCCGCTATTTTCAGTCGACTATCTATGCGGGAAATAAATTACGATCGCAAAGCATGTTTTTTAGTATCGTAAAGAATTTGCAGTTTGAAATGTTGGCAAACAAAGAAACAAATGCTAGGATTGTGATAAAAACAAATGCTAGGAAGCGATAAAATTGTGCGATAAGCAGCCATGATTGGTTGAAAGACATCCTTTCGTACCGTTTTATTGGTCAAAAGCAGTATTACGTAGTAAAAGTGTAGTAGTCTTGTTAAAAACAGCCCGGTGCTTCAAAATATGTTAAAATACAATTTTAAAATCCCTTCTATCTCTGCACTATGGTGCAGTAAATCAAGGTCGAATGGAAATTCACTGTTGAAGGAAACCTGGAAATCTCAGTGATGGCGACTCGGGCCGGTTTAGAGTGTTTGGAGGCATCCAGCGGAAGTCAGCCTTCTCTTCTCTCTGATGTATTGGCTACTTCCTGTTGTCTGTGTGTTAGTAAAAACATTTATTATTGCTTGAGCTGCGCAATGCGTCTGCTTCGTTGCTCATTTGTTATTTCTTTCGTGTAATATCAAACGATCGCGTTCTTCAGAAAATGAAATGCAATCACGTAATATTTTCCTCTCCATATTGCTCTGGGAGAGTAAGGCGACCGTGTAGCATGAGGAGAGATAATATATCAGCGCCATTAGGCACTGCAGTTTCTTACTAGGCTTTGAGCCGGGTTGAACTGCATGGTATCAGACATTGATTACGTGGTAGGGGAGAAGTGGGTACAGTAAGACAGGGAGAACAGTGACACATTTTTTATTAGATAGTAAATTTTGATGTTGAGATGTTGGTAACAGTAGAGTTGTATGTTGCATGAGTAAAGTAACAGTATCTTCATACTCGATTTGATTCTAGTTATAAAGGTGAGTGATGAAAAAAAAAATCGTAATTTTTCACTCTAGAAGTAAAATTTTGGCTTATGTTTAATGAAGGTTATATTGGATATATGCAAATGAGATATAAATATGAATGTTTTGTTGCCTAATACTATGGTATTTGAGATTGTGTTTGGCAAAGTTTCGTCTTTCTTCTTTTTAATTTTGAAGTGATAGTGTCATTTTTAAATGAACTATGCGTAAAGGGAACAGTGAGACATGCCATTGAAGGGTACACAGAGACTCTCACTGTTCCCAGGTACCAATGATTTGCAAAAACAAACTGTAATTATATTACATTTAGCAGTAACTAACATTAAAAATGAACATACTAGTAACCAATTTAGGAACTGTAGCTTAAAATAATGGATACATTACATTTTAATGGTTTCATAAATAAAAAATTATTCACAAAATTTAAGAAAATGTTAAAAAATAATAAAGAATTACATTAAATTCTTATAATTATAAGCTTTGTTGTCACCAGAAATTCATTTCATTTTTTTCGCAAAAGTTTGAAATGTCATGAAAAATTCACTTTTTCAAATGTTCCAGATGTTTCAATGGTTTCGAAGTCAGACATCAAAATGATTCTAAATAAGCCTACAGAACATGTCAAGATAAAGAGACAGCAAGCTTTTCTTTCTTTTGAAATAAATGTAAATTATTTCAATGTCCCGTTAATAGACACTGTGGTGTCTCACTGTACCCTCTTGAATGGGAACAGTGAGACATTTGCATTTTTTTTTTTTTTGACAAACACGTATTGTATATTATGTCCTTTATCTATTAACATTTTTGTTTATGTATTATTATACTCCATGTTTTAATGTCTATTTCTATTGCACTTGATTTTAAAAATACTTGAATCATCACTTGCATACATATGTCTTAATATTTTGTGTCTCACTGTACCACTACTCCCTACGCTATTTCAGTTAACGGTCTTGTGTCACGAGGGTTCCACCATGTGTTCTAATATTCAGTTTAGGATTTTTATTTAATACTACGTCGAATTTCATATGTTCACGTTCTTCAAAAGAATGTAGAAAATGCAACTTTACGGTACTATGGACCGGATTTGTAGGTTTTTACCTATTTTTTTCCTTGGTTTTGAACTCCTAATTTCTTCAATACTTTTCCGAATCATGATCCTAGGCGTCGTAAAATATGTTAATTCTGTTGAACCTAAAAAAAAACCTAAATTGGACCTTAATACGAAAAAAAGTCTAAATCATTGTTGATAAGCGTTATCATGTAGTTGCTGCGTTATGTATTTTTTTATTTTGAGAGAAATATCAATACATTTCGAGAGAGAGAGAGAGAGAGAGAGAGAGAGAGAGAGAGAGAGAGAGAGGAAAGAACACTCTCGACGTGGAGGAGGCAAACATTCTGATGAGGGCAGATAAAAAGTTAAACTTTTTTTCTTCTACTATGTTAAATGTCAAAAGAAGTGCTTATACAAATTTTCGTCACTCGACTGCAATTATGAGGGCCGTAAAAAAATAAGTTCGCCAGGAGCCGTTAACAGAAAGAAAACACAATTCCATTGCAAACATTTATTGGAACAGACACAGCAATTGTTGAGCTGTTTTTCAACATATCATGGGATCGACAGAGAGGTGCAGACAGCTGTCAAATGCTGGTTCCAATCCCAGGCGGCTGACTTCTATGACACAAGGTACAAAAATTGATCCCATGGTATGGCAAATGTCTCAATTTCAGTAGGATATGTTGACAAATAGCGCAACAATTGCTGTATCTGTTTCAATAAATCTTTCGAAGCAATTGTCCTTTTTTTTTCTGTAAGTGACCCCAGGGAAAATCACTTTCTAGACAGCCTCGTAATTGCGGCCGAGTGGCCAAAATTTGTATAAACACTTCTTTTGACATTATTAACATGGTGGAAGAAAAATATTTAACTTTTTTTATCTACCCCATCAAAATGTTGCTTGTAAGGTAAAATCTGTACTTAGCTGTGACAACATCTATGGCTCCCTTGCTTTTCTCAAGGCACAGCTCATGACCTTCCAAAATATATCGAGTACTTGGAATCTTCGTCGCTACAACTGAAAGATGCAATTGGTGGCATTGACTCGCTTCTACAGAAACAAGTACCAGAACCCGTGGGTGAAGCCGTCATATTAAAACTGAAGAAAATAGTGCAGAGGAATCCAGGGTATGAAAAAATGAAAAATGTGTGTTCCATTTTCCAAGGGGAAAGCTTCAGTTGTCAGTTACCATGGGTACCTGCTGCAGTGGCAGTGATGAAATTTGCACCTATGACGTCATGTGCTGTCTAAAGAACCTTTAAGTCCTTTAAATGTATTTGAGAGACAATAGAAAAAACTTCTCAGTCGAGAGTCTTGAAAAGTATTTGTTCATATATTGCATTTAGTAATAGTACTAGTAAATAATGTTGTTTTATTTCTTTCTTTCTTTTTTAAAATAATTCTTGATCCATTTTGAACAAATTTAATCTAAAAGTTGTGTGTGTAGTGTACCTTTTATCTATTGAAAATTGAAATTTATGTAGGCCTAGTTGTATCAAGGCAAATTATATATGTATATATATATATATATATATATATATATATATATATACATTTATTGAGGTGCCCCAATGAATATAACTCATATGTAGGGTGAAAGAGTGATGGAACGGGAGAACTCATTTGAATGGTTTCAGCTACAATGCTTTATCCACTAAGCCACGCCGATAAACCTCGACGCCGGTTAGAATCGTCTCAGATTAAGCGCCAAACTACAGTCATAGATGTCATACATATGTTATACAATGTAATTGAAAAAGTCATGAAACTACAGTCTGAGAAAACAAAAGAATAACACAGGAGTTTATTAAAGAAAGAAAGAAAAATAAGAACAAATAATAAGATGACATAAAGTTTTGGGCAGAAAGAAGAAAAAGTTTGAAACCATGAAATAATAAATCAACTAAGAATTAAAATAAATAATCTTCCCATAAACATATTTTTAAACAATTCTTAAAACACGGGCAATTTGGTAAAATTCTATATTCTGAAGGAAGTTGGCTAAAAATTGTTAAAAATGGTTAAGTCCTTTCGTTCCATAAGTTACTGAGCTATGCTGAGAAAAAAATATATTGGCTTTTTTGTCTTGTTAAATAAGTATGTATATCTTTCTTAAACTGAAATGTAATATTACTATGTATTGGATTGTATTTTTTTGTTTAGCATAACTGATGAATTGTATGTACTGTAAATTGAATAGTATACTGTATAGGTCAACTGATGAATTGTTTAAGCTTATAAATTGAATTAATCTACTTCATATGAATTGTATAGCTTAACGAAAATAAGTTTGTAAATTGAACTAATTTGATTGTATATGTTTGTATAGTTTGGCTGATGAATTGTATATGTTCTTAAAATGATTACTAGTCTGTGTAGCTCTACTGATGAATTGTATATAGATCTACTGTAAATTGAATGGTAATATGTATAGCTCAACTGATTAATTGTTTATGATTGTAAATTGAATTAATCTACTTGATATTAATTGCACAAATTTGTGTAGCTTAATGAAAGTATGCTACTTTGTATTGTATATATTTGTATAGTTTTGGCCGATGAATTGTATATGCTTTAAATTGAATAGTAATCTATATAGCTCTACTGATAAATTGTTTGTGTTTCTAATTTGAAGTAGTTTGCATGATATGTATTATCAATTTCTGTATATCACAACTGGTTGAATTGTTTATGCCTTAAATTTAATTAAATTGTTTTGTATTATACATATAGCTAAAACTTATGAATGATCGTTTGCGTTTGTAAATTTATTAATCTGATTGGCTATGTATTGTATACTTTTATTAGAGCCATCGATGTAGCTCAGTCGGCAGACTCGCTGGGCTGCTGATCCGGAGCTGCGTTCGGGCTTGGGTTGGATCCCCCTTTGGTCTTTGGTTTCTTCCGAGGTTTTCCCCAGCCGTGGGACTGAAGCCGGATGGTCTATGGCGAGTCTAGGGCGAGTCCTTGGCATCAACCCCTTTGATTTGATTACCCCCCTTAGATTTGATTACCTGGTTGGGTTTTTCCGAGGTTTCCCCCACCAAAAGGCAAATGCCGGGTAATATTTTGGCGAATCCTCGGACCTCATCTCATCTCATTACATCTCGCCAAAATGTAAAAAAAAGAAAAAAAAATGTAAAAAATTGCACAAAATTGTAAAAATTGTAGAAAATTACTAAATTGTAAAACTATAAAAATTTGTAAAAATTGTAATTGTAATATTGTAAAATGTTGACTTGTTCCACATCTTAAAGCTTCATTGCTCATGTAAGATCTATGGAATAAAATAAATGAATGAATGAATGAGTAATATTACTATGTATTAAACTGTTAATAACTTATATTAGATAAAGTGTTAATTGTTTCAATAATTTATCCAAATTACATGTAATATTGAAGGCGAAGGATAAAAAATTTCGAATCTTATAAATTTTGATAAATAGTTTGGTCCTTGAAAATAACTGTAATGATATATTTTTAACGATCGGGCAGTTTTTGCGACTCCTTTCACAGTTTGAACATAAAACCTAAAAAAAAAACCTATTCCAAAAACCTAAAATGATATTTTAAAAACCTAAAAATCTGGTCCCTAGTAATAACTTAGGTTCAACTTCTACCAACATGAAAACATACCATCAGAACCTTTTAAATGCATGTAAAACAGATAATTAGATGCGTATTGGATGGTTACACTGCGTCGTTTATTTATTTTTGTTGGTTATTTTACGACGCTTTATCAACAGCTTAGGTTATTTAGCGTCTGAATAGATGAAGGTGATAATGCCGGTGTAATGAGTCCGGGGTCCAACACCGAAAGTTACCCAGCATTTGCTCATATTGGGTTAAGGGAAAACCCCGGAAAAAACCGCAACCAGGTAACTTGCCCCGACCGGGAATCGAACCCGGGTCACCTGGTTTCGCGGCTAGACGTGCTAACCGTTACTCCACGGGTGTGGACATACACTGCGTAGTGTGGACGAGACTTATACAAGGTGATCAAAAAATCCGGCGATATAGACTAATTCCGTTATTAGTGCTGATACCGAAAAATGGAAAGAGGGTAAAGCTGTTGGAATGTACGTAGTTTTCAGTCTAATGTGCTTAAATTTTCAACGTGGAATACACCGTTGAGGCTGTACCCTCGTACGACACACCCGCTAATCCCAATGCTGCCAAATTACCGGCTTTTACGTTTGGGGTTTGAAATAAATGTTTGGTATTTATTTTTATTTCTGTCTTCATACTCTATCGCGTAGGCCAGTGATGTCAAAGCAAGCGCATTTTTCTGACCTTGACGTAGTGCGCGGGCAGCAAGCGCTAAGTATGGAAAGTGGAAGGGTTGTGTATATGAATAAGCAACCTGTTGGATTAAGAAAACAGTGGTGCACAAACTTCAGACGGAACGTGCAATTTTATGTCGTTATTTTTATATGGCTTCTTTCTGTTTAATATTATCTATAGTGTCTGTAAAAACAAAATTACTAACACTGATTTCTTAATATTGCACTTGTGTTTTAAATCTTAATAACATAATAGAGAGTTAAGAAGGAATATTCACTTAAATTCCATTGTAGTATAATATTATACTGTATTAAGTGGATGAAACACATCATTCATAAAGAAATTGATATTCCAAAGAAAGAGACTGAGTATGACATGATAAGTTGGAATTTATATTGATGGTATCTTTAGCCTTACAAAAGTAATCAATAAACTAATCAAAACAATATTACAGTACAAAGCAAAGTTATCTAGGTACTGTATCTGTTTTAAGTGTAACTAATATTACATTAACAAAACTCTTATCGCATTATGCTTTTAAGCAACTTCCTATCATCAGAATATTAAATTATTTACTTGAAACCTGCTGAAGCTATAGAGCTGACATTTTTTTACAACACATGGGCACGTATCTTTTGTTTATGGTGTAACAGTAGTTGCTTTATTAATTCATTTCCTTACAAACAATTTCCATGCGAATATTTTCAAAATGTTCAATACACTATCTTCAGTAATATGTATATACGGTATATTAGATTTACGAAAACATTCTGTAAGGCTACTAAATAAATAGGCGTATAGCTGAAAATTTCACTTTTCTATAAGAAAAGTTGAGAAAATCTTTCTTTTGAATAAAAAAATCAAACTTGTGAAAAATAAGCATTAAAATTAAAACTTACATTCATATAATGCACGTATACTTCTCAGGCAAATCTAAAAATTAACATGGATACAGTTTTAATAAGTTCTCTTCCCTTTATCTATTGAATCAGTGCTGGCCATCCCTGAATATAGCTCGACCAAGCGGCATACATATACCACCTCTTTCGTCTGTCTCTTTCCTTTCCGCTGTAAAGCGCTCAGGCTCTCCTGAGCTCTAAAGCGCGCGCTTGCTCCTATGGGCATCAATTGACATGCCTGGCGTAAGATCTGGGCAATGGTGGGTCTTATTCTGTGAATTCTGTCTCAGTCTGAGAAACCCGTTTTAATGAGCATGGTTGGTATATTTGTGAGTGCTTTCAAACATTGCAGCTGTGGTGGCTTAGGAATTTGTGGGGATACCTTTGACGTAGATAATATGCCATAACATGATGTCATGTCTGAATTACCTCTCCCGTCGGAAAGGGACGTTAAACAGAGAAGTACAATATTGCATTTCTCGTCGATATTGCATACGACACAGTCTGTTAACGCGATCGTTTGTCGGGGTCGGACAGGACGCAATCAGTTTTATGGAGGTAATTATTGTTTAGTGTAATTTAGTTTGCCTGAAGGGTGTGCACACAAGTGGAACATGTTTCTGTGATGTCTATTAGCGTCTGAGAGTCTGTCTAGTGGACGCGGGCGTTTTCATTGGATTTTTAGACGTGCTTCCCTTGCCTCGGGCTTTAAGTGACGCACGGAGCAAGCAAAAACGGCTAGCTCTCTGCTTATGATTTGATACTCTTTTATTGTACTAGTTTATTTATGTGCTAGGTTTGCTCTGCGAGTAATATAATATTAAATATAAACTTCATGCGTTATACCGGGCGTTCAAAAAATCTTCGTGTAGGAAGTATAATAATTTTTAAGATCTCTTGTTTATAATGGTGGCGGAGTGACTCATTGAAGTATGTACAGTATTTTTTTATTTATTTATCTAAACGATAACAGCTCCCTGTATTAACAGGCTGCCACAAAGACAGAGCATATTGTGCAATAGGCAGTTGGAAGTATAAATAATATACATATGTTTAAGTAGAAGGGAGTCTTACAACAATGACAAGAAATAACTGAATAAATAAGTAGCTACTAATTGTTAGTTGAAGATCACTGTTGACCGTAGAGATGGTTGCGGAGTATAAATATTGATCCTCTCAGAGCTGCAAGAACGATGTCATCAATTGCCTTCCTCTGTATGCCGAAAATTTGCCAGGTCTGGAAGAAGAAACCGGGAATAGTTCCGCTCGCTCCAACCATAAGGCTTATTACTTCAATTTGTTGTAGACCGTATTTGTCCATGAAATATGGAACGGTACGTACATAGATGTCGTTTTTTTCCCTATTTATATCTTCAGGTTGGCTCTTTTGTTTTCCAAATCTAACAGTGGGATCGATGATGTAGCCATTGTTGTTATTTGGAGGGATGACAATCATGTTTATTCTTCTTGTAGTGCCGTTGTCTGCCAGTCCGTGAACTTCTTCGAACACTTGAAAATTTATTGATCTAAACTGTTCGGCGATCATCGAACGAATTCTATGGTGTCGTGAGTTACGGAGTACTTCACAAGAGCCCAGGACATGTGCAAGTGTTTCTGGCTCTCTGTGGCATCGCCGACAGAGGATGTTGTCCCGAGTCCTGCCCGGAAGGGAACGTACGAAAGACACGTGTGCAGTCATTTTAATAGCTTCGCGCCACTCGCTAGAGGTTAGGCCTTCACGATGTCGTATCCAGTAGAACCTCACTAATTCGGACTAATTTTGAGGGAAAATCCAGTTTATATAATGAAAGCCCTAATTGTAGAGAATTTACTGAAAAAAATAATGACAGACTGTTTTATAATTGTTTAAGAGGTTAGGTACAGCTTACAGCAGTAAAATTTTTGGAAACATTCAACATTTTTTCCCCCATTACTGTATCTTGAACTATAATGAAAAACGGTATGTGTAAAACACTGTCCTTCTGCTATATGAAAAAATATTTTTACGATTAAAAAAATTGTTTATATATATATATATATATTTTTTTTTTCAAAATTTATAATGGTTGCAGTTCACTGTGCAGTAATGAAACGTTTCCCTCATAACTCATAAACTTTTTAACTTTTTCATGTTTTCTCTCTTTTATTTTATTGCTGAAACTCATGTTTACTATATCATGCTCTTTCAACTACATTCCTTAATAAATAATATTTTTTTAAATTTTGTCTTAGAAGAAAATACCGATATTTGACCATTTTTAAAATGAATTTATTTTTTATCAGACAACCTATCAAAGATAGAGAAGTGATCTTGCATTATATTGTAGATATGACATACATAAATACACGCAAAACATTTCATCACAGAATGTTGGATAGTTTTTGAGTTATGTGGGAAACACTTCATCACTGCACAGTGAACTGAATTTTGAGAAAAAAATGTAAATATATTTTTTTTTTCATATAGCAGAAGGACAGTGTTTTTCACATGCTAATTTTGATTATTGTACAAGATACAGTAATGGAGGAAAAAAATGTTGAATATTTCCAAAATTTTACTGCTGTAAGCTGTACCTAACCCCTTAATGATTATTAAAGTCCGAAGGTTTAGCTACTATTCTAGCCGGCAACGTGTAGCATTACGTTTGTTTACTGCTACGCCATGCATCAAGTATGTACAGTCAGCTCACAAAAAAGTCATGCACAGTAGGTCTTCAATCTCTAGGCAACCAGGTTTCCTAGAACTTATTATCGATTTATTAAATTTCTAATTTTATTTTGTCAATACTCGTAATGATTCTTTATAAGCCACATCTCTGTTTCATGTTTTCATTTTTTTATTTCTGTTGTTAATGAATTGCATGTTGTCACTTTATAACTGCCGCTCACGTAAATCATTATGAATAAAAGTTTAATTATTCATTTATATTTGTGTAGAGGTGATGCTTTGATGGACATTTAGCCTGGACTTTCCTATTAGTTATAAACAAATTGGTAAATAAATAAATTGAGAAATAAATGCATAAATAAATACATAATTGACAAAAAGAACAAATAAATGAATGGATGGTTAAGTGAATGAATGGAGAAATAAATAAATAAATAATAGTACATTTTGCAACGAGCCTATAATAATAGTAATTAATACGCGAGTATGTTTGTTTATGAAACGAGCGCAAGCGAGTTTCATAATTTTCATACGAGCGTCTTAATTACCATTATAGGCAAGTTTCATACAACTTTTTATGCTCGACTATATTTCTAACTTGAAATTATTCAGAAGTATTCATTTTATTTGTATCTGACTGAAGATCGGAAGTAACCTTGTACATAGCTCGTATATTGTGAGATGTGCGCAGACGCGAAAGTATTGATTTTTTCCGAGGAACAATAATTGACCTTGATGTAATGTAAAGAATAACATGAACTAATTTTGATATAACCTGGAAAATGATTTAGAATTGAAAAACAAGATGACAAATTGAATTTATTTGAATATGATTTACAATTAACGCTAATTATTATAGTAACAGAACATAACCTTCTGCGACAGTATTGGATTTCCAGCCTCCGTGACGTTTCCCTCGTCTTTCGATTGTATATCCGAGAATAATCGAAAATGTGAACTTTAATGAATAGGTGTACTTTAATGACATGCATTAAACGACTGCTACCAGGTTTATAATTACTACATTTCGGCATGGTCGAGCATAAATAAATAAATAGATAAATGTATGAATGGATAAATAAATGAATGAATGAATGAATGAATGGATGAATGAATGTATGAATGGAATGAATGAAGTAGTACTTATTTACTGGCTTTTAAGGAACCCTCACGTAAGCCCGCCTTTGGTCCTTATCCTGAGCAAGATTAATCCAGTCTCTATCATCATATCCCACCTCCCTCAAATCTAGTTTAATATTATCCTCCCATATACATCAATAGTAAGCCAGCAAGAGGAAGAAGGAGGGCAGTTCTCCCTAAGTTCCCACCTGAAATGTGGAATGTTTATGAATTACTGTCAAATGGTCGCCAAGGAACGAACAACGCTATGGAGGGATTCCACTCTCAGTTTCAAAGATTAGTTATATCTCACCATGTAAATATATGGCGATAGAACATTTAAAACAACAGCAGAATGATATGAAAGTATTGGTGACACAATTATTAGGTGGACAGGAAAATATTAAACAACCACTGAACAGGAAATACCTTCACAATCAACAAGTGGAAAATCTTGTAACCAGATACCAGTAATTCAAAGGCGAGAATGATGCTACTTAAGAGCAATTTCTTTCCGCCTAAAATAGCTTTCTGACCCACAACCTGAAGATGACGATCTTCAAGGTGAACTTCAATGTATTTCGTCAGTGCCTTGTTATAACAATTCTGAATAAATTAACTGTACTAATTTAAATACAGTTACCGTAACTCTTTTTAAATCACTATTCATTAGTAATATATTTTTAGTAAGTCTGGATATTTTACACAACTTCGTTCCAAGTGGACATTTTAGGCATTGGATCATATTCAATTAAGAATTGGACCTTTTCAGATCTGGCCCATGACCAGTTTGGACATTTTAATTTTGGACTTTATGTAATTGGACATTTTACATAAATAGACGTTACCACATTATGGACATTTTCGTAATATGGACATTTCAGTATCGGACCATGTATCTGCTAACCGATAGTAATGGTAGTACGTACTAATGTCTTATTTGTAGTGCTCAAAAATACATGTACCCCTTTATTGCCCCATATCTAGTGTTGGTTCCAAGACATGTATAATATACCATCGCCTACAATACATTTGTATAAAAGAAGGAAATAAAAGAGGCAAAGATAAAAAACTTTAATTATAATAATACACATCCTACACTGTTTATAAAGTCACAGCGCTTTCGGCTATACATTCCACTGAACAGGGTTCGATTCCCAGTAGAGAAATGGCTCCGGTACACGTGGTTTTCGACTGTTATTCATTGCCTCATTGACTTTCACTTTCACAATAGTGAGAATAGTACTAGCTCTGTGTTCACGAGATTGGATCCTTCGCGAGCAAGTCTGCACTCGTGAATTAAACTGATAATGATCGACCAAGAGGAAAATACCTCTAGCTCAAATTACTAATAACATATTGCAGTCCGTAGTTAGGAGTTCAGGACAGCATTCCAGACTTCGAAAAGCAAGTATGTATGTCGATTTTAGGTGAAAGGATTAAAGAGAGGGAAAATGTATCACGACAAGCTTAAGAATGACAGTAGTTTGTCAGGTGATCCTCCCACCAACTGTCGAAATGAGTATCTAACTTGACGCAATGTCAGCAACATAGGAGACAAGCGAAGGTCGCGGTCTGAAAACTCGATGGATATCTTAATGAAACTCATATCGAGTTATAGCACACCTACACCACAGGCGTGGACAGTTATAGAACAACTGAAAATTGCAGTCGTTACATATCTTGACAACGCAGCTGAAAGTCAAACTTTCAATTTTTTTTTTCTCTGGCGATATATCTGCATTATCATCTACTTTTATCGCCAGAACTATTTCTTTTGAGACTGAAACGTGCTGGTGACATGTAATAATCTCGAAGGCGTTTCCATCATTATTTCTTTACATTATAATGCCGCAGGTTACAGAACACAACACATTTATCTTTCAACTAGACCAAGTGGTTCCTAATTTTCACTACAGAGTTCGCCAATTACTGAATGCCACACTATTGGAAAGGAAGATGTTATTATTGTAGATGAACATGGAAAAAGTGACCCCCTCTCTCCTAATTTCACATGTGACTTCTTTTTATGAGATTATGTGAAGAATAAAGTGTTTGTGCGAGATCGTGCGTATTTGCTTGGTTTCCGCACAAAACCAATCCGCGGAAAGTCTAAAATTCCATATTCAGTATTCCCAACCTAACACACATAACAATTTCCCTCTTTTTTTTTTTTTTAGTAGATTATTTTACGACGCTTTATCAACATCTAGGTTATTTAGCGTCTGAATGAGGTGAAGGTGATAATGCCGGTGAAATGAGTCCGGGGTCCAACACCGAAAGTTACCCAGCATTTGCTCATATTGGGTTGAGGGAAAACCCCGGAAAAAACCTCACTTGCCCCGACCGGGAATCGAACCCGGGCCACCTGGTTTCGCGGCTAGACGTGCTAACCGTTACTCCACAGGTGACAATTTCCCTCTTCTTACCGCTTAAGTGACATATTGATTTTACTGCTTTAGGCTTTTAACATATTATTTTTAGAGACGTTCAATATAGTAATAATTATAAATTGGAAACTTACCACTGCAATTTCACCTAAATTGCACTGTTAATTATTGTTTTTAAATATTTGCAAAAATTAAGTAAACTCTATAACTCGACTAAAGTTACTGCATTCGTGATGCAAGTAACATTTAAGGAAGCCGTGAAAAAATCAACAAGATTCCAGACTCATCATAGACTGGGGGAAAAAATGACAGACGTATATCACGGCCTGCTGGAGTATAGTAAACACAGAAAACATTTTAAAGGAACAATGTTGAAGATAGATATTTTTGTTTTGCAAATTTGCCGTCATTGAACAGAAACCAAGATGGAGATTTCATTGCAACTAATTAGAAATTCCCCTTTCAGGTATGTAATAAACGATCTTCGCACAAAATAATGCACGATACACGAGCGGTATGTTCTCTTTCAATTCTCGGAAATGAAAAAAGCTCAACTACGTTTCGCTTTTTCAAACTTTTCCTCGAACATGAAAACTTCAACATACCGCTCTTGTAACGCATATTACTATTTTGCCACCTCTGGACATTTATGAATTGAAGTTGAGAATTAAAGCAGCTACCGAGATACGTTAGAACATGTTTGAAAGAGTATGGAATGAGCTGGATTAGAGACTGGATATTTGTCGGATCACGAATGGAGTTCACATTGAGTATCTTTAGTAAAACTTTGTGTTTATCTTTCAAACGACACTGGTTATAACCAGTCTTAGAAACTTAGTAGCAAAACATTACTTCCAGGTTGAGTGCAGCCAGGCATATAGAGCTATTGCACTAACGTAATGTACTCTCCATATAAACAACTCACAGTATATCTGCAACTATGGATGGATGACTCGTAACCAGTGTCACCAACCCGATTCATAAAAACCCGCTATGAAATATGCAGAAACCGCTAAATGGCTATATTGTCTGTAGTAATGTCACGAGAGGTCTGAGATTTATTAGGACTATTTCGAGAATAAAATAAAAATGTAAATAATATATCCCTAAAATTCGATCACAAAATATTAATAATTGTATATTTACGAATACTTAACCTATCAAGACATTGTGAAGTTGAAATAGATGAATATCGATTACTGCAATGAAGAAATTGGATGTTATTCAGTAATGCCAATTGAGAAAAGCGAAATACAGGTTTAACAATGTTAATTACATGTACTGCGCTTTTCTCTTGTTATTACAACAAATACATTTTCATTATCCGCTGAAATCATAATTTAATTTAAAATTTTATAATATAATTACAGTAACCTGATTAATACATTAATTAAATGAAGAATTGTTGAAAACGCAGTTATCAAATCTGAATGAAGGAGTGTAATTTTCTTCAGATAGCCTACAATGGACTTAGAATTAGTACATGAAGCTGTAGATGTGGAAGTAGAATTTCGTACTTTATTTAGTACTTCATCGTTACATTACACATTACACCGAGAACTAAGGACTATGTAATATATATGGAGACAACTAAATAGCAATGCTTATGTATTCACACTACAGCGAGACATATGTTGTTATACAGTGAAGCCATCTCTGTATAGATAATTAAAACACGTATTTTATTACGCCACTAGCCGTACCCGTGCGCTCTGCTGCACCCGTTAGAAATAAATATAAAGTAATTATATAATTAAAATAGGACGTTTGATCCAGGGAACATTCGTGTTTGATAGAAGGATAAATCGTTTAATATGTTACTTAATTTAAATTGCATCCAAATAATTAAAATGCGATCATTTTGGTCCAGAGACACTCATTTGGTGCAATGACAATTCCTTTAACCTGTTTCATAATTTTTGTTACATGCAACCATAGTTTAATGAAGATTGACATCATTTAGATTTAACGTGTATATTTTATTTTACTTGCTGTAGGTTTCCATTGAATTATGGTAATAAATTAATTTTAACCATTGTTTTCTACGTATTCAGTAAATGGCGCTTGGCCCACTATGGTTGTGAACCCTTCAAATAACTTAAATTACATTATATAATATAACATATTATATTATATTATATATTATATTATATATTATGTTATATTATATTATATTATATTATATTATATTATATTATATTATATTATATTATATTATATTATATTATATTATATTATATTATATTATATTATATCAGAAGTTACTGTAATAACATTATAGCATTATGTCCATCTAGAGAAACTACACTTTCCAAAGGTGAACGATATTACTTCATACAAACACAGAAACATTCTCTGTAGGCTATCTTGCATAGCTTTCCATTGTTGCTGTCCGAGGCCCCTTATAGACGAAGTCTCTTTGTTTTTTAATTCATTACACGGCCTTATATGGCAGTTATTTTAATTTTAAAACTCATTTATCTCATTAAATATCAGTCCTATCAAAATTTTTCAAGGAATAAAACTTATCGAAAATTATTTTTAAAGAAACTTTTGTTATGTAACATTTTTCACAAAAATCAATAATAAGCGAGATATTTCGTTTTATTTAATTCAGGTCCCCTTATAACCCCCTTTTAAATAATGTATTTTGAATGCCATATAGCCTAAAATCTAAGTTACAACGAACTTAATTTATATTCCAATTTTCATCGAAATCCGTTCAGCCATTATCGCGTGAAAAGGTAACAAACATACAGACAGACAGACAGACAGACAGACAGACAGACAGACAGACATACAAACAAAAATGTCAAAAAAGCGATTTTCGATTTCAGCGTGGTTAATTATATATGTTAGGACCAATTATTTTTGGAAAATCGAAAATTACCAGAAAAATTTCGGCTACAGATTTATTATTAGTATAGATAAGGAACGAAGTTTGATAAAAAGACCTGGTGTATTATAATATTATACAAGTTCTTTGGGTTTGATATGCGCTGATGTTACATACATTTGAACATCTGACTTTCTATTAATTGATTAATAATTTCATTCACGCAATACACATTTTATAGGCTACAATTAGGTTAGTTACCTGTGGGAGCGGGACAATGTCAGCTGTACCTTATTTCGACCGTTACTCCGTGTTACAGGAAAACATTTTCCATAGCTCTACAAACGTATGTATCCTCATTGTAGTTAGTAACGGGACTAAAGCTGCCTCTACTCGTACACAATTTAATTTTCCTTGCGTGTATGGATACAATCTGGGAACAATATTGAAATAATCAAGTTTAAAACATACGTTCAATTAAGATGCATGAAGATTTTGTGTCTACATGGTGCGCCGTTTTGAACGTCGTCTTCACTGCGTAAATATATTAATTAATATATCGATTTACGGGGAAACAGTTGGCGACACCGACTAAACAAAAGAACGACCATGCGATAAATTGATAGCGATAAATCTAGCTGCAGAAATTATCGCGATGTTTGACTGTGATTGGTTGGAATTCAAAATGTCATTACAATACATCGATCGAAAATGGAATCACGTCATATAAACGAAATAGTCAATGTAAAATTAAATTATTCTGCCGCTGTAAGTGCTAAAATACCCGCAAAATCCCTATATATCAGCAATACAAATTTAACAAAATTTACCCGCTAAACTAACACAGAAAAACGCCAGATCTAGCGGGAAAACCGCTGAATTGGCAACACTGCTCGTCACTATATTACAACAATATGCACAGTAGAGAAGCAGTTTCATTACGTACGCAGTGGAGCGGTAAAAGGAAAGCAGCTCAGTTAAAATTTCAATTTTTATAATGTTTTTGATTGTTTTCTACAACTTTATATGAATGGAGCTACAGGCTGGTTCACAATAAACCAGAAACGAGAAACGGAACGAAAACGAAAACGGTAAAATTGTTAAAATGTGTACATTTAAATGTGAGCTTTCACAATTAACGAAAAGCTTGCCGGAGCTCGGGATCGGGAACGGAGAGTTGGCCAAGTTTCAATTTTAGCGTTCACGTTTCCGATCACAGCCCACTAAATTCATTCTATTGCCATCTAAAAGCTATTTTGTCGTCGTATATTTTGCAGCAAGAAGACCGAGACATAACCTATGTATTTTGTTCTGTGCTGTGCATCATGGAGCAAGTTTTATTTGATGAGATTCTAATATTGAGTGTTGAGGAAAATCCTCACGTTTACGATAAGCGGCGCGCCTCGTATAAAGATGAGAAAATGAAGGAGAATAAGTGGCTTTCAATAGCTGCGTCTTTGAACACCGATCGTAAGTGAATCATATTTTATTACTGTATTGGTTGTGTTACACACTACATATTCATGTTTCAATTCAATAACTACTGTTGTGTTCATTTTTGTTCTATTACAAATGTTTCTTCTCTAATTATTTTACGTTATGGTAGACTTAAAATAGGTCATGATAATATAGATGTATGGGCATATTTATAGTACCGTACCTAATGAAATGTTTCAGTTGAAATTTCGAAGTTGGTTAACCTGTGTTTATGTTGGCTGCCTTGTACTCATGAGAGGACGCCATTGCTCAATTATACACAAATAACATCAGAATGCGTAATATCGACTTTACATATCGTTATTGACATGTATATCGATATGTATAGTCGTCTACGTTCTCAGTTTATTGTGAATAAAAAATTTCCATATTCACGTCCTCTGCTTCTCGTTTTCATTCTAGTTCTCCTTCCCGGTTTGTTGTGAACCAGCCTTACCTCGTTGTTGCAGGAAGCCCTTTAATTATGTATGATCTCTGTCAAATCAGAAAATCTCCGTACCGTGGTCGCCTTTAACAGAATACTAGTTAATTTTCCCACAACATAAAACAGTTAATATGAGTTCGTATGATAGAGTTTGATTAGGCGCAAGAAATGTGACACCGGAGAGGGACGGTGTTAACAGAGGCGTCTCGATCGGAATGGATTTTCCTTGTTAAAGCTGTTTTGAGAGAAGCGCGTCAAAATTAATAGCGACCCTACAACAGACGTGTTCCGGGAAGAAGCGGCCTGGCTTTGTTCTCAGACTTGTATAATTATTTATGATGTAGCAGCGTGCAATACTTCCCTCCCAACTCAAGGCAACACACTAACGCAACTCCAACTTGCATTCAAGAGAATTTACAGCCCACGATTCTACACAGCTACGTCTACTTCTAGCCTAAATTTTGTACTCTAATAAGAGATGGGAAGGATGTGAGATTTCTAAAGATCTTCGCTAAAATACCATCATCTTTCACATCAGTTCTCTAACAACTCACTCTTCGTGGCGTCTCGTTAGAACAGAATTCCTTTCAACCCATGTGCCGGTATTCTTCGACACAATACACCACGCCTTGCTTCCAAGTCACAATGAATACTGAAAGCAATTAACTAAAAAATAAATTTATCCTACGAGATATTTTCACTGTGTTAAGAAAAACTATATGTTGAGACTTACTCTTGCCCTATCAGAACCACTTTTACTTATCTACTTATTTACTTGCTTTACTTATTTATGTACACATTTATTTATTTATTTTCTACTTTATTTATTTATTGACTACTTCGCTTATTTATTTATTCACTACTTCACTTCCATGTATTGTGGGTCCCTATCACCATGGCATGGCGCGTCCTCGGGTTGCGGATCGAGGAGACGGCCTCCAGATATGGAGGGTAGCTGAGAATATATTGAGTAAGCAGTCGCGGACAGCCGATGAACGGTCGTCCCCCAGCTTGGGGGTTGGGCGAAGTGCTAACAACCCATCACCGTAAAAAAACAGCTTGTTACGAAACCTTCAAATAACTTAGGAAAAGGAGAGATGAAGTTACAGGAGAATGGAGAAAGTTACACAACACAGAACTGCACGCATTGTATTTTTCACCTGACATAATATTAGGAACATTAAATCCAGACGTTTGAGATGGGCAGGGCATGTAGCACGTATGGGCGAATCCAGAAATGCATATAGAGTGTTAGTTGGGAGGCCAGACCTTTGGGGAGGCTGGGGAGGCTGAGACGTAAATGGGAAGACCGAAAATTTCCCAGCATTTGCTCATATTGGGTAACTTGAGAGAAAACCCTGGCCCGCGGAAGAAACCTGGGACCCGAATATAAAAATGGATCTGAGGGAGGTGGGATATGATGATAGAGACTGGATTAATCTTGCTCAGGATAGGGACGAATGGCGGGCTTATGTGAGGGCGGCAATGAACCTCCGGGTTCCTTAAAAGCCAGTGAGTAAGTAAGTAGGTATTACTATTGCTACTGCTATTACTGTTAGTTATATTATTACTAACTATTATTATTAATATTATTATGATTATTATTATTATTATTATTATTATTATTATTATTATTATTATTAGTATTGTTATTATTGTTGTTGTTACCACTACTATCACTACTACTACTACTACTACTACTACTACTACTACTACTGCTATTAGACTCACTCCTATTAATACTATTACTAGGCTATGTTAGTTTTAATTATTAAGTTTATGTACTACTTTGTGAACTGTTTATAAATACAAGTACTTAATACTATTATTACTGTTGTTATTACTACTACCACTACTATTGCTTCTACTAGCATTACTACTACTGCCATTAGACCTACTAAAATACATTGCGTTAAAGGTTTTGTTCGTATGTTGCATTACGTGTAGTAGTTTGGTTGCTTAAGGCGCATACACATAGTATTAGTATTTTCTCAATTATTATCTCTGATAGTAACTTAATTAGATCTTCTCATTGTCATAAACAGATATATTGTGGGTTTTCTCATGGCTTTCTGTTACCATTGAGTTTGTGATATGTCCAATCCATTCCAGATAAATTAAAACATAGTATATTTAAAAAATTTTACGTATCTGTTACAGTTCGGAAACGAACTTGCGAGTTTAGAGTTAGACAGACAGCGTGTGTCCGATTTATTTGTGACTGTGTAAAATCAAGTGCTCGGGGCTGTGTGGGAGCCTGTATGTGGCAGACCAGACAGGTTGCACACATCCTGGGTTAAGTGGCTCTTAAATAATTACAGTGGTCCATTTAAGAGATTGGAACCTGGCCGGCTTCCTGTAAATCGAAGGTCAGTAATAATAGAATGAGCCAAGTATGCTCGCCTGCATCTGCGAGTGGCTTGCGAAGGCCGCGATTAATACGCAAGATGTGCGAATTCGAGAGACGTTCGTGTGCGTGTGTGAGGTGAATTCTGCGTTAGGAATGTCAAGGAATGCTTACTAACCTTCAAACCGTCCGCGCGTCCCTGTGAAATTAATCAGAAGCAGCAGAAACTAGTACCGGTAATGAAAATTTTCCTGATTTTCATAGTGTTGCCTCAAAGCAACACACTACTTTTTATTTTTATTTTTTTTTCTGTGTGATATTTATATGCACTATGTTGCTCTGAGGCAACGCTCTGAAGTTAGCAAGGAAGACAGAGTCGAAGAAAATTTAAGAAGTTGGTATCTCTGCGTCTATGGCGCCAATAAAACAGCTGAACGTTATTTGAAAAAAATAACTCATGCAGTAGAGGGTTCTCTGAAAATTCTGTTCTACTCTCATGCTCAGAAATGGCCGGAAATGTAAACAATTACTGGAAGTTAGCTCGAACTGGAATCTGGTGTGGCTTAGTGGATAAAGCGTCAGCACGTAGAACTGAAAACCCGGGTTCGAGTCCCGGTGCCAGAGAGAATTTTTCTCTGTTCTATCCATCCTTCATCACAACCGTTATAGCTGTAACCGGATTTCGCTACCTATAGTCGCGACGCTGTTATTCCCGGCGTGACTGCTCCTCTTTGCATACGCCATAGAAAGTGAAGGCTCTATAAAGTCTAGGTGGGTAGTATCGTTCGCCATTTTTGTTCTTTCGTTGCCGAGCTACCAGACGAGGAATCTATTTGCCATACCGTTAAACATTATCATGTCGTAACTCCTGTGATAATAAATCAAACGCACTGTAATTGAGCAAATAAATGAGCGGCAAATAACGTCCTCGTGTGCTTTCTGCGAACGCCAACGAACGAGCCAAAATGGCGGGCGGTTATATTAAGTATTTATCGAGCCTTCTTTATCTTCATCAGCGAATCACAAGACTCACATGTTTAAATGTAGCCGACCTGCAACGTGATTGGCTGCCGGAATTAAGAGCGACGGGACTATAACTCCTCAAATTCATCAGGATGCTGGGTTGGACACCGGTCCCATACACTGACCAAAATTTCATGATAAAATTACTTCCCCATAACACATAATTTGTATTACACAATCACATTTCAAATTCATATTTATTATAATTCTAATAATTTGTTAAATACAAACCTGGCTTTCAGATATGGCTGCCTGTGAAGCTGATTTGAATAATTTCGAGGGAAACACTCTATCGAACTCGGGACCTTCGGCTTAGCGCGCCAACGCTCTATCGACTGAGCTACCCAGAAACTGTACCAGACACCGGCTCAATTATTTTTCCCTTTATATCCACATACCTCAAGTGGGCTGACAGATCGTCAAAGACCCAACATTGAGTGAGTGCACACAAACTCTGTGACTTCAATTGTGGTTTTCTGTTAACGAACAGTGACGTGTATTATGCTTATCTGGCTTTCAGGTAGGTTATAGCTCCCTCCACAAATCTGCATTTTTAATTTACAATGAAGACTTACGAAAACTGTACATGCGCAATTCAAAACGAATCACAATTTAAAATAAACATGATACGAAAATTAACTAAATGAAACAGTACTTTTCTTAGACAGTGATAGACTACATACAATGTAAGATAGAATTTCTGTCTTTCTGTGTATGACTGGAACTAACTAAGCTGTGAAGCTGTGAATAATGCGTTGTGAAAATAGAAGGGGGACTCCACACATATATCTGCAGTGCGTGGGAAAAGTGACATAAGTCAGTTTTCACAAACCTTTTTTGATAATTTATTGACAACTTACACTGGTTTATGTCGATTTGATTCTTTTCTGTATGAATTATTGTAATGGGAGGAATACCTATGTATTTTTTCCAAACGAACAGATGTTCCGTAAGTTGTCAATAAATTATCAAAAAAGGTTTGTGGAAACTGACTTGTGTCACTTTTCCCGAGCACTACAGATATCAAAGTCGCAGAAACATGAACCACACATCATGTTAATGATATCCTTAGCTAATAATAACCAATTATTTGATTATTTTAAAATCTTATGCATATATCTGCTCCACGTCGAGCAGATAGTTTGCCTAGGCCCTACTGTTTCGGAGTATGCTTGAGCGTGGGTTCTATTCCCGCTTGGACTGATTATGTGTTTTTTTTTTTTTCAAAATTTTCCCCGATTCCAACGTGAAGTTCAGATAATCACAAAGAAATATCTTCGGCCTCATCTCGCCAAATGCAGTCTATCACCAGTTCTATCCACATTAAATAAGTTGATACAGCGTTGTTATATACCAAACTACACAACAAAAGTCCCATTTGCTGTTGAGTTCATAAAATATTACGTGCTGAAGAAATCTATATCGTGAAATTTTAGCAGATGTTCTGCGCTTCTTCAGTAGTTTAGGATTTATTTCGCTATATTTATTTCTCCCAGTTGTGCAAGAATAGGCTATCGTCATTTTTAACAGTATTTCTTCTTATTTTTTCTAAGGATCTCATAAAGTAATTTTTTTGTCTCTAGTTGGTTTTCATCTTGGGTTCTTATTGTTAATTTTTCCTTATTTACTTCAACTCAGGCTTTGAAATAATATTTATGTAGTTGTTTCTTTATTTCAGATCTTTTTTTTTTCAAAATGTCTTCTAATACAACCATTTAGTTTTTTGTAATTTACTATATTTGCTTTTGGGATTAGAATCAACAGTCTTTTAATTGACATCTTCCTGTAAGCTTAATAATAATAATAATAATAATAATAATAATAATAATAATAATAATAATAATAATAATAATAATATATTCCTCTACATTTCTATATTAAATCGTCAGTTATACATTTTAATAGTTTTTCCGGGTAGGTAATTCAAAATTCTTTTGTCTTCCATTTTTAACAATTTGTTGTACTACATTTATATTTCGGTACCTTCTACAAGGAACTTACAGATTTCTCCGTAGATTACTGCGCGCTGTAGAACATCTGGTGAGTCAAACTTTATAGCGAATTCAGAATAATAATTGATGTTCTCTTGGGAATATGCGGTGTGAATTGAAAATCTGCATTTCAAGCTGCAGAAATTCGAAAACACCTCTACGATAAGATCAGAATTATTGTTGACGTAGTTCTAAAGGCTCTACAGAGATGGCTCTAGTTGTGCCTGTTTGAATTCTATTCGTTATCGACCTGTACGGGATGTCACTGAACTAGGACTGGTTTTGAAATAACACAACTGACCAGGTACTTATAATATGATTGTGAATAAGTAATTATTAATAATGATGACGATGATAATAGTAATAATAATTATATTGATAATAATAATAATGATCATGATAGTAATAATAATAATAATGGTAATAATAAATTATATTAACAATAAGTTATTATTATTATTATTATTATTATTATTATTATTATTATTATTATTATTATTATTATTTACCGAACTAGGTTATACCTTTCGTAGCGTCCTGACGTAAGCATTTAGGGTCAGAGTTTAACCCTGAAACTCCAGGATAACTTTCTTAATTTGTTTCGGATCGAAAATGAGCTGCCTGATCATCACAAAATTTTCATGTTAGTGGAAAAAATGTGAACACGCGGTGTTCTTATGGACAAAAAATGTGTAAGACGTAGGCCCGATCGTGTTTGAACAGGGGAAAAGCTTGACGACATAGGGTGCCGATTATTAAATCAGTTATACACAATTTCCCGCAATCTCTTTAACAGAATTGAAGCAAATTTCCCGCAATCTTTTTAACAGAATTGAAGCATATTTAACAGCAAAGGGTGAACACCGAGGGACAATGCAAAACAATAATTATACTTGACGTTTCAGAGTCTGAATTTGGAGGAATAATTCCTCATTCACTGGATTTGTTCATCAAAATGCTGCTAGATTTTATCACGAGAGCTTCAGTTTTAATTGTCATGACCCAGTCGACCCCAATCTCCTATGTGTCGCTCCCAATTGGGCACTGATTTCTTTATGCCGCCGGTATGAAGTCGACTCATTGCATTATTGATATTTCATTTAAGATAAGAGACACGAACAGACAAGTCAGTAGCGTCGCGATTAGTCGATAAGACAGCAAATTCTCATGAGGGAAGAAGAAAGGAAAATTAGGGACTCAGTGGAACAGTGGGCTATCCTCTACTTCTAGTATTTCATAAGTTTGACGCATAGAGACACAATAAAACACTAATTAGAAATTCGATTACTACCGCTGTTTCGTTTCTCGAGGCTGCAGTTGTTATCGTGCTGTCGACAGTGTTGCCAATCGGTAGGTAATTACCCGATTTTCGGCTAAAATTATGGTTGGAGGGTATTTGAGCGGGTATTAAGACTTTTCGGGTAATTTAATACTTTTAGAATTTCCAGATTTGAATTAGTATATACCGTAATTTAATTTATCCTTCATTATACAATGTATTTATTTCTAACTATATTCTGTACAGTTTGTACGAAAATAGACACGTGTGTTAGGGCTTCCTCCCCGGGGAATCCCTAGCATATTTGCCCGCAACTTCACCTTAAATGTTCCTTCATCGCACATAGGAACAGACTGAAAACAGAAACAATGGTAGCTGCAAAGGAGGGGATAGAAACCAAGGGAGGATATGTTTTCTTTGAACCAACTAAAGACATGATGAGGAGCAACCTGTGGTAGCCAGAAACTTGTGTTTAGGTAAGTTAATAGTTTTTTAATTTTAACTTAATATCTAATTCGGTGTCCATTTATTTGATATTTCTGATTTTTATATTTAATTATAATTATTTCTGGAACGGAGGGGTATTTTGGAGCAAAATCGGGTAATTTCAGGATTATACGTGCGTAATTTCATTAACAAGAATTGGCAACACTGACTGTCGATAATCGAGTCATTCAAACCGATGTTGGAGCGAAATTTCTTTCCGAATTTTCGTAGGTTTCTTGAAAATAAGGGGCAATTTAAAACCCTCCAAATATTATTTTATTTTCACATAACTTTTTACTTTCTTCCAGCGTTTCTTGATTAATGGTTACTAGTTCTCAGTTCTTCGTTATGAAAATATCCATAGAGGCCTTAAGTGATCGCATGTTGCAGTGCTACAGGTTTAATTACTTTTCACACTGTATTGGATATTAAATAACTATTAATGAAAGTCGTAGTATGTATGTTTTCCCGTGGCTGATGATGAAATAGCTACGAGTTCAAAAGTTTGGACAACCTTTGCACTGAACGGTAGTATGATGGGCGGTGGTAAATTGCACTGGAATTGAAATTTCCTGTATGTAAACTGCACTGATTTTGAATGTGGTAAATTGCACTGGATGTTGCACTTCTTCTCATTTTATTAAGTTTTGCCCGATCTGTACACTCGATAATCGATACATCGCCTTGCTTGAATTTGATAGGGTTTGTCTTCATGAACTGGCTCCTTCATGACATAGGCTTTTGCTGCGTATTGAAACTGATGTTTGTTTTTCGACAGACTCCAGTCACTTTAGTTATGTGTACTCTAACGGTCGGAATGCCTGTTGCTACTCTTGCTACTAGTGAAAGAGGAAGAGAGTTACTCATTATTGACGATTTTAAATATAGTGAACTTAAATCTGGTGAAGTGAAGTGGAGATGTATACTTCGAAAATGAATGCGAAAATATATATGATAGGAAACAATAATATTGTTAGAATTGAGTTAGTTCATAACCATGATAAAGAAGTGAATAAGTCAGAACGTCGAATTGTGAGTGCTATTGCAAAAGTAAAGCAATGGAACATATATCTTCGCGGCCGAACAAAGTTTATTCGGACAATTGTAAGAGAACTTCCTTTCCAGAATAATAATAATTCTCTTGACAATAATAATTTAAATCGAATAAAAAGAAAGTGTATAATGCTCGCAGGAAAATGTATCCGAAATTACCGAGCAATCGAAATGAAACTCACGACGTAATTCTTTCAAAGTGGTTGTAACTAATAAAGGAGAAGAGTTTGTGCTGCACAATGACAAGGATAGTGGTGTTATTATTTTTAGTTGTCATACAAATTTGGTACTTTTACTAAACTGTTTTCCAGTGGATGTTGATGGAACTTTCAATTATTGTGCCAAATTTTTCTGCCAACTGTTTACTATTCAGTATTAGTGTTGAAAAAGTGTTTGATAATCGGTAAACTGAAGTGTTAGTACAATCTATGCAACAAATATCAGTTCATAGCTTCAGTGCAGTTTGTATCTTTCACTTCTCGGTCACCCAGTGCAGTTTACATGGTAAGTGATTAACCGTCCGATTTCTTTGCAGTGCAGTGTACTATTGTCCAGTGCAATTTACAATCGTCCGCTGGGATAGCACTGGAGATCGGGGGGTTTGTTTCGCTTGAGTGGAGTTACTGCTGCTCTTGTGTAGGTGCCATGTCGATTACGAAAGCGAATGGAATATACCTAACACTTCTTCCCAAAGCCTTGAGCAGATCTGCAGAACTGTAGCTCCTCAGAGTGACTGCTTTACTCCCCTTTCTTACCCCACCCACCTTTTCTACCTGTGCGGTCATGGCGTTCTAGTTACGCTCGGCTACATAAACATTCATTCTCGCGGCGGCAGGTATACAATACGCTATCAAGTATTACAAATGAACAGATAATAAAATCCTTAGGAACATACCTTTAGAAAGTAAGAGAAAAATGAATGAGGGAAGTAAATAAATTAGAAGACATGTAAAATAAATTTTAAAATGTATGTGTGCATATAGGCTAATATAAGATGTACCTATATATATATATATATATATATATATATATATATATATATATATATTGCAAATTTATTTCAACTCAACAATAATAATTCCTTTCTACAATTCACATTAAACGCTCTCGGCAACAATGGGATTTGCAGTGACACAGTATTCGTTAGTGCACTCCACTGACGACAATGACAATTTACTTGGACTATTACGAACAACAATAAACTGTTAATCTTAACTAATATTTACAAAGCACTATTTACAAATCAGAACTGTCAGTTCTCAGTTCACAGTTCTTCTAGCTCAGTCACTCGAGTTCACAGTATCTCGAACCACAGACCTTCAGAGACAGTCCACTGTACTCGAACTCAGGTCCCTCCAACTGCGGTCCACTGCACTCGAACTCAGGCCTTCGGATGCTGACACAGTTGCGGACGCACACTCGAGTCGGACTCCGGTACACAAGACTGGCTTGCTTGCTCTGGCTTACTCACTGAATGGCTGAATAAACTGAAAAACTGCTCGAGTTCGCTGGCGTTTCTTCTTTTATAGCAAAATCACAGTTGCGAGAAATTTCTACGGGTGTCCTCTCGAATTATCTGGCTATCTCCACTTCGACGGACTTCTGGAAGAGTCGGGAGGGTCCGTCCCTTCTTCACTCCGCACGCAGCAGTTGCGCGCGCACCCTCCCTCGCCGCGTAGGTCCTTTCCCCTCTCTTCTCTCCGCCGCGCCGTCCCTCAGCGCTCCGTGGAGCCCGCGCGATCTTCTCTCTTGCGGGACGCTGGTCGTGAGTTCGAATCTCACGTCGCTGTCACAATATATATATCGTCCTATTACTAGTAAAGCCGATTAAATCCACGTTTTGTGTAAAATAAGTTAAGTACAGTTCCCGACTTCTTTCCGTGCTCTGTATTCTACTAAAATGAAATAAGTCCGAAATGTTGCATGCAGGCAACAAATCAATTACTTTATTTGAAGAATTTATTATGATTTTTCGTGCATTAATAAAGTTTTAATTCCTGTTTTTACAAAACTTGTAATCCTGGACTTATTAGTAATAGGACGATAAATACGTTGATAAGTGAGTGATAGCTATATGACCGGATGTCAATGCTGTCATTCAACATGGTAAACTCCAGCCAAATAAATAAAAATAAATAAATACATAAATAAATAAATACACAATATGCGTACTGCAGTTTAAAAAGAACTGGAACATGGCAAAATCTAAACCCGTGAAGAAATACTACTTCCAAAGGAAATGGGAATATGATTATTTTGTTGTTGAAGACGAAAGAATTGCTTGTTTACTGTGTCCCATTCAATTTATTTCTACTCGTCATTTGAATATTAAACCACATTTCAACAAAGCCCGTATTAAGAATTATGGAATGCACAAACTTTCGGGTAAGTTCATTACTACGAACTGTATATTGATTATTTATTTATATACTGTTAAATTAGGGACGTCACTCGTTGTGTTCATTTTGAATTGAAATTAATAATGACTTCCAAGGTTCATTACTTATATGCTATAAATTTATGTTTCCGTAGGAGGAAAGTTTTCGAAAATCTAAAGCAGGTTAGGTGCAAAGAAATCTCAAAGAAACTACCGACAGGAAATCTAGCATAATTGTAAACCTTCAAATGAGATAACGCATTATAAAAACAATGAATTTATTATAATCCTTAAAAAAAATTACATGCCGCCACTAATGGGCCTTTGAAGGCCAGAGAATGTAAACAACTCTACGCGGAAGTCGATCATCCCCAAAAGAAGTGGAGTTTCCCTACTTACGAGTTCTGCAGGCCTGGCCTTGAGTATATAGTCACTGCATACCTAACTTGTGTTCAATGTGAGTGTTTAATACTGTAATACTATCTGATGCTTTTCCAATTCACTGCGGGCTAAAGCAGGGAGATGCATCGTCACCTCTACTTTTAACTATGCTCTAGAATATACCATTAGGAAAGTTCAGGATAACACAGAGGGTTTGGAATTGAACGGGTTCCATCAGCTTCTTGTCTATGCGGATGACGTGAATATGTTAGGAGAAAATCCACAAACGATTAGAGAAAACACGGAAATTCTACTTGAAGCAAGTAAAGCGATAAGGTTGGAAGTAAATCCCGAAGAGACTAAGTATATGGTTATGTCTCGTGACCAGAATATTGTACGAAATGGAAATATAAGAATTGGAGGTTTATCCTTCGAAGAGGTAGAAAAATTCAAATATCTTGGAGCAACAGTAACAAATATAAATGACACTCAGGAGGAAATTAAACGCAGAATAAATATGGGAAATGCGTGTTATTATTCGGTTGAGAATCTTTTGTCATCTAGTCTGCTGTCAAAAAATCTGAAAGTTAGAATTTATAAAACAGTTATATTACCTGTTGTTTTATATGGACTGTCACTTTGAGAGAGGAACAGAGATTAAGGGTGTTTGAGAATAAGGTTCATAGGAAAATATTTGGGGCTAAGAGGGATGAAGTTACAGGAGAATGGAGAAAGTTACACAACGCAGAACTGCACGCATTGTATTCTTCACCTGACATAATTAGGAACATTAAATCCAGACGCTTGAGATGGGCAGGGCATGTAGCACGTATGGGCGAATCCAGAAATGCATATAGAGTGTTAGTTGGGAGGCCGGCGGGAAAAAGACCTTTGGGGAGGCCGAGATGTAGATGGGAAGATAATATTAAAATGGATTTGAGGGAGGTGGGATATGATGGTAGAGACTGGATTAATCTTGCTCAGGATAGGGATCAATGGCGGGCTTATGTGAGGGCGGCAATGAACCTCCGGGTTCCTTAAAAGCCAATAAGTAAGTAAGTAAGTTTAATAGTGTAATAGACGTTGTTTGTTATCGTGGTTGTAGGTTAGTTAGTCCACTCTCTCACTCAGCCCCAGGATTCAGTACGACTGATCCAGTGCAGTAACTCCAGGCAAAATACGAGCTACTGCACTCCCCATCCCTGTCCCTCTATCTTCCTCTAAGTCTTATGATTATAAGGGGATTTCATGTTGACTTCTCGGCATCTCAAGTTTTTCAATTCCACTTTGAAGTTCTTAGAGTGTCTTATAATTATGAATGGCTCTTTCTCTTCGCTGTTCTTTCTAATACGGGTTCCTTGAAGTTTTCGTTGTAGTCGAGAGCAGTCATTCCTCTTCCTTTCTAGGGAATGGCAGAACTCGGCAATCCGATAACGTTGTCTCCATATATAATCGAAATTTACTTTGTTTGCAAAAGAGCCAATCTCGACGCTGGGCGCTGTTATTTCAACTGCGCGCAGCTAAAAGCCTCAATCATAACTCGAATACTCTAGTCTCCTTTCTGATGTATTATCTTAATCATCGTTCAACACCTTGATCAACATTATCAACGTAATGGACATAAAAATCAACAGTTCTCATAACTGTCAGAATAATAATTAACAATATCATACTGTTCTCCAACCAGGAGATTAACCGTGAAAGGAATGTGCTTACTAGGGCTAGGATTTTGATGAAATTGCATCTTTTTTTCTAGTAAGCCAGAAACATAGCTACTTTAGTATTTATATGATATGTGATAAACTGAGTGTTTTAAGACAAATTTGTTAGGGAATTTTTTTGCATTTTCTGCCTGTTTCAACTCATAAGAGAATATTTTGTTTTATTCGATCATTTTTTAGGAATTTTCATTTAATTTTGGCCATAAATCCCCATAATTAATGTAAAATAATGTTTATTTCCTTTGATATTTTCTTTATATATTTTTTTCATTAATACCCATTATTTCGTATAATATTTTAATCGATTTTCTACACAAATATTGCCATTTTTACGTAGGCTAGTACACCCCATGTAATGGATCAGTTGAACCACCCCTTCAATATACACTCCTCTATATCTGCTAATTCCGGATAAGGGTGGCCTTGTGATAGACTACATGAAAACTAAAAGTAAAGTAAATCCATGGCACTACAGCCCATGAAGGCCAAGACCGAACAGCTGATTGCTGACCTCACGTCCACATGCCGAAGGAGAAATGAACGATCATACATGGAAACTACATCTCGTACAATAATTAATTAAAGTGTACCACTTAGAAAAAATTATGTAAAATTTAATTTAATTTAATTACTAGTCTAAATATTAAGTGGTACAAAACCTCTTTTCCTGCTAAGCCAATTATGTAAGAACAATTTTTAGGGCATTTTTTCATGATTTATAAGTCATCAAAATCCTAGCCCTAGTGCTTACTATTGCGTCATCTATTGGAGCGAAATAGATAACATAATATTACCGTTATAACGTCAGTTTAAAAAAAAAAAAAACATGCACTCTCCTGTAGGCCTATATGTTATTTCCTGTATGGAGGAATGAAAAGATCATGAGAGTGATCTAATTTTGTAACTAGGGTAGTAAAAATATGTGCTTTGAGAATTAGCCAATGGAGATGCGTGTACCCACGTGTGTGACCTTATGACATCTTATGACATCAACATTCATTCACAGCATTACCCCGCTGCGTCTCATTCCCCTGACACTTTCTCCTGGTTGGAGTACAGTAGAGGTAGTTGTCGCATGCCTCACCGTGAAACGAGCGGGCTCGTGTTCAAATTCTGGTTGTTACAGTTTATCTGGTTGAGGTTTCTCCGGGGTTTTCCCCTCAACCTATGAGCAAATGCTGGGTAACTTTTGGCGCTGCACCCCGGGCTCAATTTTGCTCTATTATCACTAGAGCCCGGATGTTTATGCATTTATAACAGTTAAAATAGGCAGGCAACAAAGGCAATAAAACGTAAAAAAATAGGCACAATAATCTTTGAAAAGGCATTATAAATTTTAAACCTACTATATTTTAGCAATATAGCGCAGTTGGTATAGCGCTGGCCTTCTGTGTCCGAGGTTGCGGGTTCGATCCCTGCCCTGGTCGTTGGCATTTAAATGTCCTTAAATGCGACAAGCTCATGTCAGTAGATTTACTGGCATGTAAAAACTCTTGCGGGACAAAATTCCGACACACCGGCGACGCTGATATAACCTCGGCAGTTGCGAGCGTCGTTAAATAAACCATATTTTTTTTTTATTCTAGCAATAGATTTAAATTATATCAACATAACTGACATATTTACTTCGTAGCTGACACATGTTGACTTATAAAATACGTTTTTTTTTATCGTGATTAACTGTCTTTTCACAAAACCTTACATAACAAAACTGTTCCATCGGTTGAAAACACACAGTCACAAAATTCACTAACGTAATCATGAAGTTTACTTTTCAATGGTTTACTGAATTTAGGCATTCTAGCTATCCGATTTTATACCTTCTGTCACCCGACAATAACTGACTGTTCCTCACTCAAATTTCTTTCTCCTACAATAATAAACACTTGTAGCACAAAATGGTAACAGTAAGATTTGAAAATATGGAAGGAAACAATTAAAAATACTACGTGATAACTTCTATGAGAACGAGCTTAATATTTAAAATTATAAAGCTGATTATTGGTATCGTGAAGACATGACAATATTATATTTGTAACTGTGGATTGCCGATCATTATTTATATTACACCACTAGTAGGCTATTAAAGCACGATTATTAGCAGATTAAGCACCGAAATAAATTACTTTTATTTACTGTTGTTAGTAAACTTAGTCATTGTTTAAAATATTTAGATTTCATACACATTTCATTACAATTAATAAGAAAATTGAAAATAAACAAATATTGCTTTAAAATGACAAAAAGGCATTTATTAGTAAGAAACACCGTAAAAAAGAAAAAATAAAAATTGGCCCTATCACTTTGACTTACTCCAAATCATATTTATATCTATGGAAATAATGATTTGCTTCGACCCAGTAAAAAAGGCATTTTGCCACATATTCGGGCTCTAATTATCACCTTCTTCTCATTCAGACCACAGATAACCATAGCAGTTGATAAAGCGTCGTAAAATAACCAATAAAATAAGTACATAAACATCGTGAAGAAGGTAATAATAAGAACAATAACGTAATAATGATAGTGGTATTGGTTGCAGATGAGTTATATAAGTGACGCAAATCAAACCAGATCTTCATAAAATAAAAAATATCGTTACCATCTAGAAAAAGTTTCCAGTCATGAAAACATTAAAGAAAGTCATGTCTTTATGATCATGGACACATTTCCATAAAAATAAAATGCTACACTCCACACAAAGCACTTCACTAGTCTCTTCCTTAGTTCTTTTTCCCAGAGGTCAGCAGAAGATGCTCCTTTTTCTATTAAAAGCTTCCTTTGCCATTGCTATCCTCCTTTTGACTTCCTGGCAGCAGCTCATGTTCCTGCTTATAGAACACCCCAAGTATTTGAAGCTGTCCACTTGCTCTACTGCCTCATTTAGAATTCGCAAGTTTGCCTTCTGTGTTTTTCTTCCTATGACCATGGTCTTCGTCTTGTTTGCATTTATCTTCATTCCATACTGCTCACAGCTGTCATTTAGTTCCGGTAGCATATCCCTTAGAACAGCATTTCTCAAACTTTTTTGAAGTGGGGACCACTTTTTTAAGTCAGAACAGTTCCGCGGACCACCTTACTCTTGTTCCCTTCGAAAGCAAATCTATCATTTTCGTAGCATGTTTTAATATCAGTGTACTTGTTTTAAAATTGATTTAAAGTTCGGTACTTTGGTCCTCTGTTATGAATTCGGGTGGTCCCTGGCTGGATTACAGGCGCGGCGCCAAATGTGCAGGGAAAAGATGTCGAGAAACGCCACGTATATAGTGCTTTAAATCCCTCTTTTGTTGCTTATAGTAGAGTGGTAAGTCGATAGACGAGTAGGTTAATAAATTTCATAAAAATGGGAGAAAAAGTGAAATTCGATTGCCATGTGTCATTTCCAAACTCTGAAATTTTAAGCTATAGTGTGATATGCAATTCGTTCGAATTTTATTTTTTCTTCTGTCTTTTTTTGAAGGACCACAAGGGCAGACCTCGAGGACCACAAGTGGTCCGCGAACCATAGTTTGAGAAACGCTGCCTTAGAATCATCTCCTTTTCTGCTAACAACACCTTATCATTAGCAAATCTTATACATTTATTCTTTTTTCCTCCTACTATCACTCCTCCCATGTTCTGAAAACAGTTCTTCAGTAAATCCTCCAAATAGATGTTGAACAGGGTATGTGACAAAGGACATTCTTGTCGTACTCCTCTCCCAATTTCACTTCCGGTATGTTGTCTTGAGATAGAAATTAATTTAAATGAGATTGTCGTTCTTTTTGCAGGCCGTTTTACTTTTTGTTATGTGATATTAAATTACTCACCTTCTTTTGTACTTACCTAAAGGATATTATTTAATAAGAAAAGTTCTAATAGCTCATTTAATCCAAAATTGAATGAACATGGCTTGGTCTTTGCAAGTGTTATTTGCAGACTGTAGTCTGACGGATTTGTTATTCCCACTCACGAGCTCTAAGCCGTATAATTAGCTTATAAAATATGAAAACATCAATTTTCTTCGGCTTTACACAGACGAACAGCTAAAGCAGATCACGTGCAGTGACATGCAGAGCAGAAGCCCCTCGTCACGTGATGGCGTTGTCTAGACGATCGAGCCCACTGCGTGCCCACTTTCCTTTTCTCAAGTGTTATCGCAGTCTGGAATCGATGATGTGATGCTCCACATCTGTATTGCACGTAACATTCGCATTTGTTAAGTCTGGAATTAAGTTTTGGTAGTTGTCGACTTTCCGCTATTTGCATTTTCAGATTTACAAGTTTTAATGCGATCCTTTGCATTAGAGTTAAATTTTACTTATTCATTCATTAATTATTTCACAGTGTTCTGCCTAAGAGTAGATCTTTCATTGCAGCTTTCTCCAATCTTTCCTATTTTCTACCATCCTCTTGGTCTCCGCGCACATGACCCATATATCTTAATGTCGTCTATCATCTGTAGGGACCGGTTTTTATGTAATATCAAGTTGTGAAATATGTACATATTTATGTAAGAAAAATAAGCTGAATATGTACCAAAATATGTAAAATCATGAAAATATTTAATAGCAATATCTGCACTGGTTTGTATTGCTAAGCCTAAATATTTGTAGTCTGATACAATTTTTAATTTTCAGTTCTTCATGACAATTTCTACTGTTTCTAGTTCTCTTCCGCCGTTTCAGAGTATCATCATTTCTGTCTTGTCCACATTTATATCAAATTTGTTTTTGTTACACCATTTTTCCATGATGTTTATTGTTTCTTGTAACTTTGTAAGGTCTTATGCGTATGAGATTATTCCCTCCTTGATTTTTACAATACAAAGTAGTTGTGTGAGAAAGGTTGCCTTTTGTTCACTCATATTTACAGTGGGCGGTAAGGGGTGAGTGCCTCTTTTACTTCCTGGAACTAAGATGTTATGTTTCGTCCCGAAATATATCCTTTCTCGGGTAGGTAAAAAGGCTTTTTAAATCTGTGTATTTCAAATTGTAAACTTCCCGAACAGGTTTTCTTTTTCCTTTTAAAGAAGTAAAAATGAATAAAACCCCTAAATATGTAGATTTATGTAATACCAAGCCATAATATGTAATGTGGAGTAAATATGTAAAAATATGTAGTACCAAATTTTAATATATTAATGGTAATTACAAAATTCTCAAAGATTTGTTATTTATATACGGTTAGGTGGAAAGGAATATAATATGTAATTACATAAAAATCCGGTCCCTGCTCATCTGATATCTTTTTCTGCCCCGAACTCTTCTCCCGTTCACCATTGGTTGCAGTGCATCCTTCAGTACGCAGTTTCTTCTCAACTAGTGGCCCAACCAATTCCTTTCTCTCTTCTTGTTTAGTTTCAACATTATTTTTCCTCATCCACTCTTTTTAGCCATCTTCAGATTGTTTTTTAAATACCGGTACCCTAGTTTTAGCGATTTTTTCCCCTCGAATTTTTAAAATACCGGTACCCTAGTTTTAGCGATTTTTTTCCCTCAAATTGGCAACACTGGTCACGGTAGTATACGCTACAGGAAAACGCAGTTTGCAGTGCGACGCATCTTCGGGCAGTATTGCCAACACACAAATTTTATTACCGTCAGTTTAACACCTGAAAATCCGTCAAAATAAAAAAGAATAATAGGACCATCTCATATCTATATACAAATAAAAAGCAAATTTTAATACAACTTATTTTGTGCGAAATCGTGCGTATTTGCTTGCTTTCCGCACACAACCAATACGCGGTAAGTGTGAAATACCACATTCAGTATTCCCAACGTAACACACATAACAATTTCCCTATTCTTACCGCTTAAGCGTCATATTCATTTTACTGCTTTAGGCTTTTAACATATTATTTTTAAAGACGTTCAATATAGTAATAATTATAAATTGAAACTTACCACTGCAATTTCACCTAAATTGCACTGTTAATTATTGTTTTTAAATATTTGCAAAAATTAAGTAAACTCTACAACACCACAAAAGTTACTGCATTTGTAATGCAAGTAACATTAAGGAAGCCGTGAAAAAATCAAGATTCCAGACTTATCATAGACTGGGGGGAAAAAAAGACAGACGTATATCACGGCCTGCTGGAGTATAGTAAACACAGAAAACATTTTACAGAACAATGTTGAAGAAAGATTTTGTTTTCCAAAGTTGGCGTCATTAAACAGAAACCAACATGGAGATTTCATTGCAACTAATTAGAAATTCGTCTTTCAGGTATGTAATAAACGATCTTCGCACAAAATAATGTACGATACACGAGCGGTATGTTTGTTTTCATGTTCTCGGAAATTAAAAAAGCTCAACTACGTTTCGCTTTTTCAATCTTTTCCTCGAACATGAAAACGTCAACATACCGCTCTTGTAACGCATATTACTATACCAGTCTTGTTTAAAATAATAATTCGTCAACATCTGACTTGATTAAGAAGAAATCTGAAACAGGGTATTCCTTCACATGGTACGGCACGGGCAGGGCTGTTCAAAGAAAAAGCAAAATCCTCCCCCCCAAAATTAAACAATTAAAAATGACAGCCGCCAGAAAAGTCAAAAGAGATGTAAATCGTAATTTCCGCCAGAAAATCTGTCACCCGTCAAAGCCATTCTTTTCCCGTCCGCTACGTTGAAATTCCTTCAGTTTTGACGGAATTTAAACTGACGGAATTTCCGACCTGTTGGCAACACTGTCTTCGGGATTCTTGGGCTCCCCTGCGAAGTTCGGTTCCTGTTTGCTGACTTGCGCATTCCTGGCGTTTGACCTTGATTTATGGCGCGGCGTGCGCGCCCATTTTGCAGAGGGAAATAGCGCACGAATCTGTAAGTTTTTTCCCCCGCGTCAGCACAACAGAATGGAACAGGAACGCGCCTAAACCTTACCTCTGCAGTATACGTATGCCCTCTGTGGCTACAGTAAAGTAGCCTTATCGGAGTGGAAGTTGAAGCAATCGCATTTTTATTTCAGAAATGAACTTTTAATCGCATAACAATTTATCTTTTATATGACGTGTCTCCTTTGGAGATTAAATCATCATATATACGGACAACATTTTATTTTTACTAACATTTTTAATATTAACTTGCCTATACCTCTGGATCAAGGCCGTTTGCTACCCCCTCCACGACTGGAGTTCGATGATACTGGCGTAATATACAAGCAAATCACTTTATTAGGTATAGGAGGGAAGAAAAGTAGTTAATCCATTTACGTAAACTAGGAATTATTGCGCTTTTGAGTTTGATCATTTCCATTAGGTTTTTGTTTAATCAAAATACAGTGCAGTATTAACAATGAGTGTTTTTACTCATGAACTGAGCTGTCCCGGGTGGCGTGGGTCGTGTAATTAGAACCTACAAGGGAGAGGTTAAACTAAGGGAAAGAAGAAGAAGAAGAAGAAGAAGAACTGAGCTGTCCATTTGGACGTATTCATTATGCAGTGTATATTATACTGTCTACAGCACATTAGCGTACAATATAGAGAATGAAGTTAAATAGAAAAATAATCATAATATGGATATTTAAACACATTTTTTAAAATGGTGGCCGTTCATTTCGATACAGCCTTCAGTTCTAATGTGCATATTATCGCACTATAGACTATTGTACCTACCAGTTTCGTTCTTCGTACTAGTAACTCATGTTGAAATAGGCTAATTCTGTACCTACTCTATAAAAGAGTACCTTACGTACTGTAAATTCAATCTTCACTTCTGCCCGATCCGAAAAGATAAAATTACTCAGACATACTATCTACTGTCCGTCCAAGTGGTTATGTTGTAGGGTCGTAGAAAGGGAGGAAATCACGTGACAGTTAATTACTTAACGAGACCCTTTTATTTAAGTTATTTTAAACAGTTGTATAATATTACGTTGACGTCCAATTCCTAACAGAAATTAATGTTCTCAGAAAAGAGCTAAGACACCCCAGCCACTAGCTGGCGAATAAAAGCTGGTGGGGGAAACCGGGATACGACGTAGGCAAATGGACGACAGTACCTGTGCGAAAATGATTCAATATTGAAAGCTCTTACGTCACTGGGAAACGCGAACATATTTTTGGAACGTACTGTTTACTATGACTGTAACGCTACTATGACTATATGCGGTCTTGGATCTGTGTGGAGGAGGGTGTGAGTGAAGTACATTCAAAAACTCAATAAAAATTGAAGTAAAAATAAAGTGATGTCCCGGTATTAATCAGTCGGTAATTTAATAGTTAGCATTGAATCCGAGGTTTCATTGTTCGAAACTGGATGTTGGATTAAACTGTATAATAATAATAATAATAATAATAATAATAATAATAATAATAATAATAATAATAATAATAATAATAATAATAATAATAATCATCATCATCAATAATAATCATCATCATCAACAACAACTCTTTCCCGACTCTTTTTTAATTCTTTCTAAGCCCGACGTCTTTGAGGTCTATTTAAGATGTATTTTGGAACACGAATATCTAACTTTCTTCCTACGTGCTGTAAGCACAGTCTAGTATATACAGTCAGGAAGCTCAATACGTAGTAAATATGCATCCATAGATAGTTGCTAACCACTAGGGTCGCTACTATCACCTCATTACAGACAATGCGAAATAGTACCGGCATAGTCTATTGTTCCTAGCACCCTCACAACTCAAGCTTCGTGACCGTATATACTAGACTGTGGTGTTTAAGTATGTTGTTAATGTGTTTGTAATAATTCCATATTATGTTCATTTATCACTGTTTGATATGTTGTCTTCTATAGTGCAGATTTTCTCTGCTCTCAGAAATTTCATCTCAGTAACCTATCACTTCTAGGTTTTTTTTTTCTTTGTTACCCATGTTTCACTACACACAACAGTGTGGGGGTATCGAGCGAGTTGGCTCAGGCGGTGGTTCAAATCCCGTGGCCGACCAATCTGACTGGGATTTTTCATAGTTTTCCTCAGTCACAAAGTCAAATGCCTGATTGGAAATTTATATACCCTGATTCATCGCCGCTTCAATCACCAATATTATCCACAGTAATCAAAATCTATATTCATTTAAATGAACATGGCCATCTACAACACACAATAAAAACAGGAACTGAACAATACTAAAAACGGCCTACTGGTATACCCATAGATCTAAACACGTGATATGACCACATGTTGAAGCGTGTATAAATGAACTTAACAAAGAAACAAAAAAATAGCGTGGTAAAAGCTATCACGTTACAAAATACAAAACCTTAATTTTGTTTCTTTTCTTTTTTTGTCTTTTTTTAGGATTTTTCTTAAAGTCTCGCTTAGGTTTTCAAATCGGTTTAGATTTTTCTCTGTTCCCATTGTATGCTAAAATTTAAAAACGTGTTCTGAGATATTTTTTTCAATTAAAATTTCCGATCTCGCTCGATTTTACCAATAAAACCATTACTTTTGTTTTTATAAACAGGTACTATTTTAAAATTATATTTTCACCAGTGTTATTTGAGCAGAAGAAACTCGCTAAGTCATCATCGTTAAAGATGACCTTCATGCCATCTTCAAATAAAAGCGAATTGAAAAATGTCGTTCCTTCTATTTTTAATAACTTAATTTTTTATGCCATTAACTCATTTTCGTATAACTTCCACGTTTACTTTGAAAAGTATTCGAGGTAAGCCACATCCTTGTTTAACCCTACTCTTAGTTTCTGTTGTAACTGTTTTGTTGTATTCAGTATTAATCAGTTTGGGATCTTATTTTAAAAACCAAGTTGATCTTAAAACTTGCTTCATAACCTCCACTAAACAAAACATACTAATACCTTTGTTTTTCACTTCAAACAAAGAAACTTTTCTTAAAAATCGTATTCTCACAAGCGCGTAGTTTTCGAAATAAGCAACGGAAAGTTAAAAGAAAAAATAATAAAAACAGCATCTAGTATACTCCGCGAAAGTAAAGAGAACGTTGGAAAGAATAGCAAATCCAATGGGCTAGGTGTATCCATAAGAAAAGTTTTTCTTACCAGTGCACTTGTGAAAATATACTTGTTGTGGCATTTGTATCAAGGACATTTTATATGTATCTTGCTCTCTCTATTTCTTTTTATGCTTAGTAACTCTTGGATGTCTTTTGATTTGTTCTCGTATCTTATTTCCGAGCTTGTCTTCTGGTCCTTGTTACGTAGTTCGGAACATTGCGGTCAAGAGACACTCGTGCTGACGGGCCTTGACTACAGTCAGTACTCCTACGCTCACATGTCAGAATGCTACCTTTGGAGCGGCTGTATCAAGTCGAGTTGATTCTGAACTCTTGCCCGAGCTATGGATTTTTCATCGGCGCTGAAGGAATTGTTAGGGTAGGCCACGGATAGTTTCCAGGGTTACGTTAGTAATTCACGACCACCTGCTGTCTGACCCATTATTCACGGACAAGGAACATGTCGGGCAAGAATTGTCTGCGACCTCTTTTGAGAGATGTTGTAGTAGTGGGTGGGGGAATCTAGTCGAACGGAACACGTATTGGCTGGAACTGATGCCACAAACTCCTCACTTCCAGAGTCCTCAGAGTGTTCGCCCCTCTTAAGCGTACTTAAGACTAGCAGAACGGAAAGTATACACACTTAGCGTTTGGTTTCGAGAGTAGTGACTACAGATACAGTTAGGTCTATAATAGTATACCGTATTATGAAACCAGTTTATAGAATTATACTTCGCGAGTTCCCTGATTTTGTCGAATGCAATAACTGTATAACGTTATAAACGTGTTTCATATGTTATTTTTTTCTACAACAGCATTATAAAACAATTTCCACTTTAACGGTCTTACTAATAAAAACTCTATATACAGACGATTAACTGTCTTATACTTATACAATGAGTACCTCGTTTATAAGTCGTGTGTAAATTCCTTACTAATAATCACTACATACGTCGTGTATAACAGTATAACTGTTGCACAGCTACGTCATAATTTCGTCATTACTTCGTTACGAAAGGTAATAGAATATCTGAGGTTCTCTATTGCATCCAGTAGAGCGCTCTAGTGTGGCGTGTTAAATATCGATAGTACAACTGGCTCTAATCGATTACTACACTACATTTTGGTCAAAGAGTACAAGCTACAGCAATATTATTCTAATAATTTTATGATCTTTGGTTTGTTCTTCTGTGGTTGCAAGGTAACCATCATCATAAAAGGACAGTCGATAGGAACAGCTGTTAGAGGGGCGGCCATTTTTTCTCTATATACAACGCTTAAACTAGGGGTTTCGTGTATATAACTACTGCAAAGCAATTCCCATTGTATAGTTACAGCATGTTTATACGTCCATAGCTTATTCACGGTTTATTAGTAACGTTTTGTGTCTCAACTCTGCATAAGTCTCGTATAAAAACTATACACGGTTTATTAGTAAGAAGATATGAAAATAGCATTGAACATATGGAGGTTGTTCCATCAACTATTTATAAGTATTTTTCTTGAGAACTGGGAATTAATTACTTTCATTTAATTCATATAACATAATTTCATTGAGGACTAGATCGATTTCGTGTCCTAAAATTGTACTATACCTCTAAAATTACCATATATTTAATTTACGAAAAACGGGGTAACAGCTAAATTGATGTAATAGTCTTCCGCTCTCTTTCCGAATATCTGTGCTGAAAAACTTAACAGACAAGTAGGGGTGGTACAGTTAAGGCTAAGATTTCACACTGTTAAAACACGTGAGTACATTGTCTGCGCTTATTTGAAGAAGTACACAAAATTTAACTGCCAGGTTCTTGTTTGATTATAGTGTGAAGTTAGTAACGGAAAAAGTCTGCTGTACATAATTCTAAATTTGTATTATAAGCACTTCTTAACATTTTTAATAACGGAAAAAGTGTGCTGCACATAATCTTAATTTTGTATTATAAGCGCTTCTTAACATTTAACGGTAAACGTGTTCTGCACATAATCTTAAGTCTATATTATAAGCACTTCTTAACCCAATAAAATAACAGTTTTATTATTATTATTATTATTATTATTATTATTATTATTATTATTATTATTATTATTATTATTATTATTATTATTAACAATTACTAATTTAATTTCCTATCTCAATCTCATTATGCCTGTTGTCGAAACTCAAGGTCAAATTGACTCAATTTATTTTGATTTTAGCAAAACATTTGATGTTGTTCCTCACAAAATTTTATTAAACAAATTAAGTAATTTTGGTTTCTCCACGAACTACGTGAATTGGTTTGAAAACTATTTAACAGATAGACAATCTTGTGTTAGACTAGGTAATTCTCTCTCGGATCCATTTAATAGTTTATGTGGAGTCCCTCAAGGGTCTACTTTGGGGCCTCTCTTATTTTTATTATTTATAAATGACTTAAGTAAAAGAATAAGTTCTAGCTTTCTTTTATTTGCGGATGATCTCAAAATCTTTCTCAAAATTAGTAGTTTGGCTGATTGTCAAATTCTTCAAAAGGATATCAATTCAATTGCACTTTGGACTGTTGAAAACGGAATGAAAATTAATAAATCCAGAACTTTGCTATTTCTTTCACACGTAAAACAACCTCCCAAAAATTTAATTATACTCTTAATAATGTCATAATTACTAGGAAAGATACTATTAGAGATCTTGGTGTGTTACTTGATTCTAAATTATATTTCCATGATCATGTGCAATATATTTATACCCATTCATTAAGAATGCTTGGTATAATTAGATCTATAACTTATTCTTTTTCTACTCCTATGTGTTTGTTAATTTTATACTATACATTGGTCAGATCCAAGCTTGAATATGCATCTGTAGTATGGAACTCTATTACTTCCACTGACTCGGCTAAGCTTGAGAATATTCAAAGATTTTTACCTAATTCTGATGATTATAAATATGAGATTAACTGCAAATATTTTAATTGCTGTAGTTTATTTGCCAGACGTCAAGATCTTGATTACTTATTTTTTTGTCAAGTTCTTAAGGGTGATATTGATTGTGAATCTTTCCTAAGCAATATCAGTCTTCGTATTCCTGTTAAGGGTTTAAGATATCATAAAATGTTTTACAATAGAAATTCTAAATCTCTCTCTCCGGTCTGCAGATGTATAAAATATGCGAATTTGCATGGATCAAGCTTGGATCCATTTAATGTGTAGTATATATTTTGAAGTTTTATATCAGTTTTCATTTATATCTTTTGTTTAAATATGTATTTTAATATTATTCTCGCTAACTTTTATATCATTTTGTTATTTATTAATTTACTTGATTCCATTCTTTCATTTTCAAATACAATTACTTTTATCTCATTATGCTATGTAGTTTAGTCATCCATTTTATCCCGTCCATTCATTGTCAGTATTGTCGTTGTATTATAATCTTGTATATCTTTGTAATACTATTTTATATGATTCCATTCTTCATTTATGATTCCATTATTTCATTTGTAATTATCATTTTAATTAATTGCCATTAATTTAATTATTTCTTTGTACTTTTATTGTAAATTATTGCTAATGTTTTTGTTATATTGTTTGTGCTGAACTGTAATTGGCCTCTGGCTGTTGTACAGCACATTAAATATAAGTAAATAAAATAAATAAATAAATAAAAATAAAATAAATTATTATTATTATACTTGGAGTGTACTAAAAGCAGTAACATGAGTTGCTGTCAAGACGTCAAAAGGTGAATAGCAATGGCAAAGGAAGCTTTTAATAGAAAAAGGACATCTGGAGAAAGAACTAAGGAAGAAACTAGTGAAGTGCTTTGTGTGGAGTGTAGCATTGTATGTGGCAGAAACATGGACATTACGACGAAGTGAAGAGAAGCGTATAGAAGGATTTTAAATGTGGATATGGAGAAGGATGTTGAGCGTGTGAAATGGACAGACAGAGTAAGAAACATTGAAAAAGTGGGTGAAGAAAGAATGAAACTGAAACTGATCAGAAAGAGGAAAAGGAATTGGCTGGGTCACTGGTTGAGACGAAACTGCTTTCTGAAGGATGCTCTAGAACAGTATTATCAGAGTTGTAAGCTCCAATACCGGTTGTGGAGCTTGATCGGAGCTTGAACTTGCTTATGTCTGTGGAAACACCGGAGCACGCAAGTAGTCTAGTGGAGCGCTCCGCTCCGTTTAGTCCCTGTATGACATCGCTGCACTAGAAGGAATGGTTTTTTTGTTCCTATGACCATGCTCTTCGTCTTATTTGCATTTATCTTCATCCCATACTGCTCCAGTAGCATATCTTTTAGTATCAGTTCCTCTTCTGCTAACAACGCGATAACATCACCAATTCTTATGCACTTTTTATTCTTCCTCCTACTATCAGTCCTCCCATGTTCTGAAAACAGTTCTTTACTAAATCCTCCAATCATAAATTTTTATATAGGCCTATATATGATCTAGTACTTTACACTCGACAAAATATCGACAATTACTCATTAGTGGCCAATATACATGATCATGAAATTAGAAATAGTGAACAAATTAGTATTCCATATTGTAGATTACACAAGAGCAACACAAACTTTTTAATTATGGAGATGAAATTATATAATAAGCTCCCAAGTCAATATTATAAATTACCAATGAATAGCTTCAAAACTAGATTTTACAATTGGTTATTAAATAATCCTTTTTATTCTGTTGCTGAGTTTTTCGACACAAATTTGTATGAAATTGTATTTTAATAAATAAGTTTAATTGCAATTTAGTTACTTTTCTTTAATTTAAAAGTTTAAAATTGTTTCATGTTTTCATTGTATTATTTAAATTTTACTGATTCTTTTATTAGTGTTTTTTAAATGTATTTATATGTTTTTCAATGTATTCTGACGAAGCCTAAAACTGTATGTCTAATGGCCAAATAAATTGAATTGAATTGAATTGATGTTGAACAGGGAATAAATACTGTAATTAATACAAAATGGAAACCGTATTTCTTTCTCGAGTATTTGAGTATTAAATGCTAATTATGTTTATATCTTCTGTCCCACTTCAAAACACATAAACACTGCGTGGTCGTTGAAGAAAAAATAATTGTTAACCGCAGTTCTACCCTATATTGTGAATCGGTATGGAAAAGACGAAAGAAAATAGACGAAGCAACAGACAATATTGAGAGAAAGCAGTAATGACCCTGTGTGAGTTTTGTACCGGGCCTGGCTGTCACTTGATGTGAAATCCAAACACATGGGAATCGATACGGGGGTTCCCAGGACGCAGAGAAATCTGGAATCGCGATGCGACGTCCGGGATCTTATACGAGCTAATTTCGCGGTGATATATATTCCGATTCCTGCTCTGTGGGCTTGACAGTCGCCCACGTCGCTTCCTGGCCCTGACAGGTCTGCAGAGTTGCTAAAGCCCCTCCTCGCACCATTTCCTGTGTTTCGTAAGTTCCGTGGAAATAAGAAAAATATTGCGAGATGCGATTCGAAACTGAATGGTTTGCAAATTACTTGTCCTTTGCTTCCGCTTGTCCTGCGCCCCCCCCGTCCTTTTTGTGTTCCGACCCGTGCCGCACCATTCAGTTTGTGTCTTGACCTTAATTTCGCTCGTTTCTTAATTTTGACGAATGCAATAACTAGAGCCCGGATTTTATGTAATATGAAAATAAGAAATATGTAGCAAAAATGGCAAAATATGTAGGCTAGCTAAAAATGGGAAAATATTTAGCTAGATAATGTAATAAATAAAAAGTATGTATAGGTCTCGCAAGGAGGGAATACCGACGGAAGGAATGCGAATCAAACACTGCGATAAGGAAGAGCGGGCGACAGGAAAGGTCACGAGTAGAAGTGGGTAAAAAATAACACAACAGTTATTTTGGAACTGTTCCGGTCTCGGAACTGTTGCAAAAATGAACAGTAGGTCGGAACCTACTGTTCCGAAATAACACTGTTCCGACTCCGAGCTGCTCACTTGTCCAGCTGTTACGGGCCCGCAGTGCTGCGTTGCGCAAGGCATGTTCCGACTCCGAGGCAACAGAGAACAGTCGGAACCATGACAGCTCCGGCTACACTGTTCTCGTTATTCTTTATGTTGTACTTGGAACAAGTTGGAACTTGGAACTCTCATGTGGATGGATGAGGAAGCATAGAAATTGAAATCCTTGTAGAGTGATCATAAGTAATGACAGAGAGCGAGGTGTGATGCGAAGTTAAAATTATTACACTTTGGTACAGATGCGTTTCTAACATTTTACTAAGTGTAGGAATGTATAAATATATACAGTAGTTATATATTTTTATTATGTATCAAATTATAATATTATTATTATCATCATAACTAAGCATTAAGAAACGTAAAAACAAAAATTAATAATTTTAGTTCTTTTTTACTACGGAACACGGAGAACAAAAATTACATACTACACGTTTTAAATGAGATGTTAAATTTTGTAGTTGGTTACCGTGTCTTCATGACTTCATAAACCAATTAGTGTTGCAATCTGACCTTGTATTCAACAGCTGTTTATCTAATAAACACGAAGCTTCTGTCCGCATACACAACAAGTTTCCAAACAGATTCGAATGTGCATTGGAATGTCATCTATTGAGAAACGTGTGCTACTGTATGTCGTCATGCCGAAAACGTATGTGCGAGCTGCTTGGGGAAGAGGGAGGGTATATAGTGTACGACTTCTCAAATGGAGCGAGAGTCAAAGAGATAGCTCGCATCAGTGAACGATTCAGACACATCTCTACTTGTAACTGTTATTTCGGAACTGTTATTTGGAACATAGTATTTTTCCGGAACTGGAACAGCCGGAACTGTTCCGGGAAAAGAACAACTTCGCCCATCACTAGTCACGAGATAACTTGAATGATATTGAAGAATACAGTCGGAAGAGAAATGACATCGATAGAATCAGTCTTGCGTTGTGATATTTACAATATGACTTTAGTTTGTTCCATTGCATGTGGATACGTGTCTTGTATCGCACAGTATTATTATTTCATTCGTAAACATAATATATGTTGCGCGTTTAATCAGCTTCGAATTTTTCTCTTGCTACGTTCTTTATTTCCACATTCATTTGTTCATCTTCTTAGAAGAGACAGTACTTCCATCGCCTACATACACATGTCAAATCAGACAGCGACGCCACCATTGGTTTTCGGTAATCGTTTCTTGCGCGACTTATAACTTAGACTTAAATCGAAGTTTTATTAGAGGTATTTTTGCACACTGAAAAAAATTACAGGTGCACATGTGATTCAACCTCATTTAATTATTGTTTGAAGACACAATTAATAAATATAACACTCCACAAAACTGGCTTCATTTATATACTGACGGATCCTTGATCTCCAGAGAACGTCTGGTGTTACGTGGAGGTGGTACGTGCTGTTTCTTCTCACTTTATAGATCTCTTGGATATGGAACAACAAGTTTTGATGAAGAAATCATTGCAATAAGTGAAACTCTTAGGAATCTTCTATGCCACATCAATAAATTTAAGAATGCAGTTATATTGTCAGACTCCAAAGCAGCTATTCTATCAATAGTCTCTAAACACACACCTTCATCTCAAACAGCAGAAATAACTAAAATGCTCTCTCAATTAATATCACTCAATACAAGAATTGTATTCCATTGGATACCATCCTATTATAGAATCCTGGGAAGCGAGAATGAGGGTACTTTAGCAAAGAAGGGCAGCACTGCTACTTACAGACCTGTTACTAAATCTACGTATTACTGTGTGAAAAGATTTATTAAATCTATATAATTAGACTTCAACAAACAAAATTTGATAATACAATCTCAAGGGAAAAAAATGGAACTCTCTGCATTAAAATCCACAGTTAATTCCCGATTTACCACGAAAATCGTCTGTTGCTGCATTTAGATTGGCAACAGGCCATGATTGTTTGGCCAAACACCTGCATAGAATTAGAATATATCAGTCCCCTAACTGCCCATTGTGCAACTCAAACCAAGAAATGGATTCAGAACACCTCAAAATCTGTGGTTCAGTGGCTGATCATGATAATATCTTTGAAAAATACTGGAGTGCAAGAGGTCAAATGACTTTATTGTCAAACGTCTGGCATTAGAAAATAACAACAACAACAGCAACATAATTAAATATTTTTCCATATTTTCTACTGTCATTGATCGTCTCGTCAACGGCAACCCATGCGTAGGAATCGCCAAGTTAAGCGCTAATTGTTTCCATTGTGTCAGTGTAACTGGAGTTCAAATAATTTTTCTGTAGTGTTGATTCATCCAGAATATTGAAGTTGCAGTATTTGCGTAGGTGTGCTTGAAACTTTGGCACTCCAAGTTTATACCACGGCATGTTTCCAGCAATCATTGTCATGCACAAATCTTTATTAAATTCACTGGTAGAAGATGAAGGTTCCAGCACCACTTGTGTAAAAAAACTTGTTTTTTCGACGGAGCACAATTTTTATTTGTGACATGAAGTTCAGTTTTTAAATGCGTTTGTCACACTCTTTGCACAGCACGATTTTGCCGTCACTAGTAAAGGCATCGTCAGTTGAAATTCAATCTTTTATCTTGGATTCCAACTTGGATGCGACTGGCGCCATAGCAATAGACTAGCTGTCTGTATCACCTGATGTCAGAATAAGCTTCTCAAGAAAACTGCAAGCATTAATTTTCTTTCAGAGCAACCGTTTGAGGGTGTGTGTATTCCAAACGGTTATACTCACACTGTAATTTTCACTTTTTCCTTCACCGCGGCAGCAATAAAATGTCCCAACCTTCGCATTGGTATTTGTTTCTACTTTACCGTTACTTCTTGAGGGATACACAAAATGTTAACATGGCAAAGGTATATCCATTTTTTTGATAGAATACGTTATTATTTTAAATGATTAAATTATTTTTATGCATTAAAGACGAAGGGATAAGCGTTATAAACAATTTTAAAACATATAACTTATGAGTTAATTTGAGGGAAAATTGGTGAAAAAAGGTAGGCCTATATTCTTTCAAAATATGCAATATACTTCAAAATATGAAAAACATGTAATATATGTCAAAATATTTATTATGCACCAAAACTTAAAACTTCGGAATAATGATCCCTTTGGTGTGATTCGCCGACATTTTGGCTTTTCTTACAGCTACGTATATAGGATTATATAAAAATAAAAATCTTGTAGCATGCTCTTTTGAGTTCAAACCATCATTTAACAGTTTTTAATACACGAGCACACTTCGATATAGAGCATTCAAATCTACCTCATTACACTTTTTGTGCAGCCTGAAAACACTTGTAAAGGATTAACCAGTCATTTACTGGAATAACATTTACAAAACTTGATCGTAAATTAAGTGTATCCATTATTAAAGCCATTTACATTAGCACTTTCTGAATAATGAAATAATGGCAGTGGGTTTTAGAATTAAATAATCATTTTCAATTAAAATACACTTGAATACCGAAGAGAACTTGATTATTTGTTGGTTGCAATAATAATTATTTTTTGTGCAAATAAATCATCGTTCATTATCAGGCTTTCGCATTTTTGTTACACTGAATTTATCGAGAAATTTAGCCTTGTACGGAGGGAGTTAAAATGTCTGGCGCTCTCTGCACAAGTGGCGGTACAGTAGACCTACGGTGAATGTAAAATATAATGGAGCATATCATGACAACACTGCAACTTAATTTTAAAGGTTTGCACAACCGAAACGTTTTGAACAAATATATATGCCCCTCTATTGACTACAATTGCATTTCAAAATTAATAATCTGATAATAAATATACGTAGTGTTTCATTCAAACCTCCCTGATTTCAATTAATTATTGCTAACAAGATACGCGGATTTATGAAATGAGATTGGTACTAAAAGAAAGAGAAACTCAAAGAATTTGTATTTCATTTCTTTGAAGTTGATTGTTTTGTCACTACGTTGCGCAACAATCGCAAAAGCAAAAATGGCGACTCCATAGCAACGCGAGGAAACGGTGGTGTGGTATGCGGAGACGAAATCCGTGATTTGAACGCAACGAAATTACAGACGAGTGTACGTAGGAGTTGCACCTGATGCAAAATCAATTAGACTCTGGTTCAATAATTTGCTTAGGCCGGCAGTGTCGTAAAACAATCTGGTGGAGCTCAGAGTTTCGTGACAGAATAGTGGGATTTCAGAGAAGCTAGACAGCAAGATTGCCTCCGACAACTCTGTAATTTCGTTGCGTTGAAATCACGGATTTCGTCTCCTCATACCACACCACCGTTTGCCCGCGTTGCTGTGGAGTCGCCATTTTCGCTTTTGCGATTGTTGCGCAACGTAATGACAAAACAATCAACTTCAAACAAATGAAATACAAATTCTTTGAGTTTCTCTATCTTTTAGTACCAGTCTCATTCCATAAATCCGCATACCTTGTTAGCAATGATTAATTGAAATCAGGGAGGTTTGAATGGAACACCGTGTACAACAGAAGTTTTATTCATAATTATATAGGCTATAAACGGTAATTTACACCCATTTATTTAAGTAACTACTATTACCTTCCAGATATGGAGGGTAGCTGTGAATATATTGAATAAGCAGTCGCGGACAGCCGATAAGGGGTGGTCCTCCAGCTTGGGGGTTGGGCGAAGGGCTAACAACCCATCACCGTAAAAAACAGCTTGTTACGAATCCTTCAAATAAGCCTCGGAATGGGACTGATTCTCTGGCACGACCACAGCAAAGGAGCATATGACTCGCTTAAGAGAGAAGTTTTATATGATATTTTTATTGAATTTGGTATTCCCAAGAAACTAGTTAGATTAATTAAAATGTGTCTCAGTGAAACGTATAGCAGAGTTCGTATAGGTCAGTTTCTGTCAGATGCGTTTCCAATTAACTGTGGGCTAAAGCAATGAGATGCACTATCACCTTTACTTTTTAACTTTGCTCTAGAGTATTCCATTAGGAAAGTCCAGGATAACATAGAGGGTTTGGAATTGAACGGATTACATCAGCTGTTTGTCTATGCGGATGACGTGAATATGTTAGGAGAAAATCCACACGCGAGTAGGGAAAACATGGGAATTTTACTGGAAGCAAGTAAAGAGATAGGTTTGGAAGTAAATCCTGAAAAGACAAAGTATATGATTATGTCTCGTGACGAGAATATTGTACGAAATGGAAACATAAAAATTGGAAATTTATCTTTTGAAGAGGTGGAGAAGTTCAAATATCTTGGAGCAACAGTAACAAATATAAATGATATTCGGAAGGAAACTAAACACAGAATAAATATGGGAAATGCCTGTTATTATTCGCTTGAGAAGCTTTCTCATCCAGTCTGCTGTCAAAAAATCTGAAAGTAGAATGTATAAAACAGTTATATTACCGGTTGTTCTTTATGATTGTGAGGCTTGAACTCTCACTTTAAGAGAGGAACATAGGTTAAGGGTGTTTGAGAATAAGTTGCTTAGGAAAATATTTGGGACTAAGAGGGATGAAGTTACAGGAGAATGGAAAAAGTTACACAACACAGAACTGCACGCATTGTATTCTTCACCTGACATAATTAGGAACATTAAATCCAGACGTTTGAGCTGGGCAGGGCATGTAGCACGTATGGGCGAATCCAGAAATGCATTTGGAGTGTTAGTTGGGAGGCCTGAGGGAAAAAGACCTTTAGGGAGGCCGAGACGTAGATGGGAAGATAATATTAAAAATGGATTTGAAGGTGGTGGGATATGATGATAGAGAATGGATTAATCTAGCTCAGGATAGGAACTAATGGCGGGCTTATGTGAGGGCGGCAATGAACCTCCGGGTTATTAAAAGCCAGTAAGTAAGTAAGTACTATTACAATGACAAAAATATACATCCTGATATTATGTAACTGAAACCATTGCCAGTTGAATCCTATGTTTTTCTTCAAAATCAGAATGAATTTATATTTTATGGTACGTTTTTGTGTATTTGCAAAAAAAAAAAAGTCTAAAGGTCCTGTCATATACAGGTTCTTACAATTTTAAAAGTAGTTTGGTCACCTCCCCCCCCCCCTCCACTCCATATGAGCTTTTACAATATGAATAGTACAGGTATGTGGCCTACCTGATACCCTCTTGTTATTATCTGTATCTTTATCTCGAGTTTTAAACTAATCTGTCTGGTAATACGCGATCTTTTTAGGCACTGTGTTCACTCACAAACAAGTTGTTTATGGTAGTGGGTGATTGAATAACAAGATAGGTCGGCATGAAAACACACCATATCTTTTGGCATGTTTCTTAATTTTCAAAATGTGTTCACTGTAATTTTATGTATTCCTTTATTCATAATTTTCAAGAATTGTAACTGGATAATCTATAAAATGCATCTGTTAATGCATTGATCATTAGGGACCGGAATTTTAAGTAATATGAAGATGTGAAAAATGTAGCCTACATATTTATGTAAGAAAAATAAGCTGAATATGTACCAAAATATGTAAAATCATGAAAATATTTAATATCAATATCTGGCAGGTATAGGATAGGTAAGACTCTCCAGTTACGATTTCATAGAGCACCCGACTTTTTTACCGCACACTTGACACATTACTATTTTTCCATCTTTAGTGAAAGCTTCGTCCATCGCAATCCATGATTTTATTTTTGTTGCTAGGGTTGAAGATACAGGGGCCATTTTAGTTAGTTAAAAGCAGAAGATAAACTTGCACTTTTAGGTACTGTAAGTACTAAAACTAGAGAGCTGAGTGAAATGAATGACACAACAGTACTCAAGTACTGTTTTACTGCTTTACTGGATTAGGAGAAAATAAGAGGAGATGTGGGACACATGCATTTTAGCTGCTCCCTGTAAGAAACAAAGTACCTACTAAAATCTCAACTATAGGCATTTACAAACTATTGTTTGAAAATTTACATTCCTGTCTCATTCAAAGGGCAGAATTATTGCAACCGAGAACCATGCTTTCTAATTGCTCGGAAAATCCCATTTCCGTATAGATCTACTAAATTTAAAGTAAAGAGGTCAACCAATAACGTGAAAAGCTATTTATTTTAATCTTTCAACATCTTTCCAGTTTGTTCCTTTACTCCAGCTTCTTTTCAAAAGTCGTCTACTTTATTGCGGCTCATGTCAGACTTGACACGGGTTTTCCCTGGAAGGATTAGGAAGAGGGTGGATAAGGTTGCAAATTGCATGGGAACGGCTTGTTAAGACGTGTGCAGAACAATTATAGTTCGAGACAAATCATGTCATCCTCGTCCCACTCCACCGCATAAAGGCAACGCTACTTTGTGAGTGAATTTTAAAAAACAAGGTAGTTGTTTATTCATATTTACAGTGGGCGGTATGGGGTGAGTGCCTCTATTACTTCCTGAAACTAAGGACGTTATGTTTCGTCCCGAAATATATCCTTTCTTGGGTAGGTAAAAAGGCTTTTTCAATCTGTGTATTTCAAATTCCCCAGCAGAATTTTTTTTTTTTTCCTTTTAGAGAAGTAAACATGAATAAAACCCCTAAATGTGTAGATTTATGTAATACCAAGCCATAATATGTAATGTGGGGTAAATATGTAAAAATATGTAGTATCAAATTTTAATATATTAATGATAATTACAAGATTCGCAAAGATTTGTTATTTATATACGGTTAGGTTGAAAGGAATATAATATGTAATTACATAAAAATCCGGTCCCTATTGATCACTAGAGCCCGGATTTCCATGCACTATCAAACCTTAAAACCTGCATAATGGAACGAAAAAAAGGATAAAAATATCCACTATCATAAACTTTAGTTCTACAATATGTTACACTTTTATTTCATTTTTAAACAACGTCCTAAAACTAATTTCTCAAAAAAATTTTCACTTAATTTCGTGTATTTATCTGAAGCACGTTCTTGAACACAGAAAATGATCTTCCTACGCAACAAGAAGTGACATGAGCATACTTAAGTGAAGAAATTTGTGACAAAGTGAGGTCGAATTGTAAGTATTTTGCATTTCCGTATGACCTCATCGGGAATCGAACCTGCGACCTTCCGACTTTGCAGCGTTACGCCTTAACCTCGACGCTACCGCGCACCCCAAAATACACAACTACTTACGTCTTTATTACAACAATCACAATAAACTACATCACGTCTGTAGAAATTGTTTTCCCCCAATCCATTTTGATACAAGATCTTGCAGTTCTAACAGGAAGTATAGCGACACTTCATAATTCGACGAAAAATTACACTAAATTGTAGTTTGCAAGCATGTTGCTTCCGCATTCTTTTCTTTCAGTATTTTGACCTCCGACTTATAACGAATGAGAGTTGGAGTTTGGGGGTTGAAAATTTCAGTGTAACAAAGGTAGAGTTTGGTTGAAAATCCAAAGACTAGTGTTCAGGCAGGATGCCACGAAACCATATTACCGGTATTTTTTTTTCTCAGTAGACAAATAACGTGGAAATACGACATTCTACGAAGCAAGATTCATAAAAGGCACTATTAATATTAATTGTAATTAACTAACTACTAATTAACTGTGAATTGTAATTATAATTGTAATTGTATTCTTAATATTGTCGTTGTAATGCCCTGGTAGAGGGGAAGAGAAGGCCTAATGGCCTTATCTCTACCAGGTTAAATAAATAAATAAATAAATATTATGCAAGTTAACATAATATATGCTCTAAAGCCAGAAAAAAAGGGTATAATATGCAATATAGACGTCTAAATATGTGCTATTAAATCTAAAACCTTGCAAATATGCATTATGCATGAATTTACCCCAAAAAAGGCCAAAAAATGTAAACATGTACGGAAAAAGGTACAGTTATTTGGAATCGAAAAATAATAGAATGAATATTTGCAAAGTTTGAGAAGTATAACAAGCTTATACAAAAAACATGCTTTTCCATGGAAATTCGGATAATAAGTGGTACATTTTTTATTTTAAGTTGCTAAAATCGACTATTTCTAACTGTACAGTACTTTATAATTCTGCCGAGTCAATTGTAAGATGATGATAATAATACTAATAATAAAAATCATCATCACCATCATCGTGGTCCTGATAATGTAACTTGGCACTTGAAAAAATGACATTTGAGCGTAATTTTTAAACTCGTGAATTATTAAAACATGCCTAATAAATGTGTTATATTCCCTCACGTCTTTAGAAGTTTTTTTTTTCTAATCAAGTTGGTAACTTCGTAAGAAGCTCTGATTATTTAAGAAACATAGCCTATTGTTTCGTAATTTGAACATGTGTTTAAGTTGACCAGGTTTCAACGGAACTGGAGGTCAACATGGGCAGGTTTTACTGTGTGTATTTAGTTTTTTCATATTTGTTCAGCGTCCACTTCCATGTCAATATTAGCATTAATATCACATCTCGCTTGCAGTAGTATATTAATCACTTACGGAGCAGCTTTTGCGTTCCGTGGAGGCAGAGTCTCGGCCTGGAATCGCGCTGGGGGTATAGAATATAGATGTTTGGCTTCTGTCATCTTACAAAGGAAAGAAAATCATCACGTGGAAATGTCCCTTTAAAATTCGTACACTGGTAGACTATGAAGGAAAAATTAGCTGCTGAGACAAGTTGCAAGGCACTTATCAAAAGAAACGTAAATTTTATCCCTAGAATGGGATTGGAATTTACGGTAGGGGGCACTATGGCCCAACAGCACTGCGACCTATTACGATCTATTGCGCTATCCTCGAGCTAGGCGCATTACAAACCCACACCGGCTGACTACACTAAGGTGCGCTGCGTACCTAGGTTTCAAGCAGGCAACCCCTCTGGCCCCTAGGCCAGCTCCCTCCGTGTGACGCCAGCCTGCGATCGGGGAATGCTATAGGATGATGACGAAATGGAGAAATGGTGACGGAATGATGTAAATGCCTATTATGGGGAAAAACTGGAGAACCTCGAAAGCTGTAACTTTATTTATTAACATAAAAATCGAACGTGAAGTTTGATCAATTATTAAATGATATGGGATAAAGATTGTCAATCAATTTCGTATATTGCAATAGCTTATTTATTTGAACTATACGTACACACAAAAGACAATGCGCTTATGGGCATCATTTGACATGAATGGACCACAGTCTAGTAAAGTCACGTCAATTGATGCCCGTAGGAGCAAGCGCGCGCTTTAGAACTCAGGAGAGCCTGAGCGCTTTACAGCGAAAAGGAAAGAGACAGACGAAAGGGGTGGTATATGCCGCTTGGACGAGCTATATTCAGGGATGGCCAGCACTGATTCAATGGATAAAGGGAAGAGAATTTATTAAAACTGTAACCATGGTAATTTTTAGATTTGTCTGAGAAGTATAAGTGCATTATAAGAATGTAAGTTTCAATTTTAATGCTCATTTTTCACAAGTTTGATTTTTTTTATTCAAAAGAAATTTTTTCTCTTTTTTTTATAGAAAAGTGAAATTTTCAGGTATAGGCCTATTTATTTAGTAGCCTTACAGAATGTTTTCGTAAATCTAATATACCGTAAATACGTATTACTGAAGATAGTGTATTGAAAATTTTGAGAATATTCGCATGGAAATTATTTGTAAGGAAATGAATTAAAAAAGCAACTGCTGTTAACATCATAAGCAAAAGATACGTGCCCATGTGTTGTAAAAATGTCAGCTCTATAGCTTCAGCACATTTCGACAAAATAATTTAATATTCTGATGACAGGAAGTTGCTCACCAATACCACCTTAAAAGCATAATGCGATAAGAGTTTTGTTATGGAATATTAGTTACACTTAAAACAGCAACTACGTAACTTTGCTTTGTACTGTAATATTGTTTTGATTGGTTTATTGATTACTTTTATAAGGCTAAAGGTACCATCAATATAAATTCCAACTTATCATGTCATAATCTCTTTTTTTTGGGTTATCACTTTCTTTATGAATGATGTGTTTCATCCACACTAGTACAGTATAGTTGTACTACTATGGAATTTATGTGAATATTCCTTCTTAACTCTTTATTATGTTATTAACGTTTAAAACGCAACTGCAATATTAAGAAAATTGTGTCAGTACTTTTGTTTACAGACAATATAGATAATATCAAACAGAAAGAAGCCATATAAAAATAACGACAAAATTTCACGTTCCGTCTGAAGTTTGTGCACCACTGTTTTGTTTAATCCAAAAGACTGCTTATTCATATACATAACCCTTCCTCTTTCCATACTTATCGCTTGATGCCCGCGCACGATGTCAGGTTAGAAAAATGCGCTTGCTTTGACATCACTGGTCTAGTATATACAGTCACGAAGCTTGAGTTTTGAGGGTGCTAGGAACAATAAACTGTGCAGGTACTATTTCGCATTGTCTGTGATGAGGCGATAGTTGCGATCCTAGTGGTTAGCAACTATCTATGGATGCATATTTATTACGTATTGAGCTTCGTGACTGTATATACTAGACTGTGACTGGACTGTGTAGTATTAGACATTTTTGTAAATTGGACTAGGTTGTATTAGACTTGGTCCCAAAGACAAAATGTCATTAGATTTACAAAATTGGACCTTCTATCATTAGACTTAAAAACTTAGACCTACTGATCTCTTACCGATGTTAATTGTTTATGGAAGTGACCCTTAGTACAGTCATGTCAATTGATGCCCATATGGGCAAGCGCTCGCTTTAGAGCTCAGGAGAGCCTGAAGCTTTACAGCGGAAAGGAAAGAGACAGACGAAAGAGGTAGAATATGCCGCTTGGTCGAGCTATATACAGGGATGGCCAGCACTGATTCAGTGGATGAAGGGAAGAGAACTTATTAAAACTGTATCCATGTTAATTTTTAGATTTGTCTGAAAAGTATAAGTGCATTATGAGAGTTTAAGTTTCAGTTTTAATGCTCATTTTTCACGAGTTTCCTTTTTATTCAAAAGCAGTAATTTCTGAACTTTTTACAGTAAGGTAAAATTTTCCGATGTGTTTATTTAATAGCCTTATAGTTACTGAAACAATGCTTTCGTAAATCTAGTATAAAATGTACATATATTACTGAAGATACGTATTGGAAATTTTGAAAATATGCGCATGGAAAATGTTTGTAAGAAAATGAACTAACAAAGCAACTACTGTTACATCGTAAATAAAAGACATGTGCCCATGTGTTGTAAAAACATGAGCACTATAGCTTCAGCAGATTTTGAGAAAATAATTTAATATTCTGATGATAGAAAGTTGCTCACTAATATCATCTTAAAAGCATAATGCGATAAGAGTTTTGTTATGGAATATTAGTTACCTAGGTAACTTTGCTTTGTACTGTAATATTGTTTTGATTCTTTTATTGATTACTTTTATAAGGCTAAAGATACCATCAATATCAATTCCAACTTATCATGTCATACTTAATCTCTTTCTTTGGGATATCACTTTCTTTATGAATGATGTTTCATTCACTTAATATAGTATAGTTGTACTACTATGAAATTTATGTGAATATTCCTTCTTAACCCTTTATTATGTTATTACCTGCAATATTAAGAAACTGGTCTTAGTACTTTGTTTTACAGACAATATAGATAATATCAAACAGCAAATAGCCATATAAAATAACGACATAAAATTTCACGTTCTGTTTGAAGTTTGTACACCACTGTTTTCTTAATCCAACAGGCTCCTTATTCATACACATAATCCTTGCTCCTTCCATATCTAGCGCTTGATTCCCGCGCACGACGTCAAGGTCAGAAAAATGCGCTTGCTTTGACATCACTGCCTTAGTATATCAAACTATTTTATTTTCTACTTTTAGGTTAGTGCTAGGTTAGAGACGGCGAATATCATGGCAATCCTTCTAAATGAAGTTTCAGGCCACACTTTCCCTGGACTATATGTCTTAGACGGATGCCCTTCGCGGTTCTTGGACCGCGAGTTGCAAACCGAGATTCCCGCAAGCAGACACCTGCTCCTCGGATCCGTCTGATTAATATGGATGTATGTTTCTTTCCTGGAGCGTTGTGACGTCGAAATTAGACGGTAGTTTGTAGTTGGCGGGGGTGGATTTTGTTTCTCCCGTGGGGGGTGGGAGTACGCCTGCCCGCGCGAAATTTTAGCCCCTGCTGCATCCCCACTCCCTCCTCTCCCGGAACCAGGTTCCACCGCTATATTCTAGAGCCAGTCGCTGTCGATCTTCCGGGTCGCACGGAACCCGGAGCCGGCTTCGTGTCTTGTTTTTGTCTTCTTCTTGAACCAAGTTCTGTGTAACGTTCAGTGGGGTGGAGATGGACGACGGTTATGTTAGTTGATCGCAGTGTCAGGGTTACAAGGAATGTGTGATGTGGGACGAAGACAGATTCTGGCCTAACTACAACAGCCTGCACCATGTTCTCCTGCTGGTGGCAATGTTGGTCATGGTACGTAGCACCTTCGCTTGTCAGTTATGTCTCCTAGCAACGACGTGCATGATAGGTATGCTTATGTTTACTCGGGTATGTACTGTACTACGGCGTTCGCTATCACAACAGCTGACTGTTACTAGAGGATTCCAGCCGTTCTAACTTCCAGAAACTTCTCTAGTCTTGTTCGTTATATTACCATTATCGCTTTGCCAGCATCGTGTATGCTACGTGGAAGCTACTACTTCAGGTTCAAGTCTTGTCTTGGGCACAGATGTTACTCCGTTCATTGTCATTGTCAAACTGATACACCAAGAGCCTGAATGTCGGGTTAAATATGGATTAAGCTAATGAATAACTGTGTAGTGCTCGGGAAAAGTGACATAAGTCAGTTTCCACGAACCTTTTTTGATAATTTATTGACAACTTACGGAACATATGCTCGCTTAGAGAAAAATACATAAGTATTTATCCCATTACAATAATTCAAACAGAAAAAAATCAAATCGACATAAACCGGTGTAAGTTGTCAATAAATTATCAAAAAAGGTTTGTGGAAACTGACTTATGCCACTTTTCCCAAGCACTGCAGAACTATCCATCTGTTTTCTTATCATATCCATAAACATACTGTATCCTAAGCCTTCTTTTTCCCTGACTTCAGGGATCATCGTATTTAAATCTTCAGTTTTTTTTAATTTCGTTCGACTTTTTAATTTTATATTTTTCCTTAATATATTTCGACTATTATACATTGATAATCGAGCAGTATTCCCAAATACTTATTTAATTTAATCGCAGAATGTCATCAGAGTCCGAATTTTACATAATTACATATCGTCGTTGTTCCTGCAGTAACTCCTATGTGACATATTTATCGATTTTCAGATTTTTGCTCTATTAAATAACTTAAATAGACACAACAAATAATAAAATCTCCTGTATGTAATTATTTTTTTTTCTAAAATTTAAGAATTTACATTCTCCTATGTACTACTGCCATAGAATGAATACATGTGTTTTTCTTCCTACTGAACAATTATATATTTTATATTGCAGGAACAACGACGATATCATATATCATATATCATGTCATATCATATATCATATCATATCATATTATATCATATCATATCATTTCATATATCATATCATATATCATTGAGGTTTTTATATAATTACATATCGTCGTTGTTCCTGTAGTAACTCCTAAAAAGTGACATATTTATCGATTTTCAGATTTTTGCTCTATTAAATACTACATCTAAAGTTATGATACAGCAAATAATAAAATCTCCTGTAACAGAAATGTAATTATATTTCTTTTTTTTCTAAAATTTAAGAATTCACATTCTACTATGTACTACTGCCATGGAATCAATACATGTGTTTTTCTTCATATCATATCTACTGAACAATTTTATATTTTATATTAGGAACAACGACGATATCATATATATCATATCATATATCATATCATATGAAGAGTTCGCGGAAAAACGATGAATGTCACAGTTTTCTTAAGGTTGATCTCATTATCTAATTCAATGGATCAGTGCGAAATTTAATGTTGTTCTTATGAAAAATGGTAAAAAGGAGAATTATCACCACGAATACAGTATCCTTTCCTTTATTTTTTTATAGAAACCACTACATCTTGCAGTTATAGACTCAATTAGATCATTATCTAATCCTTAACAGAAATGTTACATTCATCGTTTTTCCCGCGAACTCTTCTCATATCGTATCATATCATATCATATCATATCATATCATATCATATCATATCATATCATATCATATCATATCATATCATATCATATCATATCATATCATATATCATATCATATATCATATCATATATCATATCATATATCATATCATATCATATTTCATATCATATCATATCATATCATATCATATATCATATCATATCATATATCATATCATGATATGAAGAGTTCGCGGGAAAAACGATGAATGTCACAGCTTTCTTAAGGTTGATTTCATTATCTAATTCAATGGATCACTGCGAAATTTAATGTTGTTCTTATGAAAAATGGTAAAAGGGAGAATTATCACCACGAATACAGTAATCCTTTCCTTTATTTTTATAGAAAACCACTACATCTTGCAGTTATAGACTCAATTAGATCATTATCTAATCCTTAACAAAAATGTGACATTCATCGTTTTTCCCACGAACTCTTCATATCATATCATATCATATCATATCATATCATATCATATCATATCATATCATATCATATCATATATCATATCATATCATATCATATCATATCATATCATATATATCATATATCATATATCATATCATATATCATATATCATATCATATCATATATCACATATCATATCATATCATATCATATCATATCATATCATATCATATGAATGCTCTAGATTCAAAATCCTCTAAAGACCATTTTGTTTACAATTTTTATTTATGTCCATATATTGCTTGCTAAGAATTAATTTGAATGATTTATATAGTTTGCATTCAAAAAGTCACTAAATTTAAAGCAAAAGGTTTGTTAAAAGTCACTGTTTGTTGAAAATTATCTATTTGCCACCAGTTACTGTTAAAATTCTTTGTTTTGTGAAAATGGTAAAAGGGGATTTTGAATCACCAGAATACAGTAATCCTTTCTTTATTTTCATAGAAACAATATATCATCTTCAGTTACATATCATATCATTATCATATCATATCATAGAAATATCATATCATATTTATCATATCATATCATATCATATCATATCATATCATATCATATCATATCATATATTATTTATCATATCATTTCACATATCATAATTATCATATCATATCATATCATGTCATATATCATATCATATCACATATCATATATATCATCTCTTTCACACTGTATAGGCCTATGTAGGTGAGAGAAAAAAAAGTCGGCGAATCACATTGGGATTGTTATTGGAAAGTTTTAAGTTACATATTTCACATATTTCGACTTTTATTTGACGTGTATTAAATATTTATGTACCCTATTGAAAAAAAACACGCTTTTGACCATTTTAACGTCGACCTCAATGTCTTTGAGAATTGTTTATACTGCCTGTCCTATCTCTCGTTATGCACCAATCAAACATTTCTCGATCTGGATACGTAACATTAATACAAGGAGACAGATGACTGATGTAGGAAAGTTTTCGTTTTTAAATAGAAAAACAGATGACTGGAACCATTTACCTTGCAACACTGCTTTTGAAGATTGCCCTGTAATAGTCAGAAATGTTATTAAAAAACTTAAGAGACTGGTGGCTCCAAGAATGAGCAGACTACCGTAGATGCAACTTAGTTCAGTAATGGGATTTATTCCAATTGAATCGTGCATTTGGGAAAGGAACTAAGTCTGAAATTGTTACTTTTCAGGAGAGCAAAAAACTCATTTACTCTTACCTGTTGCAATGAATAATTTTCATCTTTTTCTATTGTATTAAAATGTGAGAGAGATGAGAGAGAATTGCTTCAGTCTAATTTAAGCATTTCTTTTTTCCTTTTAAACTTTTTATTAAACTTAGTTCATTTCTCCATTACGGACATAAACATTTGGGAGATGTCAAGGAATGTATGATATTACTCTTATCAAATGACGCTATTTATTGTGCATAAACATGTCATGTGGCATTTAAAGTATTTCAATGCATAGTCATTGTTTATAGCGTGTACAAATGCCAAATGGATCCACTAAAATACAGAATTACATTAAATCACTAATTAACTTAGAAGTTTGGATTATAGATATTAAACTAAATAGGTATTACGGAATTTATGAAGCAAAAAAGCATTCAGTTACATACATAAACTGTACAGAACTACTGGGTGTTCAGTTCAAAATGTGTCATGGCTCGCTGTATGTCGTCATGTGGCTAGTCGATGAATCTAGAAAATGCAATCTTCCTACACTTCCGCAGAGGCGTATTACCTAAATGCGAGAGAAGTTGCCTAGCAAGTACGGCTTTCATTCTGAAGATTACTTACCGATACGTACGGTAACGCCGGTAGTGGCAAGAATGTGAACTGTTTGAAAACACGTACTGAAGTGAGTTATTTTTTTCTTACTGTCGGGATATGGGGAGAGGGTTAAGACGATTACTTACGTATTTGTTGACATAAACTTGGACGGTGAACATGGACACGGAGCATTTTGATTTGTGTAGTGGAATGTTGCCGTACGCAATCGATGATACGTACGACTTGCCCGCGCAAAACTCAATTCGAAAGAGGTTATGGTAGCACATAGACTTTACAGACCGCCATCTGTTGCTACGACATTCAAGTTATACCGTACACGTTCTCAAGTTCAGATTGAACGCCTTGATTAATAGGCAACTTCTCTGACATAAAAGCTGAAACTCGCTTCAAATCGCTGACTCACAACAGTGACGTCATTACACACTTTGAAATGAACACCCAGTATAATTGGACGGAGTTGTTCAATAAGAGACCAACCGCTAAAAACCTATTCTGCAAATATTGACCATTGAAATAAATCTGGTTTTTATTCAACATTTTATGCAGGAACTATTGTAGCATTCATACTGTTACAAAAAATAGCACAAATAATGCTAAAAAAGACTAACCGATTTTTAATAACAGACAAACAGTTGATTGCAAAGCAAAATAAATAAATAAATGTTATGCAGTAAACTAATTTTGCTTATAAATAGCAGAAAATGTAGGTATCGTATTCTTGATTTTTTCCGAGTTAAATAATCCAGCCAACAGTAGGTAAAGCAGGCGACAATTCACTCGTATCTGTATTCAGTGTTCTGTGACCGATCACATTGCCGTGTTCGAATGTAAGACCAGGGAAATTTCTTGTGTACGATTAGCTACAGTATTTAGCGAAAAGCCTATGGTCTCGAACTTCTAAGATTCATTAGGACGTACATTATTTGCTGTTGTTAAAATGCAGTTCTTAATAAATTGTCGTCCACACCTGTGGAGTAACGGTCAGCGCGTCTGGCCGCGAAACCAGGTGGCCCGGGTTCGAATCCCGGTATGGGCAAGTTACCTGGTTGAAGTTTTTTCCGGGGTTTTCCCTCAACCCAATACGAGCGAATGCTGGGTAACTTACGGTTCTGGACCCCGGACTCATTTCCCCGGCACTATCACCTTCATGATATGATATAATATATTTATTTCTACAACTCTTATTTGGTAATGGGTCGCCACCACATCTCTGTATTCGTGCTCCCCATTACCTTCTAATTACAATAACACATACAAACTTTCATTGACGTGTGCAGTCATACTCTCAATTAGCTTTCTAACCTCTCACCTTAAAATTTTCTCTTCTTTCTAATGAAGACCTCACCACTTTTATTGTTTACTTATATTGAAGTACTTCCTATCGTCTAAAATATCCCTAAATTTGAACTAACTTTTATTAACACTATTTAATCATACTCATTCACTTTCCTCTCTACTTTACAATCAGTTCTACCTCTCCTCACTTCTGTCATCACTCTTTTCCTTATTTCTCCATTAAACACTGAATCACATGTTTATTTTGTTTTATTGTTCCCTTTCACCCTGATAAATTTTCCGTTTGGCACTATTTTTTGTAAGTCAACTCAACCTTCATTTGTAAACTTACATTGAAATACTTGCTGTCTTCCTATCATTTCAATTTCTCTGATTGTACGCTAACTTAGTCGACACTGCAATATTAGTAACATTTCACTTACTTACTTACTTACAAATGGCTTTTAAGGAACCCGAAGGATCATTTCCGCCCTCACATAAGCCCGCCATCGGTCCCTATCCTGTGCAAGATTAATCCAGTCTCTATCATCATATCCCACCTCCCTCAAATCCATTTTAATATTATCCTCCCATCTACGTCTCGGCCTCCCTAAAGGCCTTTTTCCCTCCGGTCTCCCAACTAACACTCTATATGCATTTCTGGATTCGCCCATACGTGCTACATGCCCTGCCCATCTCAAACGTCTGGATTTAATGTTCCTAATTATGTCAGGTGAAGAATGCAATGCGTGCAGTTCTGCGTTGTGTAACTTTCTGCATTCTCCTGTAACTTCATCCCTTTTAGCCCCAAATATTTTCCTAAGCACCTTATTCTCAAACACCCTTAACCTATGTTCCTCTCTCAGAGTGAGAGTCCAAGTTTCACAACCATACAGAACAACCGGTAATATAACTGTTTTATAAATTCTAACTTTCAGAATTTTTGACAGCAGACTGGATGATAAAAGCTTCTCAACCGAATAATAACAGGCATTTCCCATATTTATTCTGCGTTTAATTTCCTCCCGAGTGTCATTTATATTTGTTACTGTTGCTCCAAGATGTTTCAATTTTTCCACCTCTTCGAAGGATAAATCTCCAATTTTTATATTTCCATTTCGTACAATATTCTGGTCACGAGACATAATCATATACTTTGTCTTTTCGGGATTTACTTCCAAACCGATCGCTTTACTTGCTTCAAGTAAAATTTCTGTGTTTTCCCTAAGCTTTTGTGGATTTTCTCCTAACATATTCACATCATCCGCATAGACAAGAAGCTGATGTAACCCGTTCAATTCCAAACCCTGCCTGTTATCCTGAACTTTCCTAATGGCATATTCTAAAGCGAAGTTAAAAAGTAAAGGTGATAGTGCATCTCCCTGCTTTAGCCCGCAGTGAATTGGAAAAACATTAGATAGAAACTGACCTATACGGACTCTGCTGTATGTTTCACTGAGACACATTTTAGTTAATCGAACTAGTTTCATGGGAAGTAACATTTCACTACCAATTACTATTAACAAACACTTCTAATTTTCTGTAGTCACTTCATTTATCAAGTATTGTTTCTCTGGACACCAATTCACTTATTCGTTCATACATTCTCCCGCCGATTATTTTGATAGTTACTCTGACTCCTTGAACACTCACTTAATTGTTTCTATGTCTTTTGCCACACTTTTATCACTCCACCCCCCTTAAGCACCAACTTCGTAGACTGTAGTTCTGCGGTTCCTTATTTCCTTCCTTTTCCTCACAAGTAGATGGACTACCCAAATCTTCTTTACTTCCCCTCTTTGTCGGCTCCGGACGTCTTGCTTGTTTCTTCTTAACCACCTTCTTGACCTGTTTTCTATGACCTACTCTTCCCGCTGTCAGCTGATTCGTCATAATATCACCTTCATATCATTCAGACGCTAAATAACCTAGATGTTGATACAGCGTCGTAAAATAACCAATTAAAAAAATAAAAATAAATTGTCCATCTATTCAAGTTTCATGTATTACGAGAATCATGAGCAGCTTTCACAGCATCTTTATTTGTAGAACATGGAGGTTTATACATTCATTTAGTTCATTTAGTGTTCTGCCCAAGGGCAGATATTTCACTGAAAACCCAGCATTCTCCAGTCTTTCCTATTTTCTGCCTTCCTCTTTGTTTCCTCATATGTTCCACACATCTCAATGTCGTCTATCATCTGATATCTTCTTCTACTCCGAACTCTTCTCACGTTCACCATTCCTTCCAGTGCATCATTCAATAGACAGTTTCTTCTCAGCCAGTAACCCAATGAATTCCTTTTCCTCTTCCTGATCAGTTTCAGCATCATTCGTAATTCTGATGTTGAACTTGAACTGTATCGCAACTGAATGCATAGCAGCATGAGACGTCAACATTTAACGAACAATAATAATCGGGGAAAAAATAAACGTGTTACACACTCCTGTTTGCATAATTATTTAATAACAGGTGAATTTACGTTTTAGGAATCATGCATAATATTAACATTAAGTAAATAACACAATAATAACAGAATAGCTCGCTTTGTTCAGAACCTAAAATATTAACACAGGGACATCATTTCATTTTTAGTTCAATTTTTATTGCATCTGAGTTTTTGAATGTACTTCATCCCACCCCCTCTACTAGTAAACTTCCATCCGTTCTCCACACAGAACCAAGCGTATACAGTCGAAGTCCCCTTACGGTCATAGTAAACACAAACAGTACTGAGTTAGTGAGTATAGTACGTTTCAGAAATATGTTCGCGTTTTCCAGTGACGAAAGAGCTTTCAATATTGAATCATATTTTCGCACAGGTACTGTCGTCCGTTTGCCTACGTCGCATCCCGGTTTCCCCCATCCGCTTCTGCTTAACTGTCTGTAAAGGTTAGTGGTTGGGCTGTCCTAGCTCTTTTCTGAAAACATTAATTTCTGTTAGGAATTGGACGTCTGCGTAATATTATACAACTGTTTAAAATAACTTAAATAAAAGGGCCTCGTTAATTATCACGTGATTTCCCTCCTTCCTACGACCATGCGACAAAACCACTTGGACGGACAGTAGATAGCATGTCTGAGTAATTTTATCTTTTCGGATCGAGCAGAAGTGAAGATTGAAGGTCCACACCTGTGGAGTAACGGTCAGCGCGTCTGGCTGCGAAACCAGGTGGCCCGGGTTCGATTCCCGGTCGGGGCAATTTACCTGGTTGAGGATTTTTCCGGGGCATTTCCCTCAACCCAATGCGAGCAAATGCTGGGTAACTTTAGGTGCTGGACCCCGGACTCATTTCACCGGCATTATCACCTTCATCTCATTCAGACGCTAAATAACCAAGATGTTGATACAGCGTCGTAAAATAACCCAATAAAAAAAGATTGAATTTACAGTACGTAAGGTACTCTTGTATAGAGTAGGCTAGGTACAGAATTATTTCAACCTGAGTTACAGTACGAAGGACGAAACTGGTAATTGGAATTAGGTACAATATTCTATAGTGCGATAATATGCAAAAAATAATAATAATAATAATAATAATAATAATAATAATAATAATAATAATAAATAACTGACGCCTGTATCGAAATGAATGGCCACCATTTTCAAATTTGTGTTTAAATACCCATATTATGATTATCTTTCAATTTAATTTCAGTTTCTATATTGTACGCTGATGTGCTGTGGACAGTATAATGTACACTGCATGATGAATACGTCCGAATGTATAGCTCAGTTCGTGAGTAAAAACACTTAATACAATACTGTACAGTATTGTATTTTTATTAAAGAAAAATCTAATGAAGATTACCAAACTCAAAATTGCGATATTTCCTAGTTTCCGTGAATGGATGAACTACTTTTTTTCCCTCCTATACTTAGTAAAGTGATTTGTTTGTATTTTACGCCAGTAGTCTATCATCGAACTCCAGTCGTGGAAAGGGATGTTTTAAATCTCAACCGTTAAAGGTATAGCCAGGTTAATATTAGAAATGTTAGTAAAATAAAATGATGTCCCTGTATAAATCAACAATATTCTTCAAACTATTCACAACTGTACACAGATCCACAGAATGCCACTATGCTTAGTTTGTGAACATACTGTGTATCATCTGTAGCGAACGGCAGCAGGGCGAGGCGCTATACTCTTCGCTGTACTCAACTGAAATCTACTGCTTTGGGACGAACTTCCTAGCTTTGGTCATTACTAGACAGTGGATGCTGGATGACTTAAGGAAAAGTGAAGTTGTTTCGTATCAGAGTATATGGCACGTGCCGCGCCGTCCGTCTTTTGTGTACCTTGCGAGTACAGCAGCGTACAAAACGAAGGAACCCCGGTCCGTTCATAGTAACATTGCAACGCAATGTGTGCAGTTGTGTTATCCTGCTCAAGTATTTAGTACCGGTACGCGTTGAATATGTTGTGCAGATCCATTCATAATAGCAAAACGTTAAATTCGCTCAGAGATAAGAAATGCAATTAAGAAGTATGAGAGTGACATTTTATGTATTAACGAAGACAATATCGTGTGTAATGTAGGCCTATGTAAAATTGAAATAAAAACCAGAACAACTCAGGCTATAGAGAAACATTGCAACAGTACATCGCACAGGAAATGCGTTGAAATGAAATCTGAGGAACCATCATCATCATCATCATCATCATCATCATTTAGTTGTGCGGGTCTAACGACACGTGCAACATGATGCTCAGTACAAATATTCCTCTAAAGAAATTGAGTGATCCCCATTTTAGTGGTTTTCTTCAGAAATTCTCTCGATACAAAAACTGTTTAAGCGATAGGCGAAGACGATTCAGTTTCGACAACTTATGAGAATATATCGTCGTTTACCGCAATGCTGGTAATTGCATCAATGATGACGAGGACTGAACCTTGCAAGGTATGTACTACAGTACGTTATTTTTCTTTTCCTTCTGACTGTACGGAGATACAGTAGCATGTTGACGTCGTCTGTTTACGTTTAAAACCTGTTGAGCCAATGGTCTGAATGAAAAAAATGTAACATATAGTAAATGTGCACCTACATTCAACGATAAGTCATCCCGCATCCACTGTCTAGTCATTACTTTAGATTTATCACTGGATATTTCTAGATATCGTTCCCTCTCACCCTCAAGCACCTAATGCAATTATTGGTTTACATACAGTATTAAGAAGCGAAATCTGTTCTCTATCTGTAAATTAATTCATTAATGTAACTCTCATAGTTTCCATGCAGTAACCGTTCCAAACTTTGCACATTTTGGGACATCCGAAACTTCTTCCGTGCCCTCTCATCCACACTCGGAGAAGGACGTAGCTGTACGTAAAAATTAATCAGTCTCTCGCTAGTATTAGCCTCTCTAGTGATCTATTGGCTTTAAAAGGATTCCATCACATCGTGTTCTGGATTACGGCCATAGCTGCGGGTCAGCGCTCAGTTTTCACATTCTTGCTGCTGCATTGGTATTCCTGATATTTTACATAGTTTTATTTCCGATTTTACGTTCTGTCGTAGGTAAAATATTTAATGTATTGTTCGTTACATTATTTGTTGTTGTCCACACCTGTGGAGTAACGGTCAGCGCGTCTGGCCGCGAAACCAGGTGGCCCGGGTTCGAATCCCGGTCGGAGCAAGTTACCTGGTTGAGGTTTTTTCCGGCGTTTTCCCTCAACCCAATACGAGCAAATGCTGGGTAACTTTCGGTGCTGGACCCCGGACTCATTTCACCGGCATTATCACCTTCATTTCATTCAGACGCTAAATAACCTAGATGTTGATACAGCGTCGTAAAATAACCCAATAAAATAATAAATTATTTGTTGTTTACTTTGTTTATTTGCTACATCGGGCAAGGCATGGTTGCGCCCCACGGTCAGGTAAGATGCAGCAGATAAAAAAGTGTCCCTGTTTTGTGGGCATAGTTGCGCCCCGTTCCCATCAGGTAGAGAAAAGGGGCATGGCATAGTTGCGCCCGATGAAGTAGGTAGAGGAAAAGACATTAGGGGAACTCGAGCCTGGTAATCAACCAACATTATTTATTTCTTATTCGATTTAATATTCATTATCGATACAGTTAAAATGAACACCATGAAGTTGGCAATATCTACTTTATTAACTGTTATTCTACAGTTTATGCAGTGATTATCGATAGCCTACCGTAAAAATGAACGCCATGAAGCTGGCAATGCTTTATTAAGTGACATATTCAAATGAGTTTCATGGGTCTCTCAGAAATGTCTTCCGTAGCTTTTCTTTTAACACTGTTCGATATACTTTGTATATCTATGTGTAAGTCCGCAGCGTGGTTATGATCAATTTTGCTATTTAAAATAACACTTTTTTTGTCTATCACACGCAATAAATGAACTGCATTTTTTGTTTGTACACCGATACCACTATAATATTTTAAAGTAATTTATTTATTTTATGACAATCACTTTTGTGTGTACTATATCCATCGGGGCGCAACTATGCCATGTCCATTCTGCTACCTGATTTCTTCGGGGCGCAACTATGCCATGACTAGGCCTCCCAATTGACCGCGGGGCGCAACTATGCCATACCGGCTATATCATGATTATGGAGATGGGAAACGTTGCAGTCTAGATAATTGAAGGTCGTGATCTGTTATGTAATGCTATTATAAATCGTAACAATTGGTTCATTTAACGTAATTGAATCAGAGAACGTGTGATGTATGACAGGCCTCCCTACAGTTGAAAACAAATATAATTTAAAAATCCATAGCAATAATTGTACAAATAACTACAATAATTGCAATTGTCCTAAACTACGCCCATCAACCCATTGCGGAATATTTAGGTATCTTCATCTATCAAAACTTAAAATGGAATTTTCGTATTAACTGCTTATGTCTTAAATTACGTAAAACTCTACAAATTTGTTCAACTGCGTCGCTTTATACCAGTAACACTATTGAGAACAATATTTTTAGCCCTAGTTCAGTCTATAATACAGTATTGAATTATAGGATAGGATGGATTATCACAGAGTACCATTCGCCCATTAATATTACTACATAAAAGAATTATTGAAATGCGTTTAAGAAGAAAATTTGATTATCTAACTCTTCTTATATACAAAAATTTGATGTTTCAAGTAGCCTATCAAACAAATTTAAGTATCCTATTTTGAATTTTTATCACATATCAAACTAAATTTATGTAATTCGATCATGGCCACAATATAAGAAGATTGATCCCTACAGCCACATCTGTGGCGTAATGGTTAGCGCGTCTGGCCGCGAAACCAGGTGGCCCTGGTTCGATTCCCGGTCGGTATAAGTTATCTGGTTGAGGTTTTTCCGAGATTTTTCCTCAACCCAACATGAGCAAATGCTGGACCCCGGGCTCATTTCACCGGCATTATCACCTTCATCTCATTCAGACGGTAAATAAGTAAGATGTTGATAAAACGTCGTAAAATAACCTACAATATTTCGCTCCCCCTCATTGAACCAAAATGTAAGAGTGAAGTAGGTCTAAGGCACAGTTCTAATTACGGTCCAAGATTATATAATGATTTTATAAAGAGGAATCCTAAACTGCAATTATTTTTACAAAAAATTGTAAACAAAAATAAGTGTTTGAACTGTTTAAAATTATAATCCTTATATAAATTTTTATTCTTTTTTTTTTTGTCACTTTAACAATGTCGTATTCTTAACTTAGTATGTTTGTGTACCTATATGTAAATTTTTCTCATTTGGATTTATGTGTAATTACAGTTACAAGTTTACTGGAAGTTGTGATGATGATGATGATGATGATGATGATGATTATTATTGATTATTATTATTATTATTATTATTATTATTATTATTATTATTATTATATAGTTCCTTTTTCGGGTGTGACCCAGTTAGAATTTTATTAGGACAACAATTTATAATCTAATATAATGTATATTGTAAGTTGATAAAGCGTCGTAAAAGCGTCGTTCTTAGTATTTATAGAATCGTTTTCCATTAAAGGGAGAGAGATTTTTGTAAAATACAGGAGAAAAAAGCTTAGAAGAAATTGATCGATAGTATTTTACGAGTAACTAGAGAGCAATGGGAAGTTCGATTTTACAAGGTTTGAACTGCAGAGATTTGTTCCTTGTCAAAGGATAAGGGGACACAGTAATATTCACTGTTGGGCGAAGAATCTACGTAAAGATTAATTTTTGGTCCTACAGAATATACCTACAGAATATACCTGTTATGGTAACAATGATTATTAGAGGAGAAAAATTCGCTCCGGCGCCGGGGATCGAACTTGGATCCTTGGTTCTGCGTACCAAGTGCTCTAACCACTGAGCTACGCCGAAATTACTGTGTAATCCCGGCTACCAAGTCATTCAATTGAGTGCGCTCCTTGTATAATGGCAGTTGACTTAATATATGTCGAACTTGGAGTTAGGCAACACAAGAGAAAAACACCAGAGGAGAGAGATTCGAACTGGTGCTGTGGATTGAACTTTGGCATAGCTCAGTGGTTAGAGCGCTTGGTACGTAGAATCAAGGACCCGGGTTCGATCCCCGGTACCGGATCGAATTTTTCTCATCTAATAATCACTAATTATTGAAATTATAGCGAAAGTAGCTTTGAAAATCAAAGGAATTAAAAGTGATAATATTTTTTTCTCTTCTGCAAAGTCTTTTTTAGAAACAAATAACGGATTTTGGAGGTGCAACGACAACATATTATTTTTCTATAACTGTCATAGTTTTTCCAGAAAAAAAATGTTTTCCGAGTTTAACATTTTTGGAAAAGAGAATAGATGGTTATTATTTAGACTACTTTTCCCTGTATGTACGGAGAAGCATTGTACGTTCAGTCGGTGTAAACAAATAATTAAACTATTATCAATTTTAAGAACATGATATTTTACAAATTAAAAGTAAAATTATAAGAAATAATTAAATTTGACTAGATATTTTGTTCAGTAAGTACTGCCTATACAATTTTAGTAGTTTATATCGTTTACATTCTATATACGTAGATGGATGAATGGATGGATAGGTGGATACGTTGGTGGATGAGATAGATTTTGCAATTTTTTCTAATGACAGCAGTTGAAATACCCGTAGTAGCTGAATACAGGAATTCCGTGATGTTCAACCCTTCTCGGTGCAGCGTGCTTATGAATACATTTGCATACAGAAGTTTCTTTCTCTCAACGTCGTATCTTGTCATCCTGACTGAGTTATCACCTGCTCTCCTATTTCTTTGTCGTTAACCCTCCGAGATCGTGTTTGATGCACATAGGGATCAGTTGCATGCCTCAATTCACACCGTCACTCGAGAAACTTGTTTACTTGTTCCTATGTCGAACACCACACGATACTTAGACGTAAACGTGTTTGTGATATGATGCCTTAACAGTATGTATAGTAGCCTCGTTTAATTATTAGGCAGCGGCATTCCTTTTAAGATTTGTAGGTCTTTATTGCATGCACCGATAATAAAATGAAAATGCGACGTTGTCACGTCTTGTTTGTTGCTGCTATATATTAATATAACATGGAACAAGACACACTGCTAAAATTTGCAACTCTGGTTTATATATACACTCCGCGTGAAGTATTGGAGCGGCCTTCAAAAGACTTGACGACAATGGACAGCGCAACATAATTAAAATTACTGAAACTACAAAGCTTCCGTCCATACACTCCGCGTGGAATATTGGAGCGGCCTTCAAAAGACTTGACGACAATGGACAGCGCGACATAATTAAAATTATTGAAACTACAAAGCTTCCGTCCATACACTCCGCGTGGAATATTGGAGCGGCCTTCAAAAGACTTGACGACAATGGACAGCGCGACATAATTAAAATTATTGAAACTACAAAGCTTCCGTCCATACACTCCGCGTGGAATATTGGAGCGGCCTTCAAAAGACTTGACGACAATGGACAGCGCGACATAATTAAAATTCTTGAAACTACAAAGCTTCCGTCCATACACTCCGCGTGGAATATTGGAGCGGCCTTCAAAAGACTTGACGACAATGGATAGCGCGACATAATTAAAATTATTGAAACTACAAAGCTTCCGTCCATACACTCCGCGTTGAATATTGGAGCGGCCTTCAAAAGACTTGACGACAGTGGACAGCGCGACATAATTAAAATTATTGAAACTACAAAGCTTCCGTCCATACACTCCGCGTGGAATATTGGAGCGGCCTTCGAAAGACTTGACGACAATGGACAGCGCGACATAATTAAAATGATTGAAACTACAAAGCTTCCGTCCATACACTCCGCGTGGAATATTGGAGCGGCCTTCGAAAGACTTGACGACAGTGGACAGCGCGACATAATTAAAATTATTGAAACTACAAAGCTTCCGTCCATACACTCCGCGTTGAATATTGGAGCGGCCTTCGAAAGACTTGACGACAGTGGACAGCGTGACATAATTAAAATTATTGAAACTACAAAGCTTCCGTCCATACACTCCGCGTGGAATATTGGAGCGACCTTCGAAAGACTTGACGACAATGGACAGCGCGACATAATTAAAATTATTGAAACTACAAAGCTTCCGTCCATACACTCCGCGTGGAATATTGGAGCGGCCTTCGAAAGACTTGACGACAATGGTCAGCGCGACATAATTAAAATTATTGAAACTACAAAGCTTCCGTCCATACACTCCGCGTGGAATATTGGAGCGGCCTTCAAAAAGACTTGACGACAATGGACAGCGCGACATAATTAAAATTATGTAATTTATTTATTTTATGACAATCACTTTTGTGTGTACTATATCCATCGGGGCGCAACTATGCCATGTCCATTCTGCTACCTGATTTTTTCGGGGCGCAACTATGCCATGTCCATTCTGCTACCTGATTTCTTCGGGGCGCAACTATGCCATGGCTAGGCCTCCCAATTGACCGCGGGGCGCAACTATGCCATACCGGCTATATCATGATTATGGAGATGGGAAACGTTGCAGTCTAGATAATTGAAGGTCGTGATCTGTTATGTAACGCTATTATAAATCGTAACAATTGGTTCATTTAACGTAATTGAATCAGAGAACGTGTGATGTATGACAGGCCTCCCTACAGTTGAAAACAAATATAATTTAAAAATCCATAGCAATAATTGTACAAATAACTACAATAATTGCAATTGTCCTAAACTACGCCCATCAACCCATTGCGGAATATTTAGGTATCTTCATCTATCAAAACTTAAAATGGAATTTTCGTATTAACTGCTTATGTCTTAAATTACGTAAAACTCTACAAATTTGTTCAACTGCGTCGCTTTATACCAGTAACACTATTGAGAACAATATTTTTAGCCCTAGTTCAGTCTATAATACAGTATGGAATTATAGGATAGGATGGATTATCACAGAGTACCATTCGCCCATTAATATTACTACATAAAAGAATTATTGATATGCGTTTAAGAAGAAAATTTGATTATCTAACTCTTCTTATATACAAAAAATTTGATGTTTCAAGTAGCCTATCAAACAAATTTAAGTATCCTATTTTGAATTTTTATCACATATCAAACTAAATTTATGTAATTCGATCATGGCCACAATATAAGAAGATTGATCCCTACAGCCACATCTGTGGCGTAATGGTTAGCGCGTCTGGCCGCGAAACCAGGTGGCCCTGGTTCGATTCCCGGTCGGTATAAGTTATCTGGTTGAGGTTTTTCCGAGATTTTTCCTCAACCCAACATGAGCAAATGCTGGACCCCGGACTCATTTCACCGGCATTATCACCTTCATCTCATTCAGACGGTAAATAAGTAAGATGTTGATAAAACGTCGTAAAATAACCTACAATATTTCGCTCCCCCTCATTGAACCAAAATGTAAGAGTGAAGTATGTCTAAGGCACAGTTCTAATTACGGTCCAAGATTATATAATGATTTTATAAAGAGGAATCCTAAACTGCAATTATTTTTACAAAAATTGTAAACAAAAATAGGTGTTTGAACTGTTTAAAATTATAATCCTTATATAAATTTTTATTCTTTCTTTTTTTTTGTCACTTTAACAATGTCGTATTCTTAACTTAGTATGTTTGTGTACCTATATGTAAATTTTTCTCATTTGGATTTATGTGTAATTACAGTTACAAGTTTACTGGAAGTTGTGATGATGATGATGATTATTATTATTATTATTATTATTATTATTATTATTATTATTATTATTATTATTATTATTATATAGTTCCTTTTTCGGGTGTGACCCAGTTAGAATTTTATTAGGACAACAATTTATAATCTATATAATGTATATTGTAAGTTGATAAAGCGTCGTAAAAGCGTCGTTCTTAGTATTTATAGAATCGTTTTCCATTAAAGGGAGAGATTTTTGTAAAATACAGGAGAAAAAAGCTTAGAAGAAATTGATCGATAGTATTTTACGAGTAACTAGAGAGCAATGGGAAGTTCGATTTTACAAGGTTTGAACTGCAGAGATTTGTTCCTTGTCAAAGGATAAGGGGACACAGTAATATTCACTGTTGGGCGAAGAATCTACGTAAAGATTAATTTTTGGTCCTACAGAATATACCTGTTATGGTAACAATGATTATTAGAGGAGAAAAATTCGCTCCGGCGCCGGGGATCGAACTTGGATCCTTGGTTCTGCGTACCAAGTGCTCTAACCACTGAGCTACGCCGAAATTACTGTGTAATCTCGGCTACCAAGTCATTCAATTGAGTGCGCTCCTTGTATAATGGCAGTTGACTTAATATATGTCGAACTTGGAGTTAGGCCACAAGAGAAAAACACCAGAGGAGAGAGATTCGAACTGGTGCTGTGGATTGAACTTTGGCATAGCTCAGTGGTTAGAGCGCTTGGTACGTAGAATCAAGGACCCGGGTTCGATCCCCGGTACCGGATCGAATTTTCTCATCTAATAATCACTAATTATTGAAATTATAGCGAAAGTAGCTTTGAAAATCAAAGGAATTAAAAGTGATAATATTTTTTCTCTTCTGCAAAGTCTTTTTAGAAACAAATAGCGGATTTTGGAGGTGTAACGACAACATATTATTTTTCTATAACTGTCATAGTTTTTCCAGAAAAAAATGTTTTCCGAGTTTAACTTTTTGGAAAAGAGAATAGATGGTTATTATTTAGACTACTTTTCCCTGTATGTACGGAGAAGCATTGTACGTTCAGTCGGTGTAAACAAATAATTAAACTACTATCAATTTTAAGAACATGATATTTTACAAATTAAAAGTAAAATTATAAGAAATAATTAAATTTGACTAGATATTTTGTTCAGTAAGTACTGCCTATACAATTTTAGTAGTTATATCGTTTACATTCTATATACGTAGATGGATGAATGGATGGATAGGTGGATACGTTGGTGGATGAGATAGATTTTGCAATTTTTTCTAATGACAGCAGTTGAAATACCCGTAGTAGCTGAATACAGGAATTCCGTGATGTTCAACCCTTCTCGGTGCAGCGTGCTTATGAATACATTTGCATACAGAAGTTTCTTTCTCTCGACGTCGTATCTTGTCATCCTGACTGAGTTATCACCTGCTCTCCTATTTCTTTGTCGTTAACCTTCCGAGATCGTGTTTGATGCACATAGGGATCAGTTGCATGCCTCAATTCACACCGTCACTCGAGAAACTTGTTTACTTGTTCCTATGTCGAACACCACACGATACTTAGACGTAAACGTGTTTGTGATATGATGCCTTAACAGTATGTATAGTAGCCTCGTTTAATTATTAGGCAGCGGCATTCCTTTTAAGATTTGTAGGTCTTTATTGCATGCACCGATAATAAAATGAAAATGCGACGTTGTCACGTCTTGTTTATTGCTGCTATATATTAATATAACATGGAACAAGACACACTGCTAAAATTTGCAACTCTGGTTTATATATACACTCCGCGTGAAGTATTGGAGCGGCCTTCAAAAGACTTGACGACAATGGACAGCGCGACATAATTAAAATTATTGAAACTACAAAGCTTCCGTCCATACACTCCGCGTGGAATATTGGAGCGGCCTTCAAAAGACTTGACGACAATGGACAGCGCGACATAATTAAAATTATTGAAACTACAAAGCTTCCGTCCATACACTCCGCGTGGAATATTGGAGCGGCCTTCAAAAGACTTGACGACAATGGTCAGCGCGACATAATTAAAATGATTGAAACTACAAAGCTTCCGTCCATACACTCCGCGTGGAATATTGGAGCGGCCTTCGAAAGACTTGACGACAATGGACAGCGCGACATAATTAAAATTATTGAAACTACAAAGCTTCCGTCCATACACTCCGCGTGGAATATTGGAGCGGCCTTCGAAAGACTTGACGACAATGGTCAGCGCGACATAATTAAAATGATTGAAACTACAAAGCTTCCGTCCATACACTCCGCGTGGAATATTGGAGCGGCCTTCAAAAGACTTGACGACAATGGACAGCGCGACATAATTAAAATTCTTGAAACTACAAAGCTTCCGTCCATACACTCCGCGTGGAATATTGGAGCGGCCTTCAAAAGACTTGACGACAATGGTCAGCGCGACATAATTAAAATGATTGAAACTACAAAGCTTCCGTCCATACACTCCGCGTGGAATATTGGAGCGGCCTTCAAAAGACTTGACGACAATGGACAGCGCGACATAATTAAAATTATTGAAACTACAAAGCTTCCGTCCATACACTCCGCGTGGAATATTGGAGCGGCCTTCAAAAGACTTGACGACAATGGATAGCGTGACATAATTAAAATTATTGAAACTACAAAGCTTCCGTCCTCTTTGACACCGCTAGCCTACTAATTGAACGTGGCTACTTTACGTTGTACTGTTTCGCTGCTTTCTTTAGACTCAAACGCATTCTATTAATTCGGCGGAGGAGTGTATCTTGGGGCTCCAGTATCTCTAGTCGTCTATGAATCCACTATTGCTATCACCTATCAATCTTTGTAAAAAACCTCGAAGAAGAAGACTCCACATGACGGACGTTCGATTCGACGCCACGTAAACACAAGTGGTGTCGTATTTTTCGACATGGTAATGATTAGGCTCCGTATTTCAGCTACCTATATACTGCAAAAAAGTTGTCTGATTCGAAGTATATGTGACGTAACAACGCAGGTACAGGTACGTTCGTATACAAAACAGTTACGCATCCTCTCTCCTCTTCCTCTAGAAATTCAAAATCGGGACACAGTCATAGTGAGTAGTCTTATCGATCACTGCTCTTACTAGTCGTATTATTTAAATAACTACATCTTTGTGGCTGTTCGAAGGTTCATTGCAGAGGTAAAATGCTTTAGGTAAGATGCTCAAGCATGTAATATTGTACGGCATAGTTGAGGATATTTGAACTAATATTGTCACTGTCAGTATAGACGACATTACATACACATTGTGTAAAATAAACGTAAACGTGTCAAAAATAATGCACTAAAAGACACTGCAATACCAAAGACACAGAAAGTGTGTTGAACGTAATCAAAAGAACCAGTACCATCACAATCTAAAAATTATGAAGATAATAACTCGACGTTTAGCATGGATTTGTGTAGCCTACCATGTTGTTCAGTGCCAACATCCCAATTAATAAATTTAATAATCTACATTTTAGAGAATTTCTAGAGAAGTACATAGAAAATTAGTGGGTTTTCAGTGATGAGCGACATGCTATATCCTAATGAAACACGAACAAATATCAGACAATAGAAATATTTTGTACTATAGGCTATCATGCACCAATAACGTCATGTGCCATTGAAAGAATTTCTTACAATATAAAATCATTTCAAGTTCCTTAATTTACGAATGCACGTTATTATTCACTGCAAACATCACGACAAAAATGAACATCACGATTCAAGCATGTGTTTACTAGTATAGTTTCAGAATGTCGGGAGTTGACTGTACTCCACGAACACGCAGCGACGACCTGTTTGTTTATATCATTATCCGTTGCATTACCTGTGTTCGGCGTACTATATACCCAATGTGTTTTAACTTCAGTCTTTAGGTACCTGGAATACGAAGCCTAGTAATGATAGTGATAGTATAAAGTGCTGTTGGAATGGAGAGAAAAAAACGGAGGAACCCCGAGAAGAATCACAACCTTGACTTTGTCCACCAAAATACAACCTCACCATTGCCGTTGCAATAAAGTAATAACCTGAGACGATTTTTTTAGGTTTAGTAATCGTGAGTTGAAATTAAATCACTCCTAGGTTTTGAAAGGAATAGGCCTATCTGATGTATTCTGTTTTTCCTTGACTCTTTGCTTATACAGGACTATTCATATGTCCGTGAAACATTTAAGAAATTCATAACTACTAAACTACACAACGAGTAACAAATTACTTTGCACTAGAATAAAGAGAAACTCTCCACGTTTTGTTACCTCACATGCCAAATGTGTCCACCTTTGCTAATACGGCATACATCCATGCGGTAATGCATCTCGTCCCATACACGCTCCAACATATCACGGTTGACCAGAGCCACCGCAGCTGTAATCCGGTGGCGAAGTTCTTGGAGATCAGCGGTGAGCGAACACACATAGACAATATCCTTCACAAAACCCCACAAGAAGAAGTCACACGGAGTTAAATCCGGTGATCGTGGTGGCCACTTCATTAACGTTATCTTCTCGTCCTGTGCGTCCGATCCATCTCTGTGACAAATTTTGAATAAGATATTCTCGCACATTGTTGTGATATTGACAGGGAGCTCCATCTCTCTGAGAGATGTAAAAGCGAGAAAAAAAAAAAAGAAAATATAAATTAAATTTTACAATTTTTCAATTTTTATAAAATCCATACATAACTTTTTTAATTTAATACTAGAACTATTAGAATTGATAAGATTAGGATATTTAAATATAAATTCGTTATATATTCTTAGGCCTAAATTACTACTATGATTAAATACTGTAGCAGTGTTGCATTTTGGATTAAATAATCTTAAAGAATACATACCTTTTTTTTTTCATAACTATGCGAATTTGTTATTTAACTTTAAAATGTTTCACAGACTTATGAATAACCCCGTATACATTTCTCAGTGCATAAAGACGGAAATGGTCTTTGTCTTGCAGAATTGCACTTGTGTAAACTTTTGAACTGTTTGATGTAGTTCATACGCGTACTGTGCAGATAACTGTGATTATATTATGAATACTTGCAAACTCTCAAAGGGCAGAAGTCTTATAATTTGGTGGAGGTGAGTTTTCTTCCATGGATCTCAAGTAGTACTTAATTTTCTCTCAGGCTTCTAGTTACTTTGTCCCTACAAGGTTTCTTGAGAGTTTCGAGTTTCCAATTAAAAATAACAAAAATATCCATAGAAACTCGATACGACTTGACATTTCCTTCATTTAAACAGATTTACGTCACTCTCAGGCCACAGGCTTAGCTCCACTTACAGTTCACCAGCGTAATTCTGCTCCGTGTTTGTCTTTGTTGATAATTTCCTTCATTTCAGAATCCAATTACAGCTGCCTTATCTCTTTAATATGATCTCCTGCATGAAATATAAGATGCAGGATCACTGGTTGTTCAGCGAGCCGATATTCTAAATGAGAGTTGAAATCTCCAATAAAGAGACTACATCCAGCACTTTTTCAGCGATTATGAGTGTGTCAAAGGAAAATATCGGGTTACAAAGGCGTCGAATTTTTCAATTAATTACCTTAAATGAAAGGAAAGATTTTTAAATCTCCCTTCTCCCACTAATTTCGTGATGTTGAATTGTCTAAGACATCCACTTCTGACTCTGTAAATGCGCTGTCTTTACTTTTATTAAGTTTGGAGGAAGGAGGCGAAAATAAATTCACATCTGCACTCATAGACTGCGATATACAGGGTGGTTCAAAATTCACACGACATAGACAAACGCCGTTATTGGCGCAGATAGCGAAAAATTGAAAGAGGGGGAAAGTTGTTGGAAATACGTACTTTTGAATCCAGTAAAACTAGCGGAAAATCCACTAATTTCGCAACATTTGGACTGGTGAGTGTGTCGTACTAGTGTAGAGGAGTAGTGGGTACAGTGAGACACAAAATATTAAGACATATGTATGTAAGTGATAATTGAAGTAATTTTAAAATCAAGTGCAATAGAAATAGACATTAAAACATGGAGTATAATAATACATAAACAAAAATGTTAATAGACAAAGGACATATATATAATTTATTTCAAGAAATAGTCTGCCCAGGCATCCTGGTCATCATATGTTGAAAAACACAGAATAACACACATATAAGAATAGTAATGATTACAGTAAGATAGATGAGCCAAATTTAAATGTGAACTAGGAGCTTAAGTTTAAGAAATAATAAATTTGTACATATATTGTAACAATCACACACTAACGAATAGAAAAGGGGGTATTATGATATTCCGTATAAATGATTTTTCAGAATTGCCACAGACCCTTTAATGGTTTAAATAATTATTTTTGGAATGATGTCATGGATTCCAAATGTTTTGATAGTGTTTAAGTTGATCGTGGGATGGTGCATTTCGCTCCGATCATTAAAATGTACTTCCCAGGTGCCTTCCATCTGATATTTTTCTCGAAAATACGGAATTAAGCTCATTAAATTTGTTGTTTTTCTTTGTTGACTCGGATGGTTGGGTCTGGCTCATCTCAAATCTAACAGTTGGGTCCAGTATAAAGCCTTTACTATTAGTCTTGTCTAGAGCCACGATGTCCGCTCTTCTAAATTTGAACCGCCTTCAGACGCAACGCAGTGCACCTCTTCATGGACCTCGAAGGATTTGTTTCTCAAAGGGCTCTATTAGTTTTCGGATGTTTGATGGCGTGAATTTCTTCCAGGATCTCCATGCTGACAGGATCTCTCAGGACGTGTGCTAGTTAGGTTTCAATCTCGTTGCAGTATCTGCAACGGAAACCGTCCAAAAATCTCCATGAAGACTTCTCACTGGTTGTTAGCATTCATCTTAATTTCGTCCCGCCATTCAGAGGAAGATAGACCCTCCTTAGAAAAAAATCCATTTATTTCCGGGTGTATATTCTTGAAATAAAATAACACCTTTTCCTTTATGTGGAAGCGCACACCATTTGTCGTACTCTTGTTTCCTAAGATTTTGTCGTGAAGTTTATGGACATTGATGTTACTTATATCCAGATCTTCAGGTGGAATTTTTAACTTCCTGGAACATACTTTCTTTTCTGCTGCTATGTTCCTTGTAGAAACGACAAAGGATTCGAGGTTCTCAATAATGTGTTGCAAATATCGAGATGCTGTAAATATGCTTCCCATTGAGCTTTGAAAAGGCTGAGACCCTTGTAATTTACGTTCGGTGTACAACATCGCGTCGGGCGTGTCTCCTGCAAAAACATAAAATTTCCTTCACCGAACTTTTAATTAACTTATCCACATCTTCGAGAAACCGGTCAGAAAGCTGGTGAAGGGGAGCATTTTGAAGAGGATAAACAAGTATAGGCCAAATATACATATTTAAAACATTGAGTTTTTGTTCTGGTTTCAGAAGATAAGTAGATGTTAAAGCTTGGATCTTATTATTTAAATTATTGATTACTTTGGCAATGTCAAACTTAATTTCATCAGAAAAATTAATAATGGTATTTGATTCGTTCATCTCCATCAGTACTATTAACAATTGATCCTCCAAGATTCAATGTCGTACTACATTAATTTTCCTTTCTCGATAACGATGGTTTGAGTTTTAGATACGTGTTTGTCAAAAATGCAAATGTCTCAATGTTCCCATTCAGGAGGGTACAGTGAGACACCACAGTGTCTATTAACGGAGATTGAAATGATTTACATTTATTTCAAAAGAAAACAAAAACTTGCTGTCTCTTTATCTTGACATGTTCTGTAGGCTTATTTAGAATCATTTTGATGTCATTTCGACACCATTGAAACATCTGGAACATTTGGAAAAGTGAATTTTCATGACATTCAAACTTTTGCGAAAAAATGAAATGAATTTTTGGTGACAAAAAGCTTATAATTATAAGAATTTAATGTAATTCTTTATTATTTTTTAACATTTTCTTAAATTTTGTGAATAATTTTTTATTTATGAAACCATTAAAATGTAATGTATCCATTATTTTAAGCTACAGTTCCTAAATTGGTTACTAGTATGTTCATTTTTAATGTTAGTTACTGGTAAATGTAATATAATTACAGTTTGTTTTTACAAATCATTGGTACATGGGAACAGTATACCCTTCAATGGCATGTCTCATTGTTCCCTTTACGCATAGTTCATTTAAAAATGACGCCATCACTTCAAAATTAAAACAAGAAAGACGAAACTTTGCCAAACATAATCTCAAATACCATAGTAATAGGTAACAAAACATTCATATTTATATCTCATTTGTATATCCAATATAACCTTCATTAAACACAAGCCAAAATTTTACTTCTAGTGTGGAAAATTACGAATTATTTTTTTCATCACTCACCTTCATAACTAGAATCAGATCGAGTATGAAAATACTGTTAATTTACTCATGCAACATACAACTCCACTGTTACCAACTTCTCAACTTCAAAATTTACCATCTAATAAAAATGTCTCACTGTTCTACCTGTCTTACTGTACCCACTTCTCCCCTACAGCCTTAACGGTGTATTCTGCGTTGAAAATTCAAGCATATCAAATTGAAAACTACCTATTTCCAATAACATTCCCCTCTTTCAGTTTTTCGCCATCTGCACTAGTAACGAAGTTTGTCTATGTCGTGGGACTTTTGAATCACCTTGTATAATAAATATAATTATGTAGGATTGTAGGTAGAACTTATTCCTGAAAAGATATACTCACATTAAGTTGTATTAACACGTGTAAGGGATTGTTACGAGTACTTTGTTCCAAGGCGATCGGATATAAGGTTAGCTGTTCATAGACTATATTGACGTGACGTCATATTTCACGCGTGTCACTGCATCTTGTTTGTGCTGAAATTGACATTCTATTCATGATTCAAAACTAAACCTCAGAGACTGTTTACAATTCATTATAGTGATAAAGACTGATGATATTATGATTATGTTTTCTACAGTTTAAATTGTTTCTTCATTTATTTTTACTGGCAGAGTTAAGACCACTCAATAAAAATGCACAGCAAAGATAAATAAGAGCGACACAGAAAACAATAGAATATGCTGATAATAATGATAGTAATAATAATGATAATAATAATAAGTTAATAATAATAATAATAATAATAATAATAATAATAATAATAATAATAATAATAATAAGGTAGATGTGTTTGGCCATGTTCCTGATATGGCCATCCCTCTATTGTGAGGTAGTTAATAAAAAAATCCGCAAAATTGCAGCAGCATCCAGTGAAAGGGCAATGTCACTTGATCGTTTTCCTTCCAGTCAGGTTGAGCAATATGGCGTCAGTTGCCTGTTCTCGGTTTTAATGTGACCTCTTCTTATTTTTCTCTGGTAAGTCTCCTTTGTTTTATGCATGTTTTTCAAAAATAAAAACCATATCTCCATTCAAAAATTTTTTAATGTTATGTTGATTGGTGTTGTCATTGATGGCGTATCTTTTACGAGTTGTTCATAATCAAAAGATTTTCGTGAAAGCTTACCTGCTCCTGATATACCCATGTCAAATGCACCATGGCCATATCAAGTTCATTTCACTTCACCTGACAAATTTACATGCCTTATAGCTGGGATTACGCAAAAATTGTGTATTTTAAGAATAACAACGTAATTTTTTTAATAGAAAAACCTGTTTTGACTACACTTTTGAATTATAAAAAAGATTATTAAGTGTCATGTTTATTCATTTTACACCAAAATTATTTAATTTTAGCACAACTGCGCTATCAAACTGAAAACAATCACGATTTGTAGAACATGGAGGTCAAAGTGAATATCAGCACATGTTCCTGATATGGTCACTAGGTAGACTTTTGGAATTTGGGACCTTTTGGACAATTAAAGCTACTTTTAAGAGGAAAGGCAATTGCTTTAAAAAAGTCCATTAGACTGGGAATAAGTAAGAAAAAAGTGGTTTGATTTTTTTTTAAAATGGCGGCTAGAAAAATTCTCAAACTTTAGCATGGCCATATCAGGGACACCTACCTTAATAATAATAATAATAATAATAATAATAATAATAATAATAATAATAATAATAATGATAATGATAATGATAATGATAATAGCAAAATGTAGATGTGTTTAGTTACATGTAATTCGAAGAGTTATGCAATTACAATTTAGTATTAAACAAGACAATTTGTATCAAAAAAATAATTTGTATCAAAGAAATTATATTTCATAATGGAGGAAAATTGATGTATGAAAAATAAAAATCATATCCCACAAAAATTATATTTGAAGAAAGATCATATTCTGAAGACGAAAATTTTGTACGATACTTAATTTTAATTTTATTTATTGCATTCCTTACATCTTACATTAGAATTAAAGCTTTTATGAAGTGGAACAAACTAATAGTTTTTTTTTTTTTCGTTGTTGGTAACTCTATAGCATCTACTAGATGCTTTATGGTTGTGCTAACAGATGGAGTTACTTGTCAACAAATGACGCTGAAACGTGTGTTCAGGTTACTGCCCAGCGACAGTCCTGATGTATTTTTATATTTGTGATTATTGGTTAATTAATATTAACCCGGCACACTCACATTCATACAAATTTCCAGACTCTAGACACCCAGGGAATTCTTCTTCTTCAAGAAAAATTCACCGACCGCCGAGCCCGAGAATCGAATGCGGGACCTCCTGATCTGGAAGCCAGCATGCTGACCAACAGACCACGGAGACAGTCAAACCAATAGTTACACAATTTCTTGACGAGATGCGCCAACTATTGCAAAATTAAAAGTAAATCAACCCCTATTAAAGAATATGGAGTCTCACAGGTAGATTGGTGAGGGATTAAGACTCATTTTTGCAGACAATCGTCGTTGGTAGCAATAGGTGAACTGGAAATATCCATGACTCCATCTTGAATCGAATCCGCGACCTTCAGCTGTGTAGAGTAGCACAGGTTGCGTTATTCCTATGTGCCTGCACAGCATGGTTTTAGGGCATCGTTATAAATTCACTGCAGAGAAATATTGTTACGTAATTTGTTAGCAGTTGCTTCAGGGAGGTCGAAATTGTTTGGTCATATCAGTTAAATGGTGTGGAATAGTGTGAGAGAGTTGTCACCCCGCTCTGCGCAGACGGAGCCATTGTTTCCAGTGTCGTAGCTTTTGTATCGGGGAGTGGGGGTTGACTTGGAAGCACACGATTTGTATGGGCCTTGTGAACAATGGCCATTTAAAATAATGGTTCATTTCTTTTTAGTTTATTGCGCAGAATGTTATCTCTGAACTGTGAACGCTTTAACACAACACTTTGTGTGTTTAGCCTTTTGTACCTGAGGCACATATCACGAAGATATAAGGTGCTCTTACATATGGAAAAGAGCTACAGTAAAAGCGCGATATAAGCGGATGTTGGAGGACATACAGCACTTCACCTCCGTGTTGTATGTAATCATCCGCGTTGTATCGGAAGGTTGCAGGAGTGTGACAAAGTACGGAACCAAGGGAAGGTAAAGATAGACTACAACATAATGCGTTTCTACAGTATGTCGTAATTTTTCCATCAAACAAATAAAAAAAATATATTTATAGATCTTTACTCCAATAAAACATAATAATACACTGTGTTATAGTTATAAGTAAGCTAGTGTGTGCGTCTGTAATATGGTCACCTCAGTTCCAGTCCCATCAGATGGAAATAAAAAGGATACAGAAATAGTAATATGCGTTACAAGAGCGGCATGTTGAAGTTTTCATGTTCGAGGAAAAGTTTGAAAAAGCGAAACGTAGTTGAGAATTGAAAGAAAATATACCGCTCGTGTATCGTACATTATTTTGTGCGAAGATCGTTTATTACATACCTGAAAGAGGAATTTCTAATTAGTTGCAATGAAATCTCCATCTTGGTTTCTGTTCAATGACGGCAAATTTGCAAAACAAAAATATCTATCTTCAACATTGTTGCTTTAAAATGTTTTCTCTGTTTACTATACTCCAGCAGGCCATGATATACGTCTGTCTCCCCCCCCCCCCAGTCTATAAATGCGAACTTAAAACAAACGGTAAGGTTATGTAATGATTTATTTTTCATTTTAATATTTTAACAATATTATTTATATAACATATTGCAGTAATAACATCGGCAAGTTTAATTTTTCCGGTCAAGGAGATGTTTAGAAATGGAAAATATCTTTGACATCTAATTCTGCACATTTTTTCACGGCTTCCTTAATGTTACTTGCGTCACGAATGCAGTAACTTTAGTGGAGTTGTAGAGTTTACTTAATTTTTGCAAATATTTAAAAACAATAATTAACAGTGCAATTTAGGTGAAATTGCAGTCGTAAGTTTCCAATTTATAATTATTACTATATTGAACGTCTGTAAAAATAATATGTTGAAAGCCTAAAGCAGTAAAATCAATATGTCACTTATGGTAAGAAGAGGGAAATTGTTATGTGTTAGATTGGGAATACTGAATGTGGAATTTTACACTTTCCGCGGATTGGTTTTGTGCGGAAACCAAGCAAATACGAACGATCTCGCACAAAAGATTTTTACGGTACTTATATTTAAAAAAAAATCACGTGTCGTCTTATGGAAAGCAAATTTCATATGTATGTATGTATTTTATTTACACTGCAAGTGGGCAAGCACCCGGTGGCAGTGGTATACAGAATATAAACAATGCACAATAAAAATACAATAATTACAATTAATAATAATAATACATAAAATAACCTAATTAATAAGTGAACCTAATTTTACAACACAACCTACATATGTATAGGTCCTACATACCTAAGTTTCACATTGGTACTGATAATAGTCTTTCACTTTACTCTCATCTCACTCACTGCAGTGGCACAATGACACATTTCACTGACACTTTAGGACACATTTCACTGACACTATAACACATTTCACTGACACTATAGAACACATTTCATTGACAATTATCACTCATCGGAACTATTGACTGCACTGTAAAACCATAACTTTACTGACTCACCACGCTTCACTGTTACAACAGTTCAAATAAGACAAATAATTACATCCTTATGCATACTTATAACAGAACTACATTTAAGCTAAACTTTTCTAGTCTAAGGCCCTCTTACACGCTATTTTTAAATAATTTACAACTCAAACCAAGGGAGTAACTCGTCAGGCTAAATAAATACATATCACCTTAAAAAATTAAATGTTAAATGTCACTTTAATTTTAATTTACACTTTATACACAACTTTTTAAGTTACTCTTGAACCTCCTTAAGGAAGGGCAGCCATCAAAGACCGCTGCAGGTAGGTCATTCCACTCATTCATAGTTCATATTTAAAAATGAGAATTTACCTATATCCGTTTTCTGTTTCCTACATTTGATTTTAAAATCATCATCGTTCCTACCATAGTATGTTGGCTTTTCTAACCGAGCCGTTATGCCTATCCATGCTTTCTGACCTAGATGTGCTCTATACAATGATGTTAGTCTGGTTTTCTTAAATACTTCAGTTACTTCTTGAATTTAATTATAAAATTTTTAAATCTAGACGATTAATAAATAGTCAAATTTTACTACAGTATATAGGACTGTGATTTTCTTAAATTCCTTTAGTTCATTGTAAATAGAACAGAATTACGTCACAGCAAACGTTTGTTGTTCCAGTTCCTAGAACTGTTTTCTTCAAGAACTCTCCATTGTTTGTTATGTGTAATACTTACAAATCTGTCTTTAAACTGTTATTCTAAATTAGATTTCAGTTTATCAATTAAAAATTTCATACATTTTTAAAAATAAGTATATTCCCTTAGGCATTTAAATTATGAATAAGTGTATTATAATGTTTTTACTCTAATTTTGAAATAATTCTGCATGAATATATTGACATTTGGCACTAATACTGTATTAACTGAATATTATATTCTAGCATCTGTTATGTATCTTTCTTTCTTTCGTTTGTGTTGCTTGTTTTGTTTTTACGCTTTTATGTATTTTGTATATAGCTTAATAAAATAAGAAAAATGAAAAAAAAAAAAAGAAAAAAAAACAGAGTGAATTCATATGTGTTTCATAAAGTGATAATTTATTTATTTCTACGGAAAGCAAAGTGGAACGAATTCAGAGGAATGATATTATTAACGAAAATTATCGCATATCACATCAGGATTAAAAATATCACATAACTCGACAATGCATCGCATGGTTGGCAACACTGTTGTGTGGCCGGTGTTTCTGTTGCTTCAGCTGTGTCTGCCTCTTTATTGTGTGAGATGAGAGTGAATTCTTTTGTGTGTTACCCTTGTTGTTGATGTTTTTATGGACTGGCGTCTTGTTTAGCGCCCCCCCACACTTCCACCTGTGGGCCGCGCCCTATATCGACATTTCTCGAAAAGGATTTGCCCCTTCTTAACGCTTATTGACATCAACAGATTTCTTCCCCCACTGCATGACGGTATCGACGTAAGCACTCGATGTTAACACGGGAAGTCAGGGAGGAAGTAGGGCGAGATGATGAAAGGAAACGAGAGGTGAAATGCTGAATAGTGTTCCATGCCTTATTGAGTCGTGAACACAGGTTACATACAAGTAGGTTTGTTTTGCTTTTTTGTTGTTGGTACCTGATTTATTTTATTTATTAAATATTATTCTTTTTTTCTGCATTTCTTCAACGCTTTCTCTGTCTTTGTTATTCGCTCCTCTATCCTCTTCTTTCAATTTTATTTCGTCAGGTCTTCATACTGTCGTCCTAGTCCCTTTTTCTTTCTTCCAGTTTTCATGTATCGTTTCTACCTAGCTTCCCTTACTCTTACTTAATGACAGTTGACATTGGACATATGCTTCAACATATGTGCCTAACTTGGAGTCAGGCCACAAAGGGAAACACTGAAGGAGGAGGGTTCGGTCCGGCGCTGTGGATTGCATTCGGCGTAGCTCAGTGGTCAGAGCGCTTGGTACGTAGAACCAAGGACCCGGGTCCGATCCCCGGCGCCGGAGCCAATTTTTCTCCTTAAATATTAATTGTCAATATTACAGATATTATTTTGTAGGACAAATTAATATATCTATAATATTCTCATATATTAGGAAAAACGCGGAAATTCTAGTTGAAGCAAGTAAAGCGATAGGGTTGGAAGTAAATCCCGAAAAGACTAAGTATAAGATTATGTCTCGTGACCAGAATATAGTACGAAATGGAACTATAAAAATTGGAGATTTATCCTTCGAAGTGGTGGAAAAATTCAAATATCTTGGAGCAACAGTAACAAATATAAATGACACTCGGGAGGAAATTAAACGCAGACTAAATATGGGAAATGCCTGTTATTATTCGGTTGAGAAGCTTTTGTCATCTAGTCTTCTGTCAAAAAGTCTGAAAGTTAGAATTTATAAACAGTTATATGACCGGTTGTTCTGTATGGTTGTGAAACTTGGACTCTCACTTTGAGAGAGGAACAGAGATTAAGGGTGTTTGAGAATAAGATTCTTAGAAAAATATTTGGGGCTAAGAGGGATGAAATTACAGGAGAATGGAGAAAGTTACACAACGCGGAGCTGCACGCATTGTATTCTTCACCTGACATAATTAGGAACATTAAATCCAGACGTTTGAGATGGGCAGGGCATGTAGCACATATGGGCGAATCCAGAAATGCATATAGAGTGTTAGTTGGGAGGCCGGAGGAAAAAGACCTTTGGGGAGGCCGAGACGTAGATGGAAAGATAATATTAAAATGGATTTGAGGGAGGTGGGATATGATGGTAGAGACTGGATTAATCTTGCTCAGGATAGGGACCAATGGCGGGCTTATGTGAGGGCTGCAATGAACCTCCGGGTTCCGTAAAAGCCAGTAATTAAGTAAGTAAGTATAATATTATCATAGCTGCAGTGCATATATTTGTACAGATTACTGTGCACTTAACTGCGGAATCCCGGCCAAACAAGTCACTCAGCTGAGTGCGCTCCTAGTATAATGGCAGTTGACATTGGACATATACGTCAACATGTGTGTCTAACTTGGAGTCAGGCCACAAAGGGAAACATTGAAGGATTGAAGGAGGAAGGTTCGGTCCGGTGCTGTGGATTGAATTCGGCGTAGCTCAGTGATCAGAGCGCTTGGTACGTAGAACCAAGGACCCGGATTCGATCCCCGGCGCCGGAGCGAATTTTTCTCCTTAAATATTAATGGTCAGTATTACAGATATTATTCTGTAGGACAAATTAATAAATCTATAATATTCTCATAGCTGCAGTGCATATATTTGTACAGATTACTGTGCACGTAACTGCGGAATCCCGGCCAAACAAGTCACTCAGCTGAGTGCGCTCCTAGTATAATGGCAGTTGACATTGGACATATACGTCAACATGTGTTTCTAACTTGGAGTCAGGCCACGAAGGGAAACATTGAAGCAGGAGGGTTCGGTCCAGTGCTGTGGATTGAATTCGGCGTAGCTCAGTGGTCGGAGCGCTTGGTACGTAGAACCAAGGGCCCGGGTTCGATTCCCGGCGCCGGAGCGAATTATTCTCAAATATTAATTGTCAGTATTACAGATATTATTCTGTAGGACAAATTAATATATCTATAATATAATAGCTTCTCTTAGTTTTCATTTTTCTTTGCTTCTTTCTCTTTCCCTTCTGTTTCTTTCATTTTCGGTACTTTTCTTACACAAAGGAAACTAAATCATCTGCTGTTGATCTATCTCTTTTTCTCTCTCGTATTTTTTTTGAACTTGTCTCACTGTCGATCTGTCTCTCTTTATCTAACTGCTTATCTTGTCTTGTCTTGTCTAGTCTAACCTAGTTCTTCTTGCTTTGTCTAGTCTAGCGTAGTCTGTCTTGTCTAGTCTGGTTTGTCTTGTTAGTCTCTAGTTCTTCTTGCTTTGTCAGTCCATCTTGTCTTGTCTCCAGTCCATCTTGTCTTGTCTAATCGGTCTTGCCTTGTCTAGTCTGTCTTTCCTTGTCTAGCGTTATCTGTCTTTTCTCGTCTTGTCTGTCTATCTTTGAACCTGGATGCAGTATGATGACCCGGAATAATTAGTTAACATGCATAAGTGAACCTATAACTAAACATAAATATGAAATTTATAGAATAGATTTAGTGGGTTAAAATAAAAAAGAAAAATTGATTTAAAAACGTTTATGGTAGAAAATTGTCAAAAGGAGCAGATAAATCAGTTTTAAAGTTTTAATGGTTATCACGATTGGTTTAAACATGCACTAAAACCAGACGTAAGTGCAAGTTTGAACCAATAAATTACTGAGATTTGTGATAGATTAAGTAGTTTAGGAAATTGTACAGTATATTATAACTACTTTTTGTATATAGATCATTTTTTAAATTATTAAGTTATATATTTAAGCTGGTAGACATAAGGCCAAGAGGCCTTCTCTTCCCCTCTACCAGGGGATTACAACTACAATACTAAGAATACAATTACAATTATAATGACTTATTAATATTAAATTTACAAATACAATAAAAATCAAAGTACTGAAAGATCAACTGATTAATAAAGGCTAGACAGTTTATTGTAGTAGTTAAGAACAAAGAAAGATTTTTTTACTTAAGTGAAAATTAAACCTAAAATAAAAATATATAGGCTAGTGATTGCATTACCGGGTATTGAAATATTTTGTACTACAATAAGAGAACTATTTACAAGAACGAGTCTCAATTACTGACCAAGTGCCTAGCAAGTTTGTTTTAAATTCGATTTTATTTCGACAGTACCTGATGCTAGCAGGTAGCGAATTCCAGTCTGGTCTGTCTTATCTAGTCTAGTCTATCTTGTCTCGTCTTATCTGTCTTGTTTTGTCTCGTCTTGTCTAGTCTAGTCTAGTCTATGTAAAGATTCTAAATTTTATGGTCCTACGGTTTTTATTTGTTGAGAAAAATTCGCTTCGGCTCCTACTGGTAATTCTGGAGGACCAAAAAATTAATGACCTTTACTTAGATTATTCGTCTAAATAAACTGTGGAGCCCCGGCCCCACAAGTCACTTATATGAGTGCGCTCCTTGTATGATATAATTGAAGGGTTCACAGCCATAGTGGGCCAAGCGCCATATATTAAAAACGCAGAAAACAAGGATTAAAATGAGGTGAATGCCATAATTTAATTAAACATATAGCAAGCAATATAAAGTATGCACATGAAAACTAAATGATAGTCAATATTAATTAAATTATAGTATTCACTTAACTTTAATCCTTGTTTTTTTTTCGATTTTAATAAATGGCGCTTGGCCCACTATGGCTCTGAATTTATTTCGAAAATGGAGTAAGGCCACAATGGGGAAAGTTAAAGGAGAAAGATTCGATTTGATGCTGTGAATTGAGTATCGGCGAAGCTCAGTGGTAGAGCACAGCGCGTAGAACTGGGGGTCCCGGGTTCGATCCTAGGCGCCGGAGCGAAATTTCTCCTTCATCAACAAATGTCTAGTATAGTCTTGTCTATCTTATCTTTTCTAGTCTAGCCTTCTTAGTTCTGTCCATCTAGTCTGGCTTATTTTGTTTCATCTTGTCTATTCTGTATGCATTGTGTGTCTGTTGCTGTACCTACCTGCCGACCTATAGAAGAACGTTATAGTACTATGATTTCATTACATTATAACCGTTCTCTCTTTTGAGTTTGGAATTTCACAACGTTGTATCAATTACTAGGCGATTTTGCGCTGATCATAGCAATGTAATATTTGGAGGGCTGATGCTAAGGATTCGTCTTACCCAGGGTTGTGCGAGTAAATTACCTGCACGTATTTTACGCGTAATTTACATGTAAAATACGTAATGTAGAAGACTGTTTTATACATGGAGTAATAAACTAACATTGATTTTGACAATCTAAACATCTATTATTTCATTCCTTTTAAATCCTGATAAGAAAAATGTATGTTGCAGCTGGGAAAAATATACATATATATATTTTTTTTTTGTGATTTTATACCGCAGTTTGTACATGGATTATAACATTTGTTCATACTTACTTTCATTCACTCTAATACTTAGAAAAATAGCAATGTTTTGCTTACTTCCGTTTGTTGAAAAAACCCATGACATCCTAACTAAATTATTTTTTTGGGGGACTTTATATATATTATAACACAACTAATAGTGAATAACCCTAACTTTTAGCAACTAATATCACTTGTTAATACATTTTGACAATTAAAATAAACTTAATTACACTAAACAGTTTTTATTGATTTCCCGAAAGTTTTGTTTTTGTCACTTGTGGGGTTTAAAAATAAACGATTCTAGTGATAAAGGCCTTTTTATAGTATAGGGCCTAACAGTTTAAAGTAAATATGATTTGAACATAATAACTCATTAAATGTAATAATTTTCAAAATTTTATGTGGTAAATGACTAATCATTAAAGAGTTGGGAAGCATGGCTGAATAGACATTTTGTATGCCAGAACATTAATAAACTTATTTTTTCAATCTTCGCTTCCACTGGCATTACTATCTTTGTTGGTCTTAGGCCATATGTGTACAGTTCTGTGTAGAAACCTTTCACTTCATCCGGTATGAATTGCAAAATCTTCTTAAGGTCTCCATTTTTTAAACATTAATTGGTAGCCTCGAGTTATATGCTCGGTTTGTTGGCAGTTCAAACGGTAAGTTTTCATCACAAACTGAACAAAGAAAGACTAAAAATAAAAGTTCTTGGAGTTTTTTTACGTAATTTACATTTATTACATTAATTACGTATTATTTGCGCGTATTTTACTGTAATGTGAATAACCATTTTTACGCGTAAAATCTCAACCCTGGTCTTACCGTTTAGGAAAAAATCGGGAAAACCGAACAGGTTGTCGGATCAAGCTGGGATCGAACCCACCCACACCCGAGAGTAATTCCCAGTCGGCAGAGAAACGCTCCTATCGCCTGAGGTACGCGTTCTTCCGTAGATGGATTGTTAAAGTGAAGTATTAATCATAACATGTGTATGAAGTTTGTTAGAATGTCAGTTGAGAAGGAGACCAACTGCAGGAGATGGAAGAATTGTAATAACTGAATGTCATTCCTGCGACACTGCTCAGTGACCTGTCACCCTGGCGAAGGCGACCTCACATGCACGAATTCGGTAATCGAAATGCAAGTCGAAATGAGGTTTCTTCAAAACTTGTGCGTCGGGAGTTCTAGAACCCATTCAAGCGATCGCACGGGAGTTGGAAGGGGAGACGAATGGGACACCCCCGCCTCCATCCCTGCACTTGGATTTCGCCTACGGGAAAACAGGCGTCTTGTCTGAGAAGTACTTTGTGTGTTCAGCGCTGGATATGGGAGGGTTGCAGTAAAAAACACCCGTGTAATCTATAAGAGAACACCTTCTCTCTCTACGACGATTACAACCCCGACCAAGCTTGAAAAATATCCGTATCTGAACTTTCGAGACTTGAAGTGTTTTACACTAGACGAACACATGGAAAAATATGTTGCAGACACATTAACGTCAGCAGGATGCCGGAACTCTGTGTAACACAACACACGCCATTATACTTAGATTTTAGAGCATACAGATATCGGCAGTAAGTCTTACGTCAGCGGTTCTCAACATTTTTTTAACCCTCCTGCTACCAAGGTTTTTTTTATAACTTACTACTACCAGAGATGGGGGTAATAAAATTTTCCTCATGAAGATCATATACCGATCTTTTTAAGCATTTGGAATATTGAAAATTTGTATATTATTGACTACAGACTTCCAGAAAATGGAAAAATACTTATTAATCATCCTATTTTTTAAATTACAGAGCGATTCAAAAGTTACGTTTCATTTTATTGGAAACGTATACCAAAATTAATGAACTTCATATATAGAGTGATTTACGAGGATTTACCGTCACTTACGGAGCTTATTTCCGAACACATTTTGAGCAAAAAAGTCATATAAACATTTGTCCTAATCGCAATATTTTCAAAGTTACATTAACTTGAAGTTGTTAGTAAAATACCTTTTTTCTTTAGTTTTACGGGTAAAAAAATATTATAAATAGAGAATGATCTATTCACAAGTGTCATTTATTTAATTGGCTAGTGTTCTGAAGTTAAAAATGTGTTGTTAATTGCTTTATACAGATTTTATTTTTCAATTTTTAACTAAGAATGACATCATTCTTACGCACTTATCACAAAAATTGTTACAAATTATACGACTTGGGAGCTTGATTCTTTACAATTCTATTATGCAATCTGATGTACAGTCTGATAATAGTATTTTACAAAGAACTTCAAATTAGTGTAATTCTGAAAATATTGAAATTAGGACAAATGTTTATAAGCCATTTTTTGCTCAGAATGTCTACAGAATGACTACAGACTTCCAGGAAATGGAAAAATACTTATTAATCATCCTATTTTTTAAAATACAGGGCTATTCAAAAGTTACGTTTAATTTTATTGAAAACGAATACCAAAATTAATGAACTTCATATACAGTTTGGTTCACGAGGATTTACTGTCACTTACGGAGTTAATTCCCGAAGACATTTTGAGCAGAAAATGTCATATAAACATTGGTCGTAATCGCAATATTTTCAAAGTTACATTAACTTGAAGTTGTTAGTAAATACTTTTTTTCTTTAGTGTCTAGACTAGCAATGCACTATATATACTGCATCTGTATAGGTTGGAATATATTTTGTGCCGTACTATGACAGACTGTTTACATGTTGAGACACGAAGTAATGGCGCGCTCTATCTCCCACTCCACTCGACCAACACAATACTATCGCCCGTGCGTTCTGAACTTCTTGCTTTTCTGTGTCCAGGACCGAAGCCTGGTTATAAATAACACAAAGTGAAATAATTTGGAAGCAGATTTACTAAAAATGAAGAAAATTAAGCTACAAGTTGAATTTTATATGCTGAAATTTTCACGACACAGCTTATCAAGATCACACGAATAATATGAATTACATCTTAAAGTAGATTAATTATTTATGTTATTTTTAACTGAAATTGGTAGTAGTCATTTAACGGACAAATACATGGTATTTCGAAAAGAAAAATGAAAATACTATTGAAAAATCATCAGTGGGGTAATTCTGTTACTCCACTTGGTAGCAGAAGGGTTAATGGCTTAACACTATTTTTAACTTAGGAAATTTGCTGGGGTGGTAAAGTACTGAGAGTTAGAACAGTCTAGTATATAAAGTCACGAAGCTTGAGTTGTGAGGGTGCTAGGAACAATAGACTGTGCCGGTAGTATTTCGCATTGTCTGTAATGAGGCGATATTAGCAATCCTAGTGGTTAGCAACTATCTATGGATGCATATTTACTACGTATTGAGCTTCGTGACTGTATATACTAGACTCTGGTTAGAATGTATCTTAGGTGCTGACGTAAGAAGCATTTGGGGCTTCGGCCGCCGACGTTCATGAAATACTCGTCTTGGGATGAAATCTGGCTCTGTTATGGCAGAAGGTTTGCCTGTCTGTCAGCATCGGATTCAAAAGTGTCACAGGCCATTATCGGATATAGATGAATATCGTATACGTACGAAACACATAATATGCTACTGAGAGCTTTAGTACATGGTTGATCCGTGCAAGGCCCAGCTCTCGAAAAGAGCCGTCGAATATTGAAAAAAGTGTTTCCCAATTCCCATTTTAATCTCTGCAATTAGTTGCTTAAAATCCTTTATAGCTTTTGCAGGTATACTCCCACCTCGTTAATGTGTCTTCAACATAACCATTTCCTGTTTCAACGTTTGGTAATACCCGCATACATTTGTAAATTCCCACACGCAACTGACGTTAAATAGGGGCTCCGCCCATTTAAGCAACGTAGAATCACAGCCGTGTTATAGGCTGCATAAACACACGGCGCACTTGTTTCTCCGTAGCGCTTGTTTTCGGAGTGCAAATGAAATGCATACCTCGATGCGCTCTACACCTGCTATCGTTGCAGTGTTGTGTTAGCGCGAGTCGTGTCATTGGTCGAAGGTAGACGTACAACGACTACAACGTAAACATAATTTAAAATGTATCGCCACGCAACAGGTTTTCGAATTCGAGCATACTTTGTTTTGTTTAGAGTGCTTAGACTGTAGCTTCATGTTTTAGTTACGTGTTAGTGTTCATGTAGGCTTCCGCCTTCACTAAGCGTGCAAGATATTAATTAATTAATTAATTAATTAATTAATTTGTTTATTTATTTGAAAATACGAGTACACAGGTATTACTGCCCATAAAACATCTTCTTAACTTTCTTTATTTTACAAGAAATGAGAAGCAAATAAATAATTAATAATGTGAAACAGATTTATATTTGCAGCTGAGTATTACAACATATGCAATGAGTAAACTGAATAATCTGAATATAATGAATATAATGAGAGAGGGAGAAGTAGCTTCTTAATTAACCAAATTTGCATAAATGCGTTTCTTAAATACGTAGTCTACATCATCTGTTCCTGAAAATAAATCAGTATCATTGGGTTTATTGAACTTATTCTAAAGGGACAACATTCAAATTAGGAGTGAATTTTTATGACAGACTGTATTTGATCTAGGTATATGGAAAAGTATACTTTTTTGCACGATCTTGTTTTTTTTTTTTTGTCTTTACAGCTATTGTTGTTAGGCTTTGAAAGTTATAATTTGCACACAGAAACTTGTTGCTAGGGAAACCATTCTTCATAACGTAAAAATATACCATTACAGTGGACTTATTGTTACTTAGTTACCATTACAGTGCAGTTTTGCGAAGGCTTTGGAATAATATTGCTCTAAATTTTGAATACAACATATATTGTAGTTGCAATTTTAAAAATATGATCGTGCAAGAAAAGTTGCACAATACAAGTTTGTGAAGTGCATTACAAAATCTCGGAAATTGAAAAACGAGCAGAGCGAGTCTGCGAGTTTTTCAAACTTTTTCTCAATTTTGTAAAAAGCACTTCCTCGTAATATACCATTTTACGTGCCACCGACGTAGCTCAGTCGGTTAAGGCGCTTGCCTGCCGGTCTGAAGTTGCGCTCGGCGGGGGTTCGATCGCCGGTTGGGCTGATTATCTGGTTAGGGTTTTTCCGAGGTAAGGTGAATGCCAGGTAATCTATGGCGAATCCTCGGCCTCACCTCGCCAAATACCATCTCGCTACCACCAATCTCATCGACGCTAAATAACCTAGTAGTTGATACAGCGTCGTTAAATAACAAACTAAAAAAAACTATTTTACGTCACTTAATGAATGGAACATGAAAAGCAATTAATTTCAGTATATCTGAAAAATCGATTTTGTTTCCCAGTATTCTCCTAAGAAATAAAATTGTGCACTCTGTTCTCCTTTATATGGCCCTGGATTCAATTTTTTCAAACAAAACAACGTACCCGCCTTGAAAATTTGTACCACAGCGAGTAAACGTTGTAAAGCAGGAGTGATGTCTCTCTCACTCACGTACGTACATAGATAGATACATACATACATACATACATACATACATACATACATACATAGATAGATACATACATACATACATACATGCCAAACCTGTGGGGTAACGGTTAGCGCTTCTGGCCACGAAACCAGGTTCGATTCCCGGTCGGGGCACAAGTTACCTGGTTGAGGTTTTTCCCGGGGTTTTCCCTCAACCCAATATGAGAAAATGCCGGGTAACTTTCGGTGCTGGACCCCGGACTCATTTCACCGGCATTATCACCCTCATCTCATTCAGACGCTAAATGTTGATAAAGCGTCGTAAAATAACCTACTAAAAATACATACATACATAATAGAGTCCACACCTGTGGAGTAACGGTCAGCGCGTCTGGCCGCGAAACCAGGTGGCCCGGGTTCGAATCCCGGTCGGGGCAAGTTACCTGGTTGAGGTTTTTTCCGGGGTTTTCCCTCAACCCAGCATTAGCAAATGCTGGATAAGTTTCGATGCTGGATCCCGGACTCATTTCACCGCATTATCACCTTCATTTCATTCAAACGCTAAATAACCTAGATGTTGATACAGCGTCGTAAAATAACCCAATAAAATAAATAAAAAATACCTAACAGACGTAACAATCTGTAGTGTTTCTAATGCTGATAATGTTGGGTATGATAGTATAGCAGTAGCGGTGGTGACACTGGTGGAAACGGTGACTTTTTTTTTATTTTAGTAGGTTATTTTACGACGCATTATCAACATCTTAGGTTATTTAGCGTCTGAATTATATGAAGGTAATAATGCCGGTGATATGAGCCCGGGGTCCAGCACCGAGAGCTACCGAGCATTTGCTCATATTGGGTTGAGGAAAAACCCCGGAAGAAACTTCAACCAGGTAACTCGCCCCGACCGGGAATCGAACCCGGCCACTTGGTTTCGCGGTCGCCGTTACTCCACAGGTGTGGACGGAAACGATGATGGTAGAGTTGGTGGTGAAGTGAAGAAAGAATTGAGAAAGTTGAGGAGGGAAGAACAAGTTGTTAGATGGCCGGGCAGTTCCGAACGCTGGGTGTGAGGATGCGTGTCGGCAATTAACGCCCCGACTATCATTACGTTGTTAGTTCGTCGTTTTGTGCACAGGTAGTTGACGTCTGCCACCGGTTTCGTGCCCATTTCGCGTGTTACGTTTATCATGTAGGCCTGTACGTGTACAATGCACGGCAGCGATTTCCAGTAGGCGGTTTAGTTCTGGCCAATAGAGCAAATAGTAAACAGGAAAAGAAGCCTTATCAGTTTGATTTTGATGAAATTGCATCTTTTTTCTAGTAAGCCAGAAACATAGCCGGTTTAGTATTTACTGTATATGTTATGTGATAAACTGAGTGTTTTTAGACATATTTGTTAGGACATTTTGTTTTGCATTTTTTGGCTATTTCAACTCGTAAGAGCATCTTTTGTGTTATTCGGACATTTTTGAGGCATTTTCATTTAATTTTGGCTACACATCCCCATTATTAATATAAAATAATAATTATTTCCTTTGATATTTTGTCTACATATTTTGTCCATTAATACCCTTTTATCTTTTGAAGAGGTGGAGAAGTTCAAATATCTGGGAGCAACTGTAACAAATGTAAATGATACTCGGGAGGAAATTAAAAACAGAATGAATATGGGAAATGCCTGTTATTATTCGGTTGGGAAACTTTTATCATCCAGTCTGCTGTCGAAAAATCTGAATGTTAGAATTTATAAAACAGTTTTATTACCGGATTGTTCTGTATGGTTGTGAAACTTGGACTCTCACTTTGAGAGAGGAACAGAGATATGGGTGTTTGAGAATAAGGTTCTTAGGAAAATATTTGGGACTAAGAAGGATTAAGTTACAGGAGAATGGATAAAGTTACACAACACAGAACTGCACGCATTGTATTCTTCACCTGACATAATTAGGAACATTAAATCCAGACGTTTGAGATGGGCAGGGCATGTAGCACGTATGGGCCAATCCAGAAATGCATATAGAGTGTTATTTGGGAGGCCGGAGGAAAAAGACCTTTAGGGAGACCAAGACGTAGATGGGAGGATAATATTAAAATGGACTTGAGGGAGGTGGGATATGATGATAGAGAATGGATTAATTTTGCTCAGGATAGGGACCAATGGCGGGCTTATGTGAGGGCGGCAATGAACCTCCGGGTTCCTTAAAAGCCAGTAAGTAAGTAAGTATACCCTTTATTTTTTTCCTTGGTTATTTAACGACCCTGTACCAACTACGAGGTTATTTAGCGTCGATGGAGTTGGTGATAGTGATATGATATTTGGCGAGATGAGACCGAGGATTCGCCATAGATTACCTGACATTTGCCTTACGGTTGGGAAAAACCTCGAAAAAAACCCAACTAGATAATCGGCCCCAGCGGGAATCGAAGCCGGGCCCGAACGCAATTCCGGATCGGCAGGCAAGCAACTTAACCGACCGAGCTACGCCGGTGGTTAATACCCATTATTTTGTATAATATTTTAATCGTTTTTCTACACAAATATTGCCCTTTTAACGTAGTACACCCCATGTAATCAGTCCAACCATGCTTTCAATATAGACTCCTCTATACCTGCTAATTCCGTATAAGAGTGGCCTTGTGATGGGCTACATGGAAACTACATCAGGTAAAATAATTAATTAAAGTGTTCCACTTAAAAAAATTATGTAAAATTAAGTAAACTTAAATATTGGTACTAGAATTTAATTTAATTACTAGTCTAAATATTAAGTAGCAGAAAACTCATTTTCCTACTAAGCCAATTTTAGAATGTAAGATCAATTTTTAGGGCATTTTAAGGGCATTTTTGAAAGATTTTTAGGTCATAAATGCATTGTTTTTAGGACATTTTTTTTATTATTTATAGGTCATCAAAATCCTAGCCCTACTTACCAGACTATGTGGTTACGAGAAATAAGACTGCTTCAAAAAACGTGAAGTAGGATATTTTTACAAATACATTTTATCCGGACAATTGACTTTGTACACATTGTAATGCGCTCGCATATACATAATATTCATGAAGAAGTGAAATTAGTATTACTGGGATAAGCCAATGCAGCTCATGGCTAAATAGAAGAAAAAAAATATTTAATAATATTACTGCTTTTTGACTATGTCGATATTTTTCAAGCTCCAAGAAACCTTCATTGTTAGCTTTGTCAATATTTGCATCAACGCATGTATGTCATTGAAGCTTCTCTGATTTCTTCAAATATACCGTTATAGAAATTTGTTTTTAATAACGACATCAAGGGACCTTAAAAATTATGTTGTTATACACGAGTGTCGTAGTAACCGAGATTAGTACGAGGCGCATCCAGAAAGTAGTTTCCCGATTTTTTCCCCTTGAAAGTAAACGTAATTAGCCGTGTCAATTGCGCATGCGTAACAGATCTATGACGTATCAATCATATGCCAGCCGGACAGGTCCCGCCTGGTGCCATTAGCGTGGCAGCAGTGGTCCGAAATGGAAGCTCTTATTCCTTCTCCCGCCGCCTGCGAGGTTCGGTCGGTGATGAAGTTCTTTAATGCACAAAGCATTGCGCCAATTGAAATTCATCGGCAGCTCTGTCAGGTCTATGGGCCGAACATCATGAGTAAGCAGATGGTGCGTCGCTGGTGTAGGCAGTTTTCCGAAGGTCGTCAAAGTGTCCATGATGAAGAGCGCAGTGGGCGACCGTCCCTCATCAATGATGATCGTGTTGAGCTGGTGCGGCAGTGCATCATGGAGAACCGTCGCTTCACGATAACGGAGCTGAGCAGCCATTTTCCGCCGATATCGCGATCCTTGTTGCATGAGATTGTCACTAAGAACCTGCTGTTCAAAAAAGTGTGTGCCAGGTGGGTGCCGAAAAACCTCACACCCGAACACAAAATGCAACGTTTAGGAGCAGCACTAACATTTCTGCAACGGTATCACGATGATGCGACGAGTTCCTCGACAGGATCGTCACGGGCGATAAGACTTGGATTTCGCACTTCACCCCGGAAACCAAGCAGCAGTCAATGCATTGGCGGCATAGTGGATCTCCGGTCAGGACGAAATTCAAACAGACGCTGTCGATACGGAAAGTGGTGTTCTGGGACAGGAAGGGCATTCTGCTCATTGACTTCCTTCCAAGAGGTGAAACAGTGAACGCTGACCGTTACTGTGAAACACTGCGAGAATTGCGACGTGCCATTCAAAATAAGAGGCGTGGAATGCTTACTGCAGGTGTTGTGCTCCTCCATGACAATGCTCGTCCACATACGGCTCGGCGGGCACAGCAGCTGTTTTGACGGAATTTAGCTGGGAGTTGTTTGATCATCCACCCTACAGTCCTGATCTTGCTCCCAGCGATTTTCACGTTTTCTTACACCTCAAGAAATTCCTGTCCTCCGGTGAGCGTTTTGGCAACGACGAAGAGCTGAAGACGTCTGTCACACGCTGATTCCATTCACAGGCGGCAGAGTTCTACGACAGAGGGATACAAAAGTTGATCCCACGATACAAGTGTCTCAGTTCTGATGGTGGCTATGTTGAAAAATAGCTGAAACATTGCTGTACCTGTTGCCAATAAATGTTTTCCTGAAAGTGTGTGTTCTTTTTTTTTTTAAATAGGGAAACTTACTTTCTGGATGCGCCTCGTGTTATCAGTCTAGTGAGTTGGAAAATTAAAAATAACAAACTTAGTTAGGCTTATTTTAGATCTATGTATTCACTTTTAAGCCTTCCATAAACGTAATAAAATACATGTACAATTATATAAGTACAGCATTCTGTATTAAAACAGTTTGTTCAGTACTTATCAAACTTCTTTACTTAGGAGTGAAGTAATCAGTCATTTTACTCTGTTGTCTCCTACTTGCCCAATACACACTTTCTAAATTACGTTCTACGAGTATGTTCATCATTTCAGTTACAATTTCACTGCTCCCTCCCCTACCTTCGATCCATTCTGTTCAAATGCAGCAACAATTTTATCCTTGCTCTTCCAAATCGTTTGGACTGTGGAATGAACTAGGTCAAACTCATGACACACGTCAGCTTTTTTAATTCAACTCTCAATTTGATGAATCACTTTAACTTTTTCATCCAACGTTAAAACTTTTCTTTTAGTGGCCATACTGCGTTAAAATGCGTGCACTTAGTGAAAACTTCCTATCGAATTTGAACCCACGCAGGTACCTTAATACCACATGAATTCGGGCGGGCTGCAATGGGGTGGGGAATCTGCCTGCATTTCAGGGATCTATGGCAGAAGGGGACAGTAAATAATTTGCTGGGTTACCAGATTTCAACAAAATATTTCTTAAAATACTTTGGTTATTAGAAAATCGTATTCCAAACTGAAGTTGAAAATGACGTTATATGTGAGGTAAACGCATGTATATTTGTTGTATTAAGCAAGGTAGAAAAGCATTTGTATTATGGGAAATTAGTTGGGATCACAGAATATTTGACGTTATAGACGAGGTGTCGAACAAAGCGAGGTCCCCATAACAAAGTTCTACTGTATATCAATTTTCCTCCATTATGTTAATAATTTCTTCGATCCAAATAGTCTTATTTAACACTAAATTTTGTAATTGCATAATTGTTTGGCTCTCAAAATTAGATGTAACTAAACACATCTACATTTTCCTCATTATTATTATTATTATTATTATTATTATTATTATTATTATTATTATTATTTTCTTACTGTTATCTATATTTGCTATGTATTTTATACAGGTTGAGTGGAAGAGAAGGCCTTATGGCCTTAACTCTATCAATATCAGTAAAAATAAATGAAACAAATAAATGAATAAATAATTTAAATTGCAAGAAAGATAATCGTAGTATCAATCTCTATCAGTAGACTGCATTTTCATCAGTCTTCGAGGTCTAGTTTTGAATCGTGAATCATGAAAAGAACGTCAATTGCATCAGAAACAAGATGTTTGTTTTCTCTTATAGTACCTGTGCCACTCGCCAAACATGACGTCACGCCAATGTGGTCTATGGATAACTAACTTTATCTCCGTACGCCTGGAACAGAATATAGTCCCAGATGATGATAATGATGATGATGATTATTATTATTGTATTATTATTTTAATAATATTAATTTGAATATTTAAGAGTCAAAATTAAAAAAAATGCTATACAGAATGGTATTAAATATAGGATGAATAAAGGAAGATCAGCAACAGCGATGTTAAATGGAATATTATGAAACAAGACTATTTTTAAGGAAACAAAAGCAAATATTTATCTGTCTGTAGTCCAAAGTTTGACAAAATATGGAGGGAAACATAGAAGCAAAATAAAAATTTACGGTCAAAATTACTAGCATTAGAAATTGATTTTTACGACATTCTAAACTTGAAAAAATAAGAAATGAAGTGATCAGGCAACAAATGAATAAAGAAAATTAAATTTTAGATTTCGTAAAATTGGACAGAAAGTTACACAAGCGAATGGATTTTTATTTTATTTTATTAGGATTATTAAATCCAGACGTTTGAGATGGGCAGGTTATTTAGCACGTCTGAATACAGAAATGCAATAGAGTGATAATGCCGGTGAAATGAGTCCGGGGGCCAGACGAAAGTGGGAAGATAATTTAAAATCATTTGGGTTGGGATAATGGTAGAGACTGGAAATCCTCAGGGACCAGGTCTTATGACCGGGCATTCGAACCCCGGGTTCCTTAAAACCTGGTTTCGCGGCCAGACGCGCTAAGTACCATAAGTATAGACAGATGGTATGAACAAGCGAATGGATGATGGAAGGTTACCAAGAAGAGTTTTAGATTGGATACCAGAGGGAAGGAGAGGCAGATGTAGACCGCAAAACACCTGATTGGAAGACATAAATAAAGCGTTGGCAGAGAAAGGACTGCAAGGACGGGATTGGGAAGATAGAATTGGAGGAAAAAAATATGAACGTAGGACATTGGTAACGAGGAAGATGTGATATTACATTGTAAACCTGTTTGAAATAATAAATTTTAATAATATTTTTACCGGTGGGAATATTTATTACATATTAGTGTTAAAAATTCAAACCACGCAAGGTGGCGAATATTGCAGATGGACCTACTCGTACATTCTTTTTGCGCACTCACTAAGTTAGTTATGAAAATAAGTTGTAGCCTATGTGAGATGCAAGCGAGTTTTGGTACACGATATCGGCTGCCTTTCCATGCGGAATGCGGGACTAGCTTTTTGTGCGGATTAATAATGGAATGTTACAGCGAATTATTGGGCGTGAGTGTGGCGTACACAGAGCTTTCATCTGCACTACGATACAGAGCTCATTAAAATCGAGCGAGTGACGGAGGTCAGGGCTCTCAGATTAAACCGCGTCGGCACTGTGTAACGAAATTGTCGTGATTGAACTGTATGCTCTGCGGTGTCCAGGCAGCCAACGTGAATCACACCCATTAACACTTTCAACTGTTTTCGCCGGAATCGCCCCTGCTATTCAGATATAATTTATGAGTGACGTTGTATTAACCAGACTGGAGAATACTGACAAAAACCTCTCCTCTCCTCTCCTCTCCTCTCCTCTCCTCTCCTCTCCTCTCCTCTCCTCTCCTCTCCTCTCCTCCCCTCCTCCTTTCCCTTCCCTATCCTCTCCTCTTCTCTTCTCTTCTCTTCTCTTCTCTTCTCTTCTCTTCTCTTCTCTTCTCTTCTCTTCTCTTCTCTTCTCCTCTCTTGTCTTTTCTCTTCTTTTCTCTCTTCTCTCCTTTTGTCTCCTCTCTCTTCGCTTCTTTTGTCTCTTCTCTTCTCTTTTTTGTCTCTTCTCTTCTTTTCTCTCTTCTCCTTTTGTCTCTTCTCTGTTCTCTTCTTTTGTCTCTTCTCTCTTCTCTTCTTTTGTCTCTTCTCTCTTCTCTTCTTTTCTCTCTTCTCTTCTTTTGTCTCTTCTCTCTTCTCTTCTTTTCTCTCTTCGCTTCTTTTGTCTCTTCTCTCCTTTTGTCTCTTCTCTCTTCTCTTCTTTTGTCTCTTCTCTCTTCTCTTCTTTTCTCTCTTCTCTCCTTTTGTCTCTTCTCTCCTTTTGTCTCTTCTCTCTTCTCTTCTTTTCTCTCTTCTCTCCTTTTGTCTCTTCTCTCTTCGCTTCTTTTGTCTCTTCTCTTCTCTTTTGTCTCTTCTCTTCTTTTGTCTCTCCTCTTCTTTTCTCTCTCCTCTTCTTTTCTCTCTTCTCTTCTTTTCTCTCTTCTCTCCTTTTGTCTCTTCTCTCTTCTCTTCTTTTGTCTTTTCTCTCTTTTCTCCTTTTGTCTCTTCTCTCTTCTCTTCTTTTGTCTCTCTCTGTTCTCTTCTTTTGTCTTTTCTCTCTTCTCTTCTTTTGTCTCTTCTTTTCTCTCTTCTCTCCTTTTGTCTCTTCTCTCTTCTCTTCTTTTGTCTTTTCTCTCTTTTCTCCTTTTGTCTCTTCTCTCTTCTCTTCTTTTGTCTCTTCTCTCTTCTCTTCTTTTGTCTCTTCTCTCTTCTCTTCTTTTGTCTCTTCTCTCTTCTCTTCTTTTCCTCTCCTCTCTCTTCTCTCCTCTCCTCTCTCCTCTCCTCTCCTCTCCTCTCCTCTCCTCTCCTCTCCTCTCACCCAATTCCCTTTACTCTATACCCTCTACCTTCCACTTCTACTCCTCTATCCTCGCCTCTCCTCTGCCCATCTCTCCCCTCGTCCCCCTCGTATTATCACGTCTCCATCCCCTTCTCCTTCCTTTCTCCTCTCTCCTCTTTCCCACTCCATTCTACTCTTTCTCAACTACTCTTTCTCTTCAGTCCACTCCTCTCTCCACTGCTCTCTTCTGTCCATTTTTCTCTTCTCTCTCTCACCTCTCCTCTCCCCAAAAAGGTACTGGTGATAGAGTATAAATTACTGAGTAAGAAAGTCTAATTAAATTTTTCTTAACTCTTGTGGTTTCCCTAAAGGTGTTATCTGTGAGTCTAATGTTTTTGGAAATGGTAGTAGGCCGTCATTGTTTACTTCGGTCCGCCACGTACATTGCAACTGTGATGATATCCTTGTTTGCAAATCAGGATTGGCCTCACCGCGGTCTGTTGTCTCTCTATTGTGATAGTGTTAGCGTGTGTTGGACGGAAGGTCATTGAGAATAACGTTCACATTTACTCGAACAGTAAATATTAGACTATTATCAATCCTAAAAACGTGATTTTTAGGAATTAAGAACAAAAATAGAAGAAAAAGAAAATTTCACTGCACATCATGTTTAGTAGACCGGGATGTACAGCCTGTATAATTTTGGCAGTTTATATCGTTCACACACTGTAGCTATATTGGGAAAGCGGGAGTACGTCTCTAGGAAATGTTCATAGACCTCTGTCCTGAACAGAACTCGAACCCGGACTGTCTTATGTTTAGACAACTCTTCTATCGCAGAGACTTAAGTGTTCCCATTTCGTCCCCGCTACATAAATGCTCGTTCTTGTCCTAAACAGGAGAAATCGTAATTGCTCGTTGTTTGAAAACTAGATTGTGATATGTTTATGTTTGAATGGCGACAGGAGGTAAATATTGATATATAGATTGATATGGAGAATTAATGAATGTGTACTGCAGGGAACGTGCAAATTGTTGCATTTGTGTTCTCTCGCGTTTCGGGAAGACAATTGCTGGTTGTCTGGATTTATTGAGTCTGATAAAAGGCACGGGGACACAGCGGTATGATTGACGGCAATGCGTGTTTTATTTATGGAATGTGGGAAATGAGTTATTAGCGACATATCGGACCCTTGAGATCCTTCGTTTCAGGCGAGCGGTCTTTATAGGCCTACTGTTGAATAGCGGAGTGTACCACGTGTTTAGAGCGAACCCACACATACAATATGCCACTTTGTTTTCTGAGCTTAATATTACTAGAAAGTTTTCACCACGTGCCCGCATTCTCTCTGGCTTGAAAAGTAAACCCCAATAGTTGCATGTAGAGCCTTGATAAATAACTAAGACTATCGATTGTACAGGCACATCATTTTATTTTTACTTCAATTTTTATTGTGCCTGAGTTTTTTTTTTTAATGTACTTGACTCTCACCCCTTCTACTAATGAAGTTCCAACTGTCCTCCACACAGAACCAAGGCCGCATATGGTAAACAGTACTGAGTTAGTGAGTATAGTACGTTCCAGAAATATGTTCGCAACTCTGCTGCAGTGACTAAGTCAGGCATGTCAATTGATGCCCACAGGAGCAAGCGCGCGCTTTAGAGCTCAGGAGAGCCTGAGCGCTTTACAGCGGAAAGGAAAGAGACAGACGAAAGAGGTGGTATATGTATGCCGCTTGGTCGAGCTATATTCAGGGATGGGCAGCACTGATTCAATAGATAAAGGGAAGAGAACTTATTAAAACTGTATCCATGTTAATTTTTAGATTTGCCTGAGAAGTATAAGTGCATTATAAGAATGTAATTTTAATGCTCATTTTTCACAAGTTTGATTTTTTTATTCAAAAGAAATATTTTCTCAACTTTTCGTATAGAAAAGTGAAATTTTCAGATATAGGCCTATTTATTTAGTAGCCTTACAGAACGTTTTCGTAAATCTAATATACCGTATATACGTATTACTGAAGATAGTGTATTGAAAATTTAGAAAATATTCGCATGGAAATTGTTTGTAAGGAAATGAATTAACAAAGCAACTACTGTTACATCATAAGCAAAAGATACGTGACCATGAGTTATAAAAAGTCAGCTCTATAACTTCAGCACATTTCGAGAAAATAATTTAATATTCTGATGTTAGGAAGTTGCTCACAAATATCACCTTAAAAGCATAATGCGATAAGAGTGTTGTTATGTAATATTAGTTACACTTAAAACAAAATATACAGTACCTAGGTAACTTTGCTTTGTACTGTAATATTGTTTTGATTGGTTTATTGATTACTTTTGTAAGGCTAAAGATACCATCAATATAAATTCCAACTTATCATGTCATACTCAATCTCTTTCTTTGGAATATCACTTTCTTTATGAATGATGTGTTTCATCCACTTAATACAGATAATATTATACTACTATGGAATTTAAGTGAATATTCCTTATTAACGCTCTATTATCTTAATAAGATTTAAAACACAAGTGCAATATTAAGAAATCAGTGTCAGTACTTTTGTTTTACAGCAATATAGATAATATTAAACAGAAAGAAGCTATATAAAAATAACGACATAAAATTTCACGTTCCGTTTGAAGTTTGTGTACCACTGTTTTCTTAATCCAACAGGTTGCTAATTTATATACACAACCCTTCCTCTTTCCATACTTAGCGCTTGCTGCCCGCGCACGACGTCAAGGTCAGAAAAATGCCCTCGCTTTGACATCATTGGACTAAATGATAGAATGCTGCTATTCAAACCTCAGTTCGTGTTTATTCGAAGGTGAGCCGGCGATGTCCTGTTGCCAAACCACGCCCAATTTTCTAATTAATCAAGTAATTAAATTTCCATAAATACAGGATGAAAGTGATATGGGTATGTAGCTTGAAGGTGGTATAATATATTAAAATACATTTTAAAAACCTCTTACGCGTTTTGTTATTAAGGACATAATTATTATTCGAGCCATATTTATAATGAAGATTCAACGTTAACTTGTACAGGGACATCATTTTGTTTTTACTACCATTTTTTATATTAACCTGGGTATGCCATTGGATTAACGGTTGAGAACCGGAAACACCGTTTGCTACTCCCTTTCGCGACTGGAGTTTATTGATACTGGGGTAAAATACAAACAAATCACTTTACTAGGTATAGGAGAGAAGAAAAGTAGTTAATCCATTTACGTAAACTAGGAAATATCGCAATTTTGAGTTTGATAATTTTCATAGGTATTTTGTTTAATCAAAATACAGTATTGTATTAACAATAAGTGTTTTTACTCACGAACTGGGTTATCCATGCGAACGTATTCAATATGCAGTGTATACAATATAGAGAATGGAGTTAAATTGAAGTATAATCTCAATATGGATATTTAAACTAATCTTTGAAAATGGTGGCCGTTCATTTCGATACAGGGTTCAATTCTTTTGTGCATAGTATCGCACTATAGACTATTGTACAGCTGTCAAAAGAAAAAGTGGCCGCTCTCCTGAAACAAAGTTCCCTTCGGGTATCTTCGCTACAATTCGGAGACAGGCGATGTTACATGTTGTTGGACCACGTTGCCTGATATCTACAGTTATAATTGAAGTATTCTGTATGTTATTCGATAGCGTAATGGTAGCATTCAGGCCTCTTATTCATGAGGTCCTGCGTTCGACTACAACCTCGTGCTTTTTATGTTCTTTTTTGTTCTGTTTTTGAGAGAGACAAACTATATATAATGGCTCCTTTCTCTTTTACGATTATTTTAGTAATTAACATCAGGTTCATTAATATATTATGCCATGACTTTATCATTAAGATATTGTGGCTGCAAATGGAAAGAAAAAAGATTTTATTCTCAATAAAAATATCTTTCGTGGCATAAACAAAACAAATTTACTGGCGTCGGCTTAAAACATTCAAACAATTAAGCGTTCAGAAAAGAAAACAAAAAGCCACAATTCAATATTTAGTCTATCTTCCTCTTATCTCAATCATCTTGCAGTCGAGTGGGCATGGAATTGACTAGTCTTTGCAAATAGCGACTGTTCTTAGACACGATATTCCAGGCATTCTGAACATACATACATACATAAATGTTCTGTCCATGGGCAGGTCTTTCATTGCAAACCTAGCAATTTCCAATCTTTTCTATTTTCTGCCTTCTTCTTAGCCTCCGCATATGATCCACATATCCTAATGTCGTCTATTATTCTTTTCAACCAGAGACCCAACCAATTCCTTTTTCTCTTTCTAATCAGTTTCAGCATCATTCTTTCTTCACTCACTTTTTCAAACACAATTTTATTTCTTATTCTGTCTGTCCACTTCACACGCACCGTTCTTCTCCACATCCACATTTCAAATGCTTCAATTCGTTTCTCTTCATTTCGTCGTAATGTCCATGTTCCTTCCCCATACAATGCCACACTCCACACAAAGCACTTCACTAGTCTCTTCCTTAGCTCTTTTTCCAGAGGTCCGCAGAAGATCCTCCTCCTCCTCCTCCTTCTTCTTCTTCTTCTTCTTCTTCTTCTATTAAAAGCTTCCTTTGTTCATGATTGCACTTTTTCTTGGGAAGGATAGGCCTAAATGCGGTAACATCCCGTTGCTTTCCGCACACCACTATCTCTTTTGCATCTTATTAAATTCCAGGGGGCCCAAGCTTGGAGATGAGGAGAGTGGATTTGACTAATTGGGCCCTCCGGATTTCACCGAAAGTCACGGCAAGGGTTAAATATTAATTCTATCAGGATGTTTGACCCGATCAGAGACCGGGAAATCTCAATTAGCCTTTGCCCCCCGCATTCTGGACTAGCTTCTACGAATCATCAGAAAATCTGAGAATGTGATTGGGCCAATTTTTCCGAAAATGTTTCCACACTTTTGCCCTCGTAGCTCAGCGGACGAACGTCGGAATTTAGATGTCAACGTCTCAGGTTCAATTCCTCGTTACTCCTTTTCATTTTATTGTGGTTCAAGATAGTATAATGTACGAGTAATAATACAAAAAGAAAAACTAATAGCAGTATTATGCAACTGGATTTTTCCAAACCTAATATTAAATTTATGTTATTTATATCGCTAAAGAACGGTTACAATATAAATAACTTGAATATTATTTATACCGTATCACTAAAGAACGATAACAGAATATAAATGATAAATATCGGTTTGTTTAATTAATATAAGATATTATATAATACGTATTTAATTATCTAAATAAAATAACCTATTTTACAAAGAAAGATGGTTATTTGTGTTATAATAATTACTTACATAAAATACAGATTATTTATATTGCGAAAGAACAATAACAATATAAATAACTTGAATATTATTTTATATTGCTAATGAAGGAAAACAGAATATAAATGATAACTTGAATATTATTTCTATCGCTAAACAACGATAACAATATAAAAAACGTGAATATTATTCATATCGAAATTTCAGAGATTTATTACATATGTATTTGAGAAATTGTAGAAGAATAGTAATTAGTAACAGTGTCCTATTTATTCTTCTTGGAGCCAAATTTGTAACTTTTAAATGTGTGTTTACTATGTTGAAGTGTATGTGTTGCAACGGATGCTTGATTTGTTATGTATGTGAGTCAGTTATGGGATGCTTGATGTCGTCGCAATGTCGTAATTATAGTTTGATTTTGTTTGTGTGACTATTGTGTACTAATTTACTATGTATGGTACGGAAAGCTGCATATTTGTGTTATAGAAGTGTTACGTATGTGTGTTGTTAATGTTTTTGTATGTTTCAAATTGATACCTGATATTTGTTTTGCAATCGCAATGCCTAATTTACGGATTGCTTATGTTTTGTTTACATCGCGTAAGCTAATTTAATTTTCTTTTCCATTTCTCTTTATGCTTATGTTTTTTGTGTATAAAACTATAGCCCTAACATACATATGTATAATAGGGCTATTCCCCATTGGAGATTCAATAATAATTATTATTATTCATATCGTTATAAAACGAGAACAGAATACAAATGATGACTTTAATTTTATTCATATCTCTAAAGAACGATAAAAAATATAAATAACGTGATATCCATAAAGAACGATAACTGGATATAAATGATAATTTGAATATCATTTACATCGCTAAAGAACGATTAAAAATAAAATGAAAACTTGAAGAAGGCCCGAACCCACAACCTTTGAATCATTAAACAAGCACTCTACCGCTGGTCTACGAGGCACAGATATGGAACACTTTCATAGTTCCGGAACTGCTTGTACAAGCACATGCATCGTGTAACATCGCCGCGACCCGAAGTGGACTTTGAAAATATTCGCTGTTCACGAGTGCGGCCACTTTTTTTTTGACAACTGTACCTAATTCCAATTATCAGTTTCGTCCATCGTACTAGTAACTCATGTTGAAATAATTCTGTACCTGCTCTATAATAGAGTACATTACGTACTGTAAATTCAATCTTCACTTCTGCCCGATCCGAAAAGATAAAATTACTCAGACATGCTATCTACTGTCGGTCCAAGTGGTTGTCTCAGGGTCGTAGAAAGGGGGGAAATCACGTGACAGTTGATTACTTAACGAGGCCCTTTTATTTAAGTTATTTTAAACAGTTGTATAATATTACATAGACGTCCATTCCTAACACAAATTAATGTTTTCAGAAAAGAGCTAAGGCAACATAGACACTTGTCTTTACAGAGGGGCGAGCAAAAGCGGTTGGGGGAAACCGGGATGCGACGGAGGCAAATGGACGACAGTACCTGTACGAAAATATGATTCAATATTGAAAGCTCTTTCGTCACTGGAAAACGCGCACATATTTCTGGAACGTACTATACTCTCTAACTCAGTACTGTTTACTATGACTGTAAGGCGACTTTCACTGCATATGCTGCCTTTGTTCTGTGTGGAGGACGGTGGGAAGTGTACTAGTAGAAGGATTGAGAGCGAAGTACATTAAAAAACTAAGGTAGAATAAAAATTTAATTAAACATAAAATGATGTCCCTGTATAAGCACTTCTTTTGACATTATTAACATTGTGAAAAAAGAACTTATTTATTTGCCCCCATCAGTATGTTTGCTTGTAAGAGCAGACGTGCAAACATCTCTACATGAAATCTAGAGCAGATGTTCAAAATGCTGCCCATGCATCTGAACGCAACCACAGTCTAGTATATACAGTCGCGAAGTTCAATACGTAGTAAATATGCAATCATTAGATAGTTGCTCACCACTAGGATCGCTAATATCGCCTCATTACAGGCAAGCAAAATAGAACCATCACAGTCTATTGTTTCTAGCACCCTCAAAACTCAAGCTTCGTGATTGTATATAGTAGACTGTGACGCAACGTTGTGCTCTTCTCTGTAGTGAGCTGCGAATCCTCTCGGGCAGTCCCGGATCATTCCTTATTTGATGAAAGGCACATTCTTTAGCTAAATTACACCCAGAACTTCTAACATGTAAGTCACTAACATATAACAAGAAAATTAGAAACGTGTTAATGTTTCTAATTTCATTAAATGAATTTATAGCCTATGTGTATGAATTAATCAGCCTATATTATATTTGTATATAATAAATATATAATTTTGGGATATATATTTTTTCATAAATTGTCCTACTTTATTCAGGTACGATGTTATTCTTTTCTATGTTAATATTATATTGCATAATTTCATTGTAGCTCTAATTTTAATTTTAGTTCCTATTTTATTTTCTATATTCCTCTTATATTACTATATTATATTATATAATTTCACTGTAGTTGTAATTTTAATTTTAGTCCCTATTTTATTTTATTTTCTATATTTCTCTTATCTATACTAATAATAAATATGTAGCCAAAATTTGTCTGGTAATTTTCGATTTTCCAAAAATTATTGGTGTTAACATGTATAATTAACCATCCTGAAACCGAAAATCGCCTTTTTGACATTTTTGTTTGTATGTTTGTCTGTCTGTCTGGATGTTTGTTACCTTTTCACGTGATAATGGCTGAACCGATTTATATGAAAATTGGAATGTAAATTAAGTTCGTTGTAGCTTAGATTTTAGGCTATATGGCATTCAAAATACTTTATTTAAAAGGGGGGTTATAAGGGGGCCTGAATTAAATAAATCGAAATATCTCGCTTATTATTGATTTTCATGAAAAATATTACATAACAAACGTTTCTTTAAAAATAGTTTCCGATAAGTTTTATTTAATACAAAATTTTGATAAGACTGCTATTTAATGAGATAAATGAGTTTTAAAATTGCAATAACAACGCCATCTAAGGCGCTGTACTGAAATAAAAACAAATGATTTCGTCTATAAGGGGCCTTGGACAACAACAATCGAAAATTATTAAACATAGCCTAAGAGAATGTTTCTGTGTTTGTATGAAGTAATATCGGAAGCTAATTAATTGTTTAATTATTATTTCACCATTGGAAAGTGTAGTTTCTCTAGATGGATATAATTCTACAATGTTATTACAGTAACTTCTGAAACATAGAGCAAGTAATATAAAGTATACCTACACATTAAAACTAAATGATATGTCAATCTTCATTAAACTATGGTTACATGTAATAACAATTAAGAAACATGTTAAAGGAATTGTCATTGCACCAAATGATTGCTCTCTGGACCAAAATGACTGCATTTAAATTATTTAAATACAATTTAAATTAAGTAACATATTAAACGATTTATCCTTCTATCAAACACGAATGTTCCCTGGATCAAACGTCCTATTTTAATTATGTAATTACTTTATATTTATTTCTAACAGGTGCAGCGGAGCGCACGGGTACGGCTAGTATTAATAATATATCTGAACTGCGACCGAACACGAGAGCTGCTCATTCGGGCCTCAAATTTTGTTAATATTATTGTATCCTCTTTTTATATTGATTGCATTATTTTATTTCTATTTCTGTTGTAATTACATTCTGATACTGGAACTCTAGTGTTAAAGGCTCTGTGACCAAGAAATTATTCTTTCCCAATGTACAAGACAGACTATGTTGCAGTCAGTTCTCAACCGACTTCTTTTTCACTCAATTTATGACCGGCCATGGAAAATTCGGTTCCTACTTTGAAAGATTTAGGATCAAAAGTGCAGAAGAATCTCTGTGCATATGCAAAGAGAATCATACTGTTGAACATTTGATTTTTCACTGTCCAGTGTTCGAAAGTAAAAGACACTTTTTAAGATATCATATCTCGGACTGCAATTTAAATTACTGCGCACCCCTTTACAATTTTCTTAGTAAAAATGTTGTTACAAACAATTCATAGAGTTTATACACCAAATCCACGCAAGACTGTAGCTATTAATTGTATGTAAATTAATGATGATATAAAATCCTAATGTACTATCTAAAACAAGGTCTCTCTCTTTGGGACATAATAATAGTAATAACAACAATAACTATGTTTGTATTACAGATTTTACTATTGTTGAGTATTTGATGACAGGTATATAGTTTGTAACCATAAGTAATTTTGTTTTTATTTTTTTTTACTATCGCAAACCAAGTATATAATAGTTTTTTTATTTGTAACTAAGCCAATTCTGTGCATTATCTCATTACTATTGCTTAAAATTATGTATAAAATCACAAATTAATGCAATAATCTTGCAATTTGTCTACACCTTCGATCATAATTTCTAATTTTATTTCATTTTGTTTTAACTGAAAGTAATTATTGCATAACGTATTTAGTATTGTTTACTGTCTCTTAATTAGTGTATTTATATTGTAACTATGACTCAGACCTACTATTAATTCTTTAAAATTGTGTATTATCACTACATAATGTATTTCACATGTAACAAATATACAACCCTAATATACCAAAGGTAAAATAGGGTTTCAATATTTGGATAACAGTAATAATAATTACATTCTGTATTCTGTATATTTATATAATTAAACAACAATAAATAATAAATTCTATTCGAAACCGCAGTTTCTGAAGTCTGTTGACCTCAGTAAATCCGGTGACCTAGGAGGGCACGGTACAGGCCCTCCTCTGCCTAAGGGAATATCTCATTAACGGTTAATTTTCGGACCAATGTTTATTGGACTTTCTTTGCTATTTTGAGTTTGTATTATTTTCCGTCTGTAAATTATTGACTATCAATTTTGAAACACCCTGTATATGTACACTAAGAGTAATTAGTTATTAGGGGCGATTAAGTGAATAAAGGTACCTATCATTAAAATTAATTAATGGAAATGCTACGTATAAAAGAATCTAATGAAGTAGAAAAAAAATACCAGGAGCTGCTGAGCAACCAAGTCGTCTGCTTGTAGGTAATTCTCATTCATTTGTCTCGGCTTTGAATATTTCTGCTGACTCGTCTCTCTTATTCTTTGCGGACGACGAGGTTGTAATCTTTTGGATTCCCATGTCGCCGTAGAAAAGTAGCTTTAAATGATCATCATTAAGAATGCAAGGACGTATGACTCGGGTACAAAGCCCCCCCCCTCCCCTAATCGCAGCGCAACATTTTTCTTCTTTCTCAGTTTCTTCTCAGTAATTAATTTGCAAGTTATGAACTGCTTCGCCTGTCGGAAACCGCCGCGCTTCATAATTTAGTACAGCAGACAGCTCTGAAATTGCTTCATCTCGCAATTAATTTGCTATTCCTTTCTTTTAGCCCGTTCACGCGAACTTCGCGATACGGCTCGCCATTATCACAGTGAAAGATGAACATTTTACAATTCAGGATTGTTATTGTTGTTTTTTATGTACAAAACATTCGCAACGTCCTCGAGAATTCTAACATGTGACGAGGGTCACCTAGTTTGATAACAGTGTTAATGATATGAGACGAAGTGTCATCATAAATGAAGTTTTTTTCCTATTCACTGCACAATTTCCTTCCATTATCATCTCCGTTCTGAGAAAAGAAAAGAACAGAATGGGCCACTAGTGAATTGAGCCGCAGAGGTTGTGGACATAGAACTAATCCCCATTTCAGTTTGGTTGATAGGCTTTCCCCTCTACTCACACTCTTTACCATCCGTGAAGGGGAAGATGCTACTGTCCATCTCACTAACGTTCGACTAATTGACTTTGAACATAGTGAAAATTCGTATTATTGAAAATGTTTACCGGTACTCTATATTTCGAAAATCTATACTAAGCGTTTCTATTTCATTTTATTGTTGTTTATATCAACTGGCACATTAAAAAGCTATTGACAGCAGAAGATAAATGTTTTCTTCACTGCTAGTTGCTACTCTAAGCATACACAACGAGACACTCTGCACTGTGCCCCCCCCCCCGACTTCATAATACAAACTAAGATTCCTTGATTTAATAGTTGGAAATACTGTAAGAACGACATTAAAATATACTGAAACATGTAATTGTCAAACATCTGTGTCACTGTATTTTACATCCACTTATGTACTTTATTTAATACTAGCCGTACCCGTGCGCTCCGCTGCACCTGTTAGAAATAAATATAAAGTAAATACATAATTAAAATAGGACGTTTGATCCAGGGAACAACTTTTACAACAGCGCAAGATAATCTGCTTCGCTCATTACCCAATTTTTTTTGCATGGGATTTATTGCATATATATTTTATGTATTTTAACACGATTCAATTGAGCATAGTTAAAATTTGAATTATAAAATAATGGATTGCTAAGCTAACGTACTATTACTGCATACTAAATCAATACACTCTCTGAGATTAAAATAAGTGTACATAAATATTATTTTAAGAAATACAGAAAACGAATTACAAAATAGTCTATCAAATTTTCTGTGCATACGAAGCTATTTTAATCTCACCTGTCCTCGATTTACTCAGACGTTACTGTAATAACATTATAGCATTATGTCCATCTAGAGAAACTACACTTTCCAATGGTGAAATAATAATTAATTATAGAAATCGGTTAATTTTGCTTCTGATATCACTTCATACAAACACAGAAACATTCTCTGTAGGCAATGTTTAATAGGTTTCGATTGTTGATGTCCAAGGCCCCTGTTTCGATTGTTGTTGTCCAAGGCCCCTTATAGACGAAGTCATTTGTTCTTAATTCATTGCACCGTCTCAGATGGCGTTATTTTAATTTTAAAACTCATTTATCTCATTAAATATCAGTCCTATCAAAATTTTGTAAAGAATAAAACTTATCGGAAATCATTTTTAAAGAAACTTTTGTTATGTAACATTTTTCACAAAAATCAATAATAAGCTAGATATTTCGATTTATTTAATTCAGGCCTCCTTATAACCCCCCTTTTAAATAAAGTATTTTGAATGCCATATAGCCTAAAATCTAAGCTACAACGAACTTAATTTATATTCCAATTTTCATATAAATCGGTTCAGCCATTATCCAGTGAAAAGGTAACAAACATAGACATACATACAAACAAAAATGTTAAAAATGCGATTTTCGGTTTCAGGGTGGTTAATTATATATGTTAGGACCAATTATTTTTGGAAAATCGAAAATTACCAGAAAAATTTCGGCTACAGATTTATTATTAGTATAGATTTTATTTTCTTGTGTGTACAACTTGGGGGGTGCAAGTATAAGAGGTAACAGCTACTGGTCTGTTACTGACGGACTCAGGGCAAGTGGAAGGGGAAAGAAATCCCTTCGCATCCTCTCAACTTGTATGAAATGTCATTTAGGATAAGTTTGTCACCGGGATGGCCATGTGCGGCCCAGAATCGGATTTCTAGTCCTTTAGATCAGGGATAAAGAACTGACGAGAGAGGAGTGAAAACATGGGGAAAGCGTTGGTTACCCGTCCAAAGTTCACCGGAGTTGAATGACATCTCTGTGACCCGTTTGCAATCACATAACACAGGCACTGAATATAAATCCCCTCCCCTACAAAGTCAAAGTCAATGACGCGAGGGTGGAAGGGATGAGTGACGTATTCCGCCTTATGATGTACGCCACAATTGGCGCCCATTTCTGCAAGCCTGCTTTAGATAATCGTCCAGATACAGCGCGGGAATACTTGGGTTATGTTGTAAATACAAACAATATCTTCCTACCCAGTTAGCAGATTTAGGACTGCTTATAAGAATGCGTTACTAAATATGAGTATGGCTGAAGATACTATACTGCGTGTTCAGTTCAAAGTGTGTCGTGGCTCGCTGTATGTCGTCATGTGGCTAGCCGATGAGCCTAGAGAATTCAATCTTCCTACACTTCCGCAGAGGCGTATTACCTATGTGCAAGAGAAGTTGCCTAGCAAGTACGGCGTTCATTCTGAAGAGTACTTACCGATACGTACGGTAACGCCGGTAGTGGCAGGAATGTGGAAACACGTACTGAGGTGAGATTTTTCTTACTGTCGGGATATGGGGAGAGGGTTAAGACGATTACTTACGTACAGTATTTGTTGACATTAACTTCGACGGTCAACATGGACACGGAGAATTTGATTTGTGTTGTGGACTGTTACCGTACGCAACCGATGATAACAAATATCCTGCGTACGACTTCCCGCGCAAAACACAGTTCGAAAAAGGTTATGGTAGCACACAGACCGTACAGACCGCCATCTGTTGCTATCACGTTCAAGTTTTACTGTACACGTTCTCAAGTTCAGATTGAACGCCTTGATTAATAGGCAACTTCTCTGATATAAAAGTTGAAACTCGCTTCAAATCGCTGACTCACAACAATGACGTCATGACACACATTGAAATGAACACCCAGTAGTGGGATACTGTATTAATTGCTGTGTAGAAATTGTTACTGTTATCGCTAAAATATTGTTTGTAAAGCTATAGCCTTTTTCTTTTAATGTTTTACTGTCGCATTTCCAATTCGCACATTTACCATCTTTGTTTTTATTGCATTAACCATTATCTTTGTCACATACTGCTTACAGCTATCATTTAGTTCCAGTAACATATATATATCCCTTAGTATCAGATCCTCTGCTATCAGTGCCATGTCATCAGAAAATTTTATGCACTTTGTTTTTCTTCCTCCTATGTCACTCCTCCAATGTTCTGAAAACATTTCTTCACTACATCCTCCAACTAAATGTTGAACAGGGTCGGTGATAAAGGGGAAACTTGCACTTCTCTCCCTATTTCACTTCCTTCTGACATTTCTTCTCCTATCCTGACTTTATCCTCTGGTTGAGGCTCTGGCTGATATAGCTCGCGCAACGAACGATTGCCGAAAATCAATGGTGGCGTCGCTCTCTGTTTTGACGTGTGTATGTAGGCACGCAAGGGGGCGACAGGTAATAAAAATAAAAATAATAATAATAATAATAATAATAATAATAATGTTTTATTTTCGCTGGCAGAGTTAAGGCCATAAGGCCTTCTCTTCCACTCAACCAGCCTTAATCAATACAATACAATACATAAATTTAAATTACAAATATTTACACTACACTTAAAAGGTTCTCCAGCAATATTCTTCACTACAGATTTATTTAAATTTACGGTACGGGCCGATGGAAGTACAGTACTGTCTCTTCCAAGAAGATGAACAAATGAGGACATCGCTGTAGAAATAAAAAAACGAGCAAGAGAAAAATTGAAGCTAATTAAACGCGCAACACATGTTTCCCAATGAAATAATAATACCTTGCAATATAAGACACGCATTCACATGCAATGGAAGAAACTAAAGTCGTAATGTAACTATCACAACGCAAGACTGATTCTATTAGAGATGGCCGATATTTCACAAACCGATATTTTGTCACAGGTATTTTTTGTCACAGATGAACCTGTGACTGATGATGCGAAATATCTGTGACAAAATATCGCTACCGAAATCTGCTCCGTATTCAGTAGTCTGTGACTAAAATATCACTAGTGATCGATTCAGTACTCTTATCTCTTAGGAACAGGGAGTCTGTGACGTTCTCAGAACTTTCTCCTCTACGTCGTGGGTTTGCGCATGCGCATGATACAGTAACAGCAATCGGGCGGTGACATTTGATTATTTTTTCGTGATATTTTCTTCAATATTATTTTTTGCAAAGTGATGATTTGTTGCAAAGTTATTAGCGGCATTATAATAATATAATTATCAGTCTGAAATTTTTGTTTTCATAGTTAGTCTGTAGCCTATATATGTTTTATAAATATTTTATGCATTCTCCGATATCTTTACATTTTCATATAACTGTGAATTCATATTAACTTATATGTATTTTCCACTCAATTTTTACGCAGTAGCAATATTTTTTCAGTTATACTTTTAATTACAAACAGAATAGTTAAAGGAGCTTACAACATTATCTTAATAATGTCACTGAACGTTATGCTCTTTCGAACTTTCGAAGCATTTCTCAGAAGCCGACAACAGCACCTATAGTATTAAAACCGAACGAGACAAAACTGGCTAATTTGGTGGGCAACTTATTTGACTAAACTAACCTTGAGATAGTTTTCTTCGTATTCCCCTTATACACTTTGCATATACGAATCTGTGACAGGTCAGGTTTGGTTAGTTTAAGCTTTTATTATGCCTAGACATATATGATCAACAACTAAACTAGCGTTGAGGTAGTTCTCTTCGTACTCCGCGCATACACCTTACATATACGAATCTGTGACAGATTAGGTTTGATTAGTTTAGGCTTTGCTATGCCTTGCATATACGATCACCTGCATCTCCACAAAAATCAAATTCAACGATTTTCATTTCCGATATCACCGAAACTACCTCAGCGCTAGTTTAACCCGATCAACTGCATTTCCACAAAAAAATCCTTATAAATGCAATGATTTTCACGTCCGAAATTGCCAAAACTACTTCAGCGCTAGTTTCACCATCTTATTATAAATGATGTGATTACTTCAGATATCACCGAAACTACCTCAGCGCTAGTTTAATCCGAACAACTGCATCTCCACAAAAATTCCTTAGAAATGCAACGATTTTCACGTCCGAAATCGCAAAAACTACTTCAGCGCTAGTTTTACCGTCTTATTATAAATGATGTAGTGATTACACGATTTAAATAATACTCCATTGATTATCAGTACCACTTTATCTTTTGTAAAATCCTATCTGAACAACTGTTTTGTTTCGTAATTATTTTCCAATGTTTTTCCGAATACTTATGTTTCGTTAATTTTTATTCTATGACTGAATATTATAATGTTAATGCACGACTTAAAATAATTATCCATTATATTATATACAATAAAAATGATCAATTTTTAAAACGATTAGGATAATCACATAACCTCAATTTCTCCATATCCAACTACATTTAAAAATGATCAATTGATTCAATATTTATAATATAACCTCTTGATACAAGAGGTTAACTTTTGACATTTATTTATTTATTAATGGTACATGTACATAATTTATTTGTTGGATTTTCCCATATAAATCACTGATGTGTGGCGTATAGAGAAATCGTATTCACACTTCATTGCTCTTCAATATTTCCTGCTAATTTTTATCTGTGTGACAAAATATCGGTGTATATTGTGCTTACTTACTTACTTACTTACAAATGGCTTTTAAGGAACCCGAAGGTTCATTGCCGCCCTCACATAAGCCCGCCATCGGTCCCTATCCTGTGCAAGATTAAGCCAGTCTCTATCATCATACCCCACCTCCCTCAAATCCATTTTAATATTATCCTCCCATCTACGTCTCGGCCTCCCTAAAGGTCTTTTCCCCTCCGGTCTCCCAACTAACACTCTATATGCATTTCTGGATTCGCCCATACGTGCTACATGCCCTGCCCATCTCAAACGTCTGGATTTCAAGTTCCTAATTATGTCAGGTGAAGAATACAATGCGTGCAGTTCTGTGTTGTGTAACTTTCTCCATTCTCCTGTAACTTCATCCCGCTTAGCCCCAAATATCTTCCTAAGCACCTTATTCTCAAACACCCTTAACCTATGTTCCTCTCTCAGAGTGAGAGTCCAAGTTTCACAGCCATATAGAAGAACCGGTAATATAACTGTTTTATAAATTCTAACTTTCAGATTTTTGGACAGCAGACTGGATGATAAGAGCTTCTCAACCGAATAATAACACGCATTTCCCATATTTATTCTGCGTTTAATTTCCTCCCGAGTGTCATTTACATATTGTGCTTACTTATCGATATAAAATATCGGTGTGACAAAATCACAGATAAAAGTCACAGATATTTAATTGTCACAGTCACAGTTGTCACAGATACTTGAAAATATCGTTTAAGCTCATCTCTAGATTCTATCGATGTCGTTTCTCTTCCGACTGTCCTATTGAATATCGTTCAAGCTATGTCGTGACCTTTCCTGTCGCCCGCTGTTTCTTATCGCACTGTTCCATTCGCATTCCTTCCGTCGGTATTCCCTGCTTGCGAAACCTTTTTTGTTTTTATATGTACATCTATTATCAGGCAGTGGCAGTACATCTCAGTTGACAATATAATATGTCAGAGGAAGAACAATAATACATCTGAAGTCTGACTAGTGTTATATGTAGCTGGTCGGCGATGTATGCAATTGAGAGGGAAAGGGGCTGACCACCCTACTTCATCTCCTGGCCTAGTTGCCTCATAAGTGGTGTCTTCTTATTATCACTTATGAGGTTCAGACCTGTCTTCGGACAGTTGACTAAACAACAATCATCCTGACTTTGATTCATTGTTTCACATGAAGATTACTGTATTACCTCCTCTCTAGCCAATCAGCACCAATTTTCTTCAGGATCTCCCTATGTTTATCCCATTCCACTCTGCCACAAGCCTTTCTCAGGTCCATAAACACCACATACACATTTTTATTTTAACAGATTATTAATTGTCTACGTTTCATTTTAATTATGTTTTATGAGATTCATTTTCATGTGTCTGCTCCGAGTTTCCTTTGATAAACAATGTTTTTTTTTTTTCTCAATTTAGATGTAGGACATTGTTTCTTCTCTGTGCATCACAATACTAAATGTAAAATGTTGTTTGTTTGCAGGCTGGATCCACCGGTGACGAGTCCTCTAACCAGCCCTGTCGTTACCATGGAGACCAAGAAGGTGAGTCAACATCATTAATATAAGGAAGCGAACGAAAGCTACATTATCCCGGCGGAGTCCGGAGTAACGCTTCAAAGGATTTTGTGCGATATTTACATCTCTTCTCCGTAATCTGTTACATCCGCGTTATCTTTCTTTCTGTGCATGTTCTCTCGACAATAAAGTTTTGAAATGAAATTGTTATTAATCAAGCCATGAAACAGCAGTATAATATCATCTAAAGTAGCTACCATTTTTCCTCACAGCCGACTGGGATCGTCCCAAGAACGCTCCTAAACGAACACGTTGGCGCCTAGCTTTAAAGCTCAGGCTCCGCTATCAGTGTTACGAAAGACAAGGAAGTGCACAAATCGGAGCTTGTTTGCAGGTCGCTTTAATCTCTCAGCTGACTCACAGCTGATTAGGTCATCAGAATTTGCAGACTTGATATCGCAAGGGATTCTAGTGAGAACGAATTTGATTTATTAGACAGTGCAGAATCAAAGTGGTTATTATTACAAGAATTCTTTTCTCGATCTCACCCTATAAAGAATGGAACGTTTGTGAATATTATCTTTTTAAATATCTGCGGAACTTTTCAGGAAAATTCATTATCTTAAGAGTGGAAATCGAAACCAGTTGATTTAACCAAAGATTTCTACAGAAGGCTTGGAAAAATTCAGGGAACTATTTTGAGGAAGAACGGCTTATACTCACACTGAGGTAAACTGTACAATTCTTACAAAAAGTGCCAGTGAACATTCTCAATAATTTGATTGACATTAGTTATTATTTATTTTTCTATTTCTCGTGGTATTAAGGCACATACAGAAGAAAGCGATTAAACTCTTGAAATGAGGTCGAAGACTGCAAATCAGGCCTATTGGTGAACGACGATGTCCATTCATCCGAATTCATTAGTAGTTTGTAATTAAAAATGAATTGAACTCTACCTCCAGTTTTGAATCTATACGAAAAGTTAATGTCGTGGCAGGTCTTTGAACACACGAGCAATACGAAGCATCCATGTGCAGTGTTTTAAAACTTTTTACAGGATTCCCGCCACGAGTGAATTTGCTCAAGGCGGAGTTTGACTGGTCGCTGGCTGATAGTCGGAGCAGCCAAGAATGATATTTCCCGCTCCGTTTAACTTATCACGTCGTAGCATCTATGATATTCAAACAATCGCGCTGCAATTTGTTGTATTGATAGGTCAATGTCCAAGGGAACAAGAAAACAATTCGAAGTCAAAATATTGTTTTTTAAAAGTGATTAACTATGAAGTGATCTGCTCACAGAAAAAATTTTCGGTAAGCGGTAAACTTTTTGTTTTTCACGTTAGATGGGGTCAAAGCGAGAAAAATGTTGAGTAACAATGGAAATTGTTTTAAAAGTTACCACTCCTCAAAATCTTTACTGGTTACCGAGTTACGGCCAATTAACTTCAAAACTAAATCACACGCTCGTAGTTTAAAATAGAATACAAATTTGTGTAAATTAAAAAGCACGAATTACACAAATAATTGATAAAAGTCGTCTCTACTAATTACACAAGTCATAATTGACATCTGGTCCACAGATCACAATATCGCTGTAACTCCACGCCGAGACTTTTTTTAAAGAATGACTGAAACCATTTACAGCGTGCTGGAAATTAAAGCGACCATCCATGAGTCAACGTGTGCGGTGTCATGATTGAGCGATTCATTTCCCCACTATTACCATTCTACCAGCTAGTCTACCATCGTCAACGTGTTCGTACCCTTAGGTAGTTTGAGCCTAGTCTCAATGATAGAAATACTCAAGAACAATCTCAACTCAAAGGCGACTATGCATATTAAATTATCTTTGTTCAGTTGATTATGAAGACTGAATCTGAAATCAACGGAGAATGTGATAACATAGCAAACGTACCAAAATTTTCAGTTGAGTACAAATATAGATACTCGTTTTTTCGATGCAACATAAACAAGCATAGTATCATTCTTTGATGTACAGTCGTGAATAGTTTGAAGAATATTGTTCATTTATATTAATATTTTAGGTTCTGAACAAAGTAGTATTCTCATTATTGTATTATTTACGTAATTTTATTTTTATGCATGATTACAAAAACAACTCATATATTATTAAATAATTATGGCATTATTTTTCGTTAAATTTTGAAAGACAAGTTTATTTGCCAGCCATCAATACTTGTTTGTTTTGCTGGTGTGTTGACATCTCGTGCTGCTGTGCTACTATGCATTCGGTTGGTTAAGTCCAAGTTCATTCAACATCAGAATTACGAGAACTTTAGCTGTCACTACAATAGAAATGAAACATTTTTTTGAAAACAATTAAATTTATATTAAAAAGATACAATATTCGATTCAAAAGTTGTTGTTCTGATGATAGTAAGAAATCTTAACTTATCATATTTCATATTTGCTCCAGTAACGTCTTGTGACAAGAAGAATATTTTCAGAGTACAAATTTATTTTTTCTGAATAAAATAGTGTTTTTTTGATGAAATGAAAATGTTCATTGTTATTTATTATAATGAGACTAGAATCATAATTGTATACTTTGTATGTTATTTTTATGTGTATGGGTAAATTATTTTAGATTGGGAGTTACGAAGTTTATAATTGAATCACAGAATACGAAAAGGGAATAAGCCACCTTCAGTTAGTTTTGAGAAAAATGCAAATAACTTCTGCACACAACTAAATATAAAAAAATTGCATCGAAAATGTTTCTAGTGAATCAATCTTGACATACACAAGATATGTATGTAAGAAAAATATCTCTCAATTTATCCTGCTCTATAGAAATAATTTTTGTGTTGAACTTGTTCCCCTTTCATATCTAACGAAATATATTGTAAAATATTAAAGAAAATATACCGTTATCTCTATTATTTAAATCAAAAGTTTTACTGAATGCCAATTTGTGAACAATAGTACAGTGTAGCAAATAGAAACATTGAAAACTGTCAGTTATTACATAAATCTAAATATTTTTGTGTTGGGATTTGTTCCCCTTTCATATCTAACGAAATATACTGTAAAAATATTAAACAAAATGTATCGTTATTTCTATTTTTAATAATAAAACTGTATTGTATGCCAATTTATGAACCATAGTAGAGAGTAGCACGAAGAAACACTGAAAGCTGTTGACCAAACTATTTATTTTGAATTTTCTTATTAATCTTCAGTGTTGTTACCAGTAGTGGTCCACTGTATGATCTCATTCCAGAATTCTTTCACTTTCTCACTTCACCAATTTCTACAGTCCTCAATTTTGAGTTTGTTTATCGGACATTGAGTTGCATAGGCCTTTTCTATGGGCAAATTGGGAATAATATTTTCCTTGACAAGAGCTCAATAGTGTGATAGATCAAACCATCAATGTTCTCATATGCCACAAATCTGCCATTATATGAACTATCATACACACACATGAAATACTGTGAAATATTGAAATTTATCTTTTTATGGGTGCGGGATGGTTCGTCCAATGGACTCTTTTGAAAGTGTGTTCTTATCCTCTAGACGGCAAAAACAACAAACTTAACAAACTTCAATTTCTTAGGAGAAGGGAACAAGTCGTGGAGTAAGCTCCTTTTCAAAGTAAACACGAAAATTAAGGGCCGTATTCATAGACATTTTTAGCGCGGCTTTCGGTGGATTATCAGCGTTTTTCGTATTCATAAACCAGTGTTAGCCATAGGATATGATTTGAATTCTGTACTAGTAACCAGTGGATAGCCGGGGCTAGCTTAGTACGCTCGTAGCGCGTGCTGCGAATTGTCTATGAATAGCACCCAAAGTGTTGAAATCTAGACTAAGGAGATGAAGGACCTTTTTCCTTTTCATGCAGAATGAACGAGCATGTTAGTGACTGGTAAATCCGACCCTGTAACGAATTTCACCCACTCCACTTCTAACAGTCCGCACGCTGTCAACAAACACGTGACAAGTAGAGGTAGAGACTGCCCTGCTACTCCTATTATTGATAAAGAAAACATTTTACTTACCGGTGAATCATAATGGTGCTGCCTCGATTATATTTGCCTCAGAAATAGTTTTAGCTGTATTTGATAACAGCCATCCCATTAACTGAAGATATTAACCTTTTAGAATATTTTATTCACTATTACATATTACTTGCTTATTTTCTGTTACAAAAAAGGGCGCTGTTTAAAAAAAAACAGCCCTATACGAACGGTTGCATATACTTGGTTAAATCGCACGAGAAATGCCGAAATTCAAACATTAACCGAAATGACATATTGCAAGAACAGACGAATTCACATTGAATATTTCTGACAACAAAATCAAAAGGAAAATAAGATTGAAAAGATTTCTAAGACTCTTGGTAAATTACTACGTACATTAGTTCGCCGAAATTAACTATTTCATCAAACATTTGTGACGGATGGTAATGAAAACAGTATTGGAAACTTGGACTGTAGTGGACTTGTTGATCGGTTAAGGCAAAGACAAAGAAAGAAATTGTGTACCATGACCTGTCAAAGGATAGCGAGACTCCCTCTGAATCGTTAAGAAATGGACAAAGGCCTAAAGTAGCGAAGAAGTTCATTACGCGTCATCATCAGTAATTATCAAATCAGGCTTGGCATTGAAATCAGATAAACTAGGCAGAGGAAGTCGGATGTTGACACCGAATGAGTAAGTCCAAGGCGACATTTATTATTACTAAAAACTTGAAACAATTATAAAGAAGAACACACTAACTAAACTAAATTGTTATAACAAAGACTAAACTAAAGAGCTAGTAATATATTACCGAAAGCGAAAGCGAAAGATCACCAGACCAAATGTTTTCAACATGTACATCGCACAGGCAGGCAGGAAGGCAAGACTGAGGACCTGACCACCTGACCACCTCACAACCATAAACTGACTGACAAACTCTTGCTACTGAAGCGTGTGGTGGGTGGAGAGCAGTTTCCATCCCTAACTTCTGATTCCAAGTCCTCGGAAAAGGGCTCCACGTGGATTTTTATTCTTCTGAACAGTCAGACATTTATTTATAACATTAGTATGACTGCAGTCTTAACTCATTTTTGCCAAAACTGGGACTTATTCCCTTTTCATATTTAGTGACTCAATTTCAAATTATTGTATTTTTTTATTATTTGTTTATTATTTTACTGTTCTAAGATCGTGAACGAATGGAACACAAGTTTGGTGACCAACCGGCTGTACATGTTTGCCCTTCTGGTTCATTGACATTGAGAGCTGTGCTATTATTTTTCATTCGGTACAGATATAGTCCAAGCTCACACAACTTAACAGTTTCAGTATCAATTTCCTAGCTCTGGTGGTAACTGTTTGACCATGAAAATATTTTCCGGAGAAAGAGAGAAATGATGTGCCAAGCGTTGATTCTTTCGACCTCTCAGTTCTTGCATATGGTGGTTACTAGTAGAGCAGTTCACCTCTCTTCTCATCAATTGGCCCAGCAGGTATAGGCCATCACGTAAGCCGGTAAGCGTGATTACTACCCGTTTAGTAGTTGCGGAAGCCATCAAGGAGATCTGCTAGGATCATAATCTCGAGCCAGTCATGTGGATCCATAATTGCGCACGCACGGCGAAATGCTGGGACGGGCAATTCACGCTCTCAAGACTTCCATTATCAAAGCAGACGTTGGCTAATTGGGGCGTTTGACTCTTCACGCCTTGCCATACAAATCCATTTCTCAATTTCGCAATAGTTTGTTTCGTATTGTTATTGTTAATATTTCTATTTCTCTCTGTTGTTGCCACAAACCTAGGTTCGATTTTCATCAATGTAAGAGAAATCAATATCCCTTCCATAAGGTAAATATTTGTGACTTGTACCCGTCATAATATATTGTCTACTATGTCAATGGTCAATGGTCACCATTTGGGACATCTTCTGTGACTCTCAAAGCACATTATCATTTTGGAAGTACGTTTTTGTTTCGTTTTTTGTTGTTATTGATTAGGAAGGTGACATTGTTATACATTTTTGAACTCATCTTAATGTATGTAATCATTGTAACATGATTAAAGTAATCATTTGAAAAATTGATGAACAATGATTTAAATCTTCTGTGACTCTGAAGGCGTTTTTGTTTCGTTTTGTTGTTGTTATTGATTAGGAAGGTGACATTGTTATACATTTTTGAACTCATCTTAATGTATGTAATCATTGTAACATGATTAAAGTATGAAGTGCTATTTGAAAAATTGATTATACCATAATGTTGTTACCTGCACCAAATCTCTACACTCATGTTAGCCCCTCGTTCTAACATAACTCTAAAAAAAAAAAAAAACAAAAATTTCAATACCTATCCAAACAAAAAGTTATAATAGATGCACAAGATAAATGGGACAGCCTGTATATAATAATAATAATAATAATAATAATAATAATAATAATAATAATAATAATAAAAATTATATATACTATATTCCTTTTTTTAATGGTAATATTGTTTTTCCGTAATAATTTTGCCTTTGACCGTAATTCAGTAATAATGGGGGGCGGGGAATTTTGTAATAATTACGATCAATTATAATATAACGATCCGACGATTTGTTCAGGAACGCAGTCGCGTGACTAACAGGCAATTCTTTAAATACTTCACTAGCAAATGTTACTACAAGCCTTGTCATTTGTTTCGTAGTACCAATTACCTTTTGTGTTGTTAGAGTGTAACGAATTTCACTCTAGGTTGTTGCGGAAGTGTTCGGTTGAGATCCCTGCTACGGGTGTCATTGATTTATTCAGTCTTTAAACTTTCATGGATCGTTCTAGAATGAACAGCTTCTCGAGTGTTCGATAAAATTGTGGTTCAAGACCGTTCTAGGAGCTCCTGAAAGGTTTATAAATGAGCAATCGGCACATAATCCACGCCGTAGTGCAGAATGGGCTGCTGTACGGAGAGGTTGAATAAAATGTTGTGCAAGCATGTCGCATTTACCGGCATAGCTTTCCGTAGATTTTTTACGGCATAACAAAAATATAAGAAAAATGAGTGTTACAAAGACATAGATACATTCTGATTGTAGTCTATTCCACATGTGAATGGAGGGCTCCCAAATAGACGACGGCGAGAATATGACAATTGACTGACTATGTCTTTTATATTTACTTTTACTTAGAGATGGGAAAAGTTGTTATTTTATCGTAACTGTTCTAGTTTCTCTGAAAATACTAGGTTCCAAATAACAGTTCCGAAATAGCAGTACCATATCACGGGCTCAGAATGACAAGGTTCTATCTGATATTTTTAGCAAAATTGAGATTTTTGTTGCATTGAATTCTGCTACTTCACAGCTAACTACCTTATAAATTATACGTTGATATCTCATTTATTTGCGTGATAAAGTTAGTTTGAAAATGTTTTTATCAGCATTGGTTATATTAACAACCAAACTTTTAAAATGTAAAAATTTACTAAACACTAGATAGAACCTTGTCATTCTGAACCCTCGATATATTTAACTACACAGGTGCGCAGTGGTATCTTGAAACATGCACGTATGACTAGTATCTGATGGAACAGTAGTATTTTGGAACATGCATATACGACTAGTATGTAATGTAACAGTGTTATTTTTGATGCTAAATGACCACGTACTTCCCTGTATGTCATGTGATGCAGTATGATGTCATAGTGAACTGAGATGTGAATTCGTGGAAAAGAAATGTTTTCTAATGCCAAATTGAATTCGTAGCTCAGGTTTGTTCGAAGCAGAAAATGTAATGTAATTTTAAATTATTTGTAAATTGGTCACGAAATCGAAGTGGATCCTAATGGCAAATAAAAGCTAACCTATGCTTTCTCTTCAGCTCAGCTCAAGTTCACAATGGTGTTCAATTTCTCCAAAAATTAGTAAATAAAAGCTACAATCATTTCGGCCGTGCTAGAATTCATATTAATACCGTCATGAAGAGTAATGATGTCATTGTAATGAAATAAGAAGATTTGCCGTTATATTTTTGTAAATAAAAAACTTCAACTATACAGTCATGTTTCAACAGAATTTAGTTTAATTTCAAGATTTGGTAATGGAACTGACAATATAAAATATTTGTAAATAAAACATAACCCATATATTTTCATCTCTCTTGATAAAATTCACAATGCAGTTACTAAACTCTAATACAGGCATTATGTTAATTGTTTTATAGACAACATCAGATTCAAGATAATTTGCGTATTTTTGCTATTTATCTTTTACTTGTGGGGCCCGAGCCCACCTAATAATTTGTCATGTTATCATTATACTTAGGCCTACTGGCTTTTAAGGAACCCGGAGGTTCATTGCCGCCCTCACATAAGCCCGCCATCGGTCCCTATCCTGTGCAAGTTTAATCCTACCTCCCTCAAATCCATTTTATCATTATACCTATGAAATGTATTTAGGGCGAGTTGGGTAGTATCGGACATCGGGTAATATCGGACAGCGCGTTTCTTTCATCTACCACCAGATGGTAGTACCTGAATAACATGTATTCGACATCACAGACACGTAACCATGTCATTCAGGTACTACTGTTGGTAGATGAAAGAAATTCACTGTCCGATATTACCCGATGTCTGATACTACCCAACTCTCCCCTAACTTATACCTCAAATGTTTGAAGCCACCCAGTGTTTTTCAAAAGGTGCTGTTACTTTTTGGAAGAGTTCCAAGCAAGGAACTGTTCCAAAATAACCGTTACGTTATTCTTTCCCCACCTCTACTTTTATTTTATTTTATTTTATTGCATATAATTTAGAGAGCTTTTACTAAAAACTATTGTATGCCCCAAGTACGCAAAACCTTTAGTGGACTTCTCCCATATTTTGGATTCGGCTTACGTCTCGTCCAAAAAACATTGAATTCATCCGCTAAAGCTTTATTTTGTGTTTACTTGATACATAATAGCTATTTGTTTGTTTTTTCTACTGGTTAAACTGTTTGTTGTTCATTGCGTTTATTTTAGTTGTACACGCCGCTTTCTTATACAGTTGACTCTCCTAAGTTCGACTGAACAGAATTGAAAGTTCAGTCCAATAAAGGTAGTGGGTGTGACAGGTGAAATGAATACAAATTCTTATTGGTTATCAATCAACGAATACAGTACTGTACTTTCATTTCCTGCCAGCCCCGAGACTTGTGTATGCGCTTCTAGTACCACAGTGGGTTTCGACAGTTCCGTCTCACAAACGGCGCAATTCTCAAATAGAAAAACAAGAGTTCATTAATTTAAAATCAGTGATTAAATATGGATGTCCTAATCAATAAAATATTCTATTTTCCTTTAACAAAAGTATCACTACAAGACACAGAACCAATTCCCACTCAAACCCATTTCTTAGTGCCCGTATAGGGGCGTGTCTAATTCTCCTACGTATATTGCTTTAAAAAGAATGTGTTTAACTTGTAATTTTAAGTCAGTTTTTCTACTATTCCTATACTGTTTACATTTATTTTTAAATCTTTTGTATTGCCCCTACTATTATATATTGCCCTTCAAGAATTTCGTTATTCGTTTGTTGTAAGTCCTTACTTGTCTTATTATTTTACTTATTGTACTTGTTCCTGAATCACGTATGTAACTTGTAACCGTAAATCATTGCTTGTAATATCCCTTTATTACTCTTAACTGTTCCGTTGTTCATGAATTACTGCAAGTATTAATTTGAAAGTGAAAGTCAAACTTTGTAATATTAATCTACTATTGATTATCTTTTTAGGTCGTGTATTTACTCTGAAACGGTTAGACATTCTTGTATATCTTTTGCATTGATTATTCCTCAAAAATCTCATTAATCTTTAACAGGATCCATTTTTCATTAGGGTGCATTCTTTTACATAATTCAAGTGAATTGTAACTGTGACCACTATATTATATTATAACTTTACTATTGTTTATTGATTATAAAATATGTATTTGATGCCAACTATAACCCTAATATATGTACCTCAGGGTGAAATACAGTTTATTAAATTGGATAATAAAAAAAAATTCTCCTACGTAAGCAATCGAACTATGAGATGTCGAAATTGTTTTCTGTCGAACTTAAGAGCTTCCACTGTACTTCGTTTTTGTTACAGAAAGAAACTTCCCGCCAAAACTTTTAAAACAGTCAGTTTAGCAGGCCAATGACATTTATGGATAGCTTCTATCTTCCTGTTCTGTCACTCCGCCTTGAGCTGGAGGGAATGCGACTGTTTAAAAATCTGGAGGATAGTTTCCCTCTGTATGAAAAATGCATTATAGCTGAGTTGACAGAACGATGTCGTAACGTTGATCACGGACCTGTTTTAAAATCTCTGCGATTGCGGAGTTGTGGTGCCATTGTATCTCCATAGAATGAAATGTTCGTTTGGTTAAGCAGTAGCTCTACTTCTCGTAGACTTCATTTAATGAGAACGAATGAAACGAAAATGTGTGGCATAGTTTTCAATGGAGACAATAGTGTAATATGGCAATCTTCCTCTCTGTGGGTTTGTTTGTGTATGTGGAATGGGCTGCTCTTTTGTGTTGCATTCCTGTAAATCTCAGAGTTCACGGGAATGCATGGACTCGTAATGGACGTCATTAGGATGACGTTGAAAAGTGGGTGACGACGTACGGGTATTGTTCGCTGCATTGTGATGCAGGTTTGCGTTGCATAGTGCAGGCCGGATTGCTGTACAATCCTCTCTCTCACTTTACAACAAAAGTGAAGTGACATACATCGAGTTTGCTCTGTGAAAAATCGGCAGTGCATTATTAGAAGGACCGTCTACGCCAGGCATGTCAATTGATGCCCACAGGAGCAAGCGCGCTTTAGAGCCCAGGAGAGCCTGAGCGCTTTACAGCGGAAAGGAAAGAGACAGACGAAAGAGATAGTATATGCCGCTTGGTCGAGCTATATACAGGAATGGCCAGCACTGATTCAATAGATAAAGGGAAGAGAACTTATTGAAACTGTATCCATGTTAATTTTTAGATTTGCCTGAGAAGTATAAGTGCATTATAAGAATGTAAGTTTTAATTTTAATGCTCATTTTTCACAAGTTTGATTTTTTTATTCAAAAGAAATATTTTCTCAACTTTTCGTATAGAAAAGTGAAATTTTCAGATATAGGCCTATTTATTTAGTAGCCTTACAGAACGTTTTCGTAAATCTAATATACTGTATATACGTAAGTAGTGTATTGAAAATTTTGAAAATATTCGCATGGAAATTGTTTGTAAGGCAATGAATTAACAAAGCAACTACTGTTACATCATAAGTAAAAGATTCGTGCCCATGTGTTGTAAAAATGTCAGCTCTATAGCTTCAGCAGATTTAGAGAAAATAATTTAATATTCTGATGATAGGAAGTTGCTCACAAATATCACCTTAAAAGCATAATGCGATAAGAGTTTTGTTATAATATTAGTTACACTTAAAACAGATACAGTACCTAGGTAACTTTGCTTTGTACTGTAATATTGTTTTGATTAGTTTATTGATTACTTTTGTAAGGCTAAAGATACCATCAATATAAATTCCAACTTATCATGTCATACTCAGTCTCTTTCTTTGGAATATCACTTTCATTATGAATGATGTGTTTCATCCACTTAATACAGTATAATATTATACTACTATGGAATTTAAGTGAATATTCCTTCTTAACTGTCTATTATGTTATTAAGATTTAAAACACAAGTGCAATATTAAGAAATTAGTGTTAGTACTTTAGTTTTACAGACACTATAGATAATATGAAACAGAAAGAAGCCATATAAAAATAACGACATAAAATTTCACGTTTCGTTTGAAGTTTGTGCACCACTGTTTTCTTAATCCAACAGGTTGCTTATTCATATACACAACCCTTCCTCTTTCCATACTTAGCGCTTGCTGCCTGCGCACGACGTCAAGGTCAGAAAAATGCGCTTGCTTTGACATCAGTGGTCTACGCGATCTAATTATCGCAGTCACGAAATTGACGTAACATTTATTAGTTGTTTAAATTTCTGAGATCTACATTGATAACAGTGAATGTAATAGTAGCATTAGTAAATGAGTTAATTACAGGTATCTGCAGTTATCATAGATCAATAGAATTAGAATCACTTCACTTCACTTCACCCCGGTCTGATTACCTGGTTGGTTTCTTTCCGAGGTTTTTCCCAACTATAAGGCAAATGTTAAGTAATCTGTTGGCGAATCCTCGAGCTCACTACATTTCTCCAAAAAAATGTAAAAATTGATATTGTAATAGTAATATGCGTTACAAGAGCGGTATGTTGACGTTTTCATGGTCGAGGAAAAGATTGAAAAAGCGAAACGTAGTTGAGCTTTTTAATTTCCGAGAACATGAAAACAAACATACGCTCGTGTATCGTACATTATTTTGTGCGAAGATCGTTTATTACATACCTGAAAGACGAATTTCTAATTAGTTGCAATGAAATCTCCATGTTGGTTTCTGTTTAATGACGCCAAATTTAAAACCAAAATATCTTTCTTCAACATTTTGCTGTAAAATATTTTCAGTTTACAATACTCCAGCAGGCCGTGATATACGTCTGTCTTTTTTCCCCAGTTTATAAATGCGAACTTAAAACAAACAGTAAGGTTATGTAATGATTTATTTTTCATTTTAATATTTTAACAATATTATTTATATTCATATTGCAGTAATAACATCCGCTTCTGGAATCTCGTTGATTTTTTCACGGCTTCCTTAATGTTACTTCATCAGAATGCAATAAGTTTCGTGGAGTAGTAGACTTTACTTAATTTTACAAATATTTAAAAACAATAATTAGCAATGCAATTTAGGTGAAATTGCAGTGGTAAGTTTTCAATTTATAATTATTACTATGTTAAACGTCTCTAAAAAATAATATGTTAAAAGCCTAAAGCAGTAAAATGAATGTCGCGCTTAAACGGTAAGAAGAGGGAAATTGTTGTGTGTGTTACGTTGGGAATACTGAATGTGGTATTTCACACTAAGTCTTACCGCGTATTGGTTCTGTGCGGAAAACAAGCAAATACGCACGATCTCGCACAAAAAAAAAATTAATTGTAAAAGGGCGTAAGTAGTCATAGGAGCTAACGCACCCTTTTAAACCCTACTAACTAACTGTAATTGTAATCTTGTAAAATTTTGACTTGTTCCATATCTTAAAGTTTCAGTGCTAATGTAAGATCTATGGAATATAATAAATGAAATGAAATGTGAGCAGATTAGGGCTAAATTGAATATGGTAAGAAAACCGATTAATGGATATAAATTTAGTTTGGAAAATTATGAACAGAAAGAGCAATAATGTAGGTAGACATGAACTGTACAGTAATTTAAGGAAATTATGGTCATTAAGTGATTACAGAGGAATGAAAATCATATGGGGAAAAGAAGAATACATATGAGTTAACTTCCAGGGAAGAATGGATGGGTTTATGATGGTGGCGATTAGAAATCTGGTGAATAAGGAACATTAATTGGAAGGGTATATGCTAGAAATCAACAACATCGAGAAAGCAAAATTAACAGCGCCTGCAAAGCCGAAAACCCGCACGACAATGTTGTATACGTCGCTTAGGAAATCTTTTAAATGCAATGAAGAAGCAATGGAAAGAGAGAACTAAGTCGTAAGGGTAAAATGAAGGTATATAGGAAGGGTGTAATCAAGTATTACATTTTTGTTCACGTAGTGTTAATGACTAGTTGTCAAAGGTAAAAATGTGTTAAATTGAACTTAGATGACAAAGGTTATCTAGGATGAATCGTATACAAGGGGCAATTAATGTTTCCAGATTGCCCTGAATGTAGGCAATACACATGACACAGGAAACGGAGAAGTTATCTAGTACCAGGAAAACGCCTGGAATCTGTACTAAATGCATCACTCGAAAGGTAGAGAAGAAGATCAGCCATAAGGCGTATATATATATATATATATGCGTTACAGAATATATATATATATATATAGATTCCAGGAAAATTCCCAATAGTTTCGTGACATGTTTTCACAAAATCACGTGTGGAAGCTCAGTTGTTAAAAACAATCTGACGTCCACACCTGTGGAGTAACGGTCAGCGCGTCTGGCCGCGAAACCAGGTGGCCCGGGTTCGAATCCCGGTCGGGGCAAGTTACCTGGTTGAGTTTTTTTCCGGGGTTTTCCCTCAACCCAATACGAGCAAATGCTGGGTAACTTTCGGTGCTTCGGACTCATTTCACTGGCATTATCACCTTCATTTCATTCAGGCGCTAAATAACCTAGATGTTGATACAGCGTCGTAAAATAATTCAATAAAAAAAACAATCTGACGCTGTTTTGCAGACTAACATAGATGTCCAATAATTGTAACTCGTACGAGGTAACCTCTGGCGTAAGCAACCCGCAGTGTATATTCTTGAAGGTCGCTTTTCCTATTTTATATGGAAAGTTATTGACCTAACAGAGCATGCTTGACGTTCTATAGGCGTTTGGACACCCTAACTCAACAGACATGGTAGCTATGATATTCAGTGACACGCGTATGGGTATTCAACTTTACAATAAATACTAGTGGATTTGGAATTATATTGCTTGCACCCTGTAAGTTAAAAGTAAGCTAATAATGTCTAACTAAGCCAAGAACCGTACTACAAGTGCATGAGGGTTAAGTTGGCGTGATTTCTACTATCCTTGTCTGCGGTCCTTGTCTATCGACTGTCAACAGATGTAAGGGGGAAAGGTTTTCTTTTGTAGAATTCTTGGAATTCCCTTCCCTCCTTCTCCCTTGGCCCTTCTAGAAACAATTTTGCAAATCCAATAAGTGGGTCTCTCAGTGGCGGCTTGGCGTTGTTCGAGTTCATTTATTCAGTAGTGTTTAGTGAATCTTGAAGTAAGTGTTGTCTCGTTGTGTCAATTTAATATAATATAATATAATATAATATAATATAATATAATATAATATAATATAATATAATATAATATAATGTAATATAATATACAATAATTCACAATTTAAACAAAATGTTTTCGGAATTGCATGGTTTCCCTGTTATCTTAAACATTGTAATGTGTGTTGTGCTCTTGTTTTTAATAATCATGGTAGGCAATTTGGGAAAACGCGGGAAAGCCAATGAAGTCGGACACATGAACATGTTATTAATTTAACAAATTCTTTACTGAAGAATATGAGGCATGAAACGCGGAAAGCAAAAATATCTGTGTCGAGTGTTATCGAAAGAACTGCTGCAGCGAAGGTATATCGTTTAGTGTTAGCAGGATTTTAAAATCTGGTGAAAAGGGAGGCACTAGAAAGTGGAAGTGTTCTGCGAACTCCAGGAAAGAAACAAACAGGACCCTTCAGAAAACTGCAATTGACTCATTTTCTGCCGCCGTTATAAGACGAGTAATTTATTCTTTGTATCGGACTGATTTTTGCCTAGTTTGAAGGATATAAATGACGCATTAATTAAGGAAAGCTTATTCACTGGAAGCATATGGAGTTTGAGAGAAATTCTTAAAAAAATGAAATTTAGGTATGTTAAAAATACTCAAGGCAGAAAATTTTTAATGGAAAGGTCAGATGTTATTTTAAAAGATTTAAATTCTTAAGAAAAATGAAAGAATTACGCGCCACTGGACGTTGTTTATCTAGACGAAACTTGGGTTAAATTGAACTTAGAAAACAAAGTTTGGAAAAGCGATGATCACGAAATTGATGTTTCCACTTCAAACCCCAATAGGAAAAGGTCAACGGTTTATTATTTTACACGCCGGATGTTCGACAGGTTTCATTCCAAACGCCTTGGAACTTTCAAATCTAAATCAACTAAAGACTACCACGAGGAGATGGACAGCACTGTATTTAAGAACTGGTTCATTAATCAATTATTTCCAAACATTCCTCTCAATAGCATCATTGTAATGGACAATGCCCCTATCATTCAACAGAACTCAATAAGCGCCTCTGGTCGGCACCAATTTCATCAACACCGAAATCTGAAATGCAGTCCTGGCTTGTAACAATAACATTGAATTTGATTTACGATCCACGAAACCTGTATTATATGAACTTGTAAAAACTAAAAAGATAATTTCAAAACATACGAAATCGACCAATTTGCGACAATGCACTCCCATTTGTTGAGACAGCCACCATACCATTGTGATTTAAACGCGATCGAATTAATATGGGGGCAGGTTAAAAATGACGTTGCGAAGCGTAATATTTCGTTCAAAAGTAAAGATGTGAAATTGTTGTTTGAGAGCGCTCTTGCAAAAGTGACGGAAGATAATTGGAGAAAGGCCTGTGAACACGTGGAAAAAGTCGAACAATTTTATTGGGAGAAGGACGGACTAGTAGACGAAATTAGCGATCGATTCGTAATAAATTTGGATGACACGGACACGGACGAGGAACTTTCTGGCGGAGAGGAGTCAGAATTTGAAGAGGAAGAGAGTGCCGCCGCTGCTAACTCCTGGTCGCTGGAAGGAGTGTCGACCATACCGCCGTCACCCGTAAATGAGGGTAGAGAGAGATAGTGAGTATTCTTTCTCTTTCTAAAAGGGACTAGACAAGTAAATCCTCATGGACTGTAAATAAAACAATATGACGTCACTGATCTGTAGTCGGTTGAAAGTCAGAGCTAATATTCCCTATAAAATATAGTCCCGTAAATATTACATTATAACAAACGTTTTCACACATATTATGTCAATTCAAATCAGTATAATGTGACTAACCATTATGCTAGATTAAAGCATAAGAATAAAATAATGCATTGATACAGAATGATTCACGAGGATTTACCGCCACTTACGGACCTTATTTCCGAAGACCTTTTGAGCAAAATATGTCATATAAACCTGTATTCTAATCTCATTACTTTCAGAATTACACTAATTTGAAGTTGTTTGTAAAATACCATTATTCTTTAGTTTTAAGAGTAATAGTATGTTGACGTTTTCATGGTCGAGGAAAAGATTGAAAAAGCGAAACGTAGTTGAGCTTTTTTAATTTCCGAGAACATGAAAACAAACATACCGCTCGTGTTTCGTACATTATTTTGTGCGAAGATCTTTTACTACATACCTGAAAGACGAATTTCTAATTAGTTGCAATGAAATCTCAATGTTGGTTTCTGTTTAATGACGGCAACTTCGGAAAACTAAAATATCTTTCTTCAACATTGTTGCTAAAAATGTTTTCTGTGTTTGCTATACTCCAGCAGGCCGTGATATACGTCTGTCTCTTTTTCCCCCCAGTCTATAAATCCGAACTTAAAACAAACGGTAAGGTTATGTAATGATTTATTTTTCATTTTAATATTTTAACAATATTATTTATATAACATATTGCCGTAATAACATCGGTATCTGGAATCTTGTTGATTTTTCACGGCTTCTTTAATGTTACTTGTATCAGGAATGCAATAAGTTTCGTGGAGTAGTAGACTTTACTTAATTTTTACAAATATTTAAAAACAATAATTAACACTTTTTGCTGGTTTGGAAGAGAAGGCCTTACGGCCTTAAACTAAAATAAATTATTATTATTATTATTATTATTATTATTATTATTATTATTATTATTAACATTGCAATTTAGGTGAAATTGCAGTGGTAAGTTTCAATTTATAATTATTACTATGTTAAACGTCTCTAAAAATAATATGTTAAAAGCCTAAAGCAGTAAAATGAATGTCGCGCTTAAGCGGTAAGAAGAGGGAAATTGTTATGTGTGTTACGTTGGGAATACTGAATGTGGCATTTCACACTAAGTCTTACCGCGTATTGGTTCTGTGCGGAAAACAAGCAAATACGCACGATCTCGCACAAAAGAATATTATAGATAAAAAGATTGAAGTGTTTAGGAGTATTATTTCTTTAATTAGCTTTTATCCAGAAGGTGAAAATATGATGCTTCGTACAGAATTTTTTTTTCTCGATTTTTAACTACAAAATTACATTTTTCTTAAGCATTTATCACAACAATTGTTACAAATCACGCCAGTCTTGTAAATTCTTCAAGACTGTACATTGGGATGCATAATTAAACTGTAAAGAATCAAGTTCCTAAAGTCGTATGATTTGTCAATTTTTGTGATAAGTTCGTATGATGTAATTTTTAGTTAAAAATTGAAAAACAATATCTTTACAAAGCAATTCACAACATATTTTAGCTTCAGAACACTAAGCAATTAAAGAAATGATACTTCTTAATAGTTAATTCCCTATTTGTAATATTCTTTTATGCGTAAAACTAAAAAAAAAAAAAAGGTATTTATGCTCGACCATGCCGAAATGTAGTAATTATACACCTGGCAGTAGTCCTTTAATGCACCTCATTAAATTACACCTATTCATTAAAGTTCAGGTGTTCAGCCAATGAAAAGTCACCTTTGTACCGTTATAAAACCGCAAGTATCGATTATTCTCGGATATGCAATGAAAGACAATTAGCGGAAAGTTACGGAGGCTGGAAATCCAATACTGTCGCAGAAGGTTATGTTCTGTTACTATAATAATTAGCGTTAATTGTAAATAATATTCAAATAAATTCAATTTGTCATCTCGTTTTTCAATTCTAAATCAATTTCCAGGTTATACATTCTGTGCATTACATCAAGGTCATTGACATTATTGTTCCTTGGAAAAAACCAATACTTTCGCGTGTGCGCACATCTCACAATTCAAGAGCTATGAATAAGGACACTTCCGGTCTTCTGTCAGATACAAATAAAATGTATACTTCTGAATAATTTAAAGTTAGAAAAATGGTCGAGCATAAAAAGTCGTATGAAACTCGCTTGCGCTCGTTTCATAAACAAACATACTTGCGTCTTAATTACTATCATTATAGGCTCGTTGCATAATGTACTATTTGCTAACAATTTCGAAGTAGTGTATCTCCGAAAATATTGACATTAGGACACATGTTTATATGACATTTTTTGCTCAGAATGCCTTCGGAAATAAGTTCCGTAAGTGACGGTAGATCCTCATGAATCACCCTGTATGAATGCCATTATTTTATTCTTCGTTAATGGGCTAGGACTCCACATAATCCCGAACTCTAAGCAGATCTAAAGTTTGCTACGCTAGCGAAGAAGAAACTGAATGAAAGACTTCGGTGCATTAGCATCGAAATTACAGTCTTATTTCGCACGTAATTCGAATGCTGTAACTTTGCATTGGTATTCTATAAACGTAAGATTGCTGAACCCCGCCTCGTGAGCGCGACAAGTATTACTTGCCAATATCGGGTTTTAGTGCTGAAACTTGGGGTTGTTGAGCCGTGGGAAATCCAATATGAGAGAAGTCGATGATATCGGGCCCCGCTAATGGGCGCCGAGGCTTTGTTTGCGAGTTCCTTTGAAATTTTTACGATGCTTCCTCTCACAGTTGCGAGCTCGAGAGCGTCTCAGTCGATTTACTGTAAAGGGTCGTCTATTCGTGACTTGATGAGAGACGCAATTTAGACGTGCCGTTAAATCATGAGTAGGTGTATAATACTAGTAGTCGGCATTGCAGCCCTTGCCACATTTGTTTTTGAATCTAAAGTTCGAACCTCACCGCTAGCAGTGATTTTTGTAAGGGGCGCTCTGTTGAAGTCTCTAGCAATGAAAGGTGATATTTCCGAAAACAAGTTACTGTTAAAATATACAGGGACATCATTTTATTTTTACTAACATTTTTAATATTAACCTGCCTATACCTTTGAATGAATAGTTGAGACCGGAAACACCGTTTGCTAACCCCTTCCACGACTGGAGTTTGGTGATATTGGCGTAAAATACAAACAAATCACTTTACTAGGTATAGGAGGGAAGAAAAGTAGTTCATCCATTTGATCTCATTATGTATCTAAATCGTATCATTATGTAATTACCGATCCAGTTGTATGTTCAACTATGTAAGCAAGTTTTAATCCTGGTTGAGTGTAAGAGAAGGCCTTACGGCCTTAACTCTGCCAGGTTAAATATTAAAACTTGTTATTATTATTATTATTATTATTATTATTATTATTATTAGAACTTGTTATTATTATTATTATTATTATTATTATTATTATTATTATTATTAAGGTAGGAAATATTGCAATTTTGAGTTTGATAATTTTCATTAAGTTTTGTTTAATCAAAATACAGTACAGTGCTAATAATAAGTGTTTTTACTCACAAAATGAGTTATCCATTCGAACGTATTCATTATGCAGTGTATATTATACTGTCTACAGCACAATATAGAGAATGAAGTTAAAATGAAAAATAATCATAATATGGATATTTAAACACATTTTTGAAAATAGTGGTCGTTCATTTCGATACAGGCTTCAGTTCTTTTGTGTATATTATCGGACTATAGACTATTGCATCTAATTGCAATTACTAGTTTCGTCCTTCATGCTTAGTAACTCATGTTGAAATAATTCTGTATCTACTCTATAAAGAGTACCTTACGTACTGTAAATTCAGTCTTCACTTCTGCCCGACCCGCACAGATAAAATTACTCAGACATGTTATCTACTGTCCGTCCAAGTGATTATGTCGCAGGATCGTAGAAAAGGGGGAAATCACGTGATAGTTACTTAACGAGGCCCTTTTATTTAAGTTAGTTTAAACAGTTGCATAATATTACGTAGACGTCCAATTAATTCTAACAGAAATTAATGTTTTCAGGAAAGAGCTAGGAAAGCCCAGCCACTAGTCTTCACAGTGGAGCGAGCAGAAGCAGGTGGGGAAATCGGGATGCGACGTAGGCAAACGGACGACAGTACCTGTGCGAAAATATTATTCAGTATTGGAAGTTTTCGTCACTAGAAAATGCGAACATATTTCTGAAACGTACTATACTCACTAACTCAGTACTGCTTACTATATGCGGCCTTAGTTCTGTGTGGAGGACAGTTGGAACTTCGTTAGTAGAAGGGGTGGGAGTGAAGTACTGTACATTCAAAAACTCAGCTACAATAAAAATTGTAGTAAAATAAAATGATGTCCCTGTATTTATGGCTCCATCTATTACCGTAAGGGAAGTATAATGTAACTAAGGAGGTTAAATCTACTATGAAATAAAATAACATTCGGTAGGCGTCATTTTACTCTGCATTTCATTAACTTGTAAAGCTGTCCATTTGAAATCCTTTTTATGACAGATTAAGAAAACTCTAATGAACATAACATATAAATTTTGATATTCTAGTGAATATGTGAAGATTTTAATATACTATTTTTGAAAAAAAAAAAAATCTCGTGGAAAGCGAAAAAAAATATCAGAACCAAGGTAAGTTCCAGTTTTTCTCATAAACTAGTGAAAGAATTTAACTGAATGTTTTTACACAGCGTACAGACATCATTTCATTTTGAAAATTAGAATCATTTTCGTATGTTAGTCTGGGAATGAGATGGTCTTTCTGGTAATTTAAAAATATATTAATTATACATACATTTTCAAACTTCAAAAAAGAAAATCATATTTTATTCACAGACTAACATCGAAAAATGACTCTCTAGTTATCAAAATTAAGTAATGTATGTGGACATAAGTAATGTTAGTGAGGCAATAATAAACATTGGTAAGAAGTAGTAGTAGTATTAGTAGTAGTAGATAACACAGAGGGTTTGGAATTGAACGGGCTACATCAGCTGCTTGTCTATGCGGATGATGAATATGTTAGGAGAAAATCCACAAACGATTAGGGAAGACACGGGAATTTTACTTGAAGCAAGTAAAGAGATAGGTTTAGTAAATCCCGAAAAGACAAAGTATATGATTATGTCTCGTGACGAGAATATTGTACAAAATGGAAATATAAAAATAGGAAATTTATCTTTTGAAGAGGTGGAAAAATTCAAATACCTGGGAGCAACAGTAACAAATATAAATGATACTCGAGAGGAAATTAAACAGAATAAATATGGGAAATGCGTGTTATTATTCGGTTGAGAAGCTTTTATCATCCAGTCTGCTGTCAAAAAATCTGAAAGTTAGAATTTATAAAACAGTTATATTACCGGTTGTTCTTTATGGTTGTGAAACTTGGACTCTCACTTTGAGAAAGGAACATAGGTTAAGGGTGTTTGAGAATAAGGTGCTTAGGAAAATATTTGGGACTAAGAGGGATGAAGTTACATGAGAATGGAGAAAGTTACACAACACAGAACTGCACGCATTATATTCTTCACCTGACATAATTAGAAACATTAAATCCAGACGTTTGAGATATGTAGCACGTATGGGCGAATCCAGAAATGCATATAGAGTGTTAGTTGGGAGGCCGGAGAGAAAAAGCTCTTTAGGGAGGTCGAGACGTAGGTGGGAAGGTAATATTAAAATGGATCTTTGGGAGGTGGGATATGATGTTAGAGACTGGATTAATCTTGGTCAGGATAGGGACCAATGGCGAGCTTATGTGTGGGCGGCAATTAACCTCCGGGTTTCTTAAAAGTAGTAATAATAATAATAATAATAATAATAATAATAATAATAATAATAATAATGATGATATAATTTAAATATTTATGTGATGGTATATATATAACCATTAAACATTGAGAAATTTGAAACAGCTATTTTTGTTAACAAGAATTGTTAGAAAAATATTTTCTTAAATGGGTTTGATGTCTGACAGTCCCTGACATTACTCGGTAGGGAATTCCAAAGTCGATGGTCAGCCACAGTGAAAGATGATGAGTATGAGGAAGTTCGGTGGGAGGGAATGGATAATATTGAGGTCTGTTGTGATCGTGTATATAGACCAGTGATCGTCAGCACTCGCTGAAATGGGTACAGTACATGGAGGGTAAGGAACTCTGCTCCGTAGTGCACAAGGGATAGAGAGGCAGCATACCCGCCAGCAGCGACGATTGCACGCTATGGCAGTGCTTGTCTGCGGGCAAGAGACGGTAACCCGAGCGTGCAATATATTGATGACCGCTGGTCTAGATTATGGTAGGTGAATAAATTTTTGAAACGAGTCGCAAGATAGACAGGAGTGAAGAAATGCAATATGTGAAAGAGGAGGAAAAGACAGTGGATTTGCCTACTATCTTCTAAACGGAGCCAGGACAATATTTCGAGGATGGTGTTACGTGATCAGCCCGGCGAATATTGCAGACGAAACGGACGCACATATTATGAACACATTGCAGTCTCTGCGCCAAAGTAACGCTTAGGTCAGTAAACTGAATATCACAGTAATCGAAGTGGGGCATCACGAGTGTTTGCACTAAAATATTTTTCAAGGAAAAGAGTCCTCGGCCTCACTTCACTTCACCTCCGTTTGGTCTGATTCCCTGGTTGGGTTTTTTCGAGGTTTTCCTCAACCATAAGGCAAATGCCAGGTAATCTGTTGGCGAATCCTCGGCCTCACCTCATCTCACTACATCTGGCCAAAAATTGTAAAAAATTGAAATTGAAATTGTAAAAAAATTATAAAAATTGTAATTGTAATCTTATAAAATTTTGACTAGTTCCACATCTTAAAGCTTCATTGCTAAAGTGAGATCTGTGGAATACAATAGATTAAATAAAAAAGTATAAGATTCCTCAATCGACGAGGATTAGTGAGAATAATTTGTTTGCAGGTTTCTGCAACTTTAATGTTCCAATTTAAACTTTTGTCCATAGAATTACCTGGGTTCTTTACTGTTTCACTGGACGGAATTTTGGTGTATATTTTAATCGGATACAAGTTTTGTACGTTAAAGTGCTTAACAAACGTGAATGGACCTCAATTATTGACTGTAATTTTTCTGGATTTAGTTTAAGTGGGAATTTCCATGTCCATGTCCAAATTGAGTCGAGATCGTCATTAATTTCAGTTACTGCATTTTGTCAGTGTGGAATTTTATGTATATTTGAAGGTCGTCTGCATAGAGGTGGTGTTGGCAGTACATTAAAGATTCTGATAATATGTTGTTTATATAGATTGAAAGTAATAAAGGATCGAGAACTGATCCCTGTGGGACCCCTGACCTAACGGCCTGCCAAGTCTACTGCCTCATTTAAAATTCGCACGTTTACCTTATTTTCTGTCTCAATATGCAACGTATTTATTTTGTTGTATTTAGAAAAGCCCGTTTATTTGAGACATCTTGTACTTCCAATCACCATTAGAATCAACAGTCTGCGCTAGTAAAAAGTTTGGTAACCATGGTAACCACTAAACCACCGAGTGTGCCTTAGCTCTTATAGTTAATTCTTTTTATGGACTATACGAACGTGAAATGTCAGTGGAAACGGAAATACCCAAGAAAACCCGCCACATTTCTTGTGGTCGTCTTCTCTCATGTTTTGCCTCCATTGTCGTGACCCACATCTCAGTCGGTCCACAGCCGAGATTTCGGTGCTCGTGGCGGCGGACTATGCTCTATTGTTACGAACAGCTGGCGTCCTAAGTAATTAGTTGCGGATTCTCACGGAAGGTGGGGCGGCGACTGCGCGCTCTCTGGGTCACTGCGGTGTGCTTAATTAAAAGTTTTCACGTCCTCTGAAGGGCTTCCTGTTTGTAAAGGTCTCCGAGTTCAGAAGCGAAAGTTTCGCTTATAGTCCTCCCATATGTTACTATTATCTTTGCCTTGTAGTGACATTGTTGTCAACTTTATTGCCATAACTCTAGATCTTTGATAATGTTACAATGGCGGCTGTAGTAACAGGATGTTACATTAAGAATAGTGTAAATGTTTCGCAGACTCTGTTGTGTTGAAGGAAGTTCATTTAAGTTGTGTATGGTCCTATGGAGTTTTGACGAAGAGAAGACAGAGTGTCAGAGGCTATGAGCAAATAAGTGTATGAAATTAGACATAGAGACGTGTGTGAGCTTAAGGGGAAGTCTCACTAAAGTTTGGCAAAAAAATGACATTTTAGTTTTTTATCGTTTTTCGGTAGTTTAATATGTGTGAAATAATAATATGATTTTTTTCTTCTTTTAGCCTTATCTTCAGGAAAAATAAATATATAATTTGTAGTAATTCTTAATGCAAAAAGTGTTATCAACAGTAATGTCACTAAAGGTTTTGGTTTATTTAGAGAAAGTCAAAATTCGAGTGAGATTTAATTGACTATTACACGAAGAGAAGAAAGTATATAAAGATTAGAACAAATAAAGTACTCTTAGGAAAATATTTGGGGCTAAGAGCGATGAAGTTACAGGAGAATGGAGGAAGTTACACAACACAGAACTGCCCGCATTGTATTCTTCACCTGACATAATAATGAAGAGTCCACTGCAAGAATGATGGATGTCATTTGGAATACATTTTGCAGGAGAAGCAATTGAAAGTTTGAAATGCTTAGCGCTCAAAGCTTAACTGTGATTTTCCGATCATTACTGGACAATGACTATCAGTGTTAATGTCATATAACTCTCTAAACACATTCTATATGTCTTAAGCTATGCATTGACAGTCTTGGTTCATTTTCGACAAGAAAGTGACATCCATCATTCTTGCAGTGGACTCTTCAATTAGAAACATTAAATGCAGACGTTTGAGATGGGCAGGGCATGTAGCACGTATGGGCGAATCCAGAAATGCATATAGAGTGTTACATGGAAGGCCGGAGGGAAAAAGACCTTTGGAGAGGCCGAGACGTAGATGGGAAGATAATATTAAAATGGATTTGAGGGAGGTGGGATATGATGATAGAGACTGGATTAATCTTGCTCAGGATAGGGACCAATGGCGGGCTTATGTGAGGGCGGCAATGAACCTCCGGGTTCCTTTAAACCTAATAAGTAAGCAAGTAAGTAATACAATAAAATATTAATTGGCTTACTAAAATTTTTTTCACTGAAGTTAGCTTTACCAAAACGTGTGAACGGAGCCGCTATTTTCAGTTGACTATCTATGCGGAAAAACAAATGATCCCGATCAATTTTGCAGTCTCTAAGTATACACCAGATATTGTTAATATGTAAGTTAAAAAATAAGAATGGGTAAATAATTTCGAGGAATACCAAATTTATAAATACTTTTAAATTCGCGTGAAGATCTTTATCTTTCGACAGCCATAGTAGAAATGCGTTGTTTTTAGACAGTATAATTTATATTCATATTGTTTTTCGACAACCATGATTTAGAATAAAATTATCAGTCGTTCAATATCATTTTCAACTTTCCATGCTCTTAATCTCACAAAACATTTCGAGTCGCAGCGCCGTGTTATAGATCATTTTAATTGTTTGGTAATAATTGTGAAAGTATAACTATTACTCTTCGGCAGCAAGGATTGTGTAATATATTAGTCTTTGGAAATAGGATTTAATTATAAAACCGTATTAAATTTAAAACATTTTAGCCGTTCGACAGCCATGTTTCCCTTTCAAGATATCAATTGCTTTCGACCGTGTTTGTATTCATGAATCTTCGTTGTAATGGAGTTTCTCGTTTGGAATTGTTGGTCGAGTGAATTAGCGCGGGATGTGTGTACAACAGGAGGCCATTACTGTGATTATATTTTGTTAATTTGCGGAGCGGCCAATTGGGAGAGCGCTAATGTTTGCGCCCATAGTTCTGTCCGTAACTTTGATCCAAACTCCGTGTTTGCTGAACTCTTGGAATAACGCTGGAGACACTGCAGATCACCAATCTGCGGGAGGCAGCGTCCTGAGTGCTTACTCATGTCCGTGTCTCAGCAATGAAAGATATTTACTTAGAGTGCAAGAACGTATCAATATGGCGGCTTGCGAAACAGAGATTCGATCAGGATATCAGACAAATATAAACGGAAGTATAACGAAGCAAATATTTGTTCTAGCAGGCTTATTGACCTCGATCAAGGAGGAATTCATGAAAAGAGTTGCTTAAGGGGTTACGTACAGCTTATAGCAGTAAAATTTTTGGAAATATTCAACATTTTTTCCTCCATTACTGTGTTTTGTACAATAAGGAAAATTGGTAGATGTGTAAAACACTGTCCTTTTGCTATATGAAAAAAATACGATTTAAAAAAATATATTTTGAATCGGTTATTGTTGAAAGGAACTAAGTCCACTTTTTAAAGTTTTGAGATAATCGAAAAAAACCGTTTCGTGGATAATCTATCGAAGATTAAACTAACATATATTGTACACATATATTTTATATTTTATGTGTACCATATATTTTGGTTTAATCTTCGATAGATTATCCACAAAACAGTTTTTTTCGATTATCTCAAAACTTTAAAAAGTGGACTTAGTTCCTTTCAACAATAATCGATTCATTTATATATTATATATTTTTCAAGATTTAGAACGGTGTCAGTTCACAGTGCAGTAATGAAGCTTTTCCCTCATAAACAGGCTTCGGTCCTGGGCACAGAAACGCATGAAGTTCAGAACGCACGGACGATAGTGTTGTGTTGGTCGAGTGGAGTGGGAGATGGAGCGCGCCGTTACTTCGTGTCTCAACATGTAAACAGTCCGTCACAGTACGACACACAATATATATGCAGTATATACAGTACATTCCTATTTAGACAATAAATGTCTAACATTAAAGTATTAACGTGAGTTGTAACCTTCAATCAGGTGTCCCTACGCGGAAGCTTGTTACAAGTACCGCAGCCAAGCAACAATACACACAACGGTAATTTACATTACGGACCCACCTGTGCTGTTGCAGTCACCAGTCCACACGGGTCATGACGTCATTTATACTCTATGTACTCTAAACCTCATACTGGTTACTCTTTGTCCCAGGGCGAAGCCTGCTCATAACTCATAAACTTGTTAACTTTTTAATGTTCTCTCTCTCTCTCTCTTATTTTATTGATGAAACTCATGTTTAGAATATCATGCACTTTCAGTTGCATTCCTTAATAAATATTTTTTTTTTTTTTTTTGCGTTAGAAAGAAAGACTGACTACGCGCCAGGCATTCAATAGCAATATACAATTTCTATTTTTCGTAACCGGTTGTGCACAGCTCTAACCATGACTCCACACTGGTGAACTATGCAGCAAGCAGGGTTGCCAGATAAATTAAACACAATCGTCGTACTAACTTATGAAAAATGTCGTACTTTAGCATAAAATTGTCGTACATTCATCATTTTACTATTTTATAGATAGTGCGCACAAATATATTTCACATAACACCCAATAAAAATATTTCATGGGCCTAGAAATTTATATTCATTCATTCATAGTGTTCTATCCAAAGGCATCTTTCACTGTAAACCCAGCATTCTCCAGTCTTTTCTATTCCAGCATCCATTTCTTCATCCAATCAAGAATTTTTGTAATTATAGTTTATATCCACAATGGCATTTAGCATTCAGATTACCATTTCTTCATCAACACTGTCATTTTCGGTAAAGCATGGATGACGACTCTTGGTCGGAAACAACAGCCAGCAGAAACTTTATCTTTGGTCGGCGCAACGACAGATATTTAATATCAATCAGTGCGGCAGCTGATGATTACATCAAATTAATCCACCTGCAGTCGACTAAAATGTCAGGGCGTCTAGATTTCTTATTCCTAGCGCGGTACTATTTCATTCATAAAAAAATCTTCCATTGCTGAACATACAATGAAGTTAGCAGATCTCTGATCTCGTATTACTTTGATATAACCGCACCGTATATGAAACCTGGAGCTCAAGATGACGAATTTATGATTTGCATGGCAACTGTAGTCGCCATATTGATTTTCAAAGCATCTTTTATCCCTAAAGCATATATATATATATATATATATATATATATATATATATATATATATATATACACATACATATACATATAGCCTACATATACATATACATATACATATACATATACATATACATATATGTGTGATCATGGATATTAGTCAATGGCATTCTGAATGAAGAAAAGTTGTCTAAAAAAGGGGTAAATTAACTTTTTTTTAATTACTGTCCGACATTGTGAGTTCCAAAATAATTTTGCCCCTTCAGTAAAATAGTCGTACAAAATTGCGTACGACTTAGAGTTCGGTCGTACCTCGTACAATTAGTCAAAATAGTCGTAAGCGTACGACTATAGTCATTCTTTTAATTTTATCGTCGCTACATGATCGTCATATCATCGTTTCACCGGGTCTAAATGACGTGTGTGACGTGATGAGAACTTGCCCTCTGTGATCGCTGGCGGAGGTCACCGCGTTTGTGTGTACGAGCGTCATAAGAACCTGTGATGAGGTTCAGCCTGTTGCAGTAGATGACCAGCAGGGCTTTGTGGCCGGGTAGAAGAGATTCCATTACATTGTGCGCCTTATATGGAGGTTTTTTGTTACTCAGTTCTAATCCCACTGTGTACGTGGATATCCGTGAGGTAACGGCCTACCTGTAGGAACTCTGCACAGTGGCGTAATATAGAGATACGACTTTATTCTTACTTATTTCTATACAGGGTGAAAGTGAAATAATCCTTAAGATTCAAATGAACGATGGGGTACACTTATCAGAATAGAAAACCTGTATTACGTCGTGTGATCACGTGCACGGTTAATTAGAAAATTAAGTTGGGAGTTTCAGCAGTCTGGCAACATCGCAGCTAACATACTCCTATCATTTTCTTCTCGTAATAGAGATGTAAGAGGTTGTCTCCCTAGGTCAGTTATGTCAAAGCAAGCGCATTTTTCTGACCTTGACGTCGTGCGCGGGCAGCAAGCGCTAAGTATGCAAAGAGGAAGGGTTGTGTATATGAATAAGCAACCTGTTGGATTAAGAAAAAAGTGGTTCACAAACTTCAAACGAAACGTGAAATTTTATGTCGTTATTTTTATATGGCTTCTTTCTGTTTAATATTATCTATATTGTCTGTAAAACAAAAGTACTAACACTGATTTCTTAATGCTGCACTTGTGTTTTAAATCTTAATAAAATAATAGAGAGTTAAGAAGGAATATTCACTTAAATTTCATAGTAGTAAAATATTATACTGTATTAAGTGGATGAAACACTTCATTCATAAAGAAAGTGATATTCCAATGAAAGAGATTGAGTATGACATGATAAGTTGGAATCTTTAGCCTTACAAAAGTAATCAATAAACTAATCAAAACAGTATTACAGTACAAAGCAAAGTTACCTAGGTACCGTATCTGTTTTAAGTGTAACTAATATTACATAACAAAACCCTTATCGCATTATGATTTTAAGGTGATATTTGTGAGCAACTTCCTATCATCAGAATATTAAATAATTTTCTCTAAATCTGCTGAAGCTATAGAGCTGACATTTTTACAACACATGGGCACGTATCTTTTGCTTATGATGTAACAGTAGTTGCTTTGTTAATTCATTTCCTTACAAACACTTTCCATGCGAATATTTTCAAAATTATCAATACACTATCTTCAGTAATACGTAGGCCTATATACGGTATATTAGATTTACGAAAACATTCTGTAAGGCTGCTAAATAAATAGGCCTATACCTGAAAATTTCACTTTTCTATACGAAAAGTTGAGAAAATATTTTTTTGAATAAAAATCAAACTTGTGAAAAATGAGCATTAAAATTAAAACTTGCATTCTTATAATGCACTTATACTTCACAGGCAAATCTAACAATTAACATGGATACAATTTTAATACGTTCTCTTCCCTTTATCTATTGAATCAGTGCTGGCCATCCCTGAATATAGGTCGACCAAGCGGCATATACCACCTCTTTCGTCTGACTCTTTCCTTTCCGCTGTAAAGCGCTCAGGCTCTCCTGGGCTCTAAAGCGCGCGCTTGCTCCTGTGGGCATCAATTGACATGCCTGCCCTAGGTGAACTACCTCCCATCTCCTTCTCTAGCTGCAGTGTCGCATCAATTAGTGGCATGAAATTGGTTTATTTCTAAATTAAATTTATATCGAAACCGTCCATGATTCTTTATTATATTTTATATCGATATGGACAAAAATCACGATTCTATTCTACTTGCAGTAGTTACCTAGTAAGAAGGTGTTACACATTAAAAAAAAACAATCTATGAACTTTCCACCAACATAGTATTACACTTTCTTGTTACATACGACATGAGCTATTCGCTCTGAAAATCTTCAGGGTTATTTCACTTCGACTCTGTTTATCATTTTTCATGTCATTATTGTCTTTGATATCATAATTTCCTTTCTTAGTTCATCAATCCATCCACTGATTAATTCATGCGTCCATTTATTTATCTGTACATACTTTGTGCTGAAGATATATAGTCCTAAACGTTATGTTTTGTTTAACAACGTTATGTTTTATGTTATGTTTTATTTAACGACGCTCGCAACTGTCGAGGTTAGACTATATCAGCGTCGCCGGTGTGCCGGAATTTTGTCCCGCAGGAGTTCTTTTACATGCCAGTAAATCTACTGACATGAGCATGTCACATTTAAGCACATTTAAATGCCATCGACCTAGCCCAGAATCGAACCGGGAACCTCGTGCACTAGAAGACCAGCGGCTATTCCAACTGAGCGGCTATATATATATATATACACACACACATTTAGTCGGCCTGGTTGGCTCAGTTGGTATAGTTTTGTTCTGTGTTTGTTATGCCTCTTTATCTTGGGGTCTATTTGTTAATTATTAAATTGGCTTTGAACTAAGTATTGTTTATGGTGTGTATATTTTGTTACCACAAGACAACCAAACGATTTTCCATCTTTTGTTCCCGGTTTTCCTCAACACACATTTGATCCATGCATGGGTACGGATATCAGTACCGTCACATTTGGTAGCTTTGAGCGTGGTTATAAAGGTATGGGCGGACAGTGACGTCACAGTGTAATCCTCGGTTTCGTGAGCTAGCTATAACGGCTGAGGGGATTATGGTCTAATCATATGTTACCCTCTTACTAGTTGAATGTTCGTTTACTTCTCAGCCATTCCAGTTGTCATGGATGTTATATTTTTGCCATTTTCAAACTCTATATGTTAAAAATGAAATGACTTTTGTCAACTTTTATTATTAGAATCAATTTAGAAGATGAGTATCATTTTTCAGAAAAAAAAAGTTGATTGAATAAAATTTATTATTATTGCAGAAAATAAAGAAAAGTTTCCGTCACGGATGTTACTAGATTTGTGAACTCACTTTACACCTTATTAACAAAGTGTAAAACTCGTGTCTCTAACTCAAGCAAAAAGAGATTCATTCTCATAGTGTCCGTGTGAAAGCTGTGCAAATATCATGACATCCAATTAGTTCACAAAACAATCGGTAAATATTTGATAGATATTTCTTCCACGTCACGGATGTTACAGACGAGTTAATGTCCTTAATTTTTCCAGTTTCAAAACAACTGTGGCATTTCTAAGTCAAAATATTTACTGTAAGATTGCTAATTGTTATTAACCCAATTTACTTAAAATAATTGGCAGAAAGACTAGCCTGTAGTACAAAATAAAAAGTTCCTTGATCTTGGAGGTCTGGAATTAACAGTGCAGGCTCTCAAAATATTTCTTCAACAATAGCTCCTTGAAAAACATACATTAACAGCTGATTTCTCTATGAGTAAGTACTCCAAACTTCAGGGAAACAAAAAGTACCCATTACTTAGCCAAGTCCACTCAGATTCAATGCCCATGAAACTTTTGAAAATAAAACATTAGAATATTTAAATTTAGAGCCATATCTATGTCTTACAGTAATAATAAACAAATATTTCTGAAAAAGACTTTTTCTTTGGAATCCCCAGTTCGCCCGGATTGGCTGCTCTCCGGTTGGCTAGTAGGCCGTAGCCCTCCATGGGCTGTCGCGTGACTTATTTGTTCTTGTTAATACAGTCGTCAGAACAACAGCGATGCTTAGCTAGGTCCTGGAACTTTCGTGATTGGTAGTGGAAGTTCGAGTTGACTGCTTCTCTGTGCTCTTACTGTTATAGCCGATGACGTCTGTACCAGAATCAATGCAGAGAGGTCTGGCCAGCCCCGAATCAACTTGTCACTGAATCCAGTCGTCACAGCACAGAGCATTCTCTGCCGCGCAATCGCATTTAATCCCTTCTAAAATTGCTGCTTTTCCCTCTCTAGGGAGGCTTGCCTCTCGCTGCTAAGTTATCCTGAATGTACATTAAACCTCTCCCCTTGTTAATCTCTCTGCCGTACAGAATTGAGCGTCAGTCGTTGTGAATAAAAATCCATTATAGCAGCAACACAATACCGGGTGTACAAAATAAACTGTAACTTATTTACTGGGTAAAATTAAACTAGCATACTTGGCTAGAACACAGTACAAGAAGAATCAGTAGTGACAACTCTTGTCGGCACCTTTGATGTTGTTGGTACTAAATTCAAGCTCAGTAAGGTCTAGTTCTCAATGAATCCAACTATGTCGCTAGTATCAAACCACTATCAAAATATTAGTAAAATATTTATTTATTTATTTTATTGGTCAGTAATACGAATAATCTTGTATGTATATTATCTATCATTAATATTATGTCGCTAGGAAGTCAAAATACTTATATCCATTGTTGACGTTTATGTTCGCACTTCACCGCAACGGACGCCATGATGTATTCTGTTGTACTGGGATCAATTTTACCAACATAAGCCTCAAACAGTGACTTGAACGTTAGCGTCAATTACTGAATATTTTCATGATGATTGCATACGGAAGTAATTATTATTATGGTTATATTGCCATTCCTTTGCCTCATGTCTTTAAAATTGTTAAAAGATGAGTAATGAATGTTTTCAGTTAATATTAAATTATGCCAGCCCTGTCGTAGATGGAGATCCATCTGGTGGAGGTTCCAGATAATACACCCGGTTTCGTGACATGCGCACTCAGAATTTGTTCCCACGAAATGGCTTAGGTGGCTTTGCTGTATGTTCTCTACACTGTGGCTAGAATGTCAAAACGTCTTTTTATTAATTTTATAAGACGGAGAATTGCCTCCTAGGTAGCTCAGTTGTCAGAGCGTTGGGCTACGGCGGTTCAGCTCCCGTCTTTGGCGGAATTTATTGTACAGTCAACTCTGGATATAGTGAAAATTCCGCTACAGCGAACGTAAATCGTTGGTCCCGACCCGCATACATTAAAAAGTACATTAATATTTCCGTTTATAGTGAATCCTGACTTCGGTTATAGTGAACCTAAAACTATAACTTCCCTAAGAAAATGTAATTTTAAAATGGCCAAAATGGTAATTTCGGAAAACCTTTCTCCTATAAACTTCCATGAATATGTTCAGAACAAAATGTCAAATCTTCTACTCATTATGTGCATTGAAAGACAAAGGATTTGTTCAGCTTCCTGGACAGCTTGAAACATGTTAAAGAGAATAGTGTACGCTGTGAGAGAGAAAGGAAGGATTAGTTCTGGCTTCTTTAAAAGAGGTTATTAGAAGAATAGGAAGAGAAAGTGTTTTATTTTGTAAAAGGGAGTTGAGTGATGACCAAAGGGTAAATACAAGAAGAATTACAGTACAATGGTCCCCAACCCTTCCTCCCGCATCTTTGTAAAAGTGAACCCTGGGAAATTCCAAGGCAGAGTACACAGTAGCATACCTTTAGTGGGAAGAGATGCGAAATCGGTGAATGCCTACTACCTACATGGCCAGATTAGATTCAAGTTTCGAATTGTGAAAATCAGGATGTCGAAGCGTGATGTGTTTAAGTTGGAAGATAATTAAATTGAACGTGGTCCGACCCGAACAGGCATTAATACTGTATGTATAGCAACGTCAGTAGTATAAAAACAGACACTTCGGTTTTAGTGAACCTCGGATATAGTGAACGAAATATGCTGGTCCGCAGAGGTTCACTAAAACCGGAGTTGACTGTATTTGTGTTAAGCAAAGCCAAATTTTTTAGTGTTTTCTCGTGGTTATAATATTTCTCCTTCGTTGTTTGTTATATTAATACTGGCTAAAATTTACGTTTTATTATTATCTTCGTCTCATAAAATATTTTTATTTTATTTATTTTATTGGGCTATTTTACGACGCTGTATCAACATCTAGGTTATTTAGCTTCTGAATGATATGAAGGTGATAATGCCGGTGAAATGAGTCCGGGGTCCAGCACCGAAAATTATCCAGCATTTGCTCATATTGGGTTGAGGGAAAACCCCGGAAAAAACCTCAACCAGGTAACTTGCCCCGACCGGGATTCGAACCCGGGCCACCTGGTTTCGCAGCCAGACGCGCTGACCGTTACTCCACAGGTGTGGACCTCATAAAATATGACACCTTTTGTTTTTGCGTGAAAATGTGAAGTGTGTTACATTTCGGTACACAGGGGTGGGGGAGGGGGTCACCTTGGCGCTTGTGGTGTCAGACTTACACGATACCTGCATTTCTTCACAGTGCTCCATGCCTACTTCGATTAGAGCTGTGTGTGATGGATCGTTTGAAAGTTAAGGCATATACGTAACGCTAAAACAAAATACAGTAATCGAAAAATCTTTATAACCTCCGGAATAGCGTTCATGTGAAAATAACCTATGATTTTCACACTCATACCATCTAGAAAATCTGGTATCTTGCGAAAGACTCAACATGCGCTAAGGAACAAATACTTTTTGGAAAGCCCTAACGATGCCTAATAACACGCAAACATAACATTTGTTAAGAAAATTTGAAAGGCATGTTGGTCCGACAAGTTAACAAATTTAAAGAAACAAATATCAAGAGTCCTTCAATAACTGTAGGTTGCAGGAACATATTCTGACTACACTTTCGCTATAATAGCATCTTCAGGTCAGACTTTTGCGATGTGCTTTTCATATAAAGACATGGATAGACTAGTAACGTCGAAAAGTGTTAAAGTCATGACGTAAAAATATAAAAATATGAAAATACAATGATAAGAGAAATAAAAAGACTTATGAACAGTCTGAAATATATGGTAGGTCTCAAAAATACATAAAAATATTTGACATGTGTGCAGGTGATAGATCACAATTTGGTAAAAAAATATGCAGCTTAAAATAGCGACACAGACAATAAAAAGAATAAATTAAAATATTGCTTTGGATCAGTCACCACGACGAAGCACATTGTAAAATAAGGTCTTTGGTCTGTGGCTGGTGCAATGACACATATGAGGAGACACGTCATGATACATGCCGCAGTGAGAAGAGTTTCTATTGGCTAATTTAAATAAAGGGTTACCGGAACTAGGTAATTGTTCATTAAAAGTGGAACTGTATTATTAAGCGATTTAGGATAAAATTCTTCAGCAACTAAATTAAAAGTTCCATTACTGATGGGTTTTAAAATCTGTAAAGCGTCGGACATATTTTGAAGCTCGTGGCCGTTCTCAATCAAATGTCAAAATATGTCCGATTTACAGATTTTAAAACCCATCAGTAATGGAACTTTTAATTTAGTTGCTGAAGAATTTTACATAGCTAAATCGCTTAATAATACAGTTCCACTAATTAATGAACAATTACCTAGTTCCGGTAACCCTTTATTTAAATTAGCCAATAGAAACTCTTACTGCGGCACGTACCCCCCTCCACTTACGTCATGACGTGTCTCTCATACTGTGTCATTGCACCAGTCACCACCACGCCACAGACCAAAGACCTTATTTTACAATGTGCTGCTACGTCGTGGTGACTGATCCAAAAATATTTTAATTTATTCTTTTTATTGTCTGTGTCGCTATTTTAAGCTGCATATTTTTTACCAAATTGTGATCTATCACCTGCACACATGTCAAATATTTTTATGTATTTTTGAGACTCATGAAGATTTTACTACATATATATATATATATTATATATATATATATAATATATATATATATATATATATTGGTAGTAAAATATTATATATATATATTTCAGACTGTTCATAAGTCTTTTTATTTCTCTTATCATTGTATTTTCATATTTTTATATTTTTACGTTACTTTTCGACGTTACTAGTCTATCCATGCATAACATCGCAAAATGAAGATGTTATTATTAAGCGAAAGCGCTAGTCAGAATATGTTCCTGCAACATGTAATATTTTGTAATTTTTAATAGACAGTTATTGAAGGACTCTTGATATTTGTTTCTTTAAATTTGTTAAGAAATAAAAACTTAATTCTCAAAAATATATCGTCGTCGTTCCTGCAATAACTCCTATGTGCAAAATATAAGATTTTTCAGTAGGAAAAAAAAAAACATTTATTCATCCTATGGCAGCCGTACATAGGAGACTGTGAATTCTTACATTTTCGAAACAAAATATATAATTACAAATATAGGAGATTTTATTATTTGCTGTATCACTATTTAACTTATTTAATAGAGCAAAAATCTGAAAATCGATAAATGTCACATAGGAGTTATTGCAGGAACAACGACGATATACAGCTTCACTTTGCGGAGACTAACGGCCAAACAAAAGCAAGAAAACTGCCGAAAGCGGAAGAAGAAAGCAGAAGAGGGCTCACAGACCGAGAAATATTAAAAGAAAAATATGTATATTGCCAAAATCCAACTTGTCAGCTTGGCGTTTTAGGTACAATTTGCTGTTTAGTTGTAGCTTGAGTCCAGCGATTTTTTTTCGAATAAACATATTTCCCATTAGTTCACAATAGACCTACTTTGTACAAGACTGTCTTGAACGACTTGGACAGACGAAGGGGCTTAAGTTATTAATTTTTGTGATATAAGATTTTAATTTTACATTTCTTCTTTAAACCTGTTTCCTAAAAGAGATCCTAAAACTTGTGACGTCAACAATAAAGGATGTCGTACTCCGGTCACCGTTGGCGTGCCTCTCTGACGTGTCGTCGAGATGGAGCGAGGGTAAACGGGAGTGACGGGATAATATAGCCGAAGCGTAAAGGGGAATGAGGTATCGATGTTAAGGCTGGTTCACAGTAAAGCGGAAACGGAAACGACTACGAGAACGAGAACGGAAATATTGTTAAAATAAATGTATTTAAATGTGAGCATTCACAATTAACTATTGTGAATACTTACATTTAAATACATTTATTTTAACATTATTTACGTTCTCGTTCTCGTTTCCGTTTCCGGTTTGTTGTGAACCAGCCTTTAGGCCCCACGTTGGGCGCCAATTGTCGTGCGCCGGTCTTCGTTGATGTCCTTCTCTGAGTGTCGTAGAGGTGAAGAGAGGGGAAACGGGAGTGGCGGGACAAGATGGGCCGAAGCTTGTGGGAGGGTGGTGTGTTGTTATGAAGAAAAGGAAGACCGTTTCAACAATATTTGTTTATTAAAAAATATTAAGAAAAGCATTAAAAATGTTTTTAAGTGTTCGCGTAGGCTTCCGCGGCTGGTGTACATCTTCTGTGGATAAGCTTCGGGGCTTCTACCGCGTTGTCTTGGTGTTGGTGGCTGACGTTTCGACCGCTGTGTTGTGGTCATCCTCAGAGAAGTTGGATAAGGAAATAGTATGTGAGCTTGTACAGGGACATCATTTTATTTTTACTAACATTTTTAATATTAACTTGTCTGTACCCCTGGATCAACGCCGTTTGCCACCCCGTTCCACGACTGGAGTTCGATGATACTGGCGTAATATACAAACAAATCACTTTACTAGGTATAGGAGGGAAGAAACGTAGTTCATCCATTTACGTAAACTAGGAAATATTGCGCTTTTGAGTTTCATCATTCTCATTAGGTTTTTCTTTAATCAAAACACAGTACAGTATTAACAATGAGTGTTTTTACTCACGAACTGAGCTGTCCATGTGGACGTATTCATTATGCAGTGTATATTATACTGTCTACAGCACATTAGCGTACAATATAGAGAATGAAGTTAAGTTGAAAAATAAATCATAATATGGATATTTAAACAAATTTTTTTAAACGGTGGCCGTTCATTTCAGGCTTCAGTTCTAATGTGCATATTATCGCACTATAGACTATTGTACCTAATCCCAATTACCAGTTTCGTTCTTCGTACTAGTAACTCATGTTGAAATAATTCTGTACTGACTCTATTAAAGAATACTTTACGCACTGTAAATTCAATCTTCACTTCTGTCCGTTTCGAAAAGATAAAATTACTCAGACATATTATCTACTGTCCGTCCAAGTGGTTATGTCGCAGGGTCGTAGAAAGGGAGGAAATCACGTGACAATTAATTACTTAACGAGGCCCTTTTATGTAAGTTATTTTAACAGTTGTGTAATTAATATTACGTAGACGTCCAATTCCTAACAGAAATTAATGTTCTCAGAAAAGAGCTAAGACAGCCCAGCTGCTAGCTGGCGAATAAAAGCTGGTGGGGGAAACCGGGATACGGCGTAGGCAAATGGACGACAGTACCTGTGCGAAAATGATGCAATATTGAAAGATCTTTCGTCACTGGAAAATGCGAACATATTTTTGGAACGTTCTGTTTACTATGACCGTAAGGCTACTATGACAGTATATGCGGTCTTGGATATGTGTGGAGGACGGTTGAACTTCATTAGTAGAAGGGATGGGTGTGAAGTACATTCAAAAACTCAGGTACAATAAAAATTGAAGTAAAAATAAAATGATGTCCTTGTATATATGTAGGAGCATACAAGCTCGCAGACTATTTCTTTATCCAAGTGCTCTGAGGATGACCGCAAAACACGAACACCAAGACAACGCTGTGTAAGCCCCGAAGTTTATCCATAGACCATGAAATGTTTTTAGCTAGTTCTAGGGTGGGGAAAATGAGAGAGAGTTGTGATAGAAATTGATAATTTAGAAATCCGTCTTGAGACGTCGCTGCGTGAAGAGTAAAGGCTGGTTCACAATAAACCGGGAACGGAAACGACAACGAGAACGAGAACGGAAATAATATTAAAATAAATGTATTTAAATATGACCATTCACAATAGTTAATTGTGAATGCTTACATTTGAATACATTTATTTTAACATTATTTTCGTTCTCGTTCTCGTTGTCGTTTCCTTTCCCGGTTTATTGTGAACCAGCCTTTACAATGAGGTAGAATTTGTGTTTAAGGGAACAGGGGTAACGAGAGTGTGTGAGTAGGATAGTTAGGCTTGCCCGGAGAATACGCTGGGGGGAGGAAAACAAGAGAGAGATTGAATTGGGTTCGAGATTAGTTCTCAATCGAGGGAGATTCTGTGTGGGCCTAGCTTACATAATTGTTTCAAATACAGATGACTGTGCGTGGCGTATATGTAAGTTCAAGAGCAAACCGTTTTATTTCTAATTTAATTCGCTGTCATATTAACAGACGGATTTGCACATTATGTTTTAATACACTTCACTCACGCCTTCTAGGCAATTACATCCAGGCACATTGTTGACATGTGACGTGGGCAGAGGCGTTATAAACAAGCGTAAACTCTAATTATGTGTTTAGCGTAATACAGTGGTCTGTTAATCGACTCGCTTAAAAAGGACATTCATCAGCTGCGGAGACTGACGGAATGAAGTTGACAGCCATATTACAGTAAATTGTGTGATTTCGCGAACTGGCATGTCAAATGAGTAACAATAATTGCTTTATTAAGTGATCTGGAGTTGATTTAAAAGCGATGTTAATTGACATCAGAAGTTGAATATTCCCTTTTACCAGGGACGGTGCCAGAGGGGTGCGAGAGTGGACTTGCGCACCCCTTCTGGAATCCCCGCACCCCCTTAGCACCTCTTCCTAATAACCTATACTGTAAGCTTAGTATTCTGGCGTTTGTTCATCCATAGATAGATGATTATGAATCAAATATAATTTTAAGTTAAGAGAGTTCCCTGTAAAGTTTATTAATTTTACGTGGTCCCTATCACCACGGCATGGCGCGTCCTCAGGTTGCGGATCGAGGACACGGCCTCCAGATATGGAGGGTAGCTGTGAATATGTTGAATAAGCAGTCGCGGACAGCCGATGAGAGGTGGTCCTCCAGCTTGGGGGTTGGGCGAAGGGCTAACAATCCATCACCGTAAAAAAACAGCTTGTTACGAATCCTTCAAATAAGACTCGGAATGGGACTGATTCTCTGGCACGACCACAGCAAAGGAATAAGGTTTTGAGATTTGGTACTTGGAATGTTACAAGTCTGTATAGAACAGGAAGGGTAACATTAGTAGCAAAAGGAGAATATTGTACGAAATGGAAATATAAAAATTGGACATTTATCTTTTGAAGAGGTGGAGAAGTTCAAATATCTTGGAGCAACAGTAACAAATATAAATGATACTCGGGAGGAAATTAAACACAGAATAAATATGGGAAATGCCTGTTATTATTCGGTTGAAAAGCTTTTATCATCTAGTCTGCTGTCAAAAAATCTGAAAGTTAGAAGTTATAAAACAGTTATATTACCTATTGTTCTTTATGGTTGTGAAACTTGGACCCTCACTTTGAGAGAGGAACATAGGTTAAGGGTGTTTGAGAATAAGGTGCTTAGGAGAATATTTGGGGCTAAAAGGGATGAAGTTACAGGAGAATGGAGAAAGTTACACAACACAGAACTGCTCGCATTGTATTCTTCACCTGACATAATTAGAAACATTAAATCCAGACGTTTGAGATAGGCAGGGCATGTAGCACGTATGGGCGAACCCAGAAATGCATATAGAATGTTAGTTGGGAGGCCGGAAGGAAAAAGACCTTTAGGGAGGCAGAGACGTAGATGGGAAGATAATATTAAAATGGATTTGAGGGAGGTGGGATATGATGATAGAGAATGGATTAATCTTGCACAGGATAGAGACAAATGGCGGGCTTATGTGAGGGCGGCAATGAACCTCCGGGTTCCTTAAAAGCCAGTAAGTAAGTAAGGTTAAAAGAGTGTTATTTAAAATTCAATTTAGTATAAGTATTCCACTGGCACCTATACTCTCCTGAAGTTTCATTATCGATCTTTCAAAATAAGTTATAACCAGGGCCAGGTATTTATGGAGATTAATTTTATAATTTGTGTTTTTTAATACCGATGTCGGCGGAGATTGTTGGAGATTGATTTGTACTCTGTCCGGAGATTAATGAAAAATTTGGAAAATACAATTATTTTGAATTGAGGACCGTTTTTGCAAAACTTGCTAACTGCAAAATTTGCAGTTGTCGTCTGTCGCTGAAATTTGCAGTGGGTACCCTGTCCGGTGTGCACCGTCGTTTTAATGGATGCACTGCGTTTTCAGTTAATATGACGACCCCTGTTTTAATGGATTCGTTAATATAAGGCAGGCCTCTACATGATGTTCAAAGCGTCTTAATAAAAATGGCTTATTTCTCTTCATTGTAGTGTGTCAAAGTGTGGTCGTTTTTTCAAAACTTGCTTTCTGCTATAGGTGAGAGTTACAGCAAAGTTATGTACTATAGTGTTTTGTCTCTCCTGTAAAATTTAGTTTTTTTCAGTTAGAAAGTTTTGCAAAACGGTCCTCAATTGGAGTATTAACTCAGTATGAATATTACTTTCCAAATAATTAACATCAAAGGTTCATTGGATTCTGGTAAAGGTGCGGTATGGCCAGTATACAATATTTGTTGGATTGAGACTGTATTTAACACACATTCATTGAAAAAAAAAAAAAAAAAAAACTTGCAGCCCTCAGATTAACAGTTTCAAATTATTAATGAAATGTTGAATTCTGCGTCTTTTGAGTTCACTAATGTGGTCAGAACACCTGGAATACCATGTAATGTAGCCTACTTGAATATATAACAAATTCAAGCGAAAAAAGAACTCATATTATAAAATTCGCTATAAAACGACGAAATAGTAATAATTCGCGAATGTGTTCATATTTCGCTATTAGAACTCTATTTTACGATTTGTCGCGATTGTTTTATTCGCATAATATTAATCAGAATCACTTAATTCGTAAATATTAGTAAAAATATATTGTATATCTATTATGTCGTGATTTTGGCGATCTCCATAAATACCCGGCCCTGGTTATAACTGTTGTACATTGATAGTAATTAAAATGTTTCGTTAAAAATTTTAGGTACACACTTAAATGTCATGGACGTGGGCCGGAATCGAATCCGCAACCTAGAGCACAGAAGATCAGCGCTATACCTACTGCGTTACCTAGGCCGACTACATTAATTGAAAAACACTAATATAATTGAAAGAGTAAAATTTAATTAATACAATGAAAACATGATATAATTTGAAACTAGTAAATTAATGAAAACACTTCATCCTTAATGCATTAAATATAACTAGTTGTAATTAAATATATTTATTAAAAAAATCATACAAATTTGAGTTAAAAAAAGTCGCTGGCACAGTAAAAAGGATTATTTAATAGGCAATTATAAAATCTAGTTTTAAAGATATTGATTGCTAACTTATAATACAAGGTAGGCCAATCAAACGGAAAGAGAAGAAAATTATGGTTTATTTAACGACGCTCGCAACTGCAGAGGTTATATCAGCGTCGCTGCTGTGCCGGAATTTTGTCCCGCAAGAGTGCTTTTACATGGCAGTCAATCTACTGACATGAGCCTATCACTTTTAATACCACTTAAATGCCATCGACCTGGGCCGGGATCAAACCTGGAATCTCGACCACAGGAGACCAGCGCTATACCGACTACGCTACCCAGATCGACCAAACGGAAAGATTTGATGGGAGTATACTGTTCATATGCAGAGGGTGAGAATGAATATAACTGTCCCTTCTCTACCTACTTACTTTACAATTTATTTTAACACAATTACGCAATAATTATTTGTACATGCAGTTTCATGATAGTTATTATGTAAAAGTCATCAAGAAAATAATTGATTTTTCATATCTCAAAGGACTGCATACGCTGCAAAAGAACCTTCATTTTAGACCAATTTAATTTAGTTAATTTAATATGCCCATTTTCCAGTCTTTTAAATATGTACATTCATTAACGTTTTATCTCACATTTATATTTTATATTTTAATACAGTTTGGCTAATGTAACCCATTGCACATCAGTATAACAGTTCAATAGAGGTAACAGTGATCTGAAGATGGTTTACAAATGCTGAAAACGTTCATCAAGTAGAATGAAATAAAAATATCACATTATTATATAAGATAAGTTTATGACGGACTTTAAGAAAATATTGTTAAATTAATTCAAACTTATCGGAACAAAAAATGGGTAAAAAATTTACAATTTATGACTCAAGCGGTGACGTCACTATCTCCGCGTTCCCTAGTAACCAAGTTGTCTCTACCATGTTTTGTTAAATGGTGCTCATCGTTACTGCAATTAATTGATTTCAATGGTCATGAGAAACCTCTCCATGCCCAAAAGGTAACATTGTATGGTGCGCGGTTTCATCAACTTGTTTTTGAGTGAGGCCGGAAATGCAGTGACTGTTAATTCAGTGCGATATGTTGAAATGATACAGAACTTTTTTACACCACAACTCTCCCATTTTTCCAGTGAATGAAAACACACTGTTTCAACAGTACAGAGCAACAAGCCACACCGCAAGAATTTGATGGATGCTGTGAATGCTTTATTCCCGGGCCTGTCATTCCTCGGAAAGGGGATATCAAGATTACAACGCCTAGGTCACCTGATTTAATGGAATGTGATTTCTTCCTATCAGACACCTCAAAATGAAGGTGTTTGGGGACAATCCACCCAGAACAATTCCAGCCCTAAACAACGTATACGAGGAGAGGTCGCTGCAGAACCTGTCGATAACCTGGAAGGGTTACGCAACAGTTCTTGGCCAGACTCGAAGAATGTGTGCGTTTCAATGGAACTGTCACGTGCCTGACGTAATTTTTAATGTTTTTTTCTTGTTGCATACCTAATGGTCATTCCTGTACTTGTCATTTCCACTCATTAAATTGATATAATAGTAACTTTTCATTATTTTTCTGTGCCTTGGAAATCTTTTCATTTGACCGGCCCACCTTACATTTACTGGGAAACTTATTATATAATTTCATATCCATAATTGAAAAGTTTGTGTTGCTGTTCTGTAATTTACAGTATGTATTATTAATTTCTTGACTATTACTAATTTTATGACCGTGTATATTGGCCACTAATGAGTGTATAGTACTAGTTCATATACAAATTTATGACTTAATGTCTGTGATTGTCTGAAAACTGGTCGACAATGTTAAAGATAGTTAGATTTACATAAAATTGAAATGGCTTTCTTTTGCAAAATCAAGACATTTTCCAATATACCGGAAGCTTTTACCAAACCCCAGTTGAATGCTTTAGCGTCACATCTTTGCAATTCTGTATTGTTTGGGTAAAGGGAGATAAGTCATAAAAATGAGTCATCAGATAAATAAAAGTTAAACTTCGGACCCTTACTGCAAATAATTTTCTACACAAATAAATCACATCAAATGCTAGTATTCTTTTGATTTTTGCACATCCACTTGACTTGTATAATTTACTCTAACTTGTGTGTTCACCTGGGGAACAAAATTCCATCTGCACAAAAAAAAAAAAAGTTTTATCACCCTATACCCGAACACCTCAGAATTAGTATCCACAGTTTTTTTAATATGCACCTATCTTCTGTATAGATCTAACATTTCACAGTTTGAGAGGAGGTTTCGACATGAACTGGTTAACAGTTTTCGTTTAAGAATGTACATTTTTGTTACCGTATGAGTTTTATGCATTTGCATTTAGAAACAAAGAGATTTGAAATGATGCAATATGAAATTGAAAATTGACTTACAACAATACAATGGTGTTCATTATTCTTATGCAGATGACACAGTTTTACTTTTTGGTGGAATAACCTGGTATGTTTTATATATAAAAATGCAAATAATGGATTTAAATTAATAAAAAAATGGTTTGACATAAATTATCTTTCTGTCAACTAAAAATGAAACCATAATTATTCCAGTTTCATTATCTGAAAAATGTAACAGACCTCCTACATCTATATTAAGTATTAAATTACATAACTCTGATTGTTGCCTTATACAGTGTAAATGTCCAGTTATTAAGGAGTCCTCTGAAGTTAAGTATTTAGGCATAATTTTCGACAATCATTTAAAATGAACCAACACATTAATTATCCTTTGTAATAAATTACGTAAAATAATATATTATTTTGTTTTATTGAGGAATTACTTGTCAATAAGTTTATTACGCACAATATACTTAACTTTATTTCAATCTGTAATTATGTATGGAATTATAGGATGGGGTAGCTTATTTAAAACCAATTTTAATCCATTTTATTTATTACAGAAGAAAATAATTAAAATCTGTCTTCATAAACCTATTGATTTTCCATCTCAAAAATTGTTTTTAGACTTTAATGTTCTTAAAATAAGACAAATTTATTATATTTTATTAATAACATTATACATAAAAATCTAAATAATTTTAAATTGTAGTCTGATAGTTATGAAACAAAAGGTATGAATTCTTTAAGATTGTTTGAACCAAAATGCAACACTGCTACAGTATTTAATCATAGTAGTAATTTAGGCCCAAGAATATATAACAAATTTATATTTAAATATCCTAATCTTGTCAATTCTAATAGTTCTAGTATTAAATTTAAAAAGTTATGTATGGATTTTATAAAGATTGAAAAATTGTAAATTTTAATTTATGTATTCTTATTGCGTAGTAGATATAAGACAAATTCTATTATATACTTCTTAATTTAAATTCAGGAATCCGTCCCTGAGCACGAGTTCTACTCTTTCAGAGGTGAGCTAAAGTTTTTTTTCTGTTTTTATTGTACTTTATGTTACAATTATTAGCAAAATTAGTACATAAAAATAAATAAGACTTTTCGTATGAAGTCACCCAGCTTTTGGGAGGAACACGCTGTATGCGATAGAAATATGGAGGAGTGCGTTTTCGTATGAATTGTAGGAAGCCCTCCGTGTCCCTGGGGGCAGGTTTGTGTGTGCGGTGTTTAGAAATTGCGACGCCCGCCGCTACTAGCACCTGATGCTCCCATCTAGTCTCGGCACTGCGACCCATTGGGGAGCGGTGGAGAGTTACCGTTTGTTCGGCCATGCGAGTACCCAATTATAATGGCGATGGTGGTTGTGGTGGAGTCTTCATTTAAGTTTGTAACCCTGCGGGAGTTTCCCGACCTTGAGAACGTAAACTTGTTGAATCGAGTGATACTACATAGGCTAAGTTGGCGAATTCAAAAGCAACGGAAGCAAAATTCGGTATTAGTTAACTTCCGTTAAGAGCGGTGAGAGAAATTTAACGGGTATAAGTTAAAATATCTGAGGTTGTTAAACCTTCGTCGCGGTAATGCCACTTGATTGTATTCAACTAGTATTTATGTTATACAATCAAGTTTCAAAATCTAAATGATGATGAGAAGAAAAAGAAAGGAAGGAAAAAAGTGATAAAGAGGATTTTTTTTTCACTTGGTCATTTAACGACGCTGTATCGACTAAAGGTTATTTAGGGTCGATTGAAATTTTGATACCGATTTAATTATATTTGATTGATTTTGAGATAGTCTTACTAGGATTATATAGATTCTGGCATTTGCCTTACGGTTGGGAAAAACCTCGGAAAAAACCAACCAGGTAATCAGCTCAAGCGGGAATCGAAAGGAGCGCAACTCTGGATCGGCAGGCAAGGGAAGACAGAGCTACGCCGGTGGCTATAAAATTCGAAGGACATTATTCATCAGGAAGTAGATTAATCATTTAACCTTTTTCTTATATTTAATTTTAATGTTATTGATTTTATAATAGCCTTAATTTATATAAGGCTTTAAAAATACACGGCAAAGTTTCAGGGTTGGATTTCACACATTTAAAGGATCAAACAATTATTAGCAAAATAATAAATAAATAAAATAAATGTTGTCTGGAGATTGATAATTATTGAGGAGGCCTATCAGACATTTGTTGGAAGATATTGCACTAGCATCCCGACAAGAGATGTACTTTATGGACGATAGTCCCCTTGCAGATTTTAGTCCATCAACAACTGGATGAATTTTATCCTGATCACTGGGTAGGTAGAAGAGGACCAATTGATTGGCCTCCACGTTCACCTGATCTAAACCCGCTGGACGTTTTTGTGTGGGGTATTTAATGTCGTTGATATACTCAACTGCTGTGGCGGATGAAGCAACGCTTCATGCAAGAATTTTGTGTGGGTAAAACATTCGTACGTGAATGAGATGACGAGCAGAAACCTGCAATATGGTAGAGTGGGCATTTCGAACACCTCTTGTAAGATACTGAACATGGTGCATCATTGTGAAACTAAATTGGAGTTAGTAACATACTAACATAAATTAATTGATTGATATCTTAATACTTATCAATTTTGGACCCACGTTTATACATATAACATTTTTTGATCTTCTACATGTGTGGAATCCAAACCTGAAATTTTGCCGTGTATTTTTTTAACACGCCGTATATACGTGATGTTTCAAAAGTAATTCATAATTGCAATTAAAATTTAATGGGGTGATTTTGGACAAGAATCTCAGACACGTAATCCTCACATTAGAAAGGAATATTCTTTTTACGCAAACAAAATATTTTTGCGGCTATCGTGTGAGTTATGTCGCCACCGAGAACATTTTTAAATGACACTGTAGGTTTTTCAATATCATTTGTAAGTTCGTATTTTTATGTAATAGCCCTGCTTCATTTGTTTCGTACAACAGCGTTATAGGTATGGTTACTATGGTAAGTTAGAGGAAGAACAAGTGAAATATCTTTTTTTTTTTTTTTTTTCGTTGTTGGTAACTCTATAGCATCTACTAGATGCTTTATGGTTGTGCTAACAGATGGAGTTACTTGTCAACAATGTGATGCTGAAAGTGTGTTCAGGTTACTGCCCAGCGACAGTCCTGATGTATTTTTATATTTGTGATTATTGGTTAATTATTTCCGGCACACTCACATTCATACAAATTTCCTGACTCTAGACACCCAGGGAATTCTTCTTCTTCAAGAAAAATTCGCCGAGCGCCGAGCCCGGGAATCGAACCCGGGACCTCCTGATCTGGAAGCCAGTATTCTGACCAACAGACAACGGAGGCAGTCAAGTGAAATATCTGAAGAAGAAATGGCGACACTTTGAAAGTTTAGAAATATATGCTTAAAATCTCAAGTGTAAAGTTGTCTGTATATGACTTCTGATAGTGAATGTTTGATGCGTTCTAGAATATCCTTAGAATTTTGATTGTGATATTTTAAATTTGTTAGAATATTGCTCGTTATAGTGAGGAGAAAGACAGAGTAGAATCGCCTTAACTGTGTATTTATCTTCGTTGTGTCGAAATGGAAGCAAGGTTCGTATTTCTAACTAAAGATCCCAAATCCCTACTCTAAGTGAAGCCATTTTAACGTTCCACGATGTGGAAGCGCAATGCAAAGCCATTTAAAGGATAACTTTATGAAGGGTGAAGCAGCCGAAGTCGTTATAGTTAATGAGATTTGCGGAGGACAAAAATTTATTCGAGGAAGTTTGAACTTTTTTTTATACAAATAGGATTAAATGTTCGAAGGAATTGGGAACAAAATGCTGTATTGAACAGTGATGAAACACATTGAAGCTTTGACTGAATAGATTCCCTGTCTCCAGTTGGTCTCGAATTTCTGACTGTTCATCGTATTATACACAGGGTGTTCCTATACAGACCGGTCCCCTTCAGCTTCTACCTCAGCGATGACCAAAGCGGTTACCAGACATAAAGTCCAGGATTGTAATGTCCATACGTCGAAATGTCCATGGAATAATGTCCACGTTCAAATTGTCCATGTTAAATTTTATTTTATTGGGTTATTTTACGACGCTGTATCAACATCTAGGTTATTTAGCGTCTGAATGATATGAAGGTGATAATGCCGGTGAAATGAGTCCGGGGTCCAGTACCGAAAGTTACCCAGCTTTTGCTCGTATTGGGTTGAGGAAAACCCCGGGAAAAACCTCAACCAGATAATTTGCCCCGACCGGGATTCGAACCCAGGCCACTTGTTTTCGCAGCCAGACGCGCTGACCGTTACTCCACAGGTGTGGACTCCATGTTAAATCGTCCAGAGTCAAAATGTCCATAGTTCTATAGGGTGCTATTCATAGACATTTCGCAGCACGCGCTACGAGCGTACTAAGCTAGCCCCGGCTATCCACTGGTTACTTGTACAGAATTCAAATCATATCCTATCATTTACGCTGGTTTATGAATGCGAAAAACGCTGATCATCTATGAAACCCGCGCTAAAAATGTCTGTGAATACGGCCCCAGATGTCCACTTCACTCTGATGTCCAGAGCCAAAATGTCCATAGTAGTATAATGTCCACTTCACTCTGATGTCCAGAGTATAAAGTCCATAGCTCTATAATGTACACTATATCCATTGTTCATTGTAGTTATAGTAACCTATGTAAAAATTTTCAAATGCAGAACTAATCAGAATTGAATTTTTTAAAGACGGAACGAAATCCTCAGGTAGTGCCATCACAGAAGGGTAAGCCACTTCTTTCGCTTCGTGGATACCTGTACCAACATCATGACTTTAATAGAGATGGGACAAAAATATATTGGCGATACAGGAACATGAATTTTTACCCAAGCCTGAAAGGCATTCAGCACACAAACAACGTGGTAGAAGACTGGCACAATAATCTTCAACGCGTGATGGCTGTACATCCATCCACCTGGCGATTTATACAGTGCCTAAAGCGCGAAGAAAATGGAATTTGGACACAAATATTGCAAGCAAGAGTGAGGCATACACAAATTAAAGACCGGGAATGAAACTTATTTGACGAATCAAAGACAAATTCTCAGATTGTGAGAAACTACAACAGGTACAAAGAAAAAGGAGAAATTGTCTTAAATCTTAAAAGTATTAGTTACCATCTTAAAAGTGGGGCTCCGGTTCCCGATGATTAATAACTTATTTGTTTTAGTTATGGAATAAAATTTGTGTTCTATTCAAGCAGAATTTTCCTTTGAACTTGGACATTATGGACGTTTGACACTATGGACATTTTGACCTTATGGACGTTTTATCACATGGCCTTTCTGTCGTATTGACATTTAGTACATGGACATTTTCACCGTATGGACATTTTGACAATATGGACATTTTGACCTTATGGACGTTTTATCATATGAACGTTCTGTAGTATGGACTATATACGGTGGAAGCGACCAAAGCTCGTGTCGTGATTACATCGTGTAATCTCAGACATTCAAACGGTATGAGGAGTTTCTGTACATTACTGTTTTTCATTCACGTACTGAAGGCAAGCAGTGGCGGTATCATGTCGCTCTACAAACTCTGTCTCTACAAGCAGTAAGAGGTGGTTTCGTAAAGAATGAAAAGGAGAACTTTTTGTTGTTCTATCGGAGAAAATGTAATATGTTTACTTTGCTCAACGCTTCAATTATATATAGGAGTATATAGAAACATTAATTGGCATGCTGAATAATGTATTATTATTATTATTATTATTATTATTATTATTATTAACCACAAAGTATGCCTATATGTATCTATAATTCTTCTGTACGTGCATGAATATTGATATTTTTAGATCTTCTCCTAGAAGGGTAAAATTATTAGGTTTTATGTCAGTTTTAATCTTCTTAATCTTTAGATGAGGGTAACTATTTATTAGTTATTCATTTAATAATAATATTATAGAAAAACTGATTCAATATTATGTGCCAACGAACTGTTAAATGCCAGGAATTGACATGTCTTAAATCATAGCCAGGAAGAGAAAGATGACATAAAATAATAAATGTAATGAAGTCAGCTACCTAATTATTTTTGAAATATCTCGTGCTCTAAAGCCTTTTAATAGAACAGAATTTCTGAAAAGAGTAATGATTAAAATAGCTTAAATAACTTGTTCATAAGAAGTTTTTAATTTTGAAAAACTACGAATTTCTCGACCAAGTGTCGAGAGAAGAATTCAGAAAATTCGTAATTATATTCAAGAGGAAGTTAAAAATAAAGAAGCAAGAAACATCGTAGACCTATATTATTCACCATCTCTTGATGACAGCAATGACATTACTGATACAGCAAAGCTTGAGATTTTTATCCGCGAGATTGATCAAGATGTTAGTACAGGAACCACCACTGGTTGTAGTTTTCATGCCAAGTACCTTTCCTCCGTCTCCTTACAACCTGGATGAGGCTGAAAAGTCGAATGTAATCACTGCAGCTCGAGTTTTGGTCACCGCTGCTAACAGAATCTGGTGACTGGCGGGAGCTGTCGTACACTATGGGATTACGCATAACCCATTGTTGCCAACTTGGAGGTTTTCCCCCAAATATCAGTTGGTGGGTGTGAAAGAATGACATCATGCGCGACGCAAGAACGAAAGCGTTATGTTTTGTCTGTTGCTACACTACACCATTATTTTGAAACACGATGTATGTCTGGGGTACTTCGCTGCCCTTGTTTTAATGGCATACTGACTCGGCTGCTACAGATTCTTACAACCCGGATGCGAGTCTTGAAAAGTATGGAACTGCTTTTGTGAAATAGTGTACGGTTTACTCTAGATAGTGTAATATAGCATTATTCTAGTCCTGCTACATTAGCGTGTTTTGGAGTATTTTAAAGTGTAAAATGGCCTACTTCTGTCACGCCTCGCGTTATCAGTTGGTGGATGTGAAAGAATGACATCATGCGCGACGCAAGAACGGAAGCGTTATATTTTGTCTCTTGCTACACTATGCCAACTTAGCTTACCCTTCTTTTAATGACATTCCGACTCGGCAGCTACAGATTCTTACAACCTGGATGAGAGTCTTGAAAGGTACGGAACTGCTTCTGTGAAATAGCGTATTGTTTACTATATTTTTTTTATTTTATTGGGTTATTTTACGACGCTGTTCAACATTATCGTATTTTAGTAGTTTGAATGATATGAATGGTGATAATGCCTCGCGTTAAATGAGTCCTGGAAAGAATGGCATCAGCACCAAGAAAGTTACCCAGCATTTGCTCATTATTTTTGGGGTTAGGAAAACCCTTCTTTTAAAAACCTCAACCAGGTAACTTTGCCCCGATCGGGATTCGAACCCGGGCCACCTGGTTTCGCGGCCAGACACGCTGACCGTTACTCCACGGAGATAGTGTAATGTAGCATTATTCTAGTCCTGTTACATTTGCGTATTTTAGAGTAGCTTTAAAGTGTAAAATGGCCTAATTCTGTCACGCCTCGCGTTATCAGTTGGTGGATGTGAAAGAATGACATCATGCGCGACGCAAGAACGGAAGCGTTATGTTTTGTCTTTGCTACACTATACCATTATTTTTGGGGTACTTAGCTTACTATTCTTTTAATGACATACTGACCCGGCTGCTACAGATTCTTACAACCTGACTGCTACCCGGTGTAATCCGGTTGTTTGTACAATTTTCATTCCTGTTGACTCATCCCTTTGGCATCGGGGCAGATCCTATGTAAGTCGGTGTTGAGATGGGATTTTGAAGGAGGCGATGTGAGGGGCAGGTGAGCGAGATTTCGGCGTGGGGTGGGGGTGGGGGTGGGGCGTCGCGACGGCAGACTCTGTGGTCGAGGCGGTTCAGTTGTGCGAGCACCGGGCCCGCGTACGGAAGCTTTCTGCACGACGCGGGGTGAATCAATACGAAAACGATGCGGGGCGCGGGACGGGTGGGGTGGGGTGCGGGCGTCGGGTTGAAGGGAGGGCAGGTCACACCGGGTCACGGGCGGGAGATGGCATTACTCTCTGTCTCAGGGCGCGACAATGTCTGGGACGGCCGACCAACTTTCTCCTCCGACCCGAGATTCGAACTAACTGTACGTTCCACAATCAAGACACTCAAGGCGACCGGTGGCTTTCAACTGAAATGTTACAAACTGGAAAGTCAGTACATAATGGATGACGACAGCCCGTCTAAAAATAAACGGTGGCTAACATGCATGGGATATTCATTCATTCATTCATTCATTCATTCATTCATTCAGTCGACCTGGTTGGCGAGTTGGTATAGCGCTGGCCTTCTATGCCCAAGTTTGCGGGTTCGATCGCGGGCCAGGTCGATGGCATTTAAGTGTGCTTAAATGCGACAGGCTCATGTCAGTAGATTTACTGGCATGTAAAAGAACTCCTGCGGGACAAAATTCCGGGACATCCGGCGACGCTGATATAACCTCTACAGTTGCGAGCGTCGTTAAATAAAACATAACATTAAACATTCATTCATTCATTCATTCATTCATTCATTCGCCCTCGGTAGCGTAGTTGGTATACCGTTGGCCTTGTATGCTCGAGGTTGCGGGTTCGATCCAGGCCGAGGTCGATGGTATTGAAGTGTGTATGAATGCGACAGGCTCATGTCAGTAGATTTATTGGCATGTAAAAGAACTCCTGCGGGACAAAATTCCGGCATACCGGCGACGCTGATATAACCTCTGCAGTTGCGAGCGTCGTTAAATAAACCATAATTTAATTTTTCATTCATTCATTCATTCACAGTTTTCTGCCCAAGGGTAGGTCTTTCACTGCAAATCCAGCATTCTCCAATCTTATCTACTTTCTGCCTTCCTCTTTGTCTCCGCATATTATTATCCATATATCTTAATGATGAATAGACACATTTGAAATGTGGATATGGAGAAGAATGGAGCATGTAAAGTAAACAGACAGAATAATAATTAAATTGTGTTGGAAAGAGTGGGTGAAGAAAGAATGATGCTGAAACTGATCAGAAAGAGAAAAAGGATTTGGTTGGGGCACTGGCTGAGCAGAAACTGCCTACTGAAGGATGCACTGGAAGGGATGGTGAACGGGAGAAGAGTTCAGGGTACTTAGGAACGACATACAACCAAACAGAAAGAATGTTATTACCTCAACTAATGGTTCACTTGTGAACCTGGTCGCTCGTCCTCTGTTCATGCGCAGTGTCTCCTTTCTAGGACTTTGAAAACATCTGTGCGCTATCAGTTTCTAACAGTATACATACATACATACATACATACATACATACAGAGCCACCGGCGTAGGTCGGTCAGCTAAGGCGCTTGCCTGCCGATCCGAAGTTGTGTTCGGGCGCGGGTTCAATTCCCGCTTGGGCTGATTACCTGGTTGGGTTTTTCCGATGTTTTTCCCAAGGCAAATGTCAGGTAATCTATGGAGAATCCTCGCCCTCATGTCGCCAAATATCATCTTGCTATCACCAATCCCATCGACACTACATAACCTCGTGGTTGGTACAGCGTCGTTAAATAACCAAGTAACATAAAAAATACATACATACATACATACATAACATACATACATACATACATAGTCCCTCCAGTGGAATCTTCTGTTATGGAAACTTCTAATTTGGAAAGCTAGCTGACTCTGCCCACAACAGGAACACCACACAATACGTTACTGATAAGGCGAGCTCTTTGCTCATGCTCGACGTTGATACCAAAAGTTACAGTAAAGAAGAAGAAAGAAATTCATTTTAACTTATACATGAAAATACAAACTGAAATAAGAATTATTTTAGCATATAAATGTGTACTCATACCGGATTTTTTTTAATAATACATACAAATAATTACAGTGGTAACTCCTCTAAATAAAATAATTCTTTTAATATCAACGACAAAAATATTTTTAAAAGTCATTTAGACTAGTACCCTTTATAATATATTTACTCAGACAGAAAATTAAGTTAAAACTTGTAAGATCTGCTGCGTGGTGCCTCCAACGCTTAAAGACAAGTACATCATCCTCAGTAATACGTAGTATTAAAACAGTAAATGAACCGTTTAGAGCCGTGGTATAAATAAAAAATGGGCAATGAGGGTTAAAGTAAACATTCTGTAAAATACAACGCAAAGTAGTAATTAATATTCAATTTATTTAAACTATTAGTAGTCAGTGGAAGCACGAAGTACATATTAATTGCTACTTTGCGCTGTATTTTACAGAATTTTTACTTTAAACCTCGTTACTCAATTTTGACTTGCATCACTTCTGCTCTGAACGGCTCAAATATACATCTGATTGAGGTTCTGGCTGTTGTGTATCTCTATGATCAGGCAGTACATCTTACTTGACGATGTGTGTCAGAGAAAGGTCAAATTGTTTGTATGTATCTGAAGTCTGATTAGTGTAAATAATTACAACAAACAAAAATTACCATAATAACTATAACGAAAAATAGACTCTCTTGCAATAACTATTGATACACAAATTAATAACTTAAATAATTAAAATTAAAAAGCATTAGAGGAAAGCATATGTTTTGAAAGCATAAGAAAGAAGTTAAAATCTTCTGTTAACTTTACTTAAATTAATACACGGCTAAAATACCGCGGGCCTTCAAAACTAATCAGTGGGCAGGTCATATTTCATATTAAAATACAAAAAAGATGTTTTTGATAAACCTGCGAGAACAATCTCTTGCCTAGTTGCTTTTAAAATTTTAACAAAATTGGAATATGTAGCTAATCGGCGATGGACGTATTGGAGGGTGAAAGGAACTGGCCACCCTACCCCATTATCTCCTGGCCTAGTCGCCTCATGAGTGATGCCTTATTGGTGTTACTTATGAGGTTCAAACCTGTCTTCGGACAGTTGACTAAACAACAAAACAGTAAATAGTGTTTGTACCGTTGCTTACGAGATTACACAAACTGGCGCATAGCGCTTGAAAAATGAGTCTGAAGTGGTTCCCTCGTAATGCCAATTCGGCCGCTCGGAGCGCTGTTCTGCCCTAAATATTCATAGCAGAACACTTAAATGACATTGACATTTGGGACATTTAAAGGACTCACCATTGCTTACTAAATGCTTCGTACAATATTTTATGGACAATAGACGTAATTTCCAAACTTCTACTCCTCAATTATATTACAATAAAAGGCTGTCATTCTTGATATTAAAACATATTATATATAAGCTGAGGGACTGTTTGCTCTGTACTTCAGTTCATACACCAAACATTTCCGGAAATAAATTAACTTGACATCTTACATATACGCACTATAGCCTACCCTTTTCACCTAATATTATTAATATTGTTATTATTAAATAAGATATTGCAACTAATTAAGGTACTGCATTATCTTTAATTTCCTTGAATTCATAATTAAGCATTTGCAAGAAGGCCTAACTTCTCCCTCTCTTTTTAAAAAAATACGAACGTCACAATAACTGAGAAGTATAATTATTGCGTGATTTTTTTCTTGCAGTGGTGAAAACATTTCTATAGGCCTACTGATTAATCTATTGAGCATATTAATAGTAAACGCTATAGTATTTTAGTGCGTGTAAATATATTTTGAATTAGCCTGTAATTTGTGTGATTGAAATGGTTTACTGCTGTGTGCCATTGTGCAAATCGAACCAGAATAAAGAATGTGATTTTTCGTTTCATTGTTGCGGGTTCGATCCCGGGCCAGGTCGATGGCATTTAAGTGTGCTTAAATGCGACAGGCTCATGTGAGTAGATTTACTGGCATGTAAAAGAACTCCTGCGGCACAAAATTCCGGCACATCCGGCGACGCTGATATAACCTCTGCAGTTGCGAGCGTCGTTAAATAATATATAACTTTTTTTTCAATTGAAATCTATGAAGCACATAAAAAACTATAGCCACGCAGTGCTCAATTGAAAGTAAAAAAATTCCCAAAGCCATTACATTACAACGTAAAAAAATTACTAGGACAATTCGGAAACAAAATCAGCTTATTGGAAAAGTAAGACAGACAATATGTAATTTAAAAAGCAAGCTATAAAGATACGACCTGTTGGTACCGAGTTCTTCACATAGCAAAACACAGACAATTTTCGAATATAACTTAGCTGAACAAACTTCAAATAACACTGTAATGTGCTTGGCATATTTATAATATTCGTACTCAATCAGTAATGCACAATTAATCGAACTATTTTCACGATACACAATGCTTTGTAATGGTACTATTCATCATTTCTTAGGGCAGCGAGGCGAACCTAGCGGCAGAAATTGTCATGACTCACAGAGACCTACTCTCGATCGTGCTATGCGCCAGCTTGTGTAATCTCGTAAGCAACGGTTTGTACTCACACGGCTGCTTACACCACACCCTCTGTCTACGAGTCAGAGTTCATCGCTCGGCTGTAGTTGTATCGTCGAGGAAGGGGAGGGCAAAGAAAACCAATAACGTAGTACACAGTGCGTACAGACATATTAAATGATCTTTGATTGGCTAATAGTATTTACCCCCCTTTATGAAAAACGAACTCCACTGTAGATCGTTATTCTGTTGCATATGGTTAGTAAAAAATTATTACTATGTTGAGCTCGTAATGTTTAAAAATCTTTTTCAAATATAGCTCTTTAAAATGGGAGTAATTTGAAGACACTTCGTTATTTCAAGAGCTCTGCTTTTCAGAATGAACTAATTTCATAGACCTTATCGATAGAGCTTTCTGATGTAACGCGTCTGGTTATTGCAGTGTCGCAGTATGCGTGTGTGTGTAGAGCTTGGCCAACTTTTGTATTTCCGGTTTTTTTTTTTTTTGCTCCACCAAATCACTGTCGCCTCACGTCACTGTTTCAAGTTCTCCTCCCGTTGAGGTGTGCACGTATAAAGAAGGGCTAATATTGAAGCCTGAATGTGGCTTGGAATACACTGCGGGTTATTACGTCCACTGCGGGTTATTACGTTCACTTCCGCTCTACTATCAACAGGAACTGTACTGCAGTTCACCCGAATACGCTGGAATTCTATGGAGATTTAATGAAATATTCGCATGGGTCGCTTATTGAGTCCGTCGTGGTTATCAAGCAGTCTACATGAGCTTGCGTATAGCCTATTGCTTGAAAACAGATTATAAATTCTGTTTTTCTAGCCATTAGATAATGATTCACAGTACGTCTATAGATTCCGTGGGCCTCGGACCTGTACGGTAGCTGAGAAGGTTTTATTAGCATATGTGTATGTATCATTTGTATGCCCTCTGCGGAACTATCTAGATTTCATGTAATTTTCATTTTTCTATTTTTAAAGCTAAAAGTTAGGCTCGACAGACATTTACTAGCTCTCCCTTCCTACATAAGTGGGCGGTGTTGGTCACATCCGGTAGACAATTCTCCCCTCTTGACAACTTCGACAGCCGGAGTCGGGAAGGTGGCCCGGTTCCAATGGCACCACATGTTGCTTGCAGTGGTATGAAGGTTCTGTCGCCCGGGTTTTGACCATCAGGTAGCAGCAGGACCCAAGACACATCGCTGAAAGTTGAGAAAATGTTTCCTCCCCATAGGTCCGCGCCAATGTGACGTCATTGGTCACGTGGGGGACAGCCGTGGCTGATCATATAAAAACTCAATGCACTGCCGATGGCACCCGAAGTGAGACAAGTGGTCAACTGGCTTGGAGCTCACATTCAGTTTTTCACAGCCCCAACTCCCTCCTTGCAAGGACGTGTTTTCACGTACCTTTAAAGTTTCTCCTCCCATATTCTCTCTCTCTCTCTCTCTCTCTCTCAGATGGCAGTAAGCAATTTCTCTCATCTTAAAGCCAACCACCAACCACTTCTCTTCAACCCCTCACCATTCTCTTCTACAACATTATTGACTTCGACTCTCCACACTCATCGCGGCTTGTTTGCTCAACCCCAACCATATCCTCAACCCCATCTAGAATCGGTAAGTCGCGAGCTGAGCTACGCTGTTCCTCCGACAATAGAGTCTACCGTTTCCCCTCTCCCGGCTTCGAATAGTCGCATACTAAGGTGTGTTGATCCCTCGACTCCGAGGAAAGTCGCGAGCTACGGTTTCTTAGATCCCTTGATCAAGAGAACTAACAGTCTTCCCGATTCCGGCCCTCTCGTTATCCTGTCGCTTCCCACATCATACATAAGAGGAAGCCGATTTCCCCAGGCACTCCCGTTACCCCTACTTCTCACACAAATATTACTTTACTGTCATACATCGCAGCTCCCCCACATCGAGGTCTAAGGACAAAACCAGTTTATATTCGAAGCACTCTTTCCTCTGCTTCTTGAACCAAGGGAAAATATCTAACCTTTTTCTTGTTGTTAATAAACAGATATTATTTGAAATATTCTTTCCTTATCTTCATCATAATATCGTATCATCACCCCTCCTCAACACTCTTCGATCTTCTTGTTCCGTCACTCCCGTTTCCCTTCTCTATACGTCGACGACACGCCAGAGGGACGTTAACGGAGAATCGCGCACGGCAACTTATTTGATTTCATGAATTTATTACACTCTTTATTCTCTAAGACAGGCATGTCAATTGATTCCCACAGGGGCAAGCGCGCGCTTTAGAGCCCAGGAGAGCCTAAGCGCTTTACAGCGGAAAGGAAAGAGACAGACGAAAGAGGTGGTATATGCCACTTGGTCGAGCTATATTCAGGGATGGCCAGCACTTATTAAATAGATAAAGGGAAGAGAACTTATTAAAACTGTATCCATGTTAATTTTTAGATTTGCCTGAGAAGTATAAGTGCATTATAAGAATGTAAGTTTTAATTTTAATGCTCAATTTTCACCAGTTTGATTTTTTTATCCAAAAGAAATATTTTCTCAACTTTTCGTATAGAAAAGTGAAATTTTCAGATATAGGCCTATTTATTTAGTAGCCTTACAGAACGTTTTCGTAAGTCTAATATACCGTATATACGTATTACAGAAGATAGTGTATTGAAAATTTTGAAAATATTCTCATGGAAATTGTTTGTAAGGAAATGAATTAACGAAACAACTACTGTTACATCATAAGCAAAAGATACGTGCCCATGTGTTGTAAAAATGTCAGCTCTATAGCTTCAGCACATTTCGAGAAAATAATAATTTAATATTCTGATGATAGGAAGTTGCTCACAAATATCACCTTAAAAGCATAATGCGATACGAGTTTTGCTATGTAATATTAGTTACACTTAAACAGATACAGTACCTAGGTAACTTTGCTTTGTACTGTAATATTGTTTTGATTAGTTTATTGATTACTTTTGTAAGGCTAAGGATACCATCAATATAAATTCCAACTTGTCATGTCATACTCAATCTCTTTCTTTGGAATATCACTTTCTTTATGAATGATGTGTTTCATCCACTTAATACAGTATAATATTATACTAGTATGGAATTTAAGTGAATATCCCTTCTTAACACTCTATTCTGTTATTAAGATTTAAAACACAAGTGCAATATTAAGAAATCAGTGTTAGTACTTTTGTTTTACAGACAATATAGATAATATTAAACAGAAAGAAGCCATATAAAAATAACGACATAAAATTTCACGTTCCGTTTGAAGTTTGTGCACCACTGTTTTCTTAATCCAACAGGTTGCTTATTCATATACACAACCCTTCCCCTTTCCATACTTAGCGCTTGCTGCCCGCGCACGACGTCAAGGTCAGAAAAATGCGCTTTCTTTGACATCACTGCTCGAAGACCTTGCAAAATTTCCATCTGCTCCATATGGTACGCTTTGGTCAACGCTATAACTTATGTACAGAATTACTTCTAGATACTATAAAATAAGCTGGGTGTTGGAAAGTTTATGGGGCATTCTGTATAATTTCAATTTAAAAAGTGTAAACGACGTGAACTGCAAATATATAGGCGTATAGTCTGGTAGTAAAACATAAACAACTGAAGAAAAGTGAAATGACGCGTTTTTGTAACTGTATGTTTTCCTTGAAAAAAAAAAAATTCGAGTCTAACCTTCTGGAATTGCAGACAGTATATAACGATAGTAATACACTGCTTTCTTAACCCTTTGCAGCATAGTACTTGTTCAGAAGAACCACCGTTTTCTTTCCTTCCAAATTTTGTGGCACAGATATTCTACCGAGGAACCGCCTCTTGAGTATACATAGAGGTGCCATCTATGTTTTGAAATTGTATCCAGAGTTAAAATGTTGGAAAAAATTGATAGAAGATTTGTTATGATCCAATAAATGAAAAACATAAATTAATTTGTATTGCAAAGAGTTAAACAGTTCATAATTTCGACACTTTATATCGTTTTGTCCTCAGATGTACTACAGAAATTTCAACCGAACACATGTAACATTGCGAAATTCATTTGCAGAACGAATAGTTAACATTTGTTTAGACAAATTTCTGCACAGTTAAATGATAAAACTTATATTCTTAAAGTGACTGAAGATATCGGGAATTAAATGTATGGCTTTCCCAAAACATGCTATGAAGTATTTCATATAAAACAATTTTTATCTCGGAAAAAAGCAAAAACGAGAAAAAATGAATTTAAACTTTTCGTTTGAAATATTTCAAAGAATTATGCCCCTGAAATTAATGATATTATTTACGGTTCACCGGTAGAAGTATGATGGTGTTATTCAAATGGAATGCTTATTGAAGTGTAGACAAAATTAATTTAAGAACGTCTTCACATGAAAGCCGGGAATTATAATTTTAAAGGTACAGTAAAACTTGGTTATAACGACATCCAGGGGATCTTGAAAATTGTTGTTATAAACGAGTGTCGTAGTAACCGAGATTCATATTATCAGTCTAGTGAGGTAGAAAATGAAAAATAGTAAACATAATTAGGCTTATTTTAGATTTATGTATTCACTTTTAAGCATACCATGAACAAAATAAAATACATGTACAATTATAAATACAGTATTCTGTATTAAAACAGTTTGTTCATTACTCACCAAACTGCTTTACTTTGGAGTGAAGTAATCAGTCATTTTACTCTGTTGTCTCCTACTTGCCCAATATACACTTTCTAAATTAAATTCTATGTTCATTATTTCAGTTGCAATTTCACTGCTCCTTCTCCTAGCTTCATACTCCCTCCTCTAGCTGCATAGAAATGTTCACAATTCTAATGGCTCCTAAAGTGTCACTCACTTCTTTTAGTGGCCATACTGCGTTAAAATGCGTGCGCTTGGTGAAAAACTTCCTGTCGAAACTGGCTGCATGCAGGTACCATTAATACGACATGAATTCGGGCAGGTTACAATGGGATGGGGAATCTGCCTGCATTCCAGAGGTCTATGATAGAAGGGAACAGTAGAGGATTTGCCAGAGTTCAGCAAAATATTTCTTAAAATACTTTGGTTCTTAGAAAATTGTATTCCAAACTGAGGTTGAAAATGACGTTATATGCGAGGTAGACGCATATGCGTTTGTCGTATTAAGCAAGGTAGGAAAGCATATGTCTTATGGGGAATTATAGTCCCGTCGCTCTTATTTCCGGCAGCCAATCACGTTGCAAGTCGGCTACATTTACACATGTGCGTCTTGTCATTCGCTGTTGATTTCGTTATGGACTTCCTAAGGCTCTATAGATACTGGGTATAATCGTCCGCCATTTTCGTTCTTTCCTTGCCGTTTGCAGCAAGCAGACGAGAATTTACAACAGTAGAAATTTTAACTCCGCGCTCTTTTAGGTGTATTTGTTAATAATAATAATAATAATAATAATAATAATAATAATAATCTAATAATAATAATAGAATCAAGGGTATCCAGCTGCAATAATAATAATAATAATAATAATAATAATAATAATAATAGAATCAAGGGTAACAATCGACTTGGAGCCATGCAGCTGGGTAGTCCGGTAATTAAACCTTCAACAAACAGTGCAACATTTGATCCACATACATTAAACATTATAGTCAACAACTGATTTCGTTAGGTATGCAAAAGCTACCTCAACATTCACTTAGCTATTTATTTTTAAGTTTCTCACATTAAATTTATAACAAGAACGTAATCGACAGATTGAATTTTTTTCCGGCAGCGAGTCCCACAAAGCGCGAAGGTGGGGTGACCGCCGAAGGGCCGGCCTTTCTATGAGAATCCACAGTTCTAACAGACCTAAGTTGTTACTCTGCAAACTGAGGTCCGCGCATATGTTACTCCCAGTAACTGGAAAACTAGTACGGTACAGATTTCGAATAGGAATCACTTTTAAAAGTAATTCTTTCTAAACATTTCTCTCGCTTTGACTCCCATCTAAAGTTAAAAATAGAAAAACTTTTGAAGGTGTCAATGTCTATTTTGAACATGACACTTCGAAGTTAGTAATTTCTTTCTCCCTTCCCACAAAAAACATTTTGTTTTCGACTTTTTTCTATGCTTTTCTTAGATGTTTATCTATGAAACCTAAAACTTACAATGCGATTATCATAGGTGCTACGACGTGATAATGTTTAACGGTGCGGAAAATAGCGTCGTCTGCTAACCTCAACTGGCAATGAAAGAACTAAAATGGCGAACGATTATCTGTACCTACTCTTTATAGAACCTACTCTTACTAGGACTTAAGCAAAGAGGCGGAGCCACGCCGGAAATAACAGCGACGTGACTATAGTTGGGACCACAGAATATTTGACGTTATAGGCGAGGTGTCGCTCAAAACGAGGTCGCTATAACCAAGTTCTACTGTAATAATTAAAAAAAAAAACAGCTTTAGTGCAAAGTGTGATAGGAGTATCACATAGTATAGGTAGTAGATCATAATGTCCAAGATATAATAGAAGGCGGAATATATGGCAGTTAATACCCTGCGTTCCTTGTAGGGGGGTATAACGACTTTGTGTGTCCTTTGAAGCAGGTACGGACTAGCATTGCTTCGTTAAGCAATTTGAATTTAATGGTCCATAACTGTGTTGCGGAGTCTGTGTCAGACAGAACCCGTATCATTCTTCTTGACGGATGCTCCGCTATTCATAGACCGCCTTTGCCGCTCTCACATACGCGCCCTCTCCTCAACTGTAGGATTCCCTTTGATTCCACTAGATTCAGCCATGTAGACCGAAAACTAATTAAGCAGAGCTGAACTTCTCTGCTCATGTTGATGTGGTTTATGAAAATTCCACAACACAGAAAATGCGTAAATCAAACATTCTTTTATGTAGATTCCACTGATGTGAATTGTTTACGAATCGCAACGAGAATCTTGACGCCATACTTATATATCATAAAATTCTATCCATATTCGCTATGTTTATTTTCAGTGTACTGAATTTCGAGGCACAATATTCTGTCTTATATAAATTCGTATTAACATTGTCAATTGATACTTCATAGTATGTACCAGAGTGCTGCATTGGAGTTAAATCGCTCGTTTGAACTCGGTCGAGTGTCGCACCCTCGAGTGAGATACGATCGGTCGTGATACGCTTGTAATAAATAGAAGCAAAGTACAAGGTCATCTCACCGACATGTCATATCTTGTATGGAAGGCGACAGATAAGATACACATAATATGTTTTGCTCACACGGTAAAAATAAGGCTTTATTTTCTGCGTTTATGACAAACGTTTCATGGAACAGTCAATGGAACGTACCAACACAGGAACATGAAATTATAAATAAAATAGAGTGAAAAACTTCGATATACAGTTATCATTGCTAATTAATAATTATTCAATATTTGATTTACCACATAGCCTATATAATATGATAGGTCCACACATTGTGTTCCGCCTATATACTGCGACAATGCAGAAACGTTTTACAAAATATTATTGATATAGCAGTAGATTAATAACAATATTAGTACAGAGATAACGTCACAGAAAATATAATAAAATGAATAATCATGCTGCACAACTGTTACAGACGCAAAGATTGATACACTAATTATTATAGATTACTATTATTATTATTATTATTATTATTATTATTATTATTACTAGAAAACGTGATACAGTTCTTGCATTATCGTGATTGTGTTCTCCGTTTATAATAATTACATTTACATCCAATAACATCTATCAGATGTGGCAAAAACAAAATCACTCCTGTGTGGAAAAAAAAAAAAAAAAAAAAAAAAAAATTACCTACAACATTTATATGACATTTCAAAGCAAGTTTTGTAATTGTACTATGGAGAGGTTAGTTAAACACTGCAAAGTTTTGAAATGATAAACATCTATGATGTTACTACACTGTTCATCACTGTAACAAGAACGAATGTCTAACGTTCGGCTCATACCGTTCGAGGATTTATCGCTCGTGACAATTTTACCCATCATGCATGTGCTCTACCTATCGGATTATGCTATGAACTACTTGGCGCTCGAGCGAAAACGTCCGATGCAGACCTCTATGTAGTAGAGATGAACAAAATTAACTGCCGCTCTCGATCGCTGTGTTCGTTGCATTTGTCTTTCGAGTCTCGTCACGGACCGGAGAACACGAATTCGATTATGCGCACTGTTCAAAACATACAGAGGTGAGCCTGCCTGGAGAGAAATAAAAAAATAGGTTGGAGCCGCCAAATTACTCTTCAAGGAATGATCACTCATAAATTTAGGGAAAGAAGGCAGAGGACGGACACTGGAAAGTTTTCTTTTCTCAATCGTACTATCAGGGACTGGAATGCTTTACCAGCAGACTTAATAAAGGCTTTACCAATAACCAAAAATGTAGGCCTATTAAAAAATAGGCTTAAGGACTTTACTAATAGACGGTAGTATATTATACACACTATTTAAAGGGTGTAATTGATATTTTGTTATTTGAAGTGTTGTATCAGTGAGGAAGTGTGTCATGTCAATGAAGTGTGAAGTGTGTAGTGTCAGTGAAGTCTATTGTGTAAGTGAAGTTCTATAGTTCATTCTGGATGTGCAAAGTATTTGAACAATGATATGGTTTTGAAGTCTTAGTGAAATTAGGATAGAATCAGAGCAGTGAGTGAGTTGACAGCGAAATAAGTGTAGTGCCGAAAGGTACTTGTGCAGGTATGAACCTATCGTGGTCTTAGTTCGAACTTAGGGTTAAGATACAATTTAAAGTGATCATGCTTCATTTAATTTAGGATACTCATTATTATTATTATTATTATTATTATTATTATTATTATTAATTATTATTAATGTTTTTATTAGTTGTGTTTATTATTGTCACTATTGAGTGTAATTAGTTACCATTGCCACCGGGTATATACATATTTGCAGTGTGAATAAATACATGCATGCATGCATGCATACATACATACATACATACATTCTCGTGCGCTTCAGTCTCGCTCATCATTCTCGAAATAGTATTTGGTCGGCATGGAAAGATTTCGTAACTTTGAATAACATACATCATTGAAATAAATAACATTATAAATGTTTAAATGAGACAAAAAGACAAAACAGAACAGTATCTTAGTTATCAAAATGTTCTGGTTCTATTATATGATATTACCTATGGTTATATAAATAGAAAAAAAAAACAATTCCCAAATAAATTTGCATTTCTAAGAAATATAAAACATAACGTTAATATCTTTTTACTTGAGATAGCACACTTGAGCTCAAACATATGAAAAGAAAATTCCTAGGTTTATAATAAGGGCCTAGTAATTAAATAAAGACTGGGGAACGGATTATTATACGCTGAAAGGTAAAGCTGATGTTTCAAATAGGCTACTTCATTGTTTGTACATGTATATAACAGTTGCTAAAGTAGATAAAAGTTCAGTCAGATATAAACAACTGTGGCGATTCAAGGGTGCTTGACATTCGGGACTTCGGGAGTGATCAATCTCGACGTCTCGAAACACTCACAAGCAGTCTTTACGTCAACGACGCGACGTATACAACATTGTCGTGCGGGTTTTTGGCTTTGCGGGCGCTGTTAGTCTTGCTTCCTCGATCGTTGTTCATCTCTAGTATGTAGAGTCTTAGAAACAATTGATTGTCCTCGACATTTTCAGTCCCAGAAAGAAGGCACTGCGCATGATCAGAGAACGAGCGAACCACTAGTTGAGGTAATGAGTAATAAGATTCGTTCTCTTTCGTTGTGTCGTCCTTAAGTAGCTGGAACAAGTGCCGGGAAAAATAATTCATCGTAAATGGTTAGTGCGATAAATACTTTTCACTACCAAGAATCGCACCATCAGTTGTTTCTTAGACTGTACAGTGGTCACAGAATATCTCCGAGTCTGAAAACCGTTACAATAACGATTTCGATTTCTGGAAACGGACCTCCGGACGAAGAGACGGATGTGACATTATCTGTATGGAAGCAAATCCTTCACACTACTCAAATTAAAAACATCCGCTCACTGTCAGACTCAATACTCCACTGTAATAAAAGGAGCAACATATAGAACGGTGATTAGTCGATGTTTTCAGTTTTAACATACATGCGTAACAATCCGCACTAAAGCATCATTAGTTTGTATCTCCTTATCTCGCCCTCTTTTCTCTGCATTGTTGCCAACCGTAGTAGCTGGATCGTACAAAAGCGATAGTTTTGTATCATGTACGATCTTACGATTCAACCCGGGGATAGTAAGCAAAATGTACAATCCTCTCGACAAAGAGAGTAAAACATTTAAAAAAGATAGCATTTTAAACATTTATTACAATTTATGACGTTCGAAATTTTATATATACATTTCTGTAGTATTACAGGCATATTTCACTTACACATTTGAAGTAATTTCTGCACATAGCACTTCTGGGTTACAAGTGCTGTACAGTCGACTGTCGCAAAACATATTTCTATAATATTGCTCGCCTATGTCTCCAGGTCCAGCAATACGACAGCTTAATTTTGGTAAACATTATTATAGCGACAAGAAATCACGTAGTGTCCATTACTTGTGGCTATTTAAAAATGATGTTGAGAAACATTCCTTTGTTTTCTTCCAAATATCTCTGAGAAATGGTCTCTCCAATCCTCTCAATAGTCTACGCATAATTACTGTTCCCACGTAGGCGTGTAATAACTAGACATCGGATTTTTAGGCACTAAAATTTCAGTTTTAGGCGCCTAAAATAAGCTCAAAATTTGTAAAATTAGGCTCTATTTTAATGAAAATAGGCATTTAGGCACATCAAGGTATCATACTTATTTCTTTCACAGAAATTTTTAGTTATTCACTAAAATACGCACAAAAAAAGTATGTTTAAACATTAAAAAAGAATACTATATTATATTTACAAACAGAGCTGCACAAATTTAATATATTGAAACTAATGAAATAATGATTATTGATATCAAGATTACTCATTTTAAGTTATTGAAATTCAGTTCCATGCTCAGACTTTATTATAATTATCTACACAGTACACCACCAGAATTTTTCTAAATTCTCCACAGTTAACCTTTGCCTTTTGTCACTGAGAATCATTTTGAAAGCAGAAAAACTTCTTTCAACCGAAACTGATGTGAGAGGCGCAAATTTTAAATTAGGTACAATAGAAACATCAATACTTACTGGAACATTTACACTTTCCCCCGATATCACTCTTGATACTTTTTCCAACAATGAAAATCCTACATTCTTATTTAATACGTTGTTCCACTTATTTTTAACTTTTTTCCCAGTTTCGCCCAAAGCAGAATGTATGTTCACTTGAGCTTCCTTTACTATTGTTATTTGGCTACAAAGAGATTGTTTTTCACGTTCTAATTGTTCAATGCTTGCAGGTATGAAAGAAAAGTTTGATGTTATGTAGGCAATATCGTTTTTCACTCGTGAGTCATTCAGACAATCTTTCACTGCTTTCACACACGCTGCACTATCATTTTCAGGTAATTTATCAATAACTGTGACCACTTCTTTAAAATACTTAGAATAATACACCACTGACTGAATCCAGGTTCCCCATCGTGTAACAACTGGCTGAGGTGGGAGTGGGATTGGGATATCTGGAAAGTTCTCTCTGAATATTGAAATCCTGGATGGGGCTTTACAAAAACATTTTTTTGTGTTAGAAATAAACGAATTGACAAGAGGAAATTCATTCTGGATTGTTTCAGAAACCCTGTGAAGGCCATGTGCTAGACAGGTTACATGCGTGAGGTTAGGATAAAATGTTTTAAGAAGTGGAGCTGCAGCAACCATGTATGAGGCAGCATCAGTACAAAACAACAGAACTTTAGAATCGTCTATATTACCTGAGTATAAAGACTGTAGGCCTTTATTTACAAAATAAGCAATGGCTTGGCTATTCACTTTCGAAAGTTCCTTAACACATACGAGGTGTGGAATCGAAGGTCCATCAGGACTAAGTTTTCCTACTACCATATTTGCTATATACCTATTCATAGGATCTGAGGTTTCATCCACAGAGACCCATATGTAAGAATCACCTATATCCTCCCGAATGGAAGCTAAAGTTTCATTGTATATTCTGTCTAAGTAATTTTTTTCTTAGGGTCGACTCAGATGGGATATTTTGTTTGCAGTATTTTTGTAAAAACTGTCTTAAAACCGGATTTTCAATTGCATTGCAGGGAATGTTAGCAGCAACAAACGCTCTGGTTAAATCAGCATAGAAATTGCTGCTGAGATTGGATGAAGTAGGCTGTGTTAGTAAAGTTTGTGGCAGTTGATTTTTCTGCTGAGCTTTAGCCTTATGAGCCGCTCCTTGCACATGCTGCTTTAGGTGGCACTTCTTTTCTTGCGAAATCTAAAAATGTAAAGTAAACTGAATTAAAATAAAATCCTAATTGTTGTATTGCCGTATTTCTATCACAAAGTTAGTGGGTTCGAACAATCAAAATTTTAATGACCTGCAAATACTTTAACTATCGGAATTTAAAAGGTTAAAGTGTAGTGGTCTCAAAAAGAATTATACCTCAGGATAGCTCAGTCAATGTATAAATATTATAGGCCTACTCATTAAAATTAATAGAATTTATATATTTCAACTATTGTTACATACCTGTTTGCTACAAATCTTGCAGAATATTATTTTTCCATCATAAGTGAATTCTGAATATTCTGTTAGCCATTGCCGGATCAATGTAGATTTTGCACTTATATTTTTCGGCATTATCGCGTTAAACTTCACACGAAAACGTCCTACCGCTCAAAACTTCTCAACACAAATAAGGTGAGGGAAAGAGCAACTGTTAACGAGCATTCAAATGAACCGTTGTTATTGAGATTCAATTGGACAAAAATACAAAGTTCCACTTATTGTTGCATTTCCTGGTAGTGTTAACACTAGGAGGGCCATTCTTTTAAATATTTTGTAACGGTTTACCCTACTAATTCGCAGTTTTACGACTTTTCATAAATATTTCAAAAACACTCTTTTCTCCAAAAATTGTGATTTTATGACACTCTGAAGGGCAGTACAGCTAATCGGTTTCAGACCGAAAACAGTCATTTTTATAGTATAGTATATCTCTGAATCGGTAGCAGCACATGTTGTGATTGTTGCCTGCTTCAAAACTAAGGTTGGTTCTTTGTCGGCATTTATGCCTCCAAACATGTTAAATTCGGTGAAATCTATTGCGAGTGTCGTGAGATTCAAAACATTTTGTTTCCTTTATCAATGGTTTCATGGCCGGTGTGAAGCAAACTTTCCACTTTTTAAATGCCTTAAATTTCGCAGTGAATGCTTGTATAAATTATAAAAGTAAGAGTAAAATGCGAAACTTTACAGTGAGTTAGGCATTTTTAGGCGAATATTAGCAAATTAGGCTCTAATAACCGTTTTAGGGCATTTTAGGGCACTATAAAACTCTTTGAATACCTTTCAATTTCCATGAAACACAAATATTAATAATTATTTTTACTTTTCTCCTAAAGAAACAAAATAGGCATTTGCCCTGGAATCCGATGTCTGGTAATAACTAATAAGTTGGATAGGCCTATAATGTTTTGAAAACTCCACAACAGAACACTTGTTTCGCTCTGTAAGAAGGCAGTGACCTTACTGTATAACAATTAGATATGATAAATTCAATTTGGCTTTTCCTGTGGAAAACCTAATATACTGGTATGTTGTTTACTTTTGTATCCCACAAAAGTTGAAGTTAATAGGACTTTCACAACTCCTACTTTATTAAAAGTTTTAAAGCTCCGCGCATTTTAATTAAATGCCTGCGGACATACTTTAGCCCACATCTTGCTATTGACTGTTCTTCCATTTGCAGCTGAGATTTAAAACGTATCTTCTGGCTTGACATAGCCTTTCTTTGTGGTTGCCAACTGGGGTGGTAATGTAGATACCAATGTGTTTTTTTTTTCTTTTTGTTTTTCGAACTGTAGTAGTAATTATATTTCAGGAATTGAGCTTTTGGCTACGTTTGTCCTTATTCTGGAAAGAATTTTGAATTAGGTCACGTGATCAGAATGAATCAAGGTCAATCCTTATTACAGCGTAGGTGTAATACAAGATAATGACTACACTTCTGCTTTCTCATCTACATTACCTTAGTATATTATTTGTCTCATTTATTGTTCCGATGTTCTAATGTTTGTAATACTTCCTTGATATTACTTGTTCAATTCACTTTTTCACTTTATTGGATAACTTTTACGATTCACTCTCACTACTTGCACTCACTTTCTACCTCCTCTCTCGATTACACGCAACCCTAAATATTATTTACTTACTATTTCTAACTCTTATTAACCTCACTTCCTTTATAAAAAGATTGTATCATTATCCATCTAAATTAAAACAGACGCTGGTACAGACACTCATTCAACCTCACTTCGATTATTGCGACGTTTTGTTCAGTGATCTCAGGATTGATTCCGCTCAGAAACTACAGCGTGTTCATAACGCGTGCGTCCGCTTCATTTGTAATGTTCGATACTATGATCATATCTCACCTTCTTTCGAGAAGTTATCATGGCTTAGGTTACATCAGAGGAGAAATCTGCACTCACTTTCTCTCTTATATCGAATTATGCACACTTCATCCCCCTATTATTTATTCGCTCGTTTTCATACTCTCTCTCGCTATCATAATATTAATACTCGATCACAACGCGATAACACGCTAGAAATTCCACTTCACACATCATCTCTGTATTCCTCATCTTTCACTGTTGCTACTTCTCGTCACTGGAACTCTCTGCCGCCTGAAGTCAAGGGCTGCCGAACTTTTAAATCTTTCAAATGCAAGTTAGAAAATTATCTTATGACGAGTTGCCAAACTAACTTACTATTATGACAAGTGTTGTATTGCATGTTTCCACGTATTCACATTTTTTTTATGTTCTAGTGATATTTAACTTCTTTTATATTTTTGTTTTCATATTTTCCGATAATGGTATATCTCTAATGTGATTTGAGCTATATATAATCATAATTTTCCTTACTGTGTGTACTTAAAAATATTGTATTCATTGTATGCTTTGTACTGCACTATTTTATTACTACTATTTGTATTATTATTACTATTAGGCCTCTTATTATTACTTACTTACTTACTTACAAATGGCTTTTAAGGAACCTGAAGGTTCATTGCCGCCCTCACATAAGCCCGCCAGCGGTCCCTATCCTGTGCAAGATTAATCCAGTCTCTATCATCATACCCCACCTCCCTCAGATCCATTTTAATATTATCCTCCCATCTACGTCTCGGCCTCCTAAAGGTCTTTTTCCCTCGGTCTCCCAACTAACACTCTATATGCATTTCTGGATTCGCCCATACGTGCTACATGCCCTGCCCATCTCAAACGTCTGGATTTAATGTTCCTAATTATGTCAGGTGAAGAATACAATGCGTGCAGTTCTGTGTTGTGTAACTTTCTCCATTCTCCTGTAACTTCATCCCGCTTAGCCCCAAATATTTTCCTTAGCACCTTATTCTCAAACACCCTGAACCTATGTTCCTCTCTCAGAGTGAGAGTCCAAGTTTCACAACCATACAGAAGAACCGGTAATATAACTGTTTTATAAATTCTAACTTTCAGATTTTTGGACAGCAGACTGGATGATAAGAGCTTCTCAACCGAATAATAACACGCATTTCCCATATTTATTCTGCGTTTAATTTCCTCCCGAGTGTCATTTATATTTGTTACTGTTGCTCCAAGATATTTGAATTTTTCCACCTCTTCGAAGGATAAATCTCCAATTTTTATATTTCCATTTCGTACAATATTCTGGTCACGAGACATAATCATATACTTTGTCTTTTCGGGATTTACTTCCAAACCGATCGCTCTACTTGCTTCAAGTAAAATTTCCGTGTTTTCCCTAATCGTTTGTGTATTTTCTCCTAACATATTCACGTCATCCGCATAGACAAGAAGCTGATGTAACCCGTTCAATTCCAAACCCTGCCTGTTATCCTGAACTTTCCTAATGGCATATTCTAGAGCGAAGTTAAAAAGTAAAGGTGATAGTGCATCTCCTGCTTTAGCCCGCAGTGAATTGGAAAAGCATCAGATAGAAACTGACCTATACGGACTCTGCTGTATGTTTCACTGAGACACATTTTAATTAATCGAACTAGTTTCTTGGGAATACCAAATTCAATAAGAATATCATATAATACTTCCCTCTTAACCGAGTCATAAGCCTTTTTGAAATCTATGAATAACTGATGTACTGTACCCTTATACTCCCATTTTTTCTCCATTATCTGTCGAATACAAAAAATCTGATCAATAGTCGATCTATTACGCCGAAAACCGCACTGATGATCCCCAATAATTTCATCTACGTACGGAGTTAATCTTCTCAAAAGAATATTGGACAAAATTTTGTACGACGTCAACAAAAGTGATATTCCTCGAAAGTTACCACAGTTGGTTTTGTCCCCCTTTTTAAAAATAGGTACAATTATGGACTCCTTCCATTGTTCTGGTACAATTTCCTTTTCCCAAATAGCAAGTACAAGTTTATAAATTTCGCTATATAATGCACTCCCACCCTCTTGTATTAATTCTGCTGGAATTTGATCGATACCTGGAGACTTGTACTTTTTCAGATTTTCTATCGCAATTTCGACTTCTGAAAGCGTGGGTTCGGGTATAAATGGCTCAGCAGTTTGTATTTCAATTTCGTCCCGATCATTTCTATTTGGCCTATGTACATTTAGTAGTTGCGCAAAATAGTTTTCCATCTGTTTAGGATTGATGGAGAGTCTGCAAGCAAGTCACCATTCTCATCCTTGATAACGTTTACCCTTGGCTGATATCCGTTCTTAAATTCCTTTATACCCTTATATAAATCTCGAATGTTTTTATTCTTACTATTTGTTTCTACCTCATTCAGTTTTTCCTTCAAGTAACCTCTCTTTTATTCCTAAGTGTACGACTTGCTTCCCGTCTTTCATTGAAATAATTATCTCTCTTCTCCTCAACTGGATCCTGTAAGAATTTCAATTTTGCCTGTTTCCTTCTTTCTACTACCATGCAACAATCTTCATCAAACCACGGTTTCTTTTTCTTAGTTTCATAATAACCTATGCTCTGCTCAGCTGCAATTTTGATACTATCTCTGATATTTTCCCACACGCTATTAACATCTAATTCTTTCTCAACTTCGTCGGAACTTTCTAAAGTGGCAAACCTATTCGAAATTTCGACCTGATAATTTTGCTTAGCTTCCTCGTCCTTTAATTTCAAAATATTGAATTTAGTAATATTAACTTGTTGCTCTACTCGCTTGGCTACTGATAATCTTTCTCTTAATTCTCCAATCACCAAATAATGGTCAGAATTACAGTCTGCACCCTGAAAGTTCGAATATCTACTATACTAGTATGTCTCCGTTTATCTATCAAGATGTGATCTATTTGGTTGTGTGTCAATCCATCTGGAGAAGTCCAAGTATATTTATGTATATCCTTATGGGGGAATGTTGTACTTTTGACAATTAAATTTTCGATGTGGCAAAGTTGACTAATCTAACTCCATTGTCACTACTAATTGCGTGTAGGCTCTCTTTTCCAATAGTTGGTCTAAAATATCCTCCCGTCCTACTTTAGCATTGAAATCCCCCAATAAAATTTTCATGTGATATCTGGGAACTGATCAAAAGTATGTTCCAATTCCTCATAGAAGCTATTCTTTATATGGTCGTCTTTCTCTTCTGTAGGGGCGTGAGCATTTATAACTATGATGTCGCACCATCTACCCTTAAGTACTAAATATGATAACCTGTCACTGATAAATTCGACCTTTTTACTGCTGATTTTATTCTTTTATGAACAAAGAATCCTGTTCCTAATTGGTGATTATTGTTTCCTTCCCATAATACAACAAGTAATCTCCTATTTGTGATATGCCATTCCCATCTAACCTAACCTCTTGTACTCCACGAAGTCTATTCTATATCTAGCTAGTTCTTTTGCTACTAATGTTACCCCTCCTGTTCTATAAAGACTAGTTACGTTCCAAGTGCCAAATCTCAAATCCTTATTCCTTTGCTGTGGTCGTGCCAGAGAATCAGTCCTATTCCGAGGCTTATTATAGGGATACGTAACAAGCTGTTTTTACAGTGATGGGTTGTTAGCCCTTCGCCCAACCCCCAAGCTGGAGGACCACCCCTTATCGGCTGTCCACGACTGCTTATTCAATATATTCGCAGCTACCCTCCATATCTGGAGGCCGTCTCCTCTATCCGCAACCTGAGGACGCGCCATGCCGTGGTGATAGGGACCCACAATTCATTATTATTATTATTATTATTGTTATTATTATTACTATTCTTATTTATTATTATTATTATTATTATTATCATCATCATCAATAATTGTCTTATTTTTATACTTTGTATGCCTCATTTATTTTTGACCTGCTGTTCACATTTTATTATGCTTTTTTTTCTTTCTCTATGTTATATATTAGGGCCTATGTCTGATTTCTTCTTACTTGTTGTTTACATTTTATTATTATTATCTTATTCAGTTTTGTGTGTAAAATTGTAGTGTACTTTGTAAATTTGTAGTGTTTTTGTAACGCAGTTTTTACTCTTGGTTGAGTGTTAGAGAAGGCCGTATGGCCTTAACTCTGCCAGGTTAAATAAATCATTATTATTATTATTATTATTGTTATTATTATTTATTGCTTTTCTTCTCACTAATTTATTCTATTCATCTTCTCATTAACACTTCACTTCTTATTCCTCTGTCTTATTCACAGTTCCGCTTCAGTTACACTAATTGATCTAATCCTCACATTCTTGACCGCATCTAATACCACAGACTAAATCAGATTTCTTCTCTAGTTCACTTATTACTAGACTTCGTTGAATTGCCACACGCAGCATGCAATCAGGTTGCCGATGTACGGTAGTATAGAAGAGGTGAGCGACCCCCCCGGTCTCGTAGTATAAGCTGTTCATGTTAAGAGATGTGACCGGTCCAAATAGATAGAGCAGCTACAGCTAATGTATACCTTATGTAAGCACTTGTTTTTGTATTACTGTGGTTGGAATAGTCAAAGCTTAACATTTGTTCAGTGCAGACAAGAATTCAATCAAACATACTAAAATGAGAGTGTTGCTGTTCCAAACAATTGCCCCTGGAATATCCTTACCCCCGCAGCCAATCTTGACCCGTTGGAAAACGTGGTTGGATGCTGTTAATTATTATGCAAAATATTACGGCAAAATAATGTAGGTAATTGATGCATTGGATAGCACAGACAGTTCCGCTGTTGCACCTGTAAAATTATTGCCTTCTGAACAGCAATTGGAAGATATTCTGTCCAAAAGCATCACACTGTTAGAATCGTCTAAACTACAACTCTCAGAAGCCCTTAATATAGTGTATAAAGTATCACAAACCGTTATCCAAAATAACAATTCACTAATTTCAGGAAAAGTGAAATGTAAGTTGAGAAACATTATTGATACAAATTTTGACTATTCACAACTTCGTATTATAAATGATGTACTATCATGTCACGACGAGACGTCTGAAGTTGGTGTACTAAAAAGTAGTGACTTTCCGTTCTTCAAATATTCACGTATACGTCGTGTGATGTTGAACGTACATTTCCCAATATAAAAACTGTTTGAGTGACCATCGCAGTCGCTCAAAATGTACGTAACTCTTCACTGCAATGCACATATTCAAGGATGATGTGAGTATATTACATTAAATTTTAAGGGTTAATATATCTCACTACAAAATAAATGTGTATTTACATGTTTAGACGTTTCCTACTTCAATGATCATTCATTATATTTCTTGAATGCAGGATACAGGTTTTATTGTAACCGCAGTATACTTCTCGATGTCTACATTAGAGGCATACTCCATCCGTTGCACGTCCGCTTCTCATACAGTCTATACCGCGTGCGTAGTAAACCTAACGATTCTCGTGGCAATTCCACAAAGTCTACTTATTACTTATTGGTACGTCAAACCAAAGGTCCCGGGTTCGATACCCGGCTCCGGAACAATTTTTCCCTCGAAATTGTTCAAATCAACTTTACAGGGAGTTATACCTGAAATCTTGATTTGCATAATACACGTCACTGTTCGTTAACAGAAAACCACAATTTAAGTCACACAGAGTTAGTGTGCACTCGAAGTTGGTTGCTTGACGGTTGTCAGCCCACTTTGAGGTCTGTGGATATAGAGGGAAAAATTGGATCGGGGTCGGTTAGAGTTCCCGAGTAGCTCAGTGGTAGAGCGTTGGTACGTCAAACCAAAGGTCCCGGGTTCGATACCCGGCTCCGGAACAATTTTTCCTCGAAATTGTTCAAATCAACTTTACAGGGAGTTATACCTGAAATCTTGATTTGTCTACTTATTACACTTCACACGTCTTTGTTTACACTTACTTGTTTCTTTATCTATCACAAAACTCTCTGAACTTTTATACAAGTTTCCTCTAGTTTTTCGCACAGCTTTAGTGCCCTATCAATATCTCCACTGTTGCTGGACTTTGATCATCTGCACTCTCGTCCTCTGTTAGGCCTATATTCTCGACTGCTTTCTTCTCTTCGTCGCATTCCCTTTCGTAACTCACACTCGGACTTGCACTCGCAAAAACTTCTTTCCTTAAACTCTCCTTATATTAGAATATAGAATCTATACTAATAATAAATCTGTAGCCGAAATTTTTCTGGTAATTTTCGATTTTCCAAAAATAATTGCTCCTAACATATATAATTAACCACCCTGAAACCGAAAATCGCTTTTTTAATTTTTGTTTGAATGTCTGTCTGTATGTTTGTTACCTTTTCACGCGATAATGGGTGAACCGATTTATATGAAAATTGGAATATAAATTAAGTTCGTTGTAACTTAGATTTTCAGATAATATTAATAGTCTATTAAACATACGAGGTCACTAAATAAGTCGCAAATTGAAAGGACAGGGACCTATCAAATTGCAGGTTAGAATTCACGGCGCTTCTTCCGACGGCCTTCAAATGCTTTGTCATCGAACAACGGATGACGGCGTCTTGCCATCCTAACGGCAAACACCAGCCAACTCCTCCTCGCCCCGTTCCGTGATCAAGTGATCAATCTCAGCCCCCTCGCGTATGTGGTACCTAAGAGGTTACGTCCAATTTCGGCTTCCCCTTCAAAATTTTCTAGAGCTCCTTCAGGGGAGCAGCGTAACCCGGAGTGAGACTAGTGGCCAACAGGCTTGGAGCTCACATATTTAGTTTTGTACAGCCCCCAACCCCTTGCAAGGACGCGTTTTGCGTACCTTTTAAATTTTCCTCCCAATTCTCCTTCGATTTTTCGATTTTTTCGACAGCGGGCGCGCAGCCAACTCCACCTCGCCCCGTTCAGTGATCAATTGATCAATCTCAGCCCCCTCGCGTATGTGGTACCTAAGAGGTTACGTCCAATTTCGGCTTCCCCTTCAAAATTTTCTAGAGCTCCTTCAGGGGAGCAGCGTAAAGTGAGACTAGTGGCCAACAGGCTTGGAGCTCACATATTTAGTTTTGTACAGCCCCCAACCCCTTGCAAGGACGCGTTTTGCGTACCTTTTAAATTTTCCTCCCAATTCTCCTTCGATTTTTCGATTTTTTCGAACTTAGATTTTAGGCTATATGGCATTCAAAATACTTTATTTAAAAGGGGGTTTATAAGGGAGCCTGAATTAAATAAATCGAAATATCTCGCTTATTATTGATTTTTGTGAAAACTGTTACATAACAAAAGTTTCTTTAAAAATGATTTCCGATAAGTGTTATTCTTTACAAAATTTTGATAGGACTGATATTTAATGAGATAAATGAGTTTTAAAATTAAAATAACGCCATCTAAGACGGTGCAATGAATTAAGAACAAATGACTTCGTCTATAAGGGGCCTTGGACAACAACAATCGAAAGCATTAGACATAGCCTACAGAGAATGTTTCTGTGTTTGTATGACGTAATATCAGAAGCTAAATTAACCGATTTGTATAATTATTATTTCACCATTGGAAAGTGTAGTTTCTCTAGATGGACATAATGCTATAATGTTATTACAGTAACGTCTGAGTAAATCGAGGACAGGTAAGATTAAAATAGCTTCTTATGCACAGAAAATTTGATAGGCTATTTTGTACATTCGTTTTCTGTATTTCTTAAAATAATATTTATGTACACTCATTTTAATCTCAGTGAATTAACGAACAACGAGAGTGTATTGATTTAGTATGCAGTAATAGTACGTTAGCTTAGCAATCCATTATTTTATAATTCAAATTTTAACTATGCTCAATTGAATCGTGTTAAAATACATAAAATATATATGCAATAAATGCAATGCAAAAAAAAAAAAAGGGTAATGAGCGAAGCAGATTATCTTGCGCTGTTGTAAAAGTTGTTCCCTGGATCAAACGTCTTATTTTAATTATGTAATTACTTTATATTTATTTCTAACAGGTGCAGCGGAGCGCACGGGTACGGCTTGTAATATAATATAATACTTTATGCTCGACCATGCCGAAATGTAGTAATTATACACCTGGTAGCAGTCTTTTAATGCATGTCATTAAAGTACACCTACTCATTAAAGTACAGGTGTTTTCAGCCAATGACAACTCAGCTTACAGGTGTTCAGCCAATGACAAGTCAGCTTTGTACCGTTATAAAACCGCAAGTATCGATTATTCTCGGATATGCAATCGAAAGAGAATTAGCGAGAAGTCACGGAGGCTGGAAATCCAATACTGTCGCAGAAGGTTATGTTCTGTTACTATAATAATTAGCGTTAATTGTAAATAATATTCAAATAAATTTAATTTGTCATCTCGTTTTTCAATGTCGAATTCAATAATCAAGGTTATACCAAGTTAACGGGATTTCACAAGGTTAATTGTTCCTCGGAAAAAATCAATACTTTCGCGTCTGCGCACATCTCACAATTCACGACCTAGAACAAGGTCACTTCCGATCTTGTCAGATACAAATAAAATGTATACATCTGAATCATTTTTATGGTCGAGCATAAAAAGTCGTATGAAACTCGCCTATAATGGTAATTAAGAAGCTCGTATGAAAATTATGAAACTCGCTTGCGCTCGTTTCATAAACATCCATACTCGCTTCTTAATTACTATCATTATAGGCTCGTTGCATAATGTACTACAGGGACATCATTTTATTTTTACTTCAATTTTTATTGTACCTGAGTTTTTGAATGTACTTCACTCCCACCCCCTCTACTAGTAAACTTCCAACCGTTCTCCATACAGAACCAAGCGTATACAGTCAAAGTCGCCTTACGGTCTTAGTAAACACAAACAGTACTGAGTTAGTGAGTATAGTACGTTCCATAAATATGTTCGCTTTCAATATTGAATCATATTCTCGCACAGGTACTGTCGTCCGTTTGCCTATGTCGCATCCCGGTTTCTCCCACCCACTTCTGCCCGTCCCTTTGTGGCTGGGCTGTCTTAGCTCTTTTCTGAAAACATTAATTTCTGTTAGGAATTGGACGTCTACCTACGTAATATTATACAACTGTTTAAAATAACTTAAATAAAAAGGCCTCGTTAAGTAATTAACTGTCACGTGATTTCTCTCCTTTCTACGACCCTCGACAAAACCACTTGAACGGACATTAAATAGGATGTCAGAATAATTTTATCTTTTCGGATCGGGCAGAAGTGAAGATTGAATTTATCAGTACGTAAGGTACTCTTTTATAGAGTAGGTACACAATTATTTCAACATGAGTTAGTAGTACGAAAGACGAAACTGGTAATTGGAATTAGGTACAATAGTATATAGTGCAATAATGTGCAAAAAAGAACTGAAACCTGTATAGAAATGAACGGCCACCATTTTCAAATATGTGTTTAAATATCCATATTATGATTATTTTTCAATTTAATTTCATTCTCTATATTGTACGCTAATGTGCTATAGACAGTATAATATGCGCTGCATAATGAATATGTCCGAACAGACAGCTCAGATCGAGAGTAAAAACACTCATTGTTGATATTTTACTGTATTTTGGTTAAAGAAAAACCCAATGAAAATTATCAAACTCAAAATCGCGATATTTCCTACTTTACGTAAATGGATGAACTACTTTTCATCCCACCTATACCTAGTAAAGTGATTTGTTTGTATCTTACTGCAGTATCACCGAATTCCAGTGGAAGGGGGTATCAAACGGTGTTTCCGGGTCACAACTTTTAAACCAAAGGTATAGGCAGGTTAATATTAGAAATGTTAGTAAAAATAAAATGATGTCCCTGTATTATAATACACATTTACGACTCATTTTGTATAACATATTCTGATACTTGTAGCTTCTTTTGTAAGAAAATACCCACTGTGTTGTATTTCTCCAGGGTGCCTAGATTAGTTGTGAGCCGGTCCCTTACATTGCTGTTCTTCAAAATGGAAACAACGGTCCTAACAAGAGTGTTCTTAATGTTGCAGTGTAAGTAAATGGTAAGGTAGATCTGTTACGTCACTGGTTAGGTACTTAAAGGTTTTTATCTGTAGACTGGATAGTGCGCGCTATTTATAGGTCCGGGATGTGTGGTGTGACGCCCTATTTCCTTTACTGCGAACAGGAATTGCGGACCTCCATCTCCCCTTCGAATTTCCGTACTGACGGGCTGATTCGCGTATAGACAGGAACTTGACGGTTGACAGTCCGAGTGATCGCGACACAGAACCGCACTCACTCGAATCCGGGGTCTCTCGTTCGATCTCATCATCCCTCAGCACTGTAACGATGAGCTACAGCGAGTCAAAAGTTACCGGACCTTGTTTCAGTCCCCGTCAAGAAGTTTCTTTTTATTTTAGTCTGTTATTTCGGCAACGTTTTTCTCTTAATCCAGTGATGTCAAAGCAAGCGCATTTTTCTGACCTTGACGTCGTGCGCGGGCATTAAGCGCTAGGTATGCTAGGAGGAATAAGCGGCCTTTTGGATTAAGAAAACAGTGGTGGACAAACTTCAAACGGAACGTGAAATTTTATGTCGTTATTTTTATATGGCTTCTTTCTGTTTGTTATTTTCTATATTTTCTGTAAAATAAAAATACTAACACCTGTTTCTTAGCCTAATATTGCAGTTGTGTTTTAAACTTTAATAACATAATAAAGAGTAAAGAAGGAATATTCACACAAATTCCGTAATAACTACAACTATACTGTACTAAGTGAATTAAATACATCATTAATAAAGAAAGTGTTATTCCAAAGAAAGACACTGAATATGACATGATAAGTTGGAATTGATAGTGATGGTATCTTTAGCCTTATAAAAGTAATCAAAACAATATTATAGTACAAAGCAAAGTTGTCTAGATATATGTTTTAACTGTAAATAATATTACATAATAAAACTCTTATCGCATTATGCTTTTAGGTGATATTGGTGCGCAACTTTCTGTTATCAGAATATTAAATTATCTCGAAATCTGCTGAAGCTACAGAGCTGACGTTTTACCAACACATAGGTACATATCTTTTGTTTGTGATGTAACAGTATTTGCTTTGTTAATTCATTTCCTTACAAACATTTTCCATGCGAAAATTTTCAAACATTTTAATACACTATCTTCAGTAATACGTATTTACGATAATTATATTAGATTTACGAAAACATTGTTTTAGTACCTGTAAGGCTACTAAACAAACATATCTGAAAATTTCTCTTTCCTGTAAAAAAGTTGAGAAAATATTCCTTTTGAATAAAAAAGCAAACTTGTGAAAAATGAGCATTAAAATTAAAACTTACATTCTTATAATCAAAGCTCGGAACTTGGGGACTTGTGTCTTTGCACGTGGCTAAGTGACCGGACTTCAATGTCAACAAACTCCCGCTTCCAGCACGGAGGTACTGTCAGGTCTGCTATAAAAGTGGTTTTGGCTGGAACAACATATTGAAAGTATTATGATAGGTTGAAATACGTAATTTTATAGCATATATTATATATAATAAAAATAAACCAGAGAAATATATAAAATTTACTCTTCTACTCTGTACATTTTATTACAGTGTATGACTACGTACATTCGAAGATTTTCGAGCCCATAACTTCTTCACCTGTTAGTTAAACATAATTTTAAACATAAAAACTTATTTCCACGTCACATGAAGTGACGGGAACAAACTTAAAATACTGAATGTTTTCACTGTCACTCTTTTCTGTTCGACTTTCAGCAGTTGTCAGCTGATCTCGTATCTAAGAAAGATAAGTATATCCTACATTTTTCTGGAAAATAGTAAATAGTTTTCATTTTGTGTGTCACTACTAGGACAGGTCCCTCTACGACTTGATCCGTGGCTATGGACAAATTTTCCACCGATTTAAGGAACTGCAATATCTTTCAATGAATGCCCATTTCCAGCCTCCAGTTTGTGTGGCACAACTTACAAAATATAAACTCTCCGTTCGAAGAAAATAATGTATCTCCTCCGAATTCCTCCAAGAAATTCTGTACCTAAAATTTAAAAATGTGTTTTCAAACTTCTACAATAGCATTCGAATAACACGTATTTCTAATTCCTCAAACAGACCGTTTACCTTTAATTCTCTGAATGTCATTGGCTTCGACATGACACAGTTTCCTCGTCCGTCTTCTTGTCGTTCGATGTGACTACTTTCTTGGTAGATACGACTGTCCCTGAGCACTTGCAGCGTGAGCTTTGTGTACCTGTAACCTTACTCATGCACACGACACACAAGTCCCCAAGTTCCGAGCTTTGCTTATAATGCACTTAGACTTCTCATACAAATCTAAAAAGTAACATAGATACAGTTTTAATAAGTTCTCTTCCCTTTATCCATTGAATCAGTGCTGGCCATCCCTGTATATAGCTCGACCAAGCTATACTACTTCTTTCTTCTGTCTCTTTCCTTTCCGCTGTAAAGCGCTCAGGCTCTCTTGGACTCTAAAGCGCGCGTTTGCTCCTATGGGCATCAGTTGACATCACTGTCTTAATCAGTGGACTATTAATATTATGGCAAAGTACACGTGACAATGGAGTTTTGTAAAATGTCTCTTTTTGGTGGTAATATGAAACCCTTTGAGTAGTTTAGAACGTAACAAACACATTACATTTTCTTCCTGTGCTCAGGAAAGAATTTCTCTTCCCATTCTTTTACAAATATTCATTGCAATGCAGTCATTACGTTTACATACTGATCGCCAGTTACAACTACTCTCCCTCGGGAACTGCCCCGGCAAAAGTATGACGTTAACTGTCGCCGCATGTATTAAATTAATACTGTGATGAATTTACTGTATAGTTTCGTAATTTTTAAATGCCTGTTGTGCTTAATTATTTTACTGCCTATTTCCTGAATTTCAAGTCCCTAATTTACAATTCATTTTATATTTTCAGATATGTCTAGCAGTGGCGTAGCGTCAATGTAAGCTAAAAAGCTTAGCTTCCCCAGTTAATAATAATTTCATAATAAACCTGCAGTTTATGAAGAAAATTATTTATTAATTTTAATAGAATTTATATTTACGCATTAAATATTGTGATGCGGCAGCTCAGGATGATTTGTGATGCAGCAGTAAACAAGAAACCTGCACACACCAGCTTCCAAGCAGACCGGTTTCTTCTGTGTAATCCACCCCGCAGATTTTCCATCCCTTCCTAAGCTACCCTAGTCGCAAGGCTCGCAAAGAAGCTAGCTTTAACATTTAAAATAAGTAGTTTCCGCGTTTTCCCTTTTCGTCAGTTGTGTTCAGTTGAAGTGTTAGTGTGCATTGTGGCTGATATAATAAATAATGAGCGAAATAACAGTTCCTGACACTAATTTACTTGATTTTTTTTTTAGGACAATTGTATTATGAAAACTGACTTATGAACAAAAGTGTGATTTAAAAAACAAATGACCGACTCCCTTGCTGTGAATGAAGGACACAACCAAAAGACAGACGCATACTTACGTAATGATAGGTACTAATATTTTGATTTCTCTAAGTATGACAGGGAGTGAGCTAATGTTATACGTATACGTGTCTATTTGTTAAGAGATATGTGTAAACCGTGAAATCATATTTTACTACGTATCATTTGAGGTCATGCCTTATTGGTGTTACTTACGATGTTCCAACCAATCTTCGGCTGCTGACTTGAAATTGACTACTGTTTATTTTAAGACTGTATTTTTGTAATACGTTTTCTCATATTGCATGAAGGACAACTTGAGTTAGCTTCCCCTACTCAAAATTTCATGCTACGCCACTGATGTCTAGTAATATAATAAAATAAGTATATATAACTTTCAATCATAACACATCTGTTTACAAATATTTATTTCCTATATGAATATGGAATATATTAACGTTTTCGCCTTATTGGGCATCATCAGATATAATAAAATATTTAATCTGAACCTTGATCAAATTGAGCAAATAACACATGAGCAATGTATTATACATGGTGTTGGATGTTCATGAGCTTTATGTATAAAACTATAAATAAAATTGGAGGATAATCAATTTCAATGTGATGCAAATTTTGAAATTGAAATTGAATTTGATTGTGTATACATAATTATAACTCATGTTACAGTATAAATACAAATCAACCAATTATGCGAATTATCAGTAATGTTAAAATATATTATGAATAAAATAAATAAAATGAATATATTAGTTTAAAAGAATCAATCAAAATTCACATTGTTCGAAGAATGACATGTTTTAAGGTACTATATACAATATTGATGTTGTGTTGTGACTGATGGATCTTATGTTGTCGATTGGTTGTAGTTATACATGTAGAATTTCAATCGTGCACTGAAAAAAACAAAGGTGGGGAGAATCAGAGTTGTAATTCGTAATAGTTATAGTTGATATAAGCATTAATTAATAGTCAAAATAGAGGAGATGTAATAGTAATATTTGTTACAAGAGCGGTATGTTGACGTTTTCATGGTCGAGGAAAAGATTGAAAAAGCGAAACGTAGTACATTATTTTGTGCGAAGATCGTTTATTACATACCTGAAAGACGAATTTCTAATTAGTTGCAATGAAATCTCCATCTTGGTTTCTGTTTAATGACGGTAACTTCGGAAACCAAAATATTTTTCTTCAACATTGTTGCTATAAAATGTTTTCTGTGTTTACTATACTCCAGCAGGCCGTGATATACGTCTGTCTTTTTCTCCCTCCCAGTCTATAAATGCGAACTTAAAACAAACGGTAAGGTTATGTAATGATTTATTTTACAATTTAATATTTTAACAGTATTATTTATATAACATATTGCAATAATAACATCCGCATATTGAATCTTGTTGATTTTTTCACGGCTTCCTTAATGTCACTTGCGTCAGGAATGCAATAGCCTAAGTTTCGTGGAGTAGTAGACTTTACTTAATTTTTGCATATATTTAAAAACAATAATTAACATTGCAATTTAGGTGAAATTGCAGTGGTAAGTTTCCAATTTATAATTATTACTACCGGTATGTTAAACGTCTCTAAAAATAATATGTTAAAAGCCTAAAGCAGTAAAATGAATGTCGCGCTTAAGCGGTAAGAAGAGGGAAATTGTTACGTGTGTTACGTTGGGAATACTGAATGTGGTATTTCACACTTACCGCGTATTGGTTCTGTGCGGAAAACAAGCAAATACGCACGATCTCGCACGAAGTTATTTATTTTGGAGATGAATATAATGAATTCGCAAATCAAGATTTTCAGGTATAACTCCCTGTAAAGTTAATTTGAATAATTTCGAGGGAAAAATTGTTCCGGAGCCGGGTATCGAACCCGGGACCTTTGGTTTAACGTACCAACGCTCTACCACTGAGCTACTCGGGAACTCTAACCGACACCGATCCAATTTTTCCCTACCGATCCAATTTTCCCTCTATATCTGTGGATATAGAGGAAAAATTGGATCGGTTCATTAGAGTTCCCGAGTAGCTCAGTGGTAGAGCGTTGGTACGTTAAACCAAAGGTCCCGGGTTCGATACCCGGCTCCGGAACAATTTTTCCCTCCAAATTATTCAAATCAACTTTACAGGGAGTTATACCTGAAAATCTTGATTTGCATAATACACGTCACTGTTCGTTAACAGAAAACCACAATTTAAGTCACAGGGAGTTAGTGTGCACTCGAAGTTGGTTGCTTGACGGTTGTCAGCCCACTTTGAGGTCTGTGGATATAGAGGGAAAAATTGGATCGGTGTCGGTTAGAGTTCCCGAGTAGCTCAGTGGTATAGCGTTGGTACGTTAAAGCAAAGGTCCCGGGTTCGATACCCGGCTCCGGAACAATTTTTCCCTCGAAATTATTCAATATAATGAATTGTTTTTCAGTACACGATTGAAATTCTACATGTATAATTACAACCAATCGTCAACATAAGATCCATCAGTCACAACACAACATCAATATTGTATATAGTACCTTAAAACATGTCATTCTTCGAACAATGTGAATTTTAATTGATTCTTTTTAAACTAATATATTCATTTTATTTATTCTATTCATAATTTATTTTAACATTACTGATAATTCGCATAATTGATTAATTTGTATTTATACTGTAACATGAGTTATAATTATGTATACACAATCAATTTCAATTTCAATTTCGAAAGTTTGCATCACATTGAAATTAATTATCCTCCAATTTTATTTATAGTTTTATACATAAAGCTCATGAACATCCAACACCATGTATAATACATTGCTCATGTGTTATTTGCTCAATTTGATCAAGGTTCAGATTACATATTTTATTATATCTGATGATGCCCAATAAGGCGAAAACGTTAATATATTCCATATTCATATAGGAAATAAATATTTGTAAACAGATGTGTCTTATGATTGAAAGTTATATATACTTATTTTATCATATTAAGTCCCTAATTGCCTGCCTGTTTCAGCCAAAATAAATGCCGGAATTTCCAGGCTCTATTAAACAGTTACAAGCTTACTACGGTTTCATCAGTCTTCGAAGCGAATAAGCGTTGTATTTCTTGAAAAATGCAGTCAGTACAAGGACTCCGAAGAACCCGATGAGGCTTGTAAGCTTGGCGTAGTACTCGGGTTCCTCTCCTTCAAATTAGCTAGTCTGAAAGAAGCTGGTAATTGATTCGTGAAACTCGAGCTCGTCTGCAACGCGGCTGGCCTACATTGCAGGCTGAATATACATCATTCAGAAGAAACAGGGCCGTAATAAAATCTGCCCCGCGCAGATACCGTTCAAAGAGGTCGGAAGGCCTTACAGTTTTTTCTCTCTCCTCGTTAGCTATTCTTTGGTGACGAGTCCATTGTTCGGCACTGTCACGTGGAAAGGCCGCTGCTGTCTTCAAGTGCGGGTCTGCTCAAATTACACACTGACGCCACAACGCCGTCGTTATTCGCTCATTTGCACTTATGTAGTATTTATTTATAATTAACATTTCTTCAGTAATTTAGAATTTTCTCGTAGCAAGTAAATTCGAAGCATTGTCCTCTACTGGAAGGACTGGTGAACGGGAGAAGAGTTCGGGGCAGAAAAATATATGAGATGATAGACGACATTAAGATACAGGGTGATACACGAGGATTTACCGTCACTTACGGAGCTTATTTCCGAAGACATTCTGAGCAAAAAATCTCATGATATGATATTTATTTATTATTTTGCTAATAATTGTAACAAAATATAAAATGTACAGAGAAACTTAAGCTCGCCCCTGAAAGAGTAGAACTCGTGCTCAGGGGCGGATTCCTGAATTGAAATTAATAATTATACAATACAATTATAATTAATAATTATACAACACAATTTGCAATTATAGTATATAAATTTAAATTTACAATTTTTCAATTTTTATAAAATCCATACATAACTTTTTAAATTTAGTACTAGAACTATTCGAATTGACAAGATTAGGATATTTAAATATAAATTTGTTATATATTCTTGGGCCTAAATTACTACTATGATTAAATACTGTAACAGTGTTGCATTTTGGTTCAAACAATCTTAAAGAATTCATACCTTTTGTTTCATAACCATGAGAATACAATTCAAAATTATTTCGATTTTTATGTATGAATTTTATTAATACAATATAATAAATTTGTCTTACGTTAAGTACATTAAAGTCTAGAAACAAATTTTGAGATGGAAAATCAATACGTTTATGAAGACATATTTTAATTATTTTCTTCTGAAATAAAGTGGATTAAAATTGGATTTAAATGAGCTACCCCATCCTATAATTCCATACATAATTACCGCTTGATATAAAGTTAAATATATTTTACGTAATAAACTTATTGACAAGTAATTCCTCAATAAAACAAAATAATATACCATTTTACGTAATTTATTGCAAAGGATATATAATGTGTTGGTTCCATTTTAAATGATTATCGAAAATTATGCCTAAATACTTAACTTCAGAGGACTCTTTAATAATCGGACATTTACACTGTATAAGACAACAATCAGAATTATGTAATTTAATACTTAATATAGATGTAGGAGGTTTGTTACATTTTTCAGATAATGAGAATGGAATAATTATGGTTTTATTTTCGTTGATAGAAAGATAATTTATGTCAAACCATTTTTTTATTAATTTAAGTCCATTATTTGAATTATTATATGGATCATACCAGGTTTTTCCAACAAAACGTTAAACTGTGTCATCTGCATAAGAATAGTGAACACCATTGTATTGTTGCAAGTTAATTTTTAATAAGTCATTAATATATATTAAGAATAGAACAGGACCTAGAACTGTGCCTTGGGGAACACCTATAATAATAATTAAAGGTTCACTTGAATAATTGTCATTTTTCGTTATTTGAATTCTGTCGTTAAGATACGATTTTATTAAGTTTAAAGCATTACCTTTGATTCCTAATAAGTCTAATTTCTCAATTAAGATATCATGTTTCACTGTATCAAATGCTTTTCTTATGTCCTGGAAAATACCAATACATTTGTTACCTTGATCAAATTCTCTAACAATTTTTTTAGTAATGATATGATATGGTATGATATGATATGATATGATATGATATGATATGATATGATATGATATGATATGATATGATATGATATTGTGACAGCCGAGGGTCGATCGCGTTCCTCAAAGGGCGGGGCGCACGAGAAAGCGAACGACGCAGCGAAGAGGGTTGCAGCCGCTCGGGTCTGGAGGGGACAGACGCAAGGGGAGGTACACTGAGGCCCGTGGCAAAGGGGGATGCAAAGCCTTGGCTGCTTCGCTGTGCGAGGTGAAGGGGGGGACGAACCCTCCCGAACAGAATCGTCCAGGAAGAAGCAGCGAGAACAGAAGTCTGTAGAAGTAGAAATTTCGAGCATCGTACTTTCTCGAAACTATGGTTTGGTTATAAAATACGACACGCGAGTGAACTTGAGCAGTTGTTGTTGTAGTCGTTGGACAGCAAGCTAGCCAGTCTTGTGTAGCAGTGAAGCCAGCTTCGAGACCGGAGTTCTACTTGAATTGTGTCCGTAACTCTGGGAGCCGGAAGTCCTGAGTTTGAGTGCAGTGGACCGCAGTTGGGATACCTGAATTCGAAGTTCAGCGGATTGTCTCTGAAGGTCTGGGGTTCGAGATACTATGAACTCGAGTGACTGAGCTAGAAGAACTAGCCAAGGCAAACGAACTGTGAACTGAGAACTGACAGTTCTGATTTGTAAATAGTGCTTTGTGAACATTAGTTAAAATTAGCAGTACATTGTTGTTCTCAATAATTCAAGTAAATTGTCATTGTCGTCTGTGGAGTGTAATAACGAATACTGTGTGGAGTGGAAATCCCATTGTTGACGGGAGTGTTTCCATTCAATTATAGCAAGTGATTATTGTTGCTTTGAATAAAGTTACATTCTTGTTTTGTATAAAGTTACAATATGATATGATATGATATGATATGATATGATATGATATGATATGATATGATATATTTCGTCACAGCACTTCTTTACATGTAATGGTGTACCTCACATTTCTGTATCCGGTGCCTCCATTAACATATTATTACAATAACATATTATTTGCAGTACATGTCTACACAATTAGTCTACTCCCAATGTTCTTTAAAAAAAATAGGGAAACTTACTTTCTGGATGCACCTCGTTTATAAACCTCTTCGGATGTTTAGTCTCTTATTAAATCTAATTTTTTCCTTCCTAAGTCATACTAGACGAGACTGCATCTTTACATACTTGCCTACGCTTGCCATTAACTGTAAGTAAATATCTATATGACTTCTGGCGTTGTTTCTGAGAAACACTGCTTTGTTGAACCTCAAATGCTTGTATTATTGCAAACAATATTTCAAATTAAGTAATTCAGAATTTCATGTATAGATACTGTTAATTATATATCACGTGTTTTAATATCACGATAATGCTTTATTAAACATTTATTTTTGTTGCTTTAAGAAATTTTTTCTTTATTGGTTTAGGTTTTTGATTTTGTAATATTTTTTTACTTGTTGGGAAATCGATGTTTTAGTAATATAAGATATTATGCAATATATAAATTAATTATTTAAATAAAATAACCTAATTTACTAAAAAGAGGATTATTTATTTATATTAATTACTTATATAAAATACAGATTGTCTATAAATAATACAGCATTATTGTTGAAAGATAGAGGTATATAAATAAATAAATAAATAAATAAATAAATATATATATATATATATATATATATATATATATAATTGAAGCTATGGTTACTTGATTTAAATAAAGATTTCCTCAGGATAATCAGGGTCAATGTCTGAATGTTCAGTAACAATGAAGAAGTACTTGCAGTGACGGCAATATCTCTGCTATTAGATGTAGCCTATGTGAAGTACAGCTCGATTCAACGTTGTTGGTCCTTGTCTTGCTTGCTTCTTTGGCGAGCTGTGTGTTGTGACATAAGAAAGAAATTTAATCACAAATGTGCATAGCAGGGTAAGTGGGAAGAGGAAGAATAAAAATAATATCTACGTTCGTAGCTGAAGGACACTCAGGTCAAGAAAATATAAGTCATCATGATATTGTTTAATCAACAGATGTAGTGGTTATAGCTCGCACAAGGAACGATTACCAAAACCAGTGGTGGCGTTGTTGTCTGTTTTAACCCTAAATCATATATGTAACAGACAACTCATCGCTATGGTAAAATCGGCAGCACTTTGAAGAGAACAACCGCCAGGATCGCCACCCGTCCGCCGTAAACGAACACGAGATGGCAGTACAGTCGCTAATGCAATTCAAATGGGAGTTATGACGTGACTCCTTATATAACAACTAGATGGCAGCGTAGTAAACCTGATAAAAGTTGTTAACGTCAAGGTCTATAAGGTCGACTTATCTGTTAAAAAAAGTAGCCACGTTCAATTAATAGGCTAGCGGTGTCAAAGAGGACGGAAGCTTTGTACTTTCAATAATTTTAATTATGTCGCGCTGTCCATTGTCGTTCAAGTCTTTTGCTCCAATAACTGAGTGTATAAACCAGAGTTACAAATTTTAGCAGTGTGTCTTGTTCTAGTTACAATAGTGAAAATTAATTATATTACAGTTCTTTAAATAATTAATTTAAAATAAATAATCTAAATAATATAAATAATCTTCAAATTAACTCATGCGTTGAGCAATTAAGCCTATCCCATACTCACTGGCTTTTAAGGAACCCGTAGGTTCATTGCCGCCCTCACATAAGCCCGCCATTGGTCCCTATCCTGAGCAAGATTAATCCAGTCTCTACCATCATATCCTACCTCCCTCAAATCCATTTTAATATTATCTTCCCATCTACGTCTCGGCCTCCCCAAAGGTCTTTTTCCCTCCGGCCTCCCAACTAACACTCTATTGCATTTCTGGATTCGCCCATACGTGCTACATGTCCTGCCCATCTCAAACGTCTGGATTTTACGTTCCTAATTATGTCAGGTAAAGTATACAATGCGTGCAGCTCTGCGTTGTGTAACTTTCTCCATTCTCCTGTAACTTCATCCCTCTTAGCCCCAAATATTTTCCTAAGAACCTTATTCTCAAACACCCTTAATCTCTGTTCCTCTCTCAAAGTGAGAGTCCAAGTTTCACAACCATACAGAACAGCCGGTAATATAACTGTTTTATAAATTCTAACTTTCAGACTTTTTGACAGAAGACTAGATGACAAAAGCTTCTCAACCGAATAATAACAGGCATTTCCCATAATTATTCTGCGTTTAATTTCCTCCCGAGTGTCATTTAGATTTGTTACTGTTGCTCCAAGATATTTGAATTTTTCCACCTCTTCGAAGGATAAATCTCCAATTTTTATAGTTCCATTTCGTACAATATTCCCGTCAGGAGACATAATCATATACTTAGTCTTTTCGGAATTTACTTCCAACCCTATCGCTCTATTTGCTTCAACAAGAATTTCCGCGTTTTCCCTAATTGTTTGTGGATTTTCTCCTAACATATTCACGTCATCCGCATAGACAAGAAGCTGATGTAACCCGTTCAATTCCAAACCCTCTGTGTTATCCTGAACTCTCCTAATGGCATATTCTAGAGCGAAGTTAAAAAGTAAAGGTGATAGTGCATCTCCCTGCTTTAGCCCGCAGTGAATTGGAAAATCATCAGATAGAAAATGGCCTATACGGACTCTGCTATAAGTTTCACTAAGACACATTTTAATTAATCGAACTAGTTTCTTGGGAATACCAAATTCAGTAAGATTATCATATAAAACTTCTCTCTTAACCGAGTCATACGCTTTTTTGAAATCTATGAATAACTGATGCACTGTACCCTTATACTCACATTTTTTCTCCAATATCTGTCGAATACAAAAAATCTGATCAATAGTCGATCTATTACGCCTAAAACCACACTGATGGTCCCCAATAATTTCATCTGCATAGAGAGTTAATCTTCTCAAAAGGATATTCGACAAAATGTTGTACGACGTCAACAAAAGTGATATTCCTCGAAAGTTACTACAGTTAGTCTTGTCCCCCTTCTTAAAAATAGGTACGATTATGGACTCCTTCCATTGTTCTGGTACAATTTCCTTTTCCCAAATTGCAAGTACAAGTTTATAAATTTCGCTAGATACTGCCCTTCCACCCTCTTGTATTAATTCTGCTGGAATTTGATCAATACTTGGAGACTTGTACTTTTTCAGATTTTCTATCGCAATTTCGACTTCAGAAAGTGTGGGTTGCGGTATAAATGGCTCAGCAGTTTGTATTTCAATTTCTTCCCGATCATTTCTGTTTGGCCTATGTATATTTAATAGTTGCCCAAAATAGTTTTTCCATCTGTTCAGAATTGAATGAGAGTCTGCAATCAAGTCACCATTCTCATCCTTGATCACGTTTACCCTTGCCTGATATCCGTTTTTAAATTCCTTTATACCATTATATAAATCTCGAATGTTTTTATTCTTACTATTTGTTTCTACCTCATTCAGTTTTTCCTTCAAGTAATCTCTCTTTTTATTCCTAAATGTACGACTTGCTTCCCGTCTTTCATTGAAATAATGATCTCTATTCTCCACAATTGGATCCTGTAAGAATTTCAATTTTGCCTGTTTCCTTCTATCTACTGCAATGGAACAATCTTCATCAAACCACGGTTTCTTTTTCTGAGTTTCATGATAACCTATGCTCTGCTCAGCTGCAATTTTGATATTATCTCGGATATTGTCCCACACGCTATTAACATCTAACTCTTCCTCAGCTTCGTCAGCAGTTGCTAAAGCAGCAAACCTATTTGAAATTTCAACCTGATAACGTTGCTTAGTTTCCTCGTCCTTTAATTTCAGAATATTGAATCTACTAATATTAGCTTGTTGCTCTACTCGCTTGGCTACTGATAGTCTTTCTCTTAATTCTCCTATTACCAAATAATGGTCAGAATTACAGTCTGCCCCCCTGAAAGTTCGAATGTCTACTATACTAGTGTGCCTTCTTTTATCTACCAAGATGTGATCTATCTGGTTATGTGTCATTCCGTCTGGAGAAGTCCACGTATATTTATGTATATGCTTATGGGGGAATGTTGTACTCTTGACAATTAAATTTTTTGATGTGGCAAAGTTGACTAACCTAACTACATTGTCACTACTACGTACGTGCAGGCTCTCTTTTCCAATAGTTGGTCTAAAAATATCCTCCCGTCCTACTTTAGCATTGAAATCCCCAATAAAACTTTCATGTGCTATCTAGGTAACTGATCAAAAGTATGTTCCAATTCCTCATAGAAGCTATCCTTTATATCGTCGTCTTTCTCTTTTGTAGGGGCGTGAGCATTTATAACTACGATATCGCACCATCTACCCTTAAGTACTAAATATGATAACCTGTCACTGATAAATTCGACCTTTTTTACTGCTGATTTTATTCTTTTATGTACAAAGAATTCTGTTCCTAATTGGTGATTATTGTTTCCTTCCCCATAATACAATAAGTAATTACCTATTTGTGAAATGCCATTCCCATCTAACCTAACCTCTTGTACTCCCACGAAGTCTATTCTATATCTAGCTAGTTCTTTTGCTACTAATGTTACCCCTCCTGTTCTATAAAGACTAGTTACGTTCCATGTACCAAATCGTATAACCTTTTTCCTTTGCTGTGGTCGTGCCGGAGAATCAGTCCCATTCCGAGGCTTGCTGTTAGGTTTCGTAACAAGCTGTTTTTTACGGTGATGGGTTGTTAGCCCTTCGCCCAACCCCCAAGCTGGAGGACCACCCCTTATCGGCTGTCCACGACTGCTTATTCTATATTCGCAGCTACCCTCCATATCTGGAGGCCGTCTCCTCTATCCGCAACCTGAGGACGCGCCATGCCGTGGTGATAGGGACCCACAGTACATGGAAGCCTAGCCCATATCCATGTTATATTAATATATAGCAGCAACAAACAAGACGTGACAACGTCGCATTTTCATTTTATTATCGGTGCATGCAATAAAGACCTACAAATCTTAAAAGGAATGCCGCTGCCTAATAATTAAACGAGGCAACTTTACATGATCTAGGGTTTTAACGTGTGTATGTAGGCACGCCGAGGGGGCACGAGAGGTGCGGGCCGATGGAAGTACTATCTCTTCCAAGAAGATGAACAAATGAGGACATCGCTGTGAAAATAAAAAACGTAGCAAGAGAATAATTCGAAGCTAATTAAACGCGCAACATATGTTTATGAATGAAATAATAATACCGTGAGATACAAGACACGCATTCACATGCAATGGAACAAACTAAAGTCGTAATGTAACTATCATAACGCAAGACTGATTCTATCGATGTCATTTCTCTTCCAACTGTACTCTTGAATATCATTCAAGCCATCACGTGACCTTTCCTGTCTCCCGCTCTTCGTTATCGCTTTGTTTGATTCGCATTCCTTCCGTTGGTATTCCCTGCTTGCGAAACCTATAGTAACGGGACGTGTGGAAGAATATTGTGTTTTTAAGACAGATTGTACCGCGACATCATAAGAAGGAAATGTTTGGTGTTATGACTGTGCGGCCTGACCTGTGTGACCCAGCCTGCCTTACTTTTTGCAGGGGCCAAAATCTGAGTCAAGCTGTAAGTAGATGGACTAAGAGCGAGTTACTCATCACTAAGGAGCGGATTCCTATGTAATTAAATATTCTTTTTGCGTGTGATAAAACACAATTAACAAATTTAAAATTCCGAACATGAAGTTTCAAGTTTAAAACCCGAATTTTATTTCACATAAAAACACATATTTTCACAAAAAAATTATGTAAATACATATTTTCAGGAAATCTATTATAAACACATAAATCTTGGAGTTTTTTTACTTAAATAATATTTTTTACGAGAACTTTTAAATATTTTAAAACTATATCAATTATATCACTCAGAAGTACGTTATCTGTTTAAGAATTCTTGGTTGCTTCGTGTTTCTAAGGGCTGTGTGGTGTATCCATGATCCATTTTTGTAATAGTATCGTCTCAAGTTCTGAGAACTGCTAGGCAGCATATCAGTGTTATTATTAGAGAATAAATTAACATAGACAGGGAGGAGAGATCTTGCAACAATAATTAGGAATGTTTATTGTTGCTGAAGATGATTTCATTCCACGCCTTGTTTGTGAAACATAACAGATAAGAGATCGGGTATGAACATTATTTAATTTAAACAAATCTCTCGCCTCTCGCTCATATCTATCAAGTAAGGCAATATATCTTGTTGTGATTCCCTGTTATCGGGCTTCGTCAATCGATATCCTTCAAGATATACTGAAAGATGGTTGTTTAAAAAACGATTTGGCTTTCCTATTAGCAAATCTAAGCTTTTTGTGTGACACCATAAAAAAATCGAAACATCCAAAAAGCTGTTGTCTGAAACAGGGAGGTGCGTGCCGTGGAAATTACACTAGACTCGCTACCAGGTTCAGAAGTACAAGTACTAAGGGACAAATTCCAGAATGTGTTTGGGGAAAACAGTGGATATAAAAAAAAGTGTAAAGTTGCTCAAGTATTGGAGGGTGTGTCTGTAGGTGAAATTGACGGTTTTTGTGTTTGTGAAATTCCTCTCTTTCACATCTGATGTCCTGGGATGTGGAAAGATCGTTTTCACAGTATAAGTCGCTGTTCAGAGATAATCGGCATGCATTTGTGATGGAGAATTTGGAGATGACCTTTGTTGTTCACTGCAATTCTCGGCCAACTACTAGCACTCAAGTGTGGTTGGTGAGTACCTAGTAACATTTTTTTTTCCAAGCTAAGTCAGGTATTTTTGTTATATTTAAGAAAAAAAAAATTTTTATTTTTAGCAAATATTTTCGTACTTTTTAGCACATAAAAATAAATATATTTAAATTTTTTAGCACATAAAAATCCACTCCCTACTCATCACTACTGGCAGGCTGGGCCACACAGGTCAGGCTGCGCAGTTATAAAACTTCCTTCTTATCATTCGCAGTACACTCCGTCTTAAAACACAATATTCGTCCACACGTCCCGTTACTAACCACTGCGTATGTTGGCTATACAACGTCATGTTGACATATTTTCTTGACATGAGTGTCCCTCAACTACGAGCATAGATACTGTTATCCAACCAGGAGATAAACCGTGAAAGGAATGTGCTTACTATAGGGATATCTTATGCGAAGTTTTACCGTCAGATGGCAGGAGCGTTCCATGCGGCGCAACATGTTGTAGGGCTATGTTTTGTCATTTGCTACAGTTGATTACGTTTTCCCGCTTGTTGGTTTTCTATGCCTGTCAAAATTATATTTACAGTTATTTTGTATAACCTACTCTAATTTAATATAATTCAATATTTTCTTACCTCATAATTAAATTTAATTTACAATAAATAATAACGTAAACCTGTATAATATTGAGCGATTCCCCGAGATGGGTGGGGAAATCTGCAGTATGTAGAATATAAATACGAGTAAATAGAATGTTCATGAACCTAAACGAAAACTGTGAGAACAATATGCACGAATAAAAAAATAGGAAATATCTCGAAAGTGAATATTGCCCTGTTTAATAATTAGTATTTAAGAACCGTACGCTAAAAACAGGATGTGCAGCCACCAATGTGTTTTTTTATAGTGAAGAGACTATCGAGATTGAATTCCTTGTATTTTTTCTGTAGTTGCAGAAAGATCAAATGCAATTTTTAATGGGATGATATAAACGATCGCAATAGTATCACGATTAGTAGTGTGTTTTGTAGGTTAAGGACATGCAGTTTTGAATACTGTATGAGATGATTTTGATAATTTGAACTTAAAACATGGCTTTAATAATTAGGGTACAGTACATTAAACACAATATTCACGAAATGGATTTCACTACGGATCGTCCTGGATAATAAACATCCCAGTTTATCGAGAGTACTGCAGGCGTAAAATTTGGAGACTCCTACAACTACTGCATATAATCTAAGCTAACATAGCTCGCTGTCGAGGTTTCATATGTTTTTATTAATTTTTTTCTTTTTCCTCTTCCAAAATGAAACTATAGTCAACAATTCCTTACTTGAAGTAGTTACTTTTATTTAATAGCTAGCACTTTCGAGGCCCAGTTTTATTACTTATATAGTTTAAGGTTCAAAGCATATATTCAGAATATTTCGGGACCTGGTTGAAGACAAAAAGCTTTCCCTTGTTTTTACATATAGGAACATAACAAAAATTTGCCATTTTTAGTTGTTTTTAAGAGTATTTAATATACTAATACACTACGTACAGTATATCCTCAATGTTTATATACCGAAAAACAAATGCACACGCAAAGCGCATCCCTCATAGTACACGTGCGCTATCTGTTGGTGCTAGTTCAGGATATCCCTATTGCGTCATCTATTGGAGCGAAGTAGATAGATAATATTAGAGTTATAACGTCAGTTTAAAAACAATGCGCTCTCCTGCATATGTTATTTCCTGTATGGAAGGATTAAAAGGCCAGGAGATTAACAGTGATCTAATTTTGTAACTAGGATAGTATAAAAATGTGTATATCAGTGTTATGGTTTGTGCTTTGAGAGATAGCCAATAGAGATACGAGTACCCACGTGTGTGACCTTATGACATCTTATGACATCAACATTCATTCACAGCATCACCCCGCTTCGTTTCATTCCCTGGAGACTTTCGCGTGGTTGGAGTACAGTATTTTCATTCTTCTTCTTTCCTCATCCTCTCCTATGCACATTTGTGATTAAATTTCTTTCTTATGACGCAACACACAGCTCGCTCACTAGCCAAACAACCAAGGACAGGGGCCATTAACGTTGAATCGAGCTGTACTTTTTGCAAGGGCCAAAATCCCTGAATCAAGCTGTACTCGGAGAGTCGTCACTTGATCCCTTCTTGTATGCAGCCAGGGTCCGTACTTTACATATCACATCTATTGGAAATAATGTAATCTCTTTAAATTTGTTTTGGGTTTCCAGTGTTTCCATAAATGGATCACGTGAGTCACGTGACGTCACCTCAGCAAGAAAGGGAAAGAATTGGGAGGGAAGGACGGTAAGCCGATTATGTTCAAACATGTTTCAACACTTTCAACGCGTCTCTGCATTACAACATATTATTACGTATTTACCATGAATAGTTTGAGATTAATATTTATACAGGGGCATCATTTTATTTTTACTTCAATTTTTATTGTACCTGAGTTTTTGAATGTACTTCACTCCCACCCCTTCTACTAGTAAACTTCCAACCGTCCTCCACACAGAACCAAGGCAGTTTTTACAGTCAAAGTGCCTTACGGTGATACTAAACAGTACTGAGTTAGTGAGTATAGTACGTTCCATAAATATATTCGCGTTTTTCAGTGACGAAAAAGTTTTCAATATTGAATCATATTTTCGTACATGTACTGTCGTCCGTTTGCCTACGTCGCATCCCGATTTTCCCCACCTACTTCTGCTCGCACCTCTGTAAAGTCTAGTAGCTGGGCTGTCTTAGCTCTTTTCTGAAAACATTAATTTCTGTTAGGAATTGGCCGTCTACGTAATATTATACAACTTTTTTCTGTTTAAAATAACTTATATAAAAGGACCTCCTTCCTTTCTACGACCCTGCGACGTAACTACTTGGATGAAAAGTAGATAGCATGTCTAAGTAATTTTATTTTTCCGACCGGGTAGAAGTGAAGATTGAATTTACAGTACGTCAGGTAATCTTTTATAGATTAAATAAAGAATTATTTCCACATGAGTTACTAGTACGAAGGACGAAACTGGTAATTGGAATTAGGTACAATAGTCTATAGTGCGATAATATGCACAAAAGAACTGAAGCCTGTATCGAAATGAACGGCCACCATTTTCAAAAATGTGTTTAAATATCCATATTATCATTATTTCTGTATTTAACTTCATTCTCTAAATTGTACGCTAATGTGCTGCAGACAGTATAATATACACTGCATAATAAATATGTCCGAATGGATAGCTCAGTTCATGAGTAAAAACACTTATTGTTAATACAGTACTATATTTTGATTAAAGAAAGACCTAATGAAAATTTTCAAACTCAAAATCGCGATATTTCCTAGTGTACGTAAATGGATGAGCTGCTTTTCTTCCCTCCTATACCTAGTAAAGTGATTTGTTTCTATTTTACCCCAGTATCATCGAACTCCAGCAGTGGAAAGGGGTAGCGAAGGTATAGCCAGGTTAATATTGGAATTGTTAGTAAAAATAAAATGATGTCTCTGTATAATCTATACTAATAATAAATCTGTAGCCGAAATTTTTCTGGTAATTTTCGATTTTCCAAAAATAATTGGTCCTAACATATATAATTAACCACCCTGAAACCGAAAATCGCTTTTTTGAAATTTTTGTTTGTATGTCTGTCTGTATGTTCGTTACCTTTTCACGCGATAATGGCTGAACGGATTTCGATGAAAATTGGAATATAAATTAAGTTCGTTGTAGCTTAGATTATAGGCTATATGGCATTCAAAATACATTATTTAAAAGGGGGTTATAAGGGGGCCTGAATTAAATAAATCGAAATATCTCGCTAATTATTGATTTTTATAAAAAATGTTACATAACAAACATTTCTTTAAAAATCATTTCCGATAAGTTTTATTCTTTGAAAAATTTTGATAGGACTGATATTTAATGAGATAAATGAGTTTTAAAATTAAAATAACTGCCATCTAAGGCCGTGTAATGAAATAAACAAATGATTTCGTCTATAAGGTACCTTGGTCAACAACAATCGAAAGCTATGAATCATAGCCTACAGAAAATGTTTCTGTGTTCGTATGAAGCAATATCGGAAGCAAAATTAACCGATTTGTATAATTAATTATTATTTCACCATTGGAAAGTGTAGTTTCTCTGTATGGACATAATGCTATAATGTTATTACAGTAACTTCTGAGTGAATTGAGGACAGGTAAGATTAAAATAGCTTTTTATGCACAGAAAACTTGATAGGTTATTCTGTATATTCATTTCCTGTATTTCTTACAATAATGTTTATGAACATATTCATTTTTATCTCAGAGAATTAACGAACAACGAGAGTGTATTGATTTAGTATGCAGTAATAGTACGTTAGCTTAGCAATCCATTATTGTATAATTCAAATTTTAACTATGCTCAATTGAATCGTGTTAAAATACATATGCAATAAATGCAATGCAAAAAAATTGGGTAATGAGCCAAGCAGATTATGTTGCGCTGTTGTAAAAGTTGTTCCTCCTGAGATTCAAGAGCTCCCACAACAAATTAAAACTTTCTAATTCGAGTATATCCGTTATCAACACACTTTTTCATAATATAATATAATATAAACATAATAATAAATCTGTAGCCAAAATTTTTCTGTTAATTTTCTCTTTTCCAAAAACAATTGGTAATAACAATTAAGAAACATGTTAAAGGAATTGTCATTGCACCAAATGAGTGGTCTCTGGATCAAAATGATCGCATTTTAATATTTTAAATACAATTTAAATTAAGTAACATATTAAACGATTTATCCTTCTATCAAACACGAATGTTCCCTGGATCAAATGTCCCATTTTAATTATGTAATTACTTTATATTTATTTCTAACGGGTGCAGCGGAGCGCACGGGTACGGCTAGTATTAAATAAATTCATGTATAATAAGGTTTAAACCAACGAAGATTGCCACTTGCCAAGCGGAGGAATTAAGCAACATTCCCCGCTACGCGGGATGGAATTTCTTTTGCCGCTAGTAAACATAAAACATGCTATATTTAAAATGTACCTACTTGCAGCTTTGCAGACTAGCGTTTAAAGAACTCTTAAGTGCATTTCACTTCCATTCTTTATATATATCTAGGCACCAAGTATTACTTACGTGTAATAATCATGCAGCACAGATATGAAATCCATGTACAGAAATAACGAAGAAATAATGGTATTTCTAAAATCTAGGTATTTGTTGACATGAAACGAAACTTGTCTTTTTAAAAGGACGGTGGCCAAATGTGAGTGTTCGTCATTTTTACTATCTTCTTCTGTCTAACTTTGTCTTTGTTCCTTCCATCCTTTTCTTTCTCGTTTATCTTCTGTTTTTCTCTTTGTTATGGGCTACTACCATGTATATTTTCTTTTTCCATTTCTATCTTCCCTTTTTTTCTCTTCATTGCTACCACATATTACCACAGTCCACTATATACAGTCTCAAAGCTTGGGGTAATTTTTTGCATTTCTCGCGATAGTTGCTAGCCGCTTGGAGCGCTGTGAGTACTAGGAACAATAGACTGTGTCACTGCCATCGTGATCTGATACAGGCCGTAAGGCAGACCATGTGACTCGCTTAATCCGATCACGAAGGGCGGCGTTTCAACCATATAAATTAATTGGAATGCATAAAGAGTAACATATATTTCTCTAAAATGTAGTGTAATTGCATTACTAAAATTCAAAACAATGATTAGGAGACACTTCAGACATAATTCCGTGCGAGTTAAGGTGTAATATTTTTGGTGTGAAAATTACGTTGTTCGTATGTGTAATACCTGCCTTTATTTCGATTAAATATTGCGAAATTCTTGTACATTCATTTATGCACGATTCAATAATTTTCAGTTGCACCGCACGAATATTTAGATATGTTGAAATTATAGGTTATGTTTACTGTACCAGTTGCCCATTTATTCTAATTTTAGTGGTCTCCAATGCCCTGCCACTACATATATGTATGATATGTCATATGGAAATTACAGGTTATGTTTAATATATTTAACTTATATTACTATATTCTCAATTATACATTATAATTAAACAAAATGTCATGAATGACACCCGTCACATTCTATTTGTCTGTATTTTAATACTACAATTGAGTACTGAATTATTGTATTTATCTACTACCTAAGAGACGAAGTAACACAATCGTAACTAATTTCATAGGAGTGGTATGGTAAATTTTCTGTTTACAATTAAGGAAGGTAGATGTGCTAAATATAAATTCGTTTTTATCGAACCTCAAAATAGCTTCCATTCTAAACTATGTTGATGCGAATAGATTATGTTAACACGTAAAATTCTCTTCACATTAAAATAACACATTTTCGTAATTATTTCTGAAACATATTACGCAACAAGAAGTAAACGGAACTTATGGATACATTAGACTAAATAAAGCTTAGCAATGATATGCAATAAAGTTATAATATAATATTTCACTGAGCTCCATACACTGAAATAGAAAACCCGATTACGGCCTGGTCTAGATCGAAAAGATATTGACTGTGCCGTATTTCGCTTTGTTGTGAAAAGTTGTGTAAACTGTGAAATGTTCGTTATCGGTTGTAATAACTGTAAATGGCTAAAATACAATAATTTGAATAATAATATGGGACAAGGAGACGTTTGTGGTACTATAAATATTGTAAGAAAAAGTGGTCAGCGTTATCCTTCTTCCGAAAGATCCAGGAAGGTGAGTTAATAAAATATAATATATACTTTATGAAAATAATATATAAACCTTATGTATTTCATATTTCAATAGTGGAAGGAAGGTGTTAATTTTTTCAAAAGAATACGATATCGAAAGTACAATATATTTTATCGTCTGCTGGGGAAATGGTTTGTGATGAGGCAATAGTAGCGATCCTGGTGGTGAGCAACTATCTATGGATGCGTATGTCAACTGTCTATGTTTGCCTTTCCCCCTTCTATTTTCCTTTTTCCTTCTTTTAGTCTTTGCTACAGCCGTTTCTTTCTTCGTCCCTTTCTGTTTTCAGTTTCTCTTTTTTCTCTTTGCTATTACCGTTTATTTTTCCTTTTTCCCTTCTATTTTCCCGTTTTCTTTTTTCTTCTTATTACCATGCCTTGGTCCTTCTCTTCTTATCTTCGTTTTTTGCTTTTTCTTACAGGCGTTTATTCCTTCGTCTCATTCGATCTTCAGTATTTTTCTCTTTGTTACTATCGTAAGCTTATCTCCTTCCTTTGTTTCTTTCGATTATCAATCTTTAGTTTCTCTCTTAGTAGCTACCGTATCTTCCTTTCTCGCTTTGTATCTTTCCATTTTCCTTTTTCCTTTTCTTTACTACGGTTTCTTCATGCGGCTTTCTTTCTCCGTTTCTATGTTCTCCACTTTTCTTTTTTCTTTTTACTACCGTAACTTTCTTTTATCCTTTCTGTTTTTCCGTTTCCTTTTTTTTTTCTTTTTACTACTGTAACTTTCTATTTCCCGTTTATCATCCCTTTTCTTTTTCTCGTTGTCCATTCCTTCATTATTGTCGTAATATGTTTAATTTTCTCAATCGTCCTAGTTTGTTTTCTTTTTAATTCTTATTTCCTTTGCATAAAGCATCTCTTTTATTTTCCTTCCTCCCAATATATATCTGTTGTTCCAGATTTCGTCCTTTATTCATTAATTTATTTAGTGTTCTGCCCAAGGGCAGGTCTTTCACTGCAAACCCAGCTTTCTACAGTCTTTCCTATTTTGTGCCTTCCTTTTTGTTTCCTCATATGATCCATATATCTTAATGTCGTCTATGATCTGATAATTTCTTCTAGCCCGAACTGTTCTCCCGTTCACCATTCCTTTCAGTGCATCCTTCAGTAGACAGTTTATCAGCCAGTGACCCAACCAATTCTTTTTCCTCTTCCTGATCAATTTCAGCATAATTCTTTCTTCATCTACTCTTTCCAACACAGCTTCATTTATTATTCTGGTCCACACCTGTGGAGTAACGGCCAGCGCGTTTGGCCGCGAAACCAGGTGGCCCGGGTTCGAATCCCGGTCGGGGCAAGTTACCTGGTTGAGGTTTTTTCCGGGATTTTCCCTCAACCCAATACGAGCAAATGCTGGGTATCTTACGGTGCTGGACCCCGGACTCATTTCACCGGCATTATCACCTTCATTTCATTCAGACGCTAAATAACCTAGATGTTGATACAGCGTCGTAAAATAACCCCCAAAAAATTTCTTATTCTGTCTGTCCACTTCACACTTTCCATTCTTCTCCATATCCACATTTCAAAGGCTTCTATTCGCTTCTCTTCACTTCGCCGTAATGTCCATGTTTCTGCCCCATACAATGCCTCACTCCATACAAAGCACTTCACTAGTCTCCTTCTTAGTTCTTTTTCCAGAAGTCCACAGAAGATGCTCCTTTTCTATTAAAAGCGTCCTTGGCCATTTTGTTTCTCTTTATCTTTACTTCAACGTTAACTCATTTCTTATATTTTTCTGTCTTCCATTATGTCTTCATTTCTGTCATTATTCCTCATTACATATATTTTGTTATTTTCAATCTTTTGCTTTTTATTTATCGCGTTCTTTCGTTCTTAGGCGTAACGTAGAACTTTACAAACGTAGAACTTTACACTCCTTGTCATTGCTCTTTCGAATTCTGCACACTTCAACACCAAATTACCTTCCGTCTCGTTTCTCTTATCTATACTCTAACCACGTCGTAAATACCAGATCACTTATCTGTGGCGCGTTAAGTATACCTCTTCATAGAACATCTCGTTATTCATCATCTTTTACAGTGTCCAGCTCGCGACAATGGAATTCCCTGTCACAAAGTATTAGTGGCTGCAAGACAATAAACACTTTTAAAAACAGCTTAAAAGATAACCTTCTTAGCATTTCACTCCAATCATACTGACTTAAACTATCACTGACTACATTGTTACTCCTTCCTTTCGACATGCATCCTGATAGTGCTGTATTTTCAAAATTGTCTCATAATAATCTCTTTCTATTATCTAATATTATTTGAAATATATTAACATTCTATGTATTTTAGCTTAATTCTGCTACATTGTTTGTATTTCAGTGTTTAATTAATAGTTCATAATATTTTGTTGTTTAATTCGTAAATAACTCTTGTATACATGTAACTCTTATCTAAATCAAATTGCTGAATTCTTTGTAAGTTGATACATCATCATCATCATCATCATCATCTTCCTAACAAGTGTTAGGCCAAGTGGCCTGTTACGGTCTCAAACTAGAATTTTCAGTCCATCTCTTCTTTGGATGGCCTAGAGATCTCTTGCCATATGGATGGTAATGGAAACAGTGCTTTTGGAATTCTGCATCGATTCATTCGTTCGAGATGACCCTTCCACTGAAGTTGATATTTGCTGATGAACTGCATAATGGGTTCTATTTGAAGTTCTTGCATTATGTCCTCATTTTTTTATGATCCCAGCGAGTATATCCAGCTGTTGCTCTCATAAACCTCATCTCACTTGCTGTTATTCTATTGACATCTTTATTCTTCACAGTCCACGCTTCACTACCATAGATTAAATACTGGCTGTGCTAAGGTTTTATACAAGCCTATTCTTGTGTGTCTTTGTACTAGTGAAGGTTTCATGATTTTATTAATGATCCCCATTGTTTTATTATATTTACATATATGATATTTTACATAGTTGATACATATGTATGTATACTTTTTGCTGGTTGAGAGGAAGAGAAGGCCTTACGGCCTTAACTCTGCCAGCTAAAATAAATTATTATTATTATTATTATTATTATTATTATTATTATTATTTTACTTCATTGCTCCATCTTTTCATTCCTTCATTTTTTCCCGGTCCATCTCTTTCATTCTTTCTTATGTACCTTTTTCCTTTCCCACTGCCCAGCAACTACCCTTACTAAAGCCACATATGACCACTACAGTATGTTACAATGCAGTATTTGCTGTAGTACGTCGCTTTGTGACGTATTAATTATTACCAGGGAGGTGGGGCGCCGCCAGGAATCTCTATCAGCAGCGCATGAAGCCTGCAAAAGTGGCGTATAAATTTTAGATACTTTGTCGGAATAAGTAAATGGCATACTAATGCGCTGCAAACCTTTGCCTTTCCTGCTTTGCATCTATTAATTACTTCTAATGACGCACTCACTGTGAAGAAGCGCCTGCGAGGCCTGCTACACGCACTGCTTGTCAAGCGGGGCTCCCATCAATAATGCACAGCTGTCCTTTCTTACACTTGACTTTTCTTCTGTACTATTTACATTTGCTGCTTGAATGTTTGCATTGAATGTTGAAGTAATATTTGCATTCCAATGACTTCATTTTCTTTCACGTCCTACTCCACGCTTTACGATCACTTCTCATTGTGCACATCGTCGTTGTGCTCGTCGTCTTCCCGTACTTTTCCCTTTCTTAATCATTGTCAAGATTTATGGTGCCAGGATACTTATCCTCACAAAATTCTGACACAGAACCCACCTAATTTGGGGATATTATGTGTAAACATCGAACCCTTCAAACATGCAAATCAACCGTCGTCATCTTCGTACTTACACTTATATTCTTCTTTTCGTCCTTTATTTCGTCCTCATCATATTCGTACTTACGCTGATATTCTTTTTTGTCTTCTTTATCGTCATCTTATTCGTACTTACACTCATATTCTTCTTTTCGTCCTTTTTTCGTCCTCATCATATTCGTACTTACACTCATATGCTTCTTTTCGTCCTTTATTTCGTCCTCATCATATTCGTACGTACGCTGATATTCTTTTTTGTCTTCTTTATCGTTATCTTATTCGTACTTACACTCATATTCTTCTTTTCGTCCTTTTATCGACCTCATCATCTTCGTACTTACACAAATATCCTTTTTGTCCTCTTTATTCGCACTTACACTCAAATTCATTTCGTCCTTTTTATCGTCCTCATATTCGTACTTACGCTGATATTCTTTTTTGTCCTTTTCATCGTCGTCATCTTCGTACTTACACTCAAATTCTTTTTTCGTCCTTTTTATCGTCCTCACCTTATTCGCACTTACACTCAAATTCTTCTTTTCGTCCTTTATATCGTTCTGATATTCTTTTTGTCCTTTTCAGCGTCGTCATCTTCGTACTTACACTCATATTCTTTTTCGTCCTTTTTATCGTCCTCATCTTATTCGCACTTACAAATTCTTCTTTCGTCGTCCTTTATATCCTGATATTCTTTTTTGTCCTTTTTATCGTCATCATCTTCGTACTTACACTCATATTCTTCTTTTCGTCCATTTTATCGACCTCATCATCGTACTTACTCATATTCTTCTTTTCGTCCTCTTTATCGTCCTCATCTTATTCGCACTTAATTCAAATTCTTCTTTTCGTCCTTTATATCGTTCTGATATTCTTTTTGTCCTTTTCATCGTCATCATTTCGTACTTACACTCATATTCTTCTTTTTCGTCCTTTTATCGTCCTCACCTTATTCGCACTTAATTCAAATTCTTCTTTTCGTCCTTTATATCGTTCTGATATTCTTTTTTGTCCTTTTCATCGTCATCATTTCGTACTTACACTCATATTCTTCTTTTCGTCCTTTTTATCGTCCTCATCTTATTCGCACTTAACTCAAATTCTTCTTTTCGTCCTTTATATCGTCCTCATATCGTCCTGATATTCTTTTTTTGTCCTTTTATCGTCATCATCTTCGTACTTACACTCATATTCTTCTTTGCTTCCCTTTTATCGACCTCATCATCGTACTTACACTCATTTTTCTTTTCGTCCTTTTTATCGTCCTCATCTTATTCGCACTTAACTCAAATTCTTCTTTTCGTCCTTTATATCGTTCTGATATTCTTTTTTGTCCTTTTTATCGTCATCATTTCGCACTTACACTCAAATTCTTCTTTTCGTCCTTTATATTGTCCTCGTATTCGTACTTACGCTCATATTCTTCTTTTCGTCCTTTTTAACGTCCTCATAATATTCGTACTTACGCTGCTATTCTTTTTTGTCTATATCGTCCTCATCATCTTCGTACTTACGCTCATATTCTTTTTTCGTCCTTTATATCGTCCTCTTCATCTTCGTACTTACGCTTATATTCTTTTCGTCCTTTTTATCGTCCTCACCTTATTCGTACTTACGCTCATATCCTTCTTTTCGTTCTTTATATCGTCCTCATCATCTTCGTACTTACGCTCATATCCTTTTTTCGTCCTTTATATCGTCCTCTTCAATTTCGTACTTACGCTTATATTCTTTTCGTCCTTTTTATCGTCCTCACCTTATTCGTACTTACGCTCATATCCTTCTTTTCGTTCTTTATATCGTCCTCATCATCTTCGTACTTACGCTCATATCCTTCTTTTCGTTCTTTATATCGTCCTCATCATCTTCGTACTTACGCTCATATCCTTCTTTTCGTCCTTTATATCGTCCTCATCATCTTCGTACTTACGCTCATATCTTCTTTTCGTCCTTTATATCGTCCTCATCATCTTCGTACTTACGCTCATATTATTTTCGTCCTTTATATCGTCCCCATCATCTTCGTACTTACCCTCATATTCTTATTTTCGTCCTTTATATCGTCCTCATCAAATGTCGGGATGAGCCCTAAAAGAAATGGGCCACGGAACACTTTCCTTCCCCCACTCTTTCTCTTCTACTATCACAAAGAAGTTGCTAATTTCTTAGGTAATCCTATAATATGATAATAGGGGAAAATAAATATACTGCATGTTCACAGGGCTAACGGCTTCGAAGCTGGGTACCTGGTTCTAATGAAGTGCATTGGTAGCAACATAAAACATGGGGGCATGAGATAGTTACTCTGCTTGCCATAATAAATTCACTTCAATTAAATTCCCCAATGTAAAAAAAAAAAAGAAAAAAAATCTTCGTACTTACGCTCATATTCTTCTTTTCGTCCTTTATATCGTCCTCATCATCTTCGTACTTACGCTCATATTCTTCTTCACGTCCTCCTTTTCGTTATCATGTTCTAACATTTTTTTTTACAGTTCTTCTGGTCCTCATAGTTCTCGTCATAACCTTGTTTCTGTATGTTCCTCTCATTTCATCGTTGCTCTCATCGTATTGCTCTTTCTTTGTCATTGTCCCCCATCGTCCTCTTTATCGTCTTCTTTCTCTTCCTTATTCTCCTCTGTTCGTGCTTGCCTACTTTGCTGCTATGTTTATCCTTCTCTCATATCTGCTTCAATTTTCTTGTCCACTTCACACTGCTTCTCGCCACTTTTATCCTCTTCGCTTTTCCTGTCTTCAACCTCCTCCCTTTCCACATATCTCTCTTTAAAAAAAAGATAGCTTCGAGTTTCGACTGTCAACGACGTGTTTCAGTGGGCATTTAGTATCCAGGCGAGTTGCTGGAGGGCAGACAGTTTCTCGATTTGTCTTCTGACGTCGCTGCTCCATAAATTTTTAGGTCTGGCAGTACATATTAAACAACAGTAATTACTACAGACATTCCCACATATCGGGTTATTGAAAGTAATAGTACCGCTTTGTTCGCAGTGAGCAGTCATCTGTTTTGCCAGGGCGAGTAGCGTCGAGTGGCCCGTCTGCATATCCTAATGAAACGTCACTTGTCAGGCTCGCAAATAAAACAAAGCGCGCCAACTCAGTGGTCCAGATGCGACGCTTTTTGTGAGGAGAGGCTGTAAGTGGGCGATTGCTCTAGAGTTTGAACAGGGCAAGTCATGGAAGTGTCAGATGTCCCCTGCTGAGGCAGAATAAAACTCCTGTTTTATTTTTTCATGATACTGAGTACAGGTAATGCACCACAGAGGCACTTATTCTTCAGTCGATTGTCGTAGAATTTCACATATAGACATACATCAATAAAGTTAAAAAGTAGTACTTGTAAAACATTCGTTCTTCTTTACTCCATATGGAATTATTATAAAGCCATTTTAGATGTTTTTGTTCAAACTTACGAACACTGTTTAAAGTATACTAAAATTCGATTAACGTTTCGATTAATCGATTAATTTTTAATCGATCGACAGCTCACACGTTTCACACAAAACATCCTTAGTTTTACAGTGTACGCCAGTGATGTCAAAGCAAGCGCATTTTTCTAACCTTGTCGTTGTGCGCGGGCATTAAGCTCTAGATATAACTTATGAGAAAGGATTACGAACTGTATATAAATAAGCATGATGAAAACAGTGGTGTACAAACTATTTTGTGCGAGATCGTGCGTATTTGCTTGTTTTCCGCACAGAACCAATACGCGGTAAGTGTGAAATACCACATTCAGTATTCCCAACGTAACACACATAACAATTTCCCTCTTCTTACCGCTTAAGCGCGACATTCATTTTACTGTTTTAGGCTTTTAACATACTATTTTTAGAGACGTTTAACATAGTAATAATTATAAATTGGAAACTTACCACTGCAATTTCACCTAAATTGCAATGTTAATTATTGTTTCTAAATATTTGCAAAAATTAAGTAAAGTCTACTATTCCACGAAACTTATTGCATTCCTGATACAAGTAACATTAAGAAAGCCGTGAAAAAGTCAACAAGATTCCAGATGCCGATGTTATTACTGCAATATGTTATATAAATAATATTGTTAAAATATTAAAATGAAAAATAAATCATTACATAACCTTACTGTTTGTTTTAAGTTCGCATTTATAGACTGGGGAAAAAAAGACAGACGTATATCACGGCCTGCTGGAGTATAGTAAACACAGAAAACATTTTATAGCAACAATGTTGAAAAAGATATTTTGGTTTTCCGAAGAGTTGCCGTCATTAACAGAAACCAACATGGAGATTTCATTGCAACTAATTAGAAATTCGTCTTTCAGGTATGTAATAAACGATCTTCGCACAAAATAATGTACGATACACGAGCGGTATGTTTGTTTTCATGATCTCGGAAATTAAAAAAGCTCAACTACGTTTCGCTTTTTCAATCTTTTCTTCGAACATGAAAACGTCAACATACCGCTCTTGTAACGTATATTACTATTCTATATTATCTGTAAAACAAAAGTAGCCTACTAACACCAATTTCTTAATATTGCAGTTGTGTTTTAAACGTTAATAACATAATAAAGAATTAAGAAAGAATATTCACATAAATTCCGTAGTAGTACAACTATAAATTACTGTACTAAGTGAATGAAACACAAGATTCATAGAGAAAGTGATATTCAAAAGAAAGAGATTGAATATGACATGATAAGTTGGAATTGATATTGATGGTATCTTTAACCTTATAAAATTAATCAATAAACTAATCAAAACAATATTACAGTATAAAGCAAAGTTACCCAGGTAGGCCTACTGTATATGTTTTAACTGTAACTAACATTACATAAGAAAACTCTTATGACATTACGCTTTTAAGGTGATATTAGTGCGCAACTTCCTATCATCGGAATATCAGCTATAGAGCTGACATTTTTAACAACACATCGGCATAATATATCTTGTTACTTTGTTAATCCATTTCCTTACAAACATTTTCCATGCAAATATTTTCAACATTTTTAATACACTGTCTTCAGTATGATCAGTGTAACAATTATGACCATAACATTTTTCAATATACTACGTATCTTCAGTAATAGGTATTTACGATATATTAGATTTACGAAAACTTTGCTTCAGTATACCTGTAAGGCTACAAAATAAACATATCTGAAAATTTTATTTTTCTGTAAAAATAAAGTTGATAAAATATTCCTTTTGAATAAAAAAGGCAAGCTTGTGAAAAATGAGCATTAACATTAAAACTTACATTGTTAAAATGTGCTTATACTTCTCAGACAAATCTAAAAATTAACATGGATATAGTTTTAATAAATTCTCTTCCCTTTATCCATTGAATCAGTTCTTGCCATCCCTGAATATAGCTCGACCAAACGGTATATACTGCCTCTTTTATTTCCGCTGTAAAGCGCTCAGGCTCTCCTGAGCTCTAAAGCGCGCGCTTGCGCCTATGGGCTGCAATTGACATGACTAGTGTACGCCATTTTGTTTAGTAGCAGTTGTTGAATACATCGCTGAAGTTAAACTTAGCTCACAAAAAACTTCCAAGCCTGAAGTTGTATGACACCAAAATCATTCATTGTATTTTAAAAAATGACGTCTTTTTGTAATGTTTCTCTATTTAGACCTATGACGTAGGCCCAAGACCATAATTACAAAACAGCACGCACACTTGATACGAAATAAAAAAAACTGCCGGTATGTTTGTTCTCACTTTATATGAGTTTACGTGATTTTTGCAGGGGACGTGTTCTAACACTGATGATGGTAACAATGGCGTAGCGTTTTTTTCAGGCAAAACTGCTTCCTAAGTCTAGTTTTTTTTATATTATATATTTTTTCACCCCGCGCAATGTAAACATTCTTGCTTGGGGATGAATTAAATTTTATTGCACTAATTATCAAGACGGAAACAGAGTTTCAATATAAAAAGAAACTCGAGTATGAACTCGGCTCCTGAAGTTTTTTTAGTCAGAAAGAGTTGGTTTATTATCTAATGCAACACCGATATCAATTCAAGGACATTCGAATCAAGGCTCACGATAGTTGACACCCGTGACGCTTGAGGTGCCGTATCTATTTTGCATTAAATCAACAATGCCGAATAAACAGGTAATATCCCTACATATAGGTTACCTTCCATAACGACAGATTGAAATTCTCTTCTAGAACTTCTACCTAGCTGAAAAGCGCAAAAAATAGGGAATTTGAGGAAATCCCCATGACTGCGTTTAGTGTCTATACAGGAATCATGGTAATGGAATTAAGCTAAATAAATAACGGATTTGAGCCAAAACTTAGAAGAATTTGTTAAGTAAACTTATACAGTTATCCCAATACTCTGCTCCTGTGATTTTGTACATACATTCGGTGCAGGGTTGCCATATGTCCCAATTTGGCGAGACGTGTCCCGATTTTCGTATAAAAGTCGCGAGTCCCGCTTCGATTCGAGGCGGGACGCAAAAGGTCCCTACAATTTCATCGTTACCTAGTAACTATTTTTTCCTAGGCTAAATAATCAGAAATAATTTAAATTAATTTAATGTAGACTTTCGTATTGAAAAAAAAAACTAATATTTTGGCAAGTGTAAGGTTTGTAACAGCTAATTCGGTGATGAATATGATATTTCTAAACATTTGAAAAGGGACGTTCTTCAGAAATGCATGGCACAAAGAATGGAAAAACTTGTTGAAAATGCTAAAGTGCAGTGATAAATATGTAGGAAGCTCAGAAAATGTATATTGTACGGTATGTTAAATTATTGGTTTGGAGCAGTAATATGTTAAGTCACAGAATAAAATATGAATTCAGGTATCAGTAAATTTCATGTCATTGTTACCAATTAATAAACATTGAAATTTGAATATTTTGTCACATGTGGTGCCACCTTTTGAAATTTGTTCTTTATAATTAATAAAAAGACGGCTGGGGAAATCTTTTAGACAGAACTAGTATTAAGTCATTAAGTTAATAATTTGACATAAGATATTGCCACAAGCCCTTCAGAAAGACGCCAGAGAAAAATTAATATAACTTACAGCTAGATAAATATTATTTTGTACTTAGAAACGTGTATCTACAATATGTTTTTGTTTATTAAAATTTCAATTTTGAGATTAATATTAGTTTCTTCAGCTGTAAAGAAAAGATATTTTTTATTCCATTTTTTTTGTACAGTCATGAAAATGTCAACTCTGCCCGTATTCATATGATTCTTTCTTTAAGACAAGTACTGTGTATTATGTTGGAAAAATAATGTCCCTCCTTGGTAGATAAAAAATCTGGCAATTCTGCTTCGGTGTTAGGCAAATTTTATTTTACAGTACTGGTTAATTCTTATGCGAAATTCTTATTTGTTTCAGGTGAGTGGTTTGCCTTCAGTTAATGCTGCCGTCTTTGATAAGTATTATCATTATTTTTATTATTATAGTCATCTCTATTATTAGGTATATTATTATTAGTAGTAGTAATGTTGTTGTTGTAATGTTCTTAAATTACTCTCGAATTTGTTGATTGTGAATGGAAGATGAAGTCCAGTTTCCATTTTGAACTCCCAAGAAGTGATCGGTAGATATTATTTTATCCTATATCGTTTTAGAAAGGACATCATTAATCTGCACACTAATTATACAAATATTATATATAAAAAGGGAGAGTGATTGTATGTGAGTATGAAGTAATCTCAGTAACTACTTAACAAATTTGGGTATTTCTTTCACCATTCCAAAGTAGTGGCTCTAGGATAGACACAGGCTGTACAGAGTGATTCACTAGGATTTACCGTCTCTTGCGGAGGTTATTTCCGAAGACATTCTGAGCAAAATATGTCATATAAGCATGGGTTCTAATGTCAATATTTTCAGAGTTACATTAATTTGAAGTTGTTTGTAAAATACCATTATTATTTAGTTTCAAGGGTAAAAGAATATTATAGATAAAGAATGAACTGTTTAGGAGTATCATTTCTTTAATTGTATGTATGTATTTATTACACTGCAAGTGGGCAAACACCCGGTGGCAATGGTACAAACAATATAAACAATACACAATGCAATTAGATACGCAATACAAATTATATACATAATACAATTAGAATACAAAATACAATTAAACACAATAATTATTACAATTAATAATAGTACCTAAAATAACCTAATTAATAAGTGAACCTAATTTTACATTACAACCTACATAAGTATAATAATAATCCGTGGCGCTACAAGCCCGTGAAGGGCCTAGACCGACCAGCCGGCTGCTGGCCTCACGCCCACATGCCGGAGCAGAGGTGGACGATCATCCAACCAGATTGAAGGTATCGTGTTGTTAGCACGATGATCCCCCCAGCCGTTATAGCTGCTATTCGCAACCGGATTTCGCTACCTATCGTAGCTCCCCAAGTGCATCACGATGCTGGGTGGGCACCGGTCCTATACACTGGCCGAATTTTCATGAGAAAATTTCTTCCCCATGAGGACTCGAACCAGCGCGCATTCCGTAACGCGAGTCCTAGGCGGGATGCCTTAGACCGCGACGCCACGGCGCGGGACCCTACATATGTATAGGCTCTACATAAGTTTCACATTGGTACTGATGATAATCTTTCACTTCACTCTCATCTCACTCACTGCACTGGCACTATGACACATTTCACTGACACTGCAGAACACACTTCACTGACACTATATAACACATTTCACTGACACTGCAGAACACATTTCACTGACACTGCAGAACACATTTCACTGACACTGCAGAACACACTTCACTGACACTATATAACACATTTCACTGACACTGCAGAACACACTTCACTGACACTATGTAACACATTTCACTGACACTGCAGAACACACTTTACTGACACTATATAACACATTTCACTGACACTGCAGAACACATTTCATTGACACTATGAAGTATCACTGATCGAAACTATTTACTGCACTGTAAAACCATAACTTCACTGACTCACCACGCTTCACTGATACAACAGTTTAAATGAGACAAACAATTACACCTTTATTCTTACTTATAAACATAACTACGTTTAAAGCAAACATTTCTAGTCTAGGAACCTCTTACAAGTTATTTTTAAATAATTTACAATTGAAACCAAGGGAGTAACTCGAAAGGCTAAATAAATATGTAATAAAATTAGGTACGTAATTATGTAAAATTATTATTATATCATGCAAAAAATTAGTATGCAGTGGTGTAATTAAATAAATATCGTATCCGGATATAGCGAATTAAATACGACTTACTAAAAAAAAAAATTCTGATCGGCACGCCCACTCTCAGCGTTCTTGACGTCGATAAAGTTGATATCTATGTGAAGGTGGTATGATGGTGCTCTTACTCTAGAAGACTGCTCACTTTCTGACAGTAGCTCTGGTGAGTTACACCTACTGCGTGATTTAAATTACACGTCACGTGTGTCTTAAGGTAATAATAAAATTACGCAGTTTGGTTACCCAATTTTGCAAAAATTTTGAATGGTAACGGTTAAGCACGAGTGGTGAAGTTTGTCAGATGAGAAAGTCGTAATAAAATGTGAACTTTTTCTCATTGCGCTTCTCGTTTGGAGACACCCTATATTTCCGGCGCGACAGTTGCGTGTTAACATTACATTTGACAGCGCTGTCGTGTAATGAAGTATTGTTGAATTGATTTCCTTTTGATTGAGTGAAATAGCGAGCCTCGATGTGGCGGGTGCTGTTTAATTAATTGCAACTTGATTGTTGTGTCAGCACAGTTTCATAAATAAACATTGAGCAAACTGGGTTTGGCTGTGGTGCGGGAACCTTGGTTCGATTCTTACGCCTTGCGACGCTCAGCGGGGTTCAGTGATCGATGACAAATTCAAAGACAGTGAAGAATGACAAGGCGACATGATGTCAAGATGTTGAAATAAATTAAAAAAAAATGCTACAAGCTGGAGGAAGTAAGAACAAGATGATAGGGAGTTCATCCAATTCCTGTAATTGCGCAAAACGTTTATGCTGTCCGTGATTTGTTATTTTGAGCATGGTTGGGATTAAGCATGTTTGGGAATTGAAAAATACATTCTTATCATCGAATTTGGTATTCCCAAGAAACTAGTTAGATTAAAATTAAAATGTGTCTCAGTGAAACGTACAGCAGAGCCCGTATAGGCCAGTTTCTGTCCGAGGCTTTTCCAATTCTCTGCAGGCTAAAGCAAGGAGATGCACTGTCACATTTACTTTTTAACTTTGCTCTAGAGCAGGACTGCACAAGGTTTTCGCTCTCCGAGTCTGCTCACAGCTCATGAGCGGAATGCAGATATTATCTGCGCTCTGTATAAGGGTGAACTGGAAGAAGGGGTGATCTCGTACAAAATATACACAAAAAGAAGTATTATTACGAGTGTTTATGAAATGAATTCCGGTTAAGTGTTTGCAAAACTATCTTGGACTACTATTAATTAATAAATAAATATTTATTTTACAGAAATAATGTAAATTCTATAGCTACTTAAATGTACAGTATCATTTTGTTATATTTTTATTTATCAGTACATCAAAACGAGGTTATATGCTGTTGGCAGCTGAAAGGAACAATAGCCTACTGATCGTAATGAAACATCAGTTACAGATGTTCGATGTCTGCCTTGATTAAAGTTGATTATAGAAAACAGTTGCTTACAAATATAAATGTTGAGCCACACATAGCAATCATTTTCACAATCAGCTCGTGTAGTCGTGGATATTATTGCTGAGGTTTAGTCTTGTAAAACTCAACCAGGCTAGTAATATTATTCAAACGATCTTTAGCCCTTTGGTCACATTGAAGATGAATAAGTTTGATCTGTAAATCGTTAAATGTTAAATGTCATGTTCCGTCTTTTAGATTCCTCCATACTGTACTGTAGCAGTAGGTAAGCAACGTGAAACAGTTACTGAGAATAGGCCTACACATTGCACTCCACTAGATAAATGAGTGGTAGTTTCCCTGCCCTCTACCTTTAGCAAGTCTATGTCATCCTGACGTATCTTCCTCTCTGTTTCGGCGAGCGGTAAACACGGCTCTCCCACTCCCGCTCCGAAGGAGCGCGCGCGCTCGTTGAGCGCTGTTTGTGCAGGTATGCTCTAGAATATGCCATTAGAAAAGTCCAGGATAACAGAGAGGGTTTGGAATTGAACGATTTACATCAGCTGCATGTTTATGCGGAGATGTGAATATGTTAGGAGAAAATACACAAACTATTAGGGAAAACACTGGAATTTTACTTGTGCAAGTAATGAGATAGGTTTGGAAGTAAACCCCAGAGAGGTATTGAAGTGAACCTCGAAAAAAGAAAGTATATGATTATATCTCCTGGCCCTATCCACTACGACCATTCAAAAAAGGAAGAAGAAGTAAATATTAGAGATCTGCAATAATTTTCTAAAAGTGAATTCACTAGGCTCTAATATTGCAAAATAAAACTCACCTCTGAAACGTTCGTCTTGTCAGAATATCCTTGCGAAGTTCGAAAAAAAAAATACTTTCTAAGCACTTCAACACAAACGCATCCACTGAGTTCACACCAATAAGTGAAATGGAAGGGAAATGTCAGTCACTGCATCAGGAGCCTGCCTTCTGCTGTCAGTACCGGCAGCTTAATGGAAATAATGTGATGAGGTGAGAAATTCTATCTGTTCTAATGTGCCCCCTTCTCCCCTACTGTTATCTTGCGTTTTCAATTAATCTTTCTGGCACTGGTGGAAGAATACTGGCTCCTTATGTGATCACATTAAGCCCCGGTGTTCACTCTGAAACAAGTGTAGTAGTGGACGATTGTGATTGATTAATACGCTGGATCGCTATAAAATCACACCATATGTATGGGCAGGTCTTTCACTGCAAACTCAGCATTCTTTAATATTTCCTATTTTCTGCCTACCTCTTAGTCTCCGCATATGATGCACCTACCTTATTGTCGTCTATCATCTGATATCTACTTCTGTCACGAACTCTTCTCCCGTTCACCATTTCTTCCAGTGCATCCTTCAGTAGCCAGTTTCTTCTCAGCCAATGACCCAGTCAGTTCCTTTTCCCTTTCTGATCAGGCTCAGCATCATTCTTTCTTTATCCACTCTTTCCAACACATCTTCGTTTCTTACGCTGTCTTTCCATTTCACACGCTTCATTCTTCTCCATATCCATATTTCAAATGCTTCTATTCGCTTCTCTTCACTTCGTCGTAATGTCCATGTTTCTGCCCCATACAATCCTACACTCCACACAAAGCACTTCACTACTCTATTCCTTAGTTCTTTCTCCAGAGAACGGCAGAAGATGCTTCCTTTGCCATCGCTGTTCTTTTTTTGACTTCTTGGCAGCAGCTTATAGTACATCCCAAGTATTTGAAGCTGTCCACTTGCTCTACTGCCTCATTTAGAATTCGCAAGTTTACTTTCTTTATTTTTCCTCCGACAACCATGGTTTTCGTCTTGTTTGAATATATCTTCATCCCATACTGCTTACATTTAGCTCCAGTATCATCTCTTCTGTTAACAACGCCATATCAGCAATTGTGATGCACTCTATTCTTCTTCCTCCTACTTTTACCCCTCCCATGTTTTTTAGTCAGTTATTGTACGACGCTATATCAACATCTCAGATTATTTAGCTTCTGAATGAGATGAAGGTGATAATGCCGGTGAAATGAGTTCGGGGTCGAGCGCCGATAGTTACCCAGCATTTGCTCATATAGGGTTGAGGGAAAACCCCGGAAAAAACCTCAACCGGGATTCGAACTCGAGCTACCTGGTTTCGCGGCCAGACGCGCTAACCGTTACTCCACAGGTGTGGACCCTCTCATGTTCTGAAAACAGTTCTTCACCAAATTCTCCAAGTAGATGCTGAACAGGGTAGACGATAAAGGGATCCTTGTCGTACTCCTTTCCCTATTTCACTTCCTTCTAACATTTCTTCTCCTATCCTGACTTTGACTCGTTTCTTATATTCTTATATTGGTTACTGAACAGCCTCCTGTCTTCCAGTCCACATTTATTTTCTTCAGGATGTCTGTCAGTTTGTTCCAATCCACTATGTCAAACGCCTTTTTTAGATCCACAATTACTATATACACTCCTTTATTCTTCTTTAGGTATCTTTCGCCGATTGTTCATAGCAGTCGAATTGCATCCCATGTACCATTTCCTTTAATGTATGTGTGTTTACTAGCACTGCAATTGAGTATACTACCGATGGCAGTGATTTTGGGTGTTTTTTAATTTCAAAATTTCACTGAAATGTCATATGGCCTTTCACTTATGTATTACTTTCAAGAATTTAACTGAAACATACGAAGCGTCCACTGCAAGAATGTCTTGTCGAAAATGAACCAAGACTGTCAATGCATAGCTTAAGATATATAGAATGTACATAGAGAGTTACAGTACATGGCATTAACACTGATAGTCATTGTCCAGTAATGATCGGAAAATCACAGTTAAACTTTGAGCACTAAGGATTTCAAACTTTCAATTGCTACTCCTGAAAAATGTATTCCAAATGACATCCATCATTCTTGCAGTGGACTCTTCATATAGAAAAGGCCACCGGCGTAGCTCAGTCGGTTAAGGCGTTTGCCTACCGGTCTGAAGTTGCGCTCGGGCTGATTACCTCATTGGGTAATCACCAATCTCATCGACGCTAAATAACATCGTAGTCGGTACGGAGTCATTAAATAACCAATTAAAAATATAGAAAATACTCCTGTTAACACATAGGTGACATTGAATTTCTGCAATCAAAATTTCAACAAAGATATTCCATCTAAAAGGTACAAAATGCTAAACTCTAAGGGCCGTATTCATAGACATTCTTAGCGCGGGTTTCCGGTGGATGATCAGCGTTTTTCGTATTCATAAACCAGTGTTAGCGATAGGATATGATTTGAATTCTGTACTAGTAACCAGTGGATAGCCGGGGCTAGCTTAGTACGCTCGTAGCGCGTGCTGCGAAATGTCTATGAATACCATCCTAACATTCGAAGTGCTATAAAATGCTAAATATATTTTGTGCGAGATCGTGCGCATTTTTGTTTGTTTTCCGCACAAAACCAATACGCGGTAAGTGTGAAATACCACATTCAGTATTCCCAACGTACCACACATAACAGTTTCCCTCTTCTTACCGCTTAAGCGCCATATTCATTTTACTGCCTTAGGCTTTTAACATATTATTTTTAGAGACATTTAACATAGTAATAATTATAAATTGGAAACTTACCACTGCAATTTCACCTAAATTGCACTGTTAATTATAGTTTTTAAATATTTGCAAAAATTAAGTAAACTCTACAACACCACAAAAGTTACTGTATTTGTAATGCAAGTAACATTAAGGAAGCCGTGAAAAAAATCAACAAGATTCCAGATGCCGATGTTATTACTGCAATATGTTATATAAATAATATTGTTAAAATATTAAAATGAAAAATAAATCATTACATAACCTTACCGTTTGTTTTAAGTTCGCATTTATAGACTGGGGGACGTATATCACGGCCTGCTGGAATATAGTAAACACAGAAAACATTTTATAGCAACAATGTTGAAGATAGATATTATAGTTTTTAAAAGTTGCCGTCATTGAACAGAAACGAAGATGGAGATTTCATTGCAACTAATTAGAAATTCCTCTTTCAGGTATGTAATAAACGATCTTCACACAAAATAATGTACGATACACGAGCGGTATGTTTGTTTTCATGTTCTCGGAAATTAAAAAAGCTCAACTACGTTTCTCTTTTTCAATCTTTACCTCGAACATGACAACATCAACATACCGCTCTTGTAACGCATATTACTATTATTACGTGCTAAATTTATAATTTGAGTCGCCGAAAAGTACCATCCCTATCGATGAAATGAACCAGCAATTACCGGTAATAGAAGACGTAAGAGAGTAGGAAGAGTTTTGCAGTCTAAAGGAAAAGGAAAAGCAATGATGGAATGCAGAAAGACAAAAGCGTAATAAGAATTATTTGCGACGATTGAGAGGTGCATAGCAAAGCGAGAGAAGGCTGTACGGGCCCAGGGAATGTCATATCGCGCGCAAAGTGGGTGAGAAGTGAAAGAAGAGGCGCGGCGGCCTGACCAGGCGTAAATCAAGCGAGTGCGCCGGAATGAAAGGCATCCGAATTGCGAGAGGTGTCGGAACGCTCCTCGATGTCCGGCATGCATTCTTCAGACGAGAGGCGCGTGTGATCCCCTAAGAATTCTTACTGCTCAATATATGGAGCTACTCTGAACTAGTTTCCTGAAATGAAAGTCTAACAATTTCTTCTTGAGCGTGAAATTGCGTTAGTTTTTTGTCTTGTGTTTGATTATTGATCATCAAAGGAATCCTATCTTGTTTTTGGTCTTCGTTTGTCTCTTTGCTATGGGTTTGTAATTGAAAGGAATTCTTGAAAATTTCCGTTCCATAGTAGTTTAGTTTCAAAGACGTCATTTCCGGTGGAATGAAAATCGTTAGACTTTAATAGATAATGACACAATGTAATAATCTAAAAGTTTATACAAAGCAAATAAAACCTATTAACCAATAAAGGAGAGAGATGTACTGCCACCAACGTATTTAGGCCTAGGTAGTAGAGAGCTCCAAAAACAGCCAATGATTACACTCGCCAGTATGCGATGAAACAAAGTCGCACTCCCGTTGTTTGGACGTCAGTTACTTACCCGCTGAGCTCAATGTGAAATGAATCAGTGTTGCCAACTGAAATGTACGGAAAGTCGCCAAGTAATGGTACAAAAGTCGCTAGATTCCGTATTATCAAGAGAGACAATTTTATTTTTGTTGCTAGAGGGTACTGAAAAAAATCGCTAAACCTCTATTTAAGCAATAGAAAAGTTAAAATAAATTGTCCCCGAAAAACAGTTAAAAGTCACCAGATTTAGAGACAAAAAAAGTGGACTAAGAAGCTTCCCTCCCTCGCTATGCTTCAACTTGCGGCAGGCTAGCTCACTTATCCCCACCACTCTGAGCGGCATCCGTGAATCCGATGCTGACAGATGAACCATCCCGACTTAGTCTCAGAAAGCCTGGTCTCATCTGCAGGACCCACGACCCGGAGCCCCGAACTCTTCTTATAGAAGGAAAAAAGTAATTAAACCGACAAACTCCGGGAGGTTGTATGGGACACCAAAACAAACGATTTTCTCTAATGCCATATTGTGCTGTGAGGCACTATTTCGGGAGCATTGCCATGCTTTATTGCTTGAGTCTCTTATAAAACTTTTACACACCAAAACCACTGCAAAAGATGTTCAAAAATATCTCCATTTACCTGTACACAAGGGTTACATCGGCGGGACATGGATCGTCTAACGCGGTGAAAGACTTCAGGTTTATCGTTTATTTGCCCTGTTGCAACAAATATCCGGACCAGCAGGTCATCTTATGATTGAACTGGGGTTGCGTGAACAGGATTACTCACCTGTCCCCACAAAAAAACCGTCAAATCTGGAGATTGGGAGGCCAAGGTACAGGACCACCTCTGCCAATCCACTGGCCTGGAAATTGTTCAAGTAGTGACGCACACGATGTGAATTTTTAGAGTAGTCATGACCTGAAGAACGCATACTTCCTCTCCCGGTTTAATAAAGCACTGCACTAGGTCAAGACGTACAACAAAATTTGAATTTGTAGATTAGTCATGTCCTAAAGAACGCATACGCCTTCTACCGGTTTAATAAAGCACTGCACTGGATCAAGATATAGGTTACAACAAAATGTGAATTTGTAGAGTAGTCATGAAATGAAGAATGCATACGTCCTCTGCCGGTTTAATAAAGCCTCTAACAAAATATGATATTAGAGAAAACCGTTTGTTTTAATGTCCCATACAATCTCCTTGAGTTTGTCGGTTTAATTACTTTTCACTCTGTATAAGCTATAACGGCTGGGGAATCATCGTGCTAACCACACTATACTACAATCTGGTTAGATGATCGTCGTCCTCTGCTTCTGCATGTAGACAGAGGCTATTATTATTATTATTATTATTAATTATTATTATTGTTATTATTACTATTATTATTATTACTATTATTATTATTATTAGTATTATTATTATTATTATTATTATTATTATATCATTCTTCGTATTCCTGCTAAGGGTTTAAGATTTCATAATATTTTTATAATAGAAATTCAAAATCTCTCTCCGGTCTGCAGATGTATAAAGTATGCTACTTTGCATGGATTAAGCTTGGATCCATTTAATGTGTAATATATACTTTTGAGTTTATCATGATATATCCTTACTTGTTATTAATGTCAGATATTGCTATTTACTTTATTGCATTTGGTCAAAGATTATTGATGACTATTATATTGATTGTATTCCATCTCACTGCCATTTCTATCATTCATTCTTATCATCATTTCTTCTGTTTTGTATCTTTTGCTAAACTGTAATTGGCATTGCGCTGTTGTTTTGCACGTTAATATTCTAAATAAAAAAAAATATTTATAGGTACTCTGTTTAATGTTATAAGTTAAATGTTGAGGATAACATTGACTCTTCATAATAATCCATAATATGTTACAATTTGTACAGCAAGTATATTGTTTAATACATTATTTCTGTAGTCGATTTGCAAAAGGGGACACGTCCAAAATGACAAAGTGTTGAAAATCGCAAAAAAAAAAAAAAAACATAATAGTCTTTAAAAATTAAAATGTTCATTGATCCTGAGTGTAGGTCTATGTATCCATAGTGATCTAATTAGAAAAAAATATATGAACATTGTTACCTTAGTTATAGGTTTTTGCGATTTTCCAACACTTTGTTATTTTTTATATTATATTCTCTTTCGCAAATCGACGACAGAGTTGTCGTGAACAAATATGTCGAGAAAGATGTGCTTTTTTGCGTACCGACGCGACGTCAAGGCGGGAGTGGATGTCATTATAAAATATGTTCCCAACCGATAACGAGCAAAGAACTGCGAGGAATGCAAGTATTCAAGTTTCACCCCGACTGCATCAGACGAATGCAGATAGGGTAACGTGTGCTGTGACGCCATGCAAATGAAACGTCATTATCGACTCACATGTATTTTTTTGTTATTTTATTTTTCGAATTATTTCTTTTAATCAGGCGAGGTAAAGAATTTCTTAACTTTTTAACATAGACTTATACCGGGTGAACCGTTATTCATTCTTTAATTTCGGTGGGTGATTCCTATAGAAAAGGGTAACAGAAAAGCCAAGCACCATTTTCTCATGTTTTGGACATTGTTCCAGAAAAGAGTGCTATTTAAACATGTTAATTGTGTCATCGTGTAACGTCTTAATCAGTGTTTTGTGATGTTCTGATGAACAACCCCTTCCCCGGACATGGGCGGAAGGTCATTCTCATGTAGAGTGGTTTTAAAGTCGTAAGAATAAAATACACGTAGCTCTGACGTACACGTGAACTGTAGTACGTATCTGTTGACTCCAGGCAATAACCTTTCTCAGTGTTGTCACTGTTCCATACAATTTAAAATTGCTCTGAGGAACGGACATTTACAATAATTGAAGAGTTCAGGGGAATAACGATCAGTCAGTCACACTGTTTTCAAAAAACTTATTCGATGTTGAATCTTAAAAGCCCATTTACACAGTAACTAAGAAACACCGAAATTTAATATTGATTAAGAAATACACTTAAGGATAGTATAAGTGATATTATGAAACTGTTTGAGTCTTATATATTGTTTTTCACAACAATATCCCATTGTACATATTGTAACTACACTCTCTGGTATGGAAAAACGATCAAAGTTTGTAGTGATTTGACATAAATAGATGCTGAAAAAAGTTAAGGTTTTCAGAGTTTTCATCTTAAATCGCAATTTGGTGGTGGAAATGCATCATCATCATCATCATCATCATCCATAGATATTACCCCCTCAGACGTATCTGAACTCTTTTTTTCTATTAACGTTATAAAATATTGAATTGTTTATGATTAAGTTTCTGTGCTTAAATTGATGAATTAATGTCTTCAGATCATGTGTCTGGACTATAACATTTATTTTAAATTTCTGAATGTATAAGAATTTCTATACCTCATTTGAGGAATGGAAGCACTGTAATGTTTCTTTTGTAACAGTCTGTACTCATGTGTTAGAAGTCTGCAGGTGTTCAGGCCGCCACTTGGAGAAATATGAATAACATACTGCACAACAATGCAGAAAAAAAAGTGATCCCGGTATAATGTGTAAACTTAAAGATGAGATTAAATAAAATAATATTAGAGTTTACATTTCATGTGATATCTTCAGGAAGGTAAGCTTCATATAAAAAGTTTTTGTTAGCACTGTTACGTAGTTTTATTGATGTATGCATGTATTTCTGCACGAGAGAGAAAAAGAGGGGCGATTGTTTGATGTTATGCCCTATTATAATTTGTAGTAGACCTACAGTTCAAGTCCTATACAATTCGGTTCGAAACATCGCGTATATGGATGTAGGAAACATGCTCTCCGAAAATACCTTTATTAAATGATCATATTCCGATATACTGTATCAAGCTATAACGGGGAAAGGAGATAAATGATGTCCCCAATAATCCCGTTATGGGAATTGTATAGTTGTGCTTCCTCCCCCCCCCACAAGCAAACTGTTGTTTCTCCACCCATGTCATCATCATTCACTGGATAACATTGTGGTAAGGCAGCTTCACAGCAGAATCTTCTCAGTACTTGCAGGTCTTGAAATTTGGTCTTGATTAAGAACAATGGTAACAAATTTCAAGTCAATACCAATACAGTTTGGTCAACCTAACAACATATTACAAACAGCAGATTAGGTTCCTTCAAACATGCCAATAATTCATGTTTTTAGTTTGCCTCACGAAAAATAAAGGATTTCGATTATTTTTCAATACAATTCAAGGACTTTGATCATTCTTCCATTTGGATTCAAATTTCTGTCCCTTATATTCAGGACTCTGATTACTTTTCTACAATGAAATGACATTTAAAATGTAGTATGTGATTTCTCTAACAGATGGTACCATTAGCTCATTTTCTTTAAAAAAAATGGACTTAGATCGTTATTCCCCTGGACCCTTCAATTGTTCAGGTGAAATTCCTGCTAAATCAGGCTGGGCACATTACGTGATTCTGAGAAATGTGCGCTGTTTACTTTGAAGAGCAATTCTCCCGAGCGGTGTGACGCTTGCATAGCTACTCTACGTCACTCGCTGTCATTCCAGTGGTTGACTCTGCAGTAGGATGGCGAACTTTGAAGGTGCATCCGCCTGAGAAGCTGTATATCAGACGAAAACCTAAATTATATTTTGAGATTGAACATGGCTAATTCATTTGTTCCAAACATTGAACGGCTTCTGCAAATGAAACGACCTCATAAGTCTCGGAAAACAAACACATAGTTATTTTGATTATTGAGTTTCAAAAAGTTTTGTTTCAATAGAAAATATTTATTGATTTCAGAATGTTAGAAGTACGATTTTGTTACAATAGTTTATTCATGCAAAAAAAAAAATGTAACAGAATGTTTATTATTAATTTTCTTCTTGTGTTTCTGATTGAAATCCTTTATTACATAATATTATGTTTATATTATTAATACCATTATGTAATTGTCAAGCACTGTGCGTATAGGTTGTGTAAATAAGCCTAATGATTTGTGTGTGTGTGTGCATGCGTGTGTGTGTATGTGTAGATCGAAGTTTATTTCATTAAATTAATGAGTGTTATAAAGTCTGTACTGTACAATGGATTGATGTAATATCCTTATAAACTATTATGTACTGACAGAATGAATGAATAGAACAACCGTGGCTTTTGTTATATTAATGCAGGGAAGGCAGCTGTAATGTGAGTCCGCCACTGCGTGAGCGTTCTGCTCCGGCTTGCTTTGCGGAGCGAGAGCAGCTCTGGCCGGCTATACGGAGCCGCTCTCATGCCCGGCGCTGTGCTAAATTGAGGGACAAAACTAAAATTCGTATTATTAGAATTAATTGTTTTGTTAAATAAAACCCTCTGAAATTAATGACATCACTTGGTTTACTCTGTATTGTGAAACTTACCAGCTCTGAAACCCCGGCAGGAATGCAGCGTGGAACCCGGTAGACTGTACTATACATGCTGAGTCATGTCTCCCCGCTCCCCACTTCCTCATACGGTGCGGTTTTAGAGGTGGCGCTCAGACAGTATATCACATTTCTCACGAAAAAGAGCCTACTTTAGACTGAAAATAGAAACATGTTTGTCAGAAGACTTCCTACTTGTAATAGGGCGAAGGATTTTGCTGATTGTGGCTCTTTTTTCATCTTTTTCGAGACTACGTGATGAATTTTAGTTCACTCTTACAAACTAATGTATGTCGGAGTTCGCATGAGCATGTATATCGGCAGAGGGTGTTCCCACAGTGTGAATCAAGCCATGTATTGCTCCTGATCGGAGGCGGTTCCCACAAAGGTGGACTAGATGTAGCATCATAAACATCGGCTGCCCTGCTCATCGGATTCCGATACGCTCTCTGTTCGGCATTTGCGGCTCGCACGCGTTTCGCTGCTCGTCTGTTCCCGCCGGTAATTTGCAGTTTAGTTTTTTTTTTAATGAGTTTTTGGAGGAGTAGCGCTATCGTAACCGATAATAATAGTTACAAGCTGCAAAGGTTACTGTTTAATTTGTGTCGAGATTTTTGCAGTTTTACTGCTCAATTATAAGACTTCTATGAAAATATGGAGCACTTTTTCTATTGACGTTTTTTTGTAAAGGAATTAAGTTAGATATTATTGAAAAATGAATTAGGTGTGATTGAAAGGAGGGAGTTAATAAAAGAAAGAACACCGCTGCATTTAAACAATGTGTATTAGTTAAATTTATTTACGTCACTTGACAGTACTTTGTATTTATATTTTTCAAAATCAAACATTTGCAAATATAATTGTATGTATGTATGTATGTATTTAATACTACAATTGGGTATATACCCGGTGGCAGTGATATATAATATACAATAATAACATTACAATAATTACACTAATAAAATTATAATAATGACAGTAATAAAAAATAAAGTAAACATAAATTTAATTATAACTATAAGTAAATACAATAAACCTAGGACTATAAATTAAACCTAACTGGCTTCTGTCGGATTGTCAGTTTATATTAAATGTGTATTTTTCCCTCTTTTTCTTCTTTATTCTTGCTCTTGTGTTGTATTTATTGGTTTGAATTAAGTTACTTACTGTATTTAGTAAACTTTGTAAATGTTATGTTATATTATTGACTAAGACACAACGTACACGAGCCTGGCTCTTACGGTAGTGGCTAGAAACATTTTTGTTTTATAAATTTAATTTGTATTCACTAGCTAGCTAGTTAAAATAAATAACTATTATCAACTTAAGTAATTACAAGTCACCTTAATTAATTACATATAAACTAAATTTATTACATACCATCTTAATTACATGACAATTTAAATAATTACACTGCACCTACAATCAAGTCAAGTGGCACCGGTGTACCATTCAGCTGATCTTTGAGACAAATTTCTACATGCGTTCTACAGAAGGATATTGACTTACTTTTACTCACTTTGATTTTCATTTCATTTTCTATCGTCCAGGTTTCAATAACGTTAAGATCGTTTTGTAAGGCAAGGATATCGGATTCATCACTAATTTGTCTATATATTATACAGCTGTCCGCGAATAACCTTACCTGAGAAATAGAGTTTCTATTTATATCGTGTATCATATATATATGAAACAATAGAGGTGCAAGAACCGCTCCTTGAGGAACGCCTGATGTTACACTTCTTAGTTCCGATATTTCTTTTCCTAGTCTGACCTTTTGGGTTCTGTTTTCTAAGCATTTATATATCCATCTTACTACTCGATTATCTATTGAAAGCCTGCTTAGTTCCTCTAAAATGTTTTCGTGAGGCACTACGTCGAAAGCTTTAGCGAAATCGATCACAACTCCATCTATTCCCCCTCCCCATTAATTTCATCGGATAAATCTTGTATTAAGGATTATATTATGGATTGTATTATGCAATCAAAACAATAAGTTCAACAGTACTTAATTTATTATATAAATACCAGGTAGTGAAATTTGATTTTTACATTATGAAATAAAGCTGAACTGAAATACGGGACGTTTGCGCCTCCCGGCAAAAAAAAAAGGGGGACTTTCCTATTTTTTACGGGACGTAGGGTAAGATTATCAAATTGGCATGCGCCGGTCGTCGAATTTCTCTTATTTAATTAAATATTTTTGTAGTGTTTCATTGATCTATTTTAGTAGCGAATTGACTTGTTTTCCGTCAAAGATTTTTGTTTACAGCAGAAATTACATTGCGAATTTCGTTGCTGTCTTTTCTGTTTCTTTGAATGTCATTGACATTCTTTACAGCTCCGCCCTGAGAGTGAACCACGTGATTTTCCGTCGACAATTTTGTACTTTACCGCAGGATATGGATTTCAAAGGTTGCAGCTGTCTTGTGCTTTCTTGAACGTTTTCATCGAGTTTCACAGCTTCGCCCTGAAAGTAAATAGTGTGATTTCTCGCCAAGTTTTTTTGTACCTCACCGCAGAATTTCAACTTCGAAAGTTGCTGCCGTCTTCTTAATTCTACTTAATGACATTAACTCGATCCACAGTCACTCTCTGCGAGTGAACGATGTGGTTACTATCTAATTGAACATCACTGTCGGTCTTTACAGCTCTATCCTTAGAGTGAACCGTGTGGTTTCCCGCCAGTCGTATTGTACTGTACTTTACAAGGATTACAAATATTTCTGAAGGACCTTTACGACAAATAAGTTAATGAATAAACCCTTCGCTTAAAATTGCCAAAAATTCATTACTTGCCTTACTAGGACGTCAAATATTAGAACTTGTGCTGTCTTTGGTATTCCAATGAACATCATTGCCGCTCTCTATAGCTTCACCCTGTAAATAAGCCATGTCGTGTCCTGTGAAGATTAGTGTACCTTACCGCAGAATTTGTATTTTGAATATTGGTGCTGGCTTTTCTGTTTGATTGACTGCCAGGACCGTATTTCACAGCTCTGATATGAAAATGAAAAGTATGGTTTCCCGCTAGTCTTTTCGCGCTTGTCTGCAGAATTTGGATATATTATTAGACATTATTATTATTATTATTATTATTATTATTATTATTATTAAAAGGGGGACAAAACCAACTGTGGTAACTTTCGAGGAATATCACTTTTGTTGACGTCGTACAAAATTTTGTCCAATATTCTTTTGAGAAGATTAATTCCGTACGTAGATGAAATTATTGGGGATCATCAGTGCGGTTTTCGGCGTAATAGATCGACTATTGATCAGATTTTTGTATTCGACAGATAATGGAGAAAAATGGAGTATAATGGTACAGTACATCAGTTATTCATAGATTTCAAAAAGGCTTATGACTCGGTTAAGAGGAAGTATTATATGATATTCTTATTGAATTTGGTATTCCCAAGAAACTAGTTCGATTAATTAAAATGTTTCTCAGTGAAACATACAGCAGAGTCCGTATAGGTCAGTTTCTATCTGATGCTTTTCCAATTCACTGCGGGCTAAAGCAGGGAGATGCACTATCACCTTTACTTTTTAACTTCGCTCTAGAATATGCCATTAGGAAAGTTCAGGATAACAGGCAGGGTTTGGAATTGAACGGGTTACATCAGCTTCTTGTCTATGCGGATGACGTGAATATGTTAGGAGAAAATACACAAACGATTAGGGAAAACACGGAAATTTTACTTGAAGCAAGTAGAGCGATCGGTTTGGAAGTAAATCCTGAAAAGACAAAGTATATGATTATGTCTCGTGACAGAATATTGTACGAAATGGAAATATAAAAATTGGAGATTTATCCTTCGAAGAGATGGAAAAATTCAAATATCTTGGAGCAACAGTAACAAATATAAATGACACTCGGGAGGAAATTAAACGCAGAATAAATATGGGAAATGCGTGTTATTATTCGGTTGAGAAGCTCTTATCATCCAGTCTGCTGTCCAAAAATCTGAAAGTTAGAATTTATAAAACAGTTATATTACCGGTTCTTCTGTGTGGTTGTGAAACTTGGACTCTCACTCTGAGAGAGGAACATAGGTTCAGGGTGTTTGAGAATAAGGTGCTAAGGAAAATATTTGGGGCTAAGCGGGATGAAGTTACAGGAGAATGGAGAAAGTTACACAACACAGAACTGCATGCATTGTGTTCTTCACCTGACATAATTAGGAACATTAAATCCAGACGTTTGAGATGGGCAGGGCATGTAGCACGTATGGACGAATCCAGAAATGCATATAGAGTGTTAGTTGGGAGACCGGAGGAAAAAGACCTTTAGGGAGGCCGAGACGTAGATGGGAGGATAATATTAAAATGGATTTGAGGGAGGTGGGGTATGATGATAGAGACTGGATTAATCTTGCACAGGATAGGGACCGCTGGCGGGCTTATGTGAGGGCGGCAATTGAACCTTCGGGTTCCTTAAAAGCCATTTGTAAGTAAGTATTATTATTATTATTATTATTATTATTATTATTATTATTATTATTTCTTAATATTTGTTATTAAATATTCAATTTTTTACTTGATATATATTAGTTACGACGCAACCTTTATATATCTGTATATATTTTATTATTTCATGGTGTAATTGTTTAATGTAAAACCATTGTTAATGTAAGGAACCTATTAATGAGAATATAACTTACATATTTCTATTTTAATGCCAACACATCCTACCTCTGTAATGGAAAATAAATTATTATTACTCTCTTTGTGGACTTGTATGACGATGATGGTGATGTTGAAGATAGTGGTGAAGCTAATGATGATCATAGTAATAATACTTACTTATTTATTACTTACAAATGGCTTTTAAGGAACCCGCAGGTTCATTGCCGCCCTCACATAAGCCCACCATCGGTCCCTATCCTGTGCAAGATTAAATCCAGTCTCCACCATCATATCCCACCTCCCTCAAATTCATTTTAATATTTTCCTCCCATTTACGTTTTGCCCTCCTCAAAGGTCTTTTTCCTCCGGCCTCCCAACTAACACTCTATATGTGTTTCTGGATTAGCTCTTACGTGGTACATGCCCTGTCCATCTCAAACGTCTGGATTTAATGTTCCTAATTATGTCAGGTGAAGAATACAATGTTTGCAGGTCTGTGTTGTGTAACTTTCTCCATTCTCCTGTAACTTCATCCCTCTTAGCCCCAAATATTTTCCTAAGAACCTTATTCTCAAACACCCTTGATCTCTGTTCCTCTGTCAAAGTGAGAGTCCAAGTTTCACAACCATACAGAGCAACCGGTAATATAACTGTTTTATAAATTCTAACTTTCAGATTTTTTGACAGCAGACTAGATGACAAAAGCTTCTCATGCCAATAATAACATTCATTTCCCATATTTATGCATTTTAATTTCTCCCGAGTGTCATTTAGTCTGTATTTGTTACTGTTGCTCCAAGATATTTGAATTTTTCCACCTCTTCGAAGGATAAATCTCCAATTTTTATATTTACATTTCGTACAATATTCTGGTCATGAGACATAATCATATAATTTGCTTTTCGGGGTTTACTTCCAAACCTATCGTTTTACTTGCTTCAAGTAAAATTTCCGTATTTTCCCTAATCATTTTTGGATTTTCTCCTAACATATTGACGTCATCCGCATAAACAAGAAGCTGATGTAATCCGTTCAATTCCAAACCCTCTGTGTTGTCCTTAACTTTACTAATGGCATATTCTAGAGCGAAGTTAAAAAGCAAAGGTGATAGTGCATCTCCTTGCTTTAGCCCGCAGTGAATTGGAAAAACATGATACGGACTCTGCTGTAAGTTTCACTCCGACACATTTTAATTAATCGAACTAGTTTCTTGGGAATACCAAATTCAATAAGAATGTTATATAAAACTTCTCTCTTAACCGAGATAGTAATAATAATAATAATAATAATAATAGTAATAATCATATTTTTAATCATCATTTTCATATTTTTATATTTAATGTACCGTAAACTGGGTTTACTTTGAACACAAAGGAAACTTTGACCATTTTTTTCAGAAAATCATATTTAGGTTTCTACATGCTGCGCTTGTTATAGATGGAGGTAAATTTGGTATGAGAATGATTTTATGATAATTTACCTCCATCTATAACAAGTGCAGCATGTAGAAACCTAAATATGATTTTCTGAAAAAATGGTCAAAGTTTCCTCTGTGTTCAAAGTAACCCCAGTTTACGGTAATATTATTGTGTTTGAAAACCAAGAGTTTCGTGGATGTTGTGATATCCAGAGCAGTGATTGTCTGAAGCTGAGCGATGTTGCGCTTCTTGTCTTAATATCACCTCAGCCAGGGAGTATAAACAAAATTAACGGCAAGTAAAAGTTGGACTTGTAGTGTGAGTTATGAATCTTGGATGCGCACTTACAAGGCAGGGCTGGAGGACGCACGAGGAAATTAAATTTGTAATTGCACTCAAGTTCTGAGAATGCCGCGCACAGGGTGCTCAAGAACTTCCTTTTCCGTTCAGTAATTGCGTGTTTTCCCTTTTGTAATGTCTTCTTTCTTGGCTTGAGGCAAAGTATCCGTTACACGCCTTTGAGATATACAGGAGACGTACGGGTACAGCACATATGCTTATGAACAACGAGATTATTTGGCCTTCTTTTCACCCCCGGAAGGACTTTGTCTCAGTATTGTAGTACCCTCAGCAGGATATAGAAGTCGGGTAGTTGTTGTAAGTTAGGGATGGAAACAGACTCTCTTATTGGTTGAAGTTTTGGAAGTGCGATTTTTATTGTTGGCTACATTGCTAGAGGTCGTATTTTTAGCATTTATAATAAACATTTAATACTTTTATTTATAATATTAGCATATATTAATTTCAAATGTTGCATTTTGTAAGTATTAAACAAATTTTGGGATGAAGTTAAACTATAATTTACACTCATGATTAGGCCTAGGATTTTGATTACCTATAAATCATGAAAAAATGTCTTAAAAACAATGCATTTATGAACTAAAAATCTTAAAAAAAAAAAAGACCTAAAATGCCCTAAACTTGATCTTACATGATTAGCTTAGTAGATATATTAATATTTAGACTAGTACCAACATTCAAGTTTATTTAATTTTACAGAATTTTTCTAAGTAGTACACTTAATTATATTACCTGATATAGTTCCATGTAGTCCACCACAAGGCCACTCTTATCCGGAACTAGCAAATATATTGAAGGGGGTTGGACTTATCCATTACGTGGGAGTGTACCATGTTAAAATGACAAGATTTGTTTGGAAAAACGATTAAAATAATATACAAAATAATGGATATTAATTGAAAAAATATGTAGAGAAAATATCAAAGGAAATAAATAATATTTTACATTAATAATGGGGATTTATGGCCAAAATTAAATGAAAATACCCCAAAAAAAGACCTAATAAAACAAAAAATGCTCTTATGAGTTGTAAAAGGTAAAAAACGCTAAAAATGCCTAACAAATATGTTTTTAAACACTCAGTTTATCACATAACATATAAACAGTAAGCAGCTATGTTTCTGGCTTACTAGAAAAAAATGCAATTTCATCAAAATCATGATTTGGGCTAGCATTTTCATGATTTAGCGTAGCCTATGTTTTGTATAAGGTCAATAATACAGAAGTAGGTGAAGTATACACAAATCTATTTTATTTAAAAAACTAATTAAATTAAGGTACTTTGTTAGAGCAGGATTTTATCTTGATATAGCAGATAGGGGAATAAATGTTAGAAAGAAGTGAAATAGTGAGAGGACTACGTCAAGGATGTCCTTTATTACCTACCCTGTTCAACATCTACTTGGAGGATTTAGTGAAGAACTGTTTTCAGAACATGGGAGGGATGATAGTAGGACAACGAATAATAAAGTGCATAAGATTTGCTGATGGTATGGCGTTGTTAGCAGAGGAGAAGAGGATACTAAGGGATATGCTACTGGAGCTAAATGACAGCTGTGAGCAGTACGGAATGAAGATAAATGCCAACAAGACGAAGACCATGGTCATAGGAATAAAAGTAAAGAAGATAAATCTGCGAATTCTAAATGAGGCAGTAGAGCAAGTGGACAGCTTCAAATACTTGGGATGTACTATAAACAGTAACATGAGCTGCTGCCAAGAAGTCAAAAGAAGAATATCAATGGCAAAGAAAGCTTTTAATAGAAAAAAGAGCATTTTCTGAGGACCTCTGGAGAAAGAACTAAGAAAGAGACTAGTGGAGTTCTTTGTGTGGAGTGTGGCATTGTATGGGACAGATACATGGACATTACGGATTTGAAATGTGTGGATATGGAGAAGGATGAAGCGTGTGAAATGGACAGACAGAATAAGAAATGAAGCTGTGTTGGAAAGAGTGGGCGAAGAAAGAATGATCAGGAAGAGCAGAAGGAATTGGTTGAGTCACTGGCTGAGAAGAAACTGTTTACTGAAAAATGCATTGGAAGGAATGGTGGACGGCAGAAGAGTTCGGAGTAGAAGAAGATATGAGATGATACACGACATAAGATACTGTATATGGATCGTATGCGGAAACAAAGAGGAAAGCAGAAAATAGGAAAGATTGGAGAAAACTGGGTTTGCAGTGAAAGACCTGCCCTTGGGCAGAACACTGAATGAAAATGAAGATGCCAAACGTTGATGCATTTTGAAGATTAAAAATTTAGAATTTTATTCTCATAAATGAGAGTCGAAGTTTCTATAGTTAAATGTTGCCAACGTTGGGTCACATAAAAATAATAGGAAGAGACCAGTCGTTTGTCGTCATATCTTGATGTGGTTTTCTTTAATGATATTTACATAGGTGAAGCGATTTTTATTAAAAAAATTGTCTTATTTAGTGAAATGTTGTTATTATATGTAGTTCCCGCCCCTTAACTAGAGAATGGAAAGCGAGATCAGGTGAAAACCGGAGGATATTGGCAAAACAGCGACATGTTCTGCAAGTTTCTCGAGACGGATGGAGCGATGTGCAGGGCTTGTCGTGAACAACAGCCTCTGCCATCCGCCAAATGATTTTTGACAGCTGACGACGATTCTGGTTTCCAAAAGTGAATATATTTGTCAGATCTTTCATCATTGCACCTTGATAGGATGAATTCCAGGAACCCTTCCATTTGAATAAAAAAACAAAACATTACTTTAGGGGTATTTGGGTTCTTGTTGGAGATGAGCTGCTGTTAATTTTCGGATCCTTTCCGTACGTAAGAAACACAGTGGCCGTGGACCTCGAAATGAGACTCATCGGAAAAAGTACATTCTACCAGTCATTCACTGTCCGACAACGTGACGTTTGGTGTTGATGCAATTTGCCCACATTAAGCGTTTTTTGCATATAACAAAGACCGTAGTTCTGCTTAAGTGCATGCAGCCCTTCGTCCAGCTTCCAAAAGCCTACGCCGCACTGTTGTGACGTAAATATTCGCCCCTACTGGTAGCCATTAACTTGCGGGTTAAGTCGACTATGCGCTTAGTATTAGAATTTAATGACTTTTCCTGACAATTAAACGATCAAATAGGATAGATTGGAGAAAGCTTTTCCGGAAAGACCTTTTTCTGGGGTGTGAAGAACCTAAGTCTCCCTGAATCGTTTACTGCCAAACGTTATTGCATTTTGCCAAAGATTGAAACATTTAGAATTTATTCTGTCATAAATGAGAAAAGTTGCTAATCTTATAATTTTAGACCGTTTTCGAGGGTTGTATCCATTTGTGAAGACGACAGAATGTAATAGAGACCAGTATTAAGTCTTCATCTTGATGAAATTTTATAAGTACAAAACGACAGGCAAAATGTCACATATTATAAAATATTTAGTGAAAAAAATAATAACGACAGACCTTCAACAATGGAATGGAAGGAGACAGATGTCAATTAATGAGTATGTTTGCGAGGCCAACAATGAAGAAAATTAAAAATAAGATTTCGGATTAATTTACTTACTGTATGTAAAAATTTAAATCTTAGATTCTCGTAGTTTTGACATCCCTCCCTTGTAATCCATTCATCTAAAATTTAGATTCTAAATGAATCCTATGGAGGGCATAAATGGGTTTGAGGTAAGTTTTCTGAGAAATATTTCGATGTCCTTGAAGATTTTAATTGAAAACCAGAGAATTTATATCATCCAATGGAATTCTTAGCTTTTATTGAGTTCTCGTAACTACCAACCACTGACGGAATAAACTTTTGTGAGTTTACGGTTCCTCATTGCCAAACCAAATAGACTTCCATTTTTGGAGCAACAAAGATAAATTGGCATTGAACTAAGCAGGGTCTATCGCCTGGGGGGCTGTGAGAGGGATGAAAGCTTGCATTACTGAGAACAAGGCCTTTGTGAGTTAGTCTTCGGACATTAACAGCTCTCTGGTCAGGAGATGCCCGAGGGATATATAAAGCTGTGGAAACGACTTCAAAGTGTTGACAAGACTTTCCTTTCATTGACTATCAACGAAAGTCCGTTGTAGGTAACTAGTTGTTACTACCTGATACTGAGGAGCTTGGTTTAATATAGACCTAAATTTTAATTAGTAAATAAGGTCTTAGTTCTTTTAGAAAGAGTAAAACAAAAATACCCATTATAGAGTTGAGAGAGCCTGAAATTGTATTTTAAAAGGGGCTAAATAGCATTTCTTATATAGCTTTATTTATTTATTTATCTATTTATTTAAATTTAAATATACAGAATCATCATCATCATCACTCATCATCATATCCCTCAAACAAAACCCTAAGGATCTTTACGGTCTCATGCTGGCGTCATTAACGCCGTCTTCCAAATTTCCTCTTTCCTCTTGGTACTGTTATATAAAAGTTATCTTGAACCTTCTGAGCGGGGATAGATGGGCAGAGGGAAGGAAGCTGATGTAAGCAAAGGTGGAGCAAACTGAGTTGTTTGCGCATGCTCCGCAGCATAATCTCTTGTCAAGAAACATCAAAGCTATTTCCTTCACTGCGTACCAGTAGTGTTAACATGGAGCAGCAACCATAGGAAAATTATGGTGAAATCACACCACCGCGATGGTAACGCTGTTATCCACAGCGGAGAAAGAGAATTATCGCAAATATAATAAAATTAAGCGTTGCAGGAGGAAAAATTAAACAAATATTTGCTGGAACCTCTTGCTAAGGAATATGAGACGGCTAAATACTCTGGCAAAAGTATTAGTCCCATAAAGAGAATTAAGAATAATATTGAATTATGATGAATGATTACCTCACACTAATCTGGGAAAGAATAGGTATGTAATGTTTAGAAATTATTGCTATAATAGTTATGTACAATAGTGTGTGCATTGTACCGTGTTATATCATCAGCGACATAATGAATTACTGTTGCAAGTTATTATTTTCTTATAGTTCTACTAAACATATTATTTCATTCCAGAATTAGACTTGTTTAAAGTTGAAGTGGACGACTTCGATCAAAATGTTATTTGGTTACAATCGAAGAATTCTATCGTGTTCAGAAAGTAGTACCTACGATTAAGAAGATAATTCGAATGGATGATGCCATTGGCGAAATAATTTTGGAACAAGCGATGATGGCAGCAATGATAAGGCTATGGATTGTTATAATTGTAAATTAATGTAAATTCAAATAATAAGCCTGTAAAATATTGTTATAAGAATATGAAACTTATTAGCTGAAGGTGTAAGTCATGCAGGCCTATATAATGTATCAAGAAAGTAGCTGTAGTAACTCCTCCATTGCCGGTCCCCAGCCCGGATGAGAGGAGTGTAACACGATTATATTTAAATACTTAATCATTACAGGTTAATTAAAGTTCTTGCTAGAAACTATGTTCTCCTCAAAAAACCGGAGTATCGAGAAGATGATGTCTGTATTGAACCAAGTTCTTTTACAGTAGAGAGCCGTAAGGTAAAAGAACCAAATTTATTTTTGAAAAGAGTCACGTTACCCAGAGGGGCATCCATATGCCGTGCCGTTACGTTGATGAGTACATGCCGTACCGAGCAGTTCCAAAGACAGACTTAGGGAATGTAAGGTTCAAGATAACTTGCAATGACAGTACGTAAGTAAGAATCTGTTTAGGCCATCTAGTGCGATCCATCCTTTCGACATGTTTTTTCCACTGAAGTCGATATTGTTGAACAAAATTAACTATAGGATCCATTTTGAGTTCCTGCAATATGTCCACATTTTTACGGTGTTCGTCTCATGAACCTCATTTCCGCTGTCGTCAGCCTTTGCTCATCAGCTTTTCTGATTGTCCATGCCTCGCTACCGTAAGTGAGGACCGGTCGAGCTAGTGTTTTATATACCTTTAGCCTTGTATGTTTCTGAACATGGGAGGATTTGAAGACGGCGTTAATGACGCCAGTGATTTTTCTAAATTTAGATATTTTGTTTGACATATCTTCATGAGTGATGTAAGAGAGGTTATATACAGAATAAAGAATATAATTACAAACAAACAAGAAAAATAGAAATAAAATAATACAATCAATATAAAAAAGGAGATACAGTAGTATTAACAAAATTTGAGACCGAATGAGCAGCGCTCGTGTTCGGTCGCAATTCAGATATAATATTAATAAGCCTATAAGAGAATATAAAATAAAATAAAATAGGAAATAAAATTAAAATTATAGTTACAGAAATTATATAATACAATATTAATATAAGAGAAATATAGAAAAAAATAATAAAAATAAATAAGTAAAATAAAATAGGAACTAAAATTTAAATTACAGCGGCAATGGAATTATATAATATAATATTAACACTAGAGAAGAATAATATCGCACGTGAAAAGTAGGACTAATATATATTTCAAAATTATATAATACAAATATAATATAGGTTGATTAATTCATGCACATAGGCTATAAATTTATTTAATCAAATTGAAGATATTAACACGTTTCTAATTTTCTTCTTATATGTTAATGGGTTACATGTTAGAAGTTCTGGGTGTAATTTAGTTAAAGCATTGTACAACCGGGGGCCAAAATTAATGCTATGCTTTAGACCAGCAGATGTGAGACATTTAGGTTCTACTAATGTTGAATTAATATTTCTTCTTGTGTCATAATTGTGTGTCTGTAATACAAACTTATTACGATTTTTATGATAAAATTTTAACAGCGTATACTTATAAATTTTTCTCTCTTTATTTTGCTACCTTCTTATTTAATCTAAACGACCGTCTCCACATTTTTGCTGTCAGCAGGATTAGGAATCAGGACTGTGTAGTAGGAATGGAAATCAATTGTGAGAAGAGAGAAGTTCCTGAACAATTCTGAGTAGATGTATTCTGGAACCGAAACAATAATATTATTGTAGATGAATTCTGAATCCGAAATGTATTCTCTGCGGAATTGAATTTGGAGTCGAAATAAGATTCCTGGGGTCCAACGCATTCGAACGTGGAGTTCGAAACAGTTCTGGGTGAAGTCGAGAATTGGGAGAAAATTCTGGATGGAATTGAAGCCATTCTTATAGATGAGGTTCTGCGTGCTGTTAGGGTCACAAGGTAAGAAGAGTTGGAAGCAATTGTAATATTAGTCGGAAACAATTCCAAATGGATGCGTAAGAATATTTAAGGGGTTAGGTATAGCTTAGTAACATTTCTGGAAATATTCAACATTTTTTTCCTCCATTACTGTATCTTGTACAATAAGGAAAATTGGTATGTGGAAAACACTGTCCTTCTGCTATATGAAGCAAATATTTTTACGATTTAAAAAAATATTTATATTTGTTTTTTCAAAATTCCAAGTGCTGGCAGTTTACTGTGCAGTGATGAAGCGTTTCCGTCATAACTAAAAAATTTGTTAACTTTTTCATGTTGTCTCTATTTTATTTTATTGATGAAACTCATGTTTACAATATCATGCTCTTTCAACTACATTCCTCAATAAATATTTTTTTGTGTTAGAAGAAGGTACTGATATTTGACCATTTTTTAAATGAATTTATTTTTATCAGAATCTATCAAAGGTAGAGAAGTGATCTTGCATCATATTGTAGATATGACATACATAAATACACACAAAATATTTCACTGCACAGTGAACTGAATTTTGAAAACAAAACGTAAATAATTTTGTTTAATCGTAAAAATATTTTTATATAGGAGAAGAACAGTGTTTGACACATACTAGTTTTCATTATTGTACGAGAAACAGTAATGGAGGAAAAAAATGCTGAATATTTCCACAATTTTATTGCTCTAAGCTGTACTTAACCCCTTAAGTAAGCTCGGGATTAAGTTTAGGTAACTGTGGAATAAATTAAAAGTGAAATCGAAAGCAGACCTAAGTGACTCGAAAGCAATTATAAATGGGGTCCGAAACAATTGCAAGTGGAGTCGGAAGCAATTTTCTTGCAAGTGGATTTGGAAGCAACTGCAAGTTGAGTCATCGGAAGCATTTGTAAGTGGAGTCGGAAGCAATTGCAAGTCGGGTCGGAAGCAGTTGTTGCAAATGTGGGCTGAAGAGATAAATGAATTTGTTAAGTAGAGGCGCGACTAATTCTTGTGGGTGAAGGCGGAAACAATTCTAGATAAGTCTAGAGCTGGAGGCAATTGTGGGTGCAATTTGAGGTAGTGGAGTTAAAGATACGAGCAATTTGTAAGTAGATTTGGAAGCAATTATACTTTGATTTCGAATCAATTGTAAGTGGGTGCGTAATATTTAAATTGAGTCGGAGTTAATTTCAAGTGGAATTTGAATAATTTGCAAACAACCCTAACCACCACCAAAACAACATACCCCCACCACAGACAAGAAGAAACATCGATACTACACCCCTCTTCAGTTTGATTGATGGGCTTTCCCCTCTACTCACACTCTCTACCGTCAGTGAAGGGGAAGATGCTACTATCCATCTCACAAACGTTCGACTGACTTCCTACATAGTGACACATTTTATTTCTGAAAGTGTTTACAGGTACTCTATATTTCGAATGTCCATACTAAGAGTTTATATTGAATTTTATTGCTGTTTATATTAACTGGCACATTAAAAAGCTACTGACAACAAAAGATAAATGTGTTCTCCACCGATAGTTGCTATTCTACAGCATACGCAATGGGACAATCTGCATTGTGTCGCTCCCTCTGACTTCATAATACAAACTAACATTCCTAAATGTAATTAATTATATTAATTGAAAATATTGTAAGAACTACAGAAAAATATACTCTAACATGTAATTGTCAACCATCTATGACACTGTATTTTATATTCACTTATATACTTTATTTAATATTTTAGTTTCTAGTGTGTATAGCTTGGGGGTGGTGCAGGTATAAGAGGTAACAGCTACCAATCTGTCACTGACGGACTCAGGGCAAGTAGAAGGGGAAAGAAATGCCTTCGCATCCTCTCAACTTGTATGAAATGTCGTTTAGATGATGCAGTAGTACTGTCTTCCTCCGACGAGTTTAGTGCTGGGACCTGAGGTATTCTTGCCATCGGTGCGGGGGTTTGCAGGTAGATTCTTTTGTTGCTACAGCCAAGCCGAGCCGAGCGGAGTGGGAAGTATTAATCGTCCAAAAATATGCAGTCTTCAGTTTGTAGTAGTGTGTGACTGTGTGCATGTGTTAGGTATTCTATATACGAGTGAAATGTTTTCAATATGATTATACTTCCTTCAAGACTGCCGCTGTCACTGTTTCCTCCCACTCCAGTACCGCGCTAGACTAGTCGGAACCGCATTCCTTTCAGCACTAAACTCCTCAGAGGATGACAGTATTTCACTACAGGTACAATACCAGTGCCGAAATGGTGCCGTCCGTTCTGTAAGGTATATTACTTTTTAAAATAATTCTGAGACTTTGTTTTTTTTTTCAGTTTTAGAGTTTTTATAAAGTTTTATATTTTAAAATATAATGCCACTGCTATCAAAGACAAAGTGATGGGCGACTTATGACTTAATTCTATAACAACGGAATATTGTAACAAATAAAACTGTTACGTTATTGATAGAAAATAAGAAGTTATGACCACAAAATCTGTTCTTCAGAAAATCTCAGTGTCCATATTCAACACTTGCGTTTAAAATATGGTCCAGGAACAAGAGAAAGCGTTGATGCGCGAAAGAGCGTCTCTGGGCGTGATATTGGAGATCCCTGCAGGGCCAAGTTTTATAGAAGTCGAGGCGGCTCGGGCTCGGACGAACGAGGCTGGCTATCCATACTGCATAATAAGCGGGGGTATAATTTGCTGGAATGGGCTGCGTCCACAGGGACCGAGAGGTGAAAATCGTAAAACAAAAATGTGGGCCGCTTACTAAATGAAGCGTGCCGCGCTGTGCATCACATGGGCGAGGGACCTCGATCGATACTCGACCGACCTTATTGAAAAGAAGCCGTGCATAAATATTGGGTAACTTGTCAGCTTCATATGAAATATTCCCTTTGTAATGCCATCACCGTACCGTAATCAGAGAATGTATATTATTAAATTATGCATTGACTTTTGTAGTCTATTGATTTACAAAGTAATACCTTTAGATATAGATGCAATATGGCATATTCGAGCTCAAATACTTCAGGTTCGATATTTATGTGATTGTATTATTGATTACTTTCGATCAATGGTATTGCTTCGCTCTAAAAGCCATCCATTGTTTCAGTTCTGTTATGGGATATTTTTTAATTAAATCCCGTAATTACGTCATGTACTTTAGGGTTACTATCCTCATTCGTCCCAGATCAACCCCCTCCGTGCGTCGGTTGGCGAGCGGGAAATGCTATAGAGTGATAATGGAGTGGAGATGGGACTGAATGATGTCTTTTTATTGTTTTATTTATTTATTTATTTATTTATTTATCATCATCATCATAATGGATTAAGCCTTATAAAAGGTCTAATTTTTTAACGCTGTTGAACCCATCTTGTTTTCGGTCTACCAACATTTCTTCTACCTAGTTATAGTTCATCATCAAATATGGTCTGCTTCCATTCTTTGTATATGTTGTTTCCAATCGTATTTATTTACTTATTTACACTTATTTATTTAGTTACTTATTTAATTATTTAATTATTTAGTTATTTATTTATTCTGGCGGAGTTAAGGTCATCAGGCCTTCTCTACACAACCATACAAATACAAGAAACAAATGCAGAGAAGAACAAATAAGAAATATAAATGAAATTACAAATACAAATAGGCTACAAAAAGCAGAAATACAAAAAGAATGAAATTTAAAAAATATACAGTAATACTTGGTTATAACGACATCCAAGGGACAATCAAAATCATGTTCATTATAAACAGTGTCGTAGTAACCGAGATTAATATTATCAATTTCTTTCCTAGTGAGGTGGAAAATGAAAAATGGCTTAATTCGATGAAAAGTAATGGAACGGTGAAAAATCTCGGCGCCGGGATTTGTTTTTTTTCAGCTCTACGTCTGATGCTTTATCCACTAAGCCACACCGGGCACTCTGACATTTCATTCCAGGCGAAGGTTACATTCAGTGTCTGCACTAGGCGTTATGTCTGTGCGACATGTATTCAAATCAAGAGCTGGCAGAGATACACGTCTTCGGAGTTGTATCCGGTAAGGCGGACGGCAATGCTGCGCTGGCTCGTCGTTTGTACCAGGAGAGGTACCCACAGCGACAATGTCCAGAATATCGGAAGACATTTGTACTTCTGTCATTAAAATAATATATATAATAAACTTAATTGGAAAATTTATTTTAGATATATGGAATCACTTTAAGCCTACCATGAACATTACAAAATACATGTACAATATTGGAAAACAGCTTCTTCAGCACTTACCAAACTTCTTTACTTAGGAGTGAGGTATTCAGTCATTTTGAACACTGTTGTCTTCTTCAGCACACTTTCGAAATTAGGTTTGAATAGTTCATTATTTCCTGCAATTTCGACTGTCTGGAGACTGTTGAATGCAGTATCAATTTTATCCTTGCTCTTCCAAATCGTTTTTGCGAAATTCAGTAGGCCAAACTCATGACACAGTAAGCCCATTCTCACTTCATGAATCACTTTAACTTTTTCCCAATGTAAAAAATTTTCTTTAGTAGTGGTTCGTTAAAATGCGTGTGGTGTAAACTTCCTTTCGAACTTTCGCACGCAGGTACCGTTAATACCGAGATGGCATGCATTTCGGCGGGTTACAATGGGGCATTCCAGGGTCTATGACAGATGGGTCAGTAAAAAATTTGCTAGGTTGAAAACCCAGATTTCAACAAAATATATCTTAAACATTTGATTCTTAGGGTATCATTGATGATCGATTAGTTGGACCCCATGTCTTGTATTGGTTGGGAACAGACTTACGTTAGGGCAGTGTCGTACACAAACTTCCTGTGAAAACACCATACCTCATATTTTAGAAGACACTCCACATCAATCGTCAACTTTAATGTTTCACTTCTTGCATGATGGCGCTCCTGACACATTTCTACGTTGATTAAACCTAACATACCTACATCCGAAGGTTTACAGATCAGAGCTGGAAAAATAGAACTTCTTGGCTCCAAGCATTATACCGTTTATACAAGGCCTATTTTATGGCTACTAAGTAGAGATACATAAGAAACATTTGAAAAGCAGTGAATGAAAGAAATTTTACTTTTAAGAGAAATTAAATTAAAATTGTTTAGGTTGCTAAGGATGTGAAACAGACAACAGTTTAAAATAACAGTTGTGAGAAAATTTAAAATCATTGGTAGTCTTTTTATTGAGTTTTCATTCCGGTGCCTGATTTGGTAACACATCAGGAATCGACATAGTTTATGGCATGTTCTGAAGGCAATGCAATAGAGCTGAGTTTGGGATCGTGTTCGCAGGTCAATGAGACATCGATGGCAAAGGTCTGTATTCAAGTGTTTGGAGGTGAACATTTTTTTGAACATCTTCTTTAATGACGACGACCTGCGGAAAGAAAAACGTTCCGGTGAATTAAAAATGTTGATAAGGACATAACTCGGAAATGAAGTTACTTCTTTCAGTATTCAGTTGATAAAATTAAACTCAAATTTTAACTTTGGGGTGCAAATACTCCAAACCATAGAACTTTGGATAAGGTATGTTAGGTTTAATCGACTTAGAAATATACATGTTCCAGAATTTTTAAACATTCCTGTATATATGCATATTTTTCCAAATATTTAATGACAGAATTCTTTTGCAGACATCTTTTTTTGTAGATTTTTGTAAAAAGTATGGATATTTAATTTTTCCCCATTGCCAAATAAACAAGATAAACAAGTGGTTACTTACAGGTTTTTCCACATCCATACAATTACTGTGTAAAGTATATATTTAATAATCTACCCATGACCTACATAGTAAAGATACAAAAGCATGCAGTTCGTAAAATTTCTTAACTTATCTCATATAGATAATTTTAGTAGCCTACATTTTTATTAAATATGCATAATTTCAAATAAGTTTGACATGTGATCCTTGTAAATTATTTTAATCATGAATTTTTTAATTTGATGGTTGTTTTTAAACTTTCTAAACTTGTTCATTGCAATATGTTTAATATGGACTTACTTTATATAGATATCTACTTATTAGTTTTATGATGCCCGTAATAATGGCGAAAACATTCACTAATATGTGAGCCGTTCAGAGTAAGTCAAAAATGGGTAATGAGGGTTGAAGTAAAAATTCTGTAAACTAGAGCGCAAAGTAGCAATATTAATATTCACTTTATTCAAATAATTAGTAGTCAGTGGATAGCAAGAACGACATATTAATTGCTACTTTGCGCTGTATTTTACAGAATTTTTACTTTAAACCTCATTATCCAATTTTGACTTACACCACTTTTGCTCTGAACGGCTCATGTATTAGCAAAAATAACTTTTGCTATAATAAATAAGTCAAAGACTGAACTATCAAAACTTCACATTTTTGTATTATCATTATATGACTTACTGGAATACACATAAAAATGAATTCAAAATTCAAATTGATGGCTATGTTAGTTTTTCTGGAACGAATCTTGCGTAAACTGCACTATATTACCAGTGCAAACAGAGACATGAAGCCTAAAGGGATATAGGGGCTCGCAGCCGTTAGGTGTCCTCCATTCACGAGTGCGTTTCGTTTCGTCCACTCTGTAGTTTATTACTAAAATGTACAGGGCATCATTTTATTTTTACTAACATTTTTAATATTAACCTGCCTATATCTTTGGATTAAAGGTCTAGAACCGGAAACAGCTTTCTCCCCCTTCCAAGACTGGAGTTCGATGATACTGGCATAAAATACAAATCACTTTACTAGGTAGGCCTATAGGAGGGAAGAAAAGTAGTTCATCCATTTAGGTAAACTAGGAAATATCGCAATTTTGAGTTTGATTACTTTCATTAGGTTTTTATTTAATCAAAGTACAGTACTGTATTAACACTTAGTGTTTTTACTCACGAACTGAGCTATCCATTCGGACGTATTCATTATGCAGTGTATATTGTACTGTCTGCAGTACATTATCGTACAATATAGAGAATGAAATTAAATTGAAAGATAATCATAATATGGATATTTAAACACATTTTTGAAAATGGTGGCCGTTCATTTCGATACAGGCTTCAGTTCTTTTGTGCATTTTTTTCGCACTATAGACTATTTCACCTAATTCCAATTACCAGTTTCGTCCTTCGTACGAGTAACTCATGTTGAAATAATTCTATACCTACTCTATAAAAGAGTACCTTACGTACTATAAATTCAGTCTTCACTTCTGCCCGATCCGAAAGGATAAACTTACTCAGAAATGCTATCTACTGTCCGTCCAAGTGATTTTTTCGCAGGGTCGTAGAAAGGGGGGAAATCACTTGACATTCATTACTTAACGAGGCCCTTTTATTTAAGTTATTTTAAACAGTTGTATATTACTTAGACGTCCAATTCCTAATAGAAATTAATGTTTTAAGAAAAGAGCTAAGACAGCCCAGCTACTAGACTTTACAGAGGGGCGAACAGAAGCAGATAGGGGAAACCGGGATGCGACGTAGGCAAACGGATGACAGTACCTGTGCGAAAATATGATTCAATATTGAAAGCTCTTTCGTCACTGGAAGACGCGAACATATTTCTGGAACGTACTATACTCACTAACTCAGTACTGCATACGAGGCCTCGGTTCTGCGTGGAGAACGGTTGGAAGTTTACTAGTAGAGGGGGTGGGAGTGAAGTACATTCAAAAACTCAGGTACAATAAAAATTGAAGTAAAAATAAAATGATGTCCCTGTAGTATATTCCTTTAAGGATATCAGTCAGAAGGTTTTCTTATTTCGATCAACGCACTGAAGATTTACAAGTACATTTGTATGCGCATTAGCAAAATTCACACGTGTAATAATGTGAAAGAGACAAATTAGAATGCGAAATTTAATATTTAAGTTCGTGTTGAGGAAACCGAGGGTTGTGGAGAAGAATACTGCTGCAGAAGTTGGTAACTGCGTTTCGCATTCACGCCCCTCTGCTCCCGCCCTCTCGGCCCTGCCCTCCGGCACGTACTATTTCGCTATAACCGAGTTTTAACTCCTGCATAGAATTTTTTTATTACCTTCCGCTTTATATTATTTTCGTACCCAACTCTTTTTTTTTTCTACTTCAAAACTGCTCAAGAGACTTACATAGCACGACTTTTGTCCTTTTCTTCCACGGGGCATTGAATCGACGAATTGGAGAGAGTGCAATTTTAAAGACGGGGGTTACAGTTCTGAAAGACTTATAAAGCTCTCCAATATGGCGCTTTTCAGCGTTGTAAAAGTCAGAGAATGTCGCAGTACACTTCGATTTACTGATTTATATGTTAAATCGTGACTTCTGAGCTACGTTTTTCTGCTAGGCTTAAGGGGTTTGGTACAGCTTACAGCAGCTTACTGTACTTTGTTCATCTGTTTTCGGCCTTCCTGGTTTATGCTGACACGACCATTATGAATACGAGTAGCCGAACGAGAAACAGGTAGGCTCCATTTCTAGCTTTCATTGCCTAATACAGAGTATGCTATAGACGAAACGAACACACGTGCTTGTTCCTGAAGCCTTCAACTTCAACTAATGGAATTTTCATTGTTGTTGCTTCATTCAATTCACAGTTCTACCAACGTGTGCATTATTCATGAAATGACTCTCGTATATTAAATATTATTCTTGTGTGTTATTTTATCAGGGAAGGTTTGAATATTCTATAAATTATTTCCATTGTTGTATTTACACAGGTCTATTTTATGAGAAATCTATTATAAATCAAAACATGATAATTTCTATACGAGATATGTAAAATCATTTAGGGCCGATTGTATAAACCATTTAATCTTAGATCAGAGGTTAAATTGATCCTCATTCTAGCTGAACTTGGAATTTTGTGTTGTATAAAGTCTAATCTGAGATTAATTTATATTAAACTAAAGTCAACTTTGACTGAAGAAATTTCTCCGATTAAGTTAGATGATCCAAGTTCCGTTATTTCTTTTCTGTATGAAGTATACGAGTGGCAGATTGTGCAAAAAGAATAATCATTATTATTAATATATATGGTAGATACATTTATATATATATATTTTTTTTTTTTCAATTTCTTGCCTTAATATACAAACATTCTTATATTTTATAAGGTTTTATCGAATTCAGCAGTATCAAATAACATAACCTATAATTATATTATGTTTATAACAACCATTAATTATTCATGGATATGATAGGTACATTCATACATTTTCAATTAACTGTATTACTAAATTTCTAAACGAAAATTGTCGTTTACAAACCTTTATTATGTTTAGTAGTATCAAACACCATAACATGATAACAATTTGGAGAACGGTCAATTTTCTTCTTATTGTACGCCATTATTTACAACGCACAAAACAAACCAGTGTTTCCAACAGAGTGTGCGGAAAGTCGCCAAAAAGTAATTGGAAAGTCGCTAGATTTCTTATTATCAACAAAGAAAGATTAAATTTTGTCACTGTAAGGTGCTAAAAAGGTCGCTAAATCCCTATTTAAGCAATATAAAAGTTAAAAGAAATTGTCGTCGAAAAAGAGTTAAAGTCGCTAAATTGGCAACACTGAACAAACCTGTACAACATGGCCCGCGCATCACATACTTCACCTGTTTATGCGATGTTGCAAAGTCCTTTTCACGTGAACTTAGATTACATTTGAACCTAGGTAATTTGATCGCAGAAAAGTTTTATACAATAGAAGAAGTGTCTGAACTCGGTTCACTTTCCGATCTTCGATCAAAATTGATCTTTAGTCAGGGAGTTTTATACAATTGGGCCTTAGTCTTTCAATTAACTTAGCTTTTATATTTTATATGAACTTGTCAACTTTAAATATGAAAATGTAATGTTTTAATTCAAGTAATCCTTAACGCACGTGCGTTTAAACTTCAAAATAACGGATATGGAAGTCGTTCAAAGAAGACATTCACAAATCATGTTTATTTTATACAAACTTCTTTCGCACTACATTGTTCCAACAGTTCATGCATCAAATTAAATTCATTTTTCCCTAGCTTTGAAATACGCACTATTTTCTTCATAATGAAAAAAGAAAAAGTAATGAATACAGACCTGTTACGCAATATGACCGTGTAAATTGAGTGGGTAAATGCGACTCTAGTGACACGATGTTCAACTATGCGAGCTGTGTACTCAAGATCCATTTTCCCGGCTGGCAGTAGTCTCGTTGGCTACATTTAAAACATGCAGCATCTGTTTCCATGGTGACGGCTGCTTGATGAACTCGATATTATTGGTTTTTTTGTTATTTACGAGGCTGAATAGCCGATGCGTGAGGGGCAAAGTATGTAATCAGCTTAACATATGTATCAAAGCGGCGAGCTGCATGTTACTAGATGAGAGGATGGACAGTCTGTTTATAAAACATCGAAAATTTTGATATTGTAGCGTTTAATTAAATCTAACTTTAATTCTGTAACATCAATAAGCTTTATTTAAAAATCGTCTGTAACTTATTAATAGGCAGCGCATTTTCGTTCCCAAACGTATAGAGCAGGCCTACACAAGGTTTGCGCTCTCCGAGCCGGCTCACAGCTCATGAGCGGAATGCAGATATTAGCTGCGCTCTGTATAAGGGTGGACTGGAAGAAGGGGTGATCTCGTGCAAAATATATACAAAAAGAAGTACTATTACGAGTGTTTATGAAATGAATTCTCTTTCAGTGTTTACAAAACTATCTTGGACTATTATTAATTAATAAAGAAATATTTATTTTACAGAAGTAATAGAAATTCTATAGCTACTTAAATGTACAATATCATTTTGTTATATTTTTATTTATCAGTACATCAAAACGAGGTTTTATGTGTTGGCAGCTGAAAGGAACAGTAGCCTACTGATCGTAATGAAACATCAGTTACAGATGTTCGATGCCTGCCTTTATTAAAGTTGATTATAGAAAACAGTTGCTCACAAATATAAATGTTGAGCCAATCATAGCAATCATTTTCACAGCCAGCCTGTGTAGTCGTGGTTATTATTGCTAATGTTTAGTCTTGTAAAACTCAACCAGGGTAGTAGTATTATTCAAGCGATCTTTAGCCCTTAGGTCACATTGAAGATCAATAAGTTCGAGCTGTAAATCGTTAAATGTTAAATGTTATGTTCCGTCTTAGATTCCTATATACTGTACTGTAGCAGTAGGTAAGCAACGTGAAACAGTTACTGAGAATAGGCCTACACACTGCACTCCACTAGATAACTGAGTGGTCGTTTCCCTCTCCTCTACTTATAGCAAGTCTATGTCATTCTGACGTATTTTCCTCTCCGTTTCGGCGAGCGGTAAACACGGCTCTCCCGCTCCAAAGGAGCGCTCGCGCTCGTTGAGCGCTGTTTGTGCAGGTATGGTATAGAGGATTGAGTAGTTTCGTTTGGTAGCTACATCTGTTACGTCACGTGGATGCGTAAGCAAAGTGGAATTGCAAGCATGTACGCATGGGGCCATTTAATAATAATGATGTAATGTATTATAAATATGCCTCTGTAACGTCATATGACGTAGAAACAACATTCTCTTAGTTTAAACAAATTTTATGTGATGTTCGTAAAAGATTTGCATTTCATAACCTCCGAATATATGTTTTCGTTCATTGCAATGGGATAGGTTTTGATAAACGAATTATTTGTATATATTGTGTAAAATATAAATATTGGTAATTTATATATTGATTTTTGTTGCTATTATTTTCTCCCTGTAACGTCATGTGACGTACGAAGAACATTTTCTTAGCGTAAACAAATTTTTACTGACAGTTATAGTAAAAGATATGAATTTCATAATCTCAGAATATATGTTTTTGTTCACCGTAACGGAGTTGATTTCGTCAAATGAATTAATTGAATATATTATATATAGAGTATTTATAGTTAATGTGTATCATTTTTACTATTATGTTGTATAAAATATATTGTATATACAGGGACATCATTTTATTTTTACTTCAATTTTTATTGTACCTTAGTTTTTGAATGTACTTCACTCCCACCCCTTCTACTACTGAAGTTCAACAGTCCTTCACACAGATCCAAGAACGCATATACATTCATAGTAGCCTTACGGTCACAGTAAACAGTACGTTCCAAAAATATGTTCGCGTTTTCCAGTGACGAAAGAGCTTTCAATATTGAATCACTTTCGCACAGGTACTGTCATCCATTTGCCTACGTCGATCCCGGTTACCCCCACCAGCTTTTATTCGCCAGCTAGTGGCTGGGCTGTCTTAGCGGGCTATCTTAGCTCTTTTCTGAGAACATTAATTTCTGTTAGGAACTGGACGTCTACGTAATATTATACATCTGTTTAAAATAACTTAAATAAAAGGGCCTCATTAAGTAATTAACTGTCACGTGATTTCCTCCCTTTCTACGACCCTAAGACATAACCACTTGGACGGACAATAGATAGTATGTCTGAGTAATTTTATCTTTTCGGATCGGGCAGAAGTGAAGATTGGATTTACAATACGTAAGGTACTCTTTTATAGAGTAGGTACAGAATTATTTCAACAGTTACTAGTACGAAGGACGAAACTGGTAATTGGGATTAGGTACAATAGTCTATAGTGCGATAATATGCACATTAGAACTGAAGCCTGTATCGAAATGAATGGCCACCATTTAAAAAAAATGTGTTTAAATATGCATATTATGATTATTTTTTTCAATTTAGCTTCATTCTCTATATTGTACGCTAACGTGCTGTAGACAGTATAATGTACACTGCATAATGAATACGCCTGAATGGACAGCTCAGCTCATGAATAAAAACACTCATTGTTAATACTGTACTGTATTTTGATTAAACAAAAACCAAATGAAAATGATCAAACTCAAAAGCGCAATATTTCCTAGTTTATGTAAATGGATGAACTACTTTTCTTCCCTCCTATACCTAGTAAAGTGATTTGTTTGTATATTACGCCAGTATCATCGAACTCCAGTAGTGGAAGGGGATAGCAAACGGCGTTGATCCAGAGGTCTAGGCAAGTTAATATTAAAAATGTTAGTAAAAATAAAATGATGTCCCTGTACTAGTTCAGTATTATCTAATTATATTTTCTGTCATATGTAGCACTAATATTTTGTAGCGCGCTAGTTCCGAAGTTTTAGTGCGTTTATGTGGTTAAAATGTATCTGGACAGACCATTTTAATTTTGTAGCAATCCCACTAACAGTTATTATTATTATTATGTACCGAACTATCTTTTACCTTTCGCAGCGTCCTGGCATAAGGATTTAAGGTTAGAGTTAAACCCTGAAACTCCAGGATATACGTTACAGGGACAAAATAACAAAAATCAATATACAAATTATAAATATTTTTATGCTCGACCATGCCGAAATGTAGCAATTATAAACCTGTTAGCAGCCCTTTAATGGACCTCATTAAAGTACACCTATTCATTAAAGTTCAGGTGTTCCACCAATCAGAAAACACCATTGTAGCAATATGAAAGCGCAAGTATCGATTATTCTCGGATATGCAATCAAAGACAACTAGCGAAACGTCACGGAGGCTGGAAATCCAATACTGTCGCAGAAGATTATGTTCTGTTACTATAATAATTAGCGTTAATTGTAAATAATATTGAAATAAATTCAATTTGCCATCTCGTTTTTCAATGTCTAAATCAATTTCAAGCGTATATCAAGATTGTTTATTTTACTCTCTAGATTATATCAAGGTCAATGACATTTCTTTCTCGGAAAAAAAAAAAATACTTTCGCGTCTGCGCGCATCTCACAATTTACGAGATATTGCACAAGGTCAGTCAGATAAGAATAATATGAATACTTATGAATAATTTCAAGTTAGAAATATAGTCGAGCATAAAAGGTCGTATGAAACTTGCCTATAATGGTAATTAAGACGCTCGTATGAAAATTATGAAACTCGCTTGCGCTCGTTTCATAAACATACTCGCGTCTTAATTACTCGTTGCATAATGTACTAATATTTTACACAATATTTACAAATAATCGTTTATCAAAACCTATCCCGTTGCAGTTAACGAAAACATATACTGTATTCTGAGGTTATTGAAATGCAAATCTTTTACGTATACCACATAAAATTTATTTAAACAAAGAGAACGGTGTTTCTACGTTATATGACGTTACAGGGGCATATTAATAATACATTATATCATTATTATTTAATGGCCCCATACCTACCTGCTTGCAGTTCGATCTTGCTTACGTATCCACGTGACGTAGCGGATGTAGCTACGAGACGAAACTACTCGATCCTCTGTACGTTTGGGAACGAAAATGCGCTGCCTACTTATCTTCCATAAATTTACCTGAAACGGTTTTGACTTAAAAAGTCATCTTTAGGTCCAATTGGGAACATTTAAGACCACATCATTAGACAAACTATGATATTATAAAATACACCGTGTCCCGCTTAAAACACCAATAAAATAAATGCTTATAACTCCAAACAAGGGTAAACGTGATCAAGGATGAGAATGGTGACTTGCTTGCAGACTCTTATTCAGTTCTGAACAGATGGAAAAACTATTTTGAGCAACTACTACACTGGGCCAAAAACTCGGTGGTCTATAGCAGCGTTTCTCAAACTATGGTCCGCGGACCATCTGTGGTCCTCGAGGTCTGCCCTTGTGGTCCTACAGAAGAAGAAATAAAATTCAAACGAATTGCGTATCACTTTATAGCTGAAAATCCCAGAGTTTCGAAATCACTTTTTCTCTCAGTACTGACATTTTATAAAATTTATTACCCTATCCGTCTACTGACTTCCCACTCTACTCTCAACAACAAAAGAGGGATTTAAAGCACTATGAACATGGTGTTTCTCGCCATCTTTTCCCTGCACATCTGGCGCCGCCCCTGTAAAGGGACCACCCAAATTCATTACAGAGGACCTTTCCATTTATTTATGACTTTCTTAATAGTTTTGCCGACACTCAGTCTGCACATTGAAATGGTCACGTACTGTATGTCGTACACCAATAATACAACTCTGAGGTCACAATTTGAAACTTTCATTGAGTGAAAGAGAACAGTTAATTGAACCCTCGAATTAGACCGAACTTAAAATGAAACTTCATGCGGAAGGTATGGTTATTTTCTTGACCGCATCACAAGTGCAAAGAGAAAAGAGAGAATATATTGGGAAGTTTTTAGACAATGGTGCTTTAGACAGAATTATAACTTTTCAGGTGATTTTGTCTCTTGGATGAAACGTCAGATCTGAATAGGTATATAGCAAATAGAAAGGGTTTTCATTACTAACTCTAATAAAAACAAAGTGAATAGGCTTATTGCCGAAATCAATCTCGATGTATGTATGTTCTGTTGTTTTGTGACTGATGCTGATCTCATACATGGTTGCAACTTAAGCTTAAAACCAGCATGCATCCAAGTGAAAGGGGTCCACACCTGTGGAGTAACGGTAACACAAAAAAAGTTTTTGTCTGGATTTCAATATTCAGAGAGAACTTTCCGAAACCAGGTGGCCCGGGAACCTGGATTCAGTCCGGTATTATTCGGGGCAATTGATAAATTACCTGGTTGTGGGCAGTGAAAGATTTTTTCTCCGGGGATATTTTCCCGTAACATCAAAACCCAAATGAACAATTAGAAGCAATGCTGGGTAACTTTCTGCTTTGGGCGAAACTGTTAAAAATTGGACCGTATTAAATAAGAATGTAGGATTTTCCGGTACTCATTTCGGGGGAAAGTGTAAACCGGCATTATGTTTCTATTGTACCTAATTTAAAATTTCATCTCAGTTTCAGACGCTCAAAAATAACAAAAGGCAAAGATGTTGAAAAAGCGTCAGATAATTATAATAAAAATGGAACTGAATTTCAATAACTAAAAATAATCTTGATAAAAATCCATTAGTTTGAATAATTAAATTTGTGCAGCTCTGGTATTCTTTTTAATGTTTAAACATACTTTTTGTGCGTATTTTAGTGTATAACTAAAAATTTCAGTGAAAGAAATAAGTATGATACCTTGATGTCTTAAAATGCCTATTTTCATTAGAATAACATTTTACAAAATATTTTAGCGCCTAAAACTTTTTTAGTGCCTAAAAAATGTCTACTAATAAGTTAAATTATCAAAATATTAATGAAACAAAAATAAGTATTAACATTGGTAATTAAAATATATAACAAAATTTAATTTTATTTAATTAATTCTATTTTAAAATATACTACAAAAATGATAAATTTTCTTTCGAAGGGAACAAGAGTATGGTGGTCCGCGGAACTGCTCAGACTTAAAAAAACTGCCCCCCACTTCAACAAAGTTTGAGAAACGCTGGTCTGTAGGACCCACTATTCGTTTAGTGTTGCTCTGCTTTGTGGTGCATGGCGCACCTCATTTCCTTCGCTTTAATGCTGCACAAACAGGAGGACCTCGCTGTGCGGTTCCCATGGCTTAATCAAAGTAAACAGGCTACGTCATAGAGAGGGATCCCACCGGCTTACCTCTTTGGCATTTACAGTCTGTACTTACCCATAGTTAAGAGACATCTTTTTAACTCTTAAAGACACATCCGCTAGTTGTTTTTTAGCTGCATAGAACCCTATTTTAATGTGTCTTACCTGGTATAAAATGTCATTCCGCTGTCAGAATTAACGTCCATCTTCTACGATTGTTTGTTATACAGGGACATCATTTTATTTTTACTTCAATTTTTATTGTACCTGAGTTTTTGAATGCACTTCACTCCCACCCCTTCTACTAATGAAGTTCCAACTGTCCTCCACACAGAACCAAGACCGCATATAGTAAACAGCACTGAGTTAGTGAGTATAGTACGTTCCAGAAATATGTTCACGTTTTCCAGTGACGAAAGAGCTTTCAATATTGAATAATATTTTCGCACAGGTACTGTCCGTTTGCCTACGACGCATCCCGATTTCCCCCACCTGCGTCTGTTCGCCCCTCTGTAAAAGCTGGGTTGTCTTAGCTCTTTTCTGAAAACATTAATTTCTGTTAGGAATTGGACGTTTACGTAATATACAACTGTTTAAAATAACTTAAATAAAAGGCCACGTTAAGTAACTGTCATGTGATTTCCCCCTTTCTACGATCCTGCGGCATAACCACTTGGACGGACAGTAGATAGCATGTCTGACTAATTTTATCTGTGCGGGTCGGGCAGAAGTGAAGATTGAATTTACAGTACGTAAGGTACTCTTTTATAGAGTAGGTATAGAATTATTTCAAGATGAGTTACTAGTACGGAGGACGAAACTGGCAATTGGAATTAGATGCAATAGTCTATAGTGCGATAATATGCACAAAAGAACTGAAGTCTGTATCGAAATGAACAGCCACCATTTTCAAAAATGTGTTTAAATATTCATATTATGATTATTTTTCAATTTAACTTCTTTCTCTATATTGTACGCTAATGTGCTATAGACAGTATATTATACACTGCATAATGAATACGTTTCTCATGGATAACTCAGTTCGTGAGTAAAAACAGTTATTCTTAATACAGTACTGTATTTTGATTAAACAAAAACCTAATGAAAATTATCGAACTCAAAATCGCGATATTTCCTAGTTTACGTAAATGGATGAACTACTTTCTTTCCCTCCTATACCTAGTAGAGTGAGTTGTTTGTGTTTTACGCCAGTATAATCGAACTACAGTCGTGGAAGGGGGTAGCAAACTGTGTTTCCGGTTATCTAAAGGTAAAGTCAGGTTAATATTAAAAATGTTAGTAAAAATAAAATGATGTCCCTGTTGCTCCTCGTATTTGTTCCCCTGTTTGGATTTCTCCGCATGCTTCTTGCCAGTGACAAGTTAATTCCATTATCTTGACATTTTGTCTGACAGCTACACTATTCTGGCTGTTAGATCCGAGGTTCGGAGTTCGAAGTCGGTTGAGAGCAATGGATTTTGAAGGGCGGGGGTTCGTCGACAACATCTGATCTACACTGAATTTCGACAATGAAATGCCTCTACAGTCCCCGACCGGGATTCGAACCCACGCCACCTGGTTTCGCGGCCAGACGCGCTAACCGTTACGCCACAGGTGTGGATCCTTGGAATTAAATTTACACGACGTCACTCTTTTAATTCTGTTTTCGAAACGGTTAAACATAATACAACCGTATGGCAGTAAAAAACAGACTCTCTGCAATACACTCGAAAAAACTACATGAAAATATCTCAAAACAGATTACGAACTCTACATATCTTTGGTATAAGTAGGGTGTCCAGGTGCGAATTAGGCACCTGCAAAGTGGTACGTATTAAGAAACTACGTCATAAGTTATTATTTCCTTCATTCTAGCATATAATCACCACATGTTCGAAAATCGTACTAAGTTAAATGTTCTTTAATATTTCTTTTAACGAGTAACATCTTAAGATTATAGATTCCTTTGCATACAAATCCGATATTTAGTTACAAAATGTTAGCTAAATATACATCCACCTGAGCGATTATATTAAATACTCTATCACCACGTTGGTAGCACAAAGAAGTGGCAGAAATCACGTGATATGGTGGAAGTTCATATGGTAGATTGTAACAATATCAATAGATCCCACACTACTACAGTAACTTGTTTTAAACTAGCAGTGGTGCCATTTAGGAAGCGGTGCGATTTATGCTACTCTACCCTATAATATACGCCCAAGCTTAAATCTAAATAGGTATTTTCTGTCTTCTTTAATGTTATAGTTCCCTTGGCTTTCATGTGTAGCTAACAGTAAAATCATTATTATTTTTATCGTAATTATTTTGTAATAAAATAGATATTAACATACTTTTAAGTATGGTATAAATCTAAATCTGTACTGTAAATATTTTGTAATAAAACAGATATTGACGTAATTTAAAGTACCTATGATTCCAGATCACATATAGATTGCTCGTTCCTATGTTAAAATCGGTTGCACTTTGAAGAGAACCGCCAGGATCGCCACCCGTCCGCCATAAACGAAAACGAGATGGCAGTACAGTCGCTAATGCAATTCAAATGGGAGTTATGACGTGACTCCTTATGTAATAACTAGATGGCAGCATAGTAATTCTGACAAAAGTTGTTACCTTCAACGCAGAGAAATCTGGGTATATATCTATATTAAGGGGATATATCCCGAAATTTTGAGAAAAATATAAACATAAACAAATATAATATTATTTTTATTTTGTAATAATTGTAACATAAAAGGGTTTTACGTATATTATCTTTGCTAAAATGTTAAATAAATGTATCTTTGCATTGAATGAAATATATATACAGAAAAATTTTGCCTCGTCCCTGAAAGACTAGAACTCGTGCTCGGGGCGGATTCCTGAATTGAAATTAATAATTATACAATACAATTTGTCTTATGTCTACTATGCAATTATAGTAGGCCTATATAAATTTAAATTTACAAATTTTCAATTTTTATAAAATCCCTACATAACGTTTTTAATTTAATACTAGAACTATTAGAATTGACAAGATTAGGATATTTAAACCCAATAAGTGGAACTTAAAAATTTGTTATATATTCTCCGGCCTAAATTACTACTATGATTAAATACTGTAACAGTGTTGCATTTTGGTTCAAACAATCTTAAAGAATTTTTCTTCTCTTTTTTCGAACAATGTCCTCCTTTTTTAAGCTTTGTGTCCTCTTTTTCATCGATGTGAATCTGGTCACCCTATTCACAAGTACAAAACCTCGTAAGTCCCGAGAACGTGCCAAGGTACGAGATTTGCACTTTTGCCAATGATATGTCGTTTTACTCTTGCACAGTGCATGCACGCGATGCAGGAATCTGTCCGTCACTGACCTATAGGAATCCCTGGAATAGGCGTCCACGCAGAGTAGTATTCGGTAATAGCAACGTGCAAATCAAGACAATAGCAATAGTTAGCAAGGGCTGATAGCAGTAATCAGCGTTCCGAATGCTGCAATGTGACACCTCTCCCTTCCTGTGCCTGGTCTGTGACCCACCCTGACGGTGTTTAGCACTGCAGTTAGTGGTCTGGGTGATGAGAGCGGTCAGAATGCGTCCCTGGGTTCTAAACACATTCATGTGTTGTACTGCTCGCGAATGTTTCATTCTAACTTGTTGAGGCACAGTCTGTTCACAAATACTGAACGCCAGGAATAATAATTTGAGATTAGTCCGGCGAGACATACGGATATGACTGGATAGAATATCTGGGGGTTTAAAGTGCATAATGTAAATTTTACAACTATTTTATCTGCTGATAATTAAGGGTTATCAGTCAAACGAAAAATGCTTTACGAAAAGGTATTTTTAAGGAGAGTTGGTATTGTTATCGATTGGAAATAATGGTAAAAAACAGTTTATTTCATGAATACAGGGTCCGGCATTAGGTTCTGACGAGTTTCAACATGTTGTAAAGGGATATAAGATTTAAAAATTAAGAAACAACACACTATGTAGCTTGAATAATGCAATTTATTGTAATGTCTTCATTTTTTTGGAAATTACACATTTCAAGTGATCCCCTTGGTATCTTATGACCTGTTGTAATCTTATTTCTCAAAATTGTTCATGACACTTTATCTCCGAAAAAAAAAACCGAGGAATTATGCATCGTAGGGAAGAAATTTCTCAACAGTCATATTTTGTCCCTAACAATGGGCCTAGGCCCATCTTGTTGAAGCCACGTGTCATCCCTGTTTAGTGTGCCTCTAAATGTCTGTAAGATCTGTCGATACCGTTCATCATTCACCGAGTAACATTCCCTCTCATTTCCATCTTCGTAAAAAATAGGGACCAATTATGACTGCAGCATGGAAACAGCACACCATACGGTCACCTCATTCACAAAGTAATGGCCGTTCATGCAGTGCCATAGTATTTGTGTGACTCCAATATCGGACATTTTGCTTGTTGGCGAAGCCATTTCAAGTGAAAATGTGCCTCGTCTGATCATAAACAAATTATTCAATACGTCATTTTATTGAAGAATGGCACCAAATACCATTGCAAAATGAAGTTAGAGGTCACTATAATGTTGGTGGGACGGAATCCTACCGTTGTCTCTGAATATTGAACTCACGGCGAAATCGACGTTGAATAATTTTGTGATAACACAAAAATACTGTATAGTTAACTGGCCAAGCATCCATGATTAACAAAGTGGATGTTTGCTGATAGTTCATGTTGCCTTGACAAAATTTCATTTTCGCGAACACTCATTTCATTTTACAGCTCTATGCAAAATAATCAGAAAATGAAGACCCTAAATATAATACTATTTATCACAGCTCTTTTCATTCTTTTAGTGATCTGTGTATACACATTAAGCTTCAAAAAAAAAAAAAAAAAAAAAAAAGAATAGTTACTCTAGAGTAAGTCTTTACCCTTAATTTTTTCCATTTAAATATATTTTTTTTATAAATGCACTACATGCCTGTGATTAGGTACTCTTTATTCACTTAGTAGAGCATTCATTTAATTGAAATTTTAGCCATTTACTGCTCACAGTTACTAAAACACACTCTACCAAAATTATTAATATATCTGTAATATTATGGGCATAGGGCTTATACTAATCTTCAGCGTCAAAAATTGTTTTTGAAATTTTATAACGGTGATTGCTGAACAGCCTTCTGTCTTTTCAATCCACAACTATTTTCTTTAGGATCTCCATCAGTTTATTCCAATCCACTCTGTCAAAAGTCTTTTCTAGGTCCACAAATACTACGTAGGCCTACACTTCTTTATTCTCATCTAGGTATCTTTCACAGATTGTTCGTACCAGTCCAATTGCTTCTTTGAGATAAAGATTCTTAATAGTCTCCTGTCTTTTCAGTCCATAGCAATTTTCTTTTGGATTCCCCTAAGTCATACCTGCACAAACAGCGCTCAACAAGCGTGCACGCTCCTTCGGAGCGGGAGAGCCGTGTTTACCGCTCGCCGAAACGGAGAGGAAGATACGTCAGAATGACATAGACTTGTTATAGGTAGAGGAGAGGGAAACGACCACTCAGTTATCTAGTGGAGTGCAGTGTGTAGGCCTGTTCTCAGTAACTGTTTCACGTTGCTTACCTACTGCTACAGTACAGTATGGAGGAATCTAAAAGACGGAACGTAACATTTAACGATTTACAGCTCGAACTTGATCTTCAATGTGACCTAAGGGCTAAAGATCGTTTGAATAATACTACTAGCCTGGTTGAGTTTTACAAGACTAAACATTAGCAATAATATCCACGACTACACAGGCTGGCTGTGAAAATGATTGCTATGTTTGGCTTAGCATTTATATTTGTGAGCAACTGTTTTCTATAATCAACTTTAATAAAGGAAAACATCGAACATCTGTAACTGATGTTTCATTACGATCAGTAGGCTACTGTTACTTTCAGCTGCCAACAACATAAAACGTCGTTTTGATGTACTGATAATTAAAAATATTACAAAATGATATTGTATATTTAAGTAGCTATGGAATTTCTCTTATTTCTGTAAAATAATTTTTTTTTATTAATTAATAATAGTCCAAGATAGTTTTGCAAACACTGAAATGGAATTCATTTCATAAACATTCGTAATAGTACTTCCTTTTGTGTATATTTGGTACGAGATCACCCCTTCTTCCATTCCACCCTTATACAGAGCGCAGCTAATATGTGCTTTCCGCTCATGAGCTGTGAGCTCGGAGAGCGCAAACCTTGTGCAGGCCTGCCCTAAGTATATTTCAATCCGAATACAATAAATGGGAATTGCTCGTATAAACGTGGAGTTTGTTTATGTGGAATAGCTGATTGTCTCAGTACTTATAGTATATAATTCTTTAGTTGGCAGAGAAATTTAGACAGAGAAAGATATATTTCTTACCTCTCACTCACTCAGTGGATGACCGGACATCTGCGGGGGGGATGGTGGCAAGAGGCAGGCACTCTCCATAAAACTATTTTATGTGGAGTGGCGGATTCTTCTACTTCTACTTCCATGTTGTCGTCACCGTCATCGTCATCACTATCAGAGTCCAAACTTATTACGAAACGATCCACTGCTTTGTCAATCATTCCATCCCTTTCCCAATAAAAATATTCTTCCTTTTTAACATGTTCATACGCATTTTTCCAATTCTCTGGCGTGAAGTTGGAAAACGCTTCTTCAAATAATTTTATGACTTCACTGGATTTGAAAGATACATTATGTTTCATCTGAATACTCAGATTCAACATAGCGTTCGTACGTAATTTGTGAAGTACGACAATATACTTACAGGTTATATATTTAAGTACGAGAATATATGTAAATAAATACATAATTTATAATATTTCTCCCAACGAGTGATTCCTATAATCAGACAAATGCTTTCTGCATGAAGGCAGTGCATAGATGATCATAGCGAGGTGTGATCTGTGATAGCGAGAACTCGCCAAGTGTGTGGAGGAAGGCTCTTCGCCTCTTTATCGCAACACATTTCTCGCTGTCGAAAACTCTGCAAGTGTGTTACGGGCCTTACAAATGGAATCGCTTAGCAATTATGTTGGGTATCTCTGTCAGAAGCTTCCGTCCGAAGTTATTTTTTTTCTTGATTCATCTGCTTCTCTCTTTTCATTTAGGGTATGGTAAACAGTGCGTTCAGATACTCCACACGCTTATTGTAGGATTTCCGACTTTCAAGGCATCATACTGCTCTACGAAAAACTTTTGTACATTGCACACTATTTCTCTGGCGTCAGACTGTAGTGGCTTTCCTCTTGTTCCTACACCAAGAATCACGAACACTAGGACAAGTAGGCCTAATATAAAGCACAATACTTCTACAATTTTAATTATAAAATTATTATAGGCACCTTCTCAAACTACATTGAAAAATGTTAACACATAGTTGTAATAACATCCACCACTGACAACCTTTCCAGATGTCCTGGTGAGGGAGAGGGAGGAAAGAAAGAGGAAATGCTGTTCTACAAGTGTCTGTGTCATAGGATTAGTTCAACTCACCCTCCCTGACCCTTCCCAAGACATCAGGTAGCTCTGCCAACATAGACCTTCCCAAGTATAACTATGTAATACGTGATTATAAAGAGACGTTAGAAAACCGATTGTGTTTCGACTTCTTTGCTGCAGGACAATTTATTTTGAATGTAATATAGGTAAGTTATTTCTTAAATTTGTGCTCTGGACCAAAGAAGAAACCAACAGTTCTTTTATGATTCCGTGTTGTGATTCATGCGAGTAGCAATGTATTTTTATGACGGCATTTTCTTGAGACTCGCTGAAATTCTGTGGCTCACCTGTGGAGCTCTGCCGTAACAGCCGCTCGCACAGCCTGTTCTGCAATCCCGCAGCACACAGCCGTCGTGATGGCGTCCCGCCCCAGGCCGGGCCGTAGGCGACGAACTGATTTTATATTGGCAACTCGTAATTGAAATGTTTTGTGAAAGAGCCACACAACCGCCAGTTGTGACCCGTACAGCAGTTCCACAAATATGGCATTTATTTGTTCAGTGTTTGAATTCTCTTTCCATTTAATTCTTTTCATTACACATTGAAAGACACTCTTTCAGCTTTCCCAATGACGGGACTGCCTCATTGGAATACTGTAACAGGGAATACTACAGTCGTGTCACTATCATTCATCTGAGAATAGCAGACAGATTCTTGCATTTGATTGGTTTACTCGAATTTTGGATGGATCACTCTGTAGGGTCATTCCATGCAAAATATGTTTTTGAACCATGATGTCTCAAAAGTTAAAAATATTGTAGTGAGTTATTTTGTATGTTCTAAATATGAATTTCAAGCAATACTACAGGGACATCATTTTATTTTACTAACATTTCTAATACAGGGTGTCCGGGACAAAATTTACCAATAAGAAAGTTTAATAACTCACCAAATAATTGATGGATGAAAATGCTGTTTGCGGGAATTGACAAAGGGACTTCCAAAGTTTCGAATGACCACTAATAAATTTCTATGTGTGCACCTCTTGTAGCACGACAGATGTCCAGGCGATATTCAAGTTCTTGCCATGTGTTTCGTAACATCTCTGGAGTGACAGTTGCACAAGCAGCGACAATTCTCCGACGCAGATCCTCCAAATCTGTCACTACAGTCTTGTACACAATATCTTTTATGTATCCCCAATTATGCCTGTTGACGATCCCACAGACGGGGAACGTGGACTCATCAGTAAACACGACCTTCTGCAGATATCCATTTTCAATATCAATTTTCAACAACATGTCACTAGCGAAATCATATCGTGCAGGCCAGTCGTTTGGTTTCAACTTTTGAACCAATTGAATCTTGTATGCTTTCTATGCCAAGTTGTTATTGTGTGCCTAGCTGGTGGTTGCTTCTCAGGCCACTGTTGTCTAAATCTTTTCTCCACTATCTTCGGATACTTGAATTCGGCAAGCCAATAGCAGCAATGAACTTTTTGTTGCACTGTGAACGCCATTTTAATTACAGCTATGTCAACAATAATGACCAAATGTTGCCAACATCACACATAAAACTTAAAATGTCCGTGTTTCATTTGCCGCAAATTTCATTTTCCTATCTCCATTATTACGCGAGTTATTAAACTTTCTTATTGGTAAATTTTGTCCCGGACACAGTGTATTAGCCTGGCCATACTTCAGATCTCACATTAAGTCAATTAAACAGTGTTGGTCAGTCTCCTTTAAGCCACGCTACTTTGCGGTCGATCACCTGAACCAGCCGTCGTGGTAGAGTCACTGAGGATGAAGAGGCAATCTTCGAAACATGTCTGAATTTTATCAATTTTAATAATTTATTTTATTCTTGAGAGTGTTCATACAACTGTGTTATATATATATTGTATGTTTCTCATCTGGCTATACTTTGTTGAGAACCGAAAACACAGTTTGCTACCCCCTTCCACGACTGGAGTTCGATGATACTGGCGTAATATACAAACAAATAACTTTACTAGGTATAGGAGGGAAGAAAAGTAGTTCATCCATTTTCGTAAACTAGGAAATATCACGCTTTTGAGTTTGATAATTTCCATTAGGTTTTTGTTTAATCAAAATACAGTACAGTATTAACAATGAGTGGTTTTACTCACGAACTGAGCTGTCCATGTGAAGGTATTCATTATGCAGTGTATATTATATACAGGGACATCATTTTATTTTTACTAACATTTTTAATATTAACCTGTCTATACCTTTAGAGAACCGGAAACACCGCTTGCTCCCCCCTTCAAGACTGGAGTTCGATGATACTGGCGTAAAACACAAATCACTCTACTAGGTATAGGAAGGAAGAAAAGTAGTTCATCCATTTACGTAAACTAGGAAATATCGCGATTTTGAGTTTGATAATTTTCATTAGGTTTTTCTTTAATCAAAGTACAGTACTGTATTAAGAATAAGTGTTTTTACTCACGAAGTGAGTTATTCATGCGAACGTATTCATTATGCAGTGTATATTATACTGTCTACAGCACATTAGCGTACAATATAGAGAAAGAAGTTAAATTGAAAAATAATCATAATATGAATATTTAAACACAATTTTGAAAATGATGGCCGTTCATTTCGATACAGGCTTCAGTTCTAATGTGCATATTATCGCACTATAGACTATTGTACCTAATTCCAATTAGCAGTTTCGTCCTTCGTACTAGTAACTCATGTTGAAATAATTATGTACCTACTCTATAAAAGAGTACCTTACGTACTGTAAATTCAATCTTCACTTCTGTCCGATCCGAAAAGATAAAATTACTCAGACATGCTATCTACTGTCCGTGCAAGTGGTTATGTCGCAGGGTCGTAGAAAGGGAGGGGGATCACGTGACAGTTAATTACTTAACTAGGCCCTTTTATATTTAAGTTATTTTAAGCAGTTGTATGGGCATAATATTACGTAAACGTCCAATTCCTAACAAAATTAATGTTTTAAGAAAAGAGCTAAGACAGCCCAGCCACTAGCCTTTACAGAGAGGCGAATAGAAGCATGTGGGGGAAACCGTGATGCGACGTAGGCAAATGGACGACAGTACCTAGTCGAAAATGATTCAATTTTGAAACCCCTTTTGTCACTGGAAAACGCGAACATATTTTTGGAACGTACTGTTTACTATGACCGTATGGCTACTATGACTGTATGCGGTCTTAGATATGTGTGGAGGACGGTTGAACTTCGTTAGTAAAGGGGTGGGAATGAAGTACATTCAAAAACTCTGGTACAATAAAATTGAAGTAAAAATAAAATTATGTCCCTGTATATTTATATCGTTCATAGTTTGGCAGCAATCAGAATTTAAAATATTGGTTTAACAAAGAACACGGCTTCATTCATTGAAGTTTTGTTACTATATAAAGGATTATGAAAAAGTGATTTTAATGCATTTCGAAAAAGGAGAGCCTTGTTTATAATTGCTCCTAAAATGAAAAAAAAAAAAATGTAATTTTTTAAATAGTTACCCACTGTAAAATAATTTTTAAAAGATATAGAACACAAAATGCAATTCATTTTTACAGACGAAAAAACATGTGTTTAATTCTTTAGGGTTATTGATTCCACTGTGAAAATTTCAGAATGTTGACTTAAATATCATGTCAGTTTTTAATAAAATAACTCACCGGGACAAAGAAGCTCAGCAGGTAGGCTCTCCCGTCGTACAGAATGTTGCGCGATCAAGGTCAGGGAGACGGACGTTTGAGATTACTTATCCTTATGAAGTCTCGCGAACGCTGCGACTGCCACACGTAGCAAGCGATTTTCAACCGTTGAAACAAAATTAATAATGTTAATAATTTAATTATGCACAGGTTTTTGAGATAAAGTCATAAAACTTGGGAGATGGATTAGGAATAAGATTTTCTTTAATACGAATGAAATTCGCAAGAATTTAATTTGTTGCATTCGAATATAAAACTGTTTCTTTTTTCAATGAGGTGTTTTTATGAGCATGCCTTAATATTATTCGGATTAGTCTTTAAGGTATTGAAACATGGTTATTCAGGTTTACACTTCATATAGGGTGTCTAGAATATTTATTTATTTTATTGGGTTATTTTACGACGCTGTATCAACAGCTAGGTTATTTAGCGTCTGAATGATATGAAGGTGAAATGAGTCCGGGGTCCAGCACCGAAAGTTACCCAGCATTTGCTCGTATTGGGTTGAGGGATAACCCCGAAAAAACCTCAACCAGTTAACTTGCCCCAACCGGGATTCGAACCCGGGCCACCTGGTTTCGCGGCCAGACTCGCTGACCGTTACTCCACAGGTGTGGACTGTCTAGAATATTTTAAGTGATGGATAACATGTAACTGCCACCCATTTTTCAGTCATCCGTGTGACTAAAATATTAAATGATATGGAGATCATAGTTGGCAGTTTAATTTATTTTCATAATAACTTTATTATATGAAATGCCCCAAACAATTCATCACATCGCTGGCATATTCTTAAAATGTTGTACGGAATGACCCTGCATTGAAAATATTTTAAAGTATAGACCATTCGTTATCTCGTGGAACCTACTTGCGCGTGAGGGGAAGAAAAAGTGGACTGGGAAGCTTCCCTCCCTCGCTATGCTTTCACTTGCAGCCAGCTAGTTCACTCCCAGCATCATGTTCTTATTATAAGCTACGGCGCAATCATCTACTTGGTTTCTCGACATAACGAACGACCCATAATTGGATTTTGTTTGATGGAAATTAATTGAATTGAATTGAATTATTGAATTGAATTGTGAGAGGAGAGCACCGCGACTTACAAGATCTATTTTTGTGTAGCTGATTTTAGTGTGACCACGCTTTTTAGTTTGTGTTCGGATTTTAGCTTATGGTATTGTTTGTGTTTTGTATTTAAGATTGAAAATCAATAGGTTTATGAAGACATATTTTAATTATTTTCTTGTGTAATAAATAAAGTGGATTAAAATTGGATTTAAATGAGCTACCCTATTCTATTATTCCATACATAATTACCAATTGAAATAAAGTTACGTATATTGTGCGTAATAAACTTACTGACAAGTTACTCCTCAATAAAATAAAATAATATATTATTTTACGTAATTTATTACAAAGATAATTAATGTGTTGGTTTCATTTTAAATGTCTGTCGAAAATTATTCCTAGATATTTAACTTCAGAGGACTCCTTAATAATGGGACATTTACACTGTATAAGAGAACAATCAGAGTTATGTAATTTAATACTTAATATAGATGTAGGAGGTTTGTTATATTTTTCAGATAATGAGAATGGAATAATTATGGTTTTATTTTCGTTGGAGAGTGGAATTTTAGAATTAATGGAGGAATTCATATAGCACCTAATTTTACATTTAAGACGATGCTGTTCGCTGATGACCAAATCGTTGTAAGTAGAACTGAAAGTGAACTGCAGAGAGCGGTGTATGAACTACAGAAAGTGTGTGAGAAATATAATTTTAAAATTTCCATAAATAAAACCAAAACAATGGCCTTTCAAGATAAATACAGTGTAAGGACAAAAATTGTTTTAAATGACACTCCTCTAGAACAGGTAACAAGTTCTAAATACCTAGGTATTCGGCTCACGTATAAACATGAAAGTGACTGCAAATATAAACTCCCCATATTTCAGCAGCTGTGTGGTACAGTAGACAGAAATTTGAAAAATAGAACAAGAAAAGAAACACAAATTAAATTTTATAAGGTAATGGCAGTACCATCTTTGCTATTTGGATCCGAAACCTGGACGATGACTGCGGCTGACAGTAAAAAATTACAGGCCGCTGAAATGAAGTTTCTAAGGTCAGTCAAGGGGTGTACTATATCGGATAAAATTAGAAATTATAAAATAAGAGAAGAATTGATGATCTTTTCCCTAGAAGAAAAAATTAAGAATTATAGAGATCAGTGGGCAGAACATGTCAATAGAATGACACCAGAAAGAATCCCAAGAAGAATGATATTATAGACCTAGAGGGAGAAGACATCCGACAAGACCTAGGAAGCGTTGGACGGACACACTATGAAGCCGGAACTGGCATATGCCTATCCCTTGAAATGAAGAAGAAGAAGAAGAAGATTTTCGTTGATAGAAAGATGATTTATGTCAAACCATTTTTTTTTTATTAATTTAGGTCCATTATTTGAATTATTATACAGTAGAACCTCTATTATCCATGATAATGAAGGGGATGGGCTGAACGGTTAGTCGAAAAATCGGATGACCCGTACTATAAAAGATTTTCGTAATTTAGTGAATAATGCTTAAATTTTCGTAGTTTCCTCTATGGCCTTGTATTGAACACGCTAGGTAGTTGTTGTTAACAACAGGATTTTAGGGGACAAGGAAATTTCTTGTAATGGCTATCTCTGGAAAGAGGAATGTGGAGGTCTCATATTGTAGATTTACATACTTCATACACTTTATCCTTGAATTTTATTTAATTGCACAATTGTGACTCCAATCTCGTATTCTGAGATCAGCCAAAGTTTCTCATTCCCCAAATCACTCAGTTATTTGTACTTTTTAATACTTAGCAACAAGCGATTTCTTTTGATACTCGTGGAAGAAAGACATTTTATATGGAAGTTATACAGTACGACAACTCGAACAGTAGACCATATCGTGTAAGTGTAAAGTCTTGTAATAGCCTTCTCTATAAAAAATAACTTGCTAATATAATGTACAGTAACATATTCCATATGAAGAGTCCACTGCAAGAATGATGGATGTCATTTGGAATACATTTTGCAGGAGAAGCAATTGAAAATTTGAAATGCTTAGCGCTCAAGGCTTAACTGTGATTTTCCGATGACTATCAGTGTTAATGCCATTTAACTCTATATGCACATTCTATATGTCTTGAGCTCTGCATTGGCAGTCTTGGTTCATTTTCGACAAGAAAGTGACATCCATCATTCTTGCAGTGGACTCTTCATATATAGGCCTACCGGTACGAAAAAGCGAGAGAAAAACGGTCGGATAATCCACTAATCGGTTAATAGGGTGACATCCATAATCGGGTTTCTACTGTATGCATCATACCAGGTTTTTTCCACCAAAAAGTAAAACTGTGTCATCTGCTTAAGAATAATGAACACCATTGTGTTGTTGTAAATCAATTTTTAATAAGTCATTAATATATACTAAAAATAAAATAGGATCTAGAACTGTGCCTTGGTGAACTTTATATTGAAATGATGATGATGATGATGATGATGATGATGATGATAATAATAATGATAAATAATTTAATAATAAAAATCCGCGCATTTTGTTAATCTTCAGTAATGCTGAAATGCATTGCGGCTCTTGGCAAAAACTTTATATTGAAATGATGATGATGATGATGATGATGATGATGATGATGATGATGATAATAATAATAGGCCTAAGCTAAATAATTTAATAATAAAAAATCCGCGCATTTTGTTAATCTTCAGTAATGTGAAATGCATTGCGGCTCTTGGCAAATTGCTATTTCACTTTTGGCTCTCCTCTAATTTCTAGTGAGTGCCACTGTTCTAAATGATAGCGGCATCATCTGCATAATATTATAATGTAGATATGTGTATACTTCAGTGTTCTGATAGTTCATATTCATATCGTTCTCATCAGAGTCAGACACTCAGAGTCACCCTATGCTGGCACCTTCCCTACGGTGGGGTGCAAAACCCCTTTAATACAAAGAGCCTGTGTGACTCCCCCTTCAACAAGTACGGGATCGCGCGAGATGGGATTGGAGGAGTTAAACCCAGCGCGAGGACAAATGGGGTTGACTCGTGCTCCTGCTTATCAGCGCCTGCTCGGAGGGGCCCCCGGGGGGGCCGGTCGATGTGAGCGTGATCCAGGCGGGTATTCGTCTTCGCCTCCTGTTATGGTCTTTTCTGCGAAGCACTCTGTCTTCCTGACATAGCAGTGGGGTCAACAAAGGTCGACGAGACCCTGAATGTCGATTTGGCAGAAAGTTTTTTCTCTAGTGTTTTCATATCCCCACTGAGACTTACCCTGCCAATATTTAGAATGTTTGGCCTTTACTTCAGATGGAGTCACAGAGGAATTGTCTGGAGGAATGTTTATTAGTTTTTCTTTGACACGACATCGATGGTTGTTTTGGATGAATTTGGGTCTTTCAGTCGTATACTGGGTGTTCATTTCAAAGTGTGTCATGACGTCACTGTTGTGAGTCAGCGATTTGAAGCGAGTTTTAGCTTTTATGTCAGAGAAGTTGCCTATTATTCAAGGCGTTCAATCTGAACTTGAGAACGTGTACGGTATAACTTGAATGTCGCAGCAACAGATGGCGGTCTGTAAAGTCTATATGCTAACATAACCTCTTTCGAACTGTGTTTTGCGCGGGCAAGTTGTACGCAGGGTATTTGTTATCATCGATTGCGTACGGCAACATTCCACAACAAAATCAAATGCTCCGTGCCATGTTGACCGTCGAAGTTAATGTCAACAAATACGTAAGTAATCGTCTTAACCTTCTCCCCATATCCCGACAGTAAGAAACAAAAACTCACTTCAGTACGTGTTTCCAAACAGTTCACATTCTTGCCACTACTGGCGTTACCGTACGTATCGGTAAGTAATCTTCAGAATGAACGCCGTACTTGCTAGGCAACTTCTCTCGCATATAGGTAATACGCCTCTGCGGAAGTGTAGGAAGATTGAATTCTCTAGGCTCATCGGATAGCCACATGACGACATATAGCGAGCCATGACACATTTTGAACTGAACACCCAGTATTCATATGTGGTATCTTCAACATTTGTTAAACTGCTTACAGTTTCCACTAACACGTTCATTTCAAGTTTTGTCATAAGTAATATCACGACTGAGTTTCATCTTATCTATAATTTCAGGAGCGCGATTTGAGTCGTATTGGGAGGGAAATTGCCTGCAAAGATGAATCCACGAGCGATATTTGCTAAGACTATTTCGTGACTACAATATACAGGGACATCATTTTATTTTTACTTCAATTTTTATTGTACTTGAGTTTTTGAATGTACTTCACTCCCACCCCCTCTACTAGTAAACTTCCAACCGTTCTCACACAGAACCGAGGCCACGTACATGCAGCCAAGCAGTACTGAGTTAGTGAGTATAGTACGTTCCAGAAATATGTTCGCGTTTTCTAGCGACGAAACATCTTTCAATATTGAATCATATTTTCGCACAGGTACTGTCGTCCGTTTGCCTACGTCGTAGCTCGGTTTCCCCCACCCCTTCTGCTCGCCTCTCTGTAAAGGCTTGTAACTGGGCTGCCTTTAACTCTTTTCTGAAAACATTAATTTCTTTAAGAACTGGACGTCTACGTAATATTATACAATTGTTTAAAATAACTTAAATAAAAGGGCATCTTAAGAAATTAACTGTCACGTGATTTACGACCCTGCGACAAAACCACTTGGACGGACAGTAGATAGCATGTATGAGTAATTTTGTCTTTTCGGATCGGGCAGAAGTGAAGATTGAATTTACAGTACGTAAGGTACTCTTTTATAGAGTAGATACAGAATTATTTCAAAATGAGTTGCTAGTACGAAGGACGAAACTCTAATTGGAATTAGGTACAATAGTCTATAGTGCGATAATATGCACAAAAGAACTGAAGCCTGTATCGAAATGAATGGCCACCATTTTCAAAAATGTGTTTAAATATCCATATTATTATCATTTTTCAATTTAACTTCATTATCTATATTGTACCCTGATGTGCTGTAAACAGTATAATATACACTGCATAATGAATACGTTCAAATGGATAGCTCAGTTCGTGAGTAAAAACACTTATTGTTAATACTGTACTGTATTTTGATTAAACAAAATCCTAATGAAAATTATCAAACTCAAAATCGCGATATTTCCTAGTTTACGTAAATGTAAACTGTACCTAGTAAAGTAATTTGTTTGTATATTACGCCAGTATCATCGAACTCCAGTCGTGAAAGAGGGTAGCAAACGGTGTTTCCCGTTCTTAATCGTTGATCCAAAGGTATAGCCAGGTTAATATTAGAAATGTTAGTAAAAATAAAATGATGTCCCTGTACAATAAACAGTATTCAAAACATAATAATATATTCTTATTCAATTTAATTTGCTTGCATACTGAACTTCGTATGTTTTAACTGTCTTTTATAATTGAAAACCTAACATTCTATATGTGCTAAGTGCCAATTTTTCAAATTTCATTTCATTCAATCTAAAGGAGGAATATCCATATGAGAATATCGTACTAAATTGTCTTTGTCGTAGCTCAACTGAAAGTGACTCATTCGTGCGCCAAAAGATGGTGTTGCAGGTATCTTAACATGCATTTCGCAGTGTTTTTTCATCAATATCTCAGAAAGTTGTTTTTGGTACTTAGCAGATTTAGAATGTTAAATCTTCAATTATGCTTTAGTACTCTTACGTGCTATGTAGTGTTAAGAATCTAAACTACAGATGAGGTATTGATTTTTAGTCACAATTTATTTGTCATCTAGCGTTAAAAGAATCTCAACTACATGTGAATACTGTAAGTGAACAACGACATGATGTGAAATATTAAACTGAATGTTATCTAAACACTATTAAAGGAATTCTCTACCTCAGAAGATTAGGGGCTGCCACATTCAAGAAAAGGCTAAACGATTTCTTACGGGCGCAGTCAAATTGAAATTATACTTGTGATCGAGCTTAATATTTAATTTAATTTAGATATGACTATTATTACTTATTATTATTATTATTATTATTATTATTATTATTACATAATTATTTTATTGGTGTTGTGAAGACGAAAAGAATTGTCATTGTATTATATTAATTATGTATTATATTGTCTTGTATTTGTAGTATTGTATTTCTTTGAATTGTATTGTATTGTATTGTATTGTATTAATTATGTTATATTCATAGCATTGTAGTAATTTTTATCATACTGGTTGAGTGGAAAAGAAGGCCGAATGGCCTTAACTCTGCCAGTTAAAATAAACCATTATTATTATTATTATTATTATTATTATTATTATTATTATTAAAGTTACCATTTAACCTATTTTGTGTAATGGAAGGGGAAATTATGTCTTCCTTCTTTAAAAACTTCTTTCACTCAAAAGCATCTATACAGGGTGATTCAAACCACCGGTAAGTCATTTATTTCGGAAACTAGTGCATTCAAATTTTCGAGACAAAAATGTTCGTAACTAAAGCACATGTGAACTTTCACTTGAGCTTGATTTCATTAATCAGCCTTAACAGGAAGTAGGGTGAGTGGCGTATTACTTTAAAATTTCAAATGGGAGTCGGGGTAAAATAAGGTACCATTTGATAGAGCTCTTTAAAACAAATAACTTTCATAGGAAACGTTTTTATCAATTCCTAATCTTTCAATGAGAAAACTTACGAAAAGATATCATTAATACTGAAAAATGTTACGAGAAGAAAGTGTAAACTAGATAAATACATTTAATGTTGACACAGGCTAGTACACACGCACAATGACCTGGTTGAGTGTAGACCGGCAGCACCGTCGAGGGGTGAATACAAGTAAAGTACCACTTCCCCTTTGCTCGCTCAGCAGCGTTTCCTTTAGTCACCGCAATACAGTATCTACGGCCAGGTCTACATGTACACTGCACTTAGCCAGGTAATAAGTTCAGGTGGCCTTGCCCAACTATGTACAATAAGAAGGAAATATTTTGTTTTCTCTGTACCTACTTATATACATTTTTCCAGTTTTGCAATGAATTTTGTGACCAATTAATAAAATAATTACCTAAAAGTTAAGCGTGATTACAAATACCTCCTACGTACTACAAACAGATGCGGTGCTGTGGCAAGGCCAGCACGATCTCCTGACTTGAATCTTTGGATTTCTATCTTTGGGGACGTTAAAAAACATCGTCTATCAAGATCGTCCTACAACAAGAGATGACATGAAACAGCGAATCCCAGAGACCTTCCAGTCACTTGACCACGCCGAAGTGTTAGAAGTTGCTGGTAGTGTTAGAAGAAGAGTACGGGTGTGTGCTGCTCAGAACGGCAGACAGTTTTAACATTTATAAAAATTAATGGGATTGTCCAGTCTTTCAGTAACTTCTGTCAATATTAATTGTCTTGTTTACATTTTCGTATTTAACATTTCTCAATATTGATGGCATTGTCTTTTCGTACGTTTTCTCATTGAAAGAGTAGTAATTGATAAAAATATTTCCTATGAAAGTTGTTTGTTTTGAAGCGCTGTATCAAAAGGTACCATATTTGACCCCGACTCCCATTTGAAATTTTAAAGTAATACGTCACTGACCTTACTTCCTGTTAAGGCTGATTGATGAAATCAAGCTCAAATGAAAGTTCATATGTGCTTTAGTTACAAATATTTTTGTCTTGAAAATTTTATTGCACTAGTTTCCGAAATAAATTACTTACCGGTGGTCTGAATCACCTTGTGTACAACGAAATTAACAATCAGTCTATAAAGATCATAGGAAATAATAGGTTAGTTAGGTATGTTTTGTTATTAAATTAGTAATAATGGCTACAACTTCAGCTTCCAGTGCTTAAAAGTCCGCGCTGGCGTTGTACAGTCATTCGGGATTCGGGGTACCAGTTCCTAAGTTTACTAAAATATTTAATTCCACGTTTCGTAAGTGTGATATCTTCGGAATGAGGCTATCCCTATAACCTACAATCTCTGTGTTTTACTTTCTATCTCTTATGTCTTGTCTTGAAGAATATTTAAGCCTTCATATGGTTAAATACTGCATTATGTTTATAGTAGCTGTTTTATGTACGATTTTCAAATTTATAATGTAAGTATATAATTTTATCTTACCGTTACAATTATTATTGTAAATGTTAATACTTATCCTTTCATCTTTAAAATACAATAATAACCTCGTGAGATACATAATCCTATGTTTTGTAAATTATAAAATTAATCTGACAACGCTGTTCTAGTTCGATTTCATGATTACTTTGTGTAGCTCGCGCAAGGAACGAGTACCAAAAAACAGTGGTGGCGTTATTGTCAGTTTTGACGTGTGTATGTAGGCACGCCGATGGAGCGAGAGGTACGGGCCGATGGAAGTTCTGCCTCTTCCAAGAAGATGAACAGATGAGGACATCGCCTGTGGAAATGAAGAGCATAGCAAGAGAAAAATTGGATTCGAATAAAACGCACAACATTATGTTTACGAATAAAATAATGATACTCTGCGAGGGGAACGCTCCATCACTACATAATAAAATAAACGCACTTGGAACAAGACACGTATTCACATGCAGTGGAACTGAAACTAAAGCCGTAATGTAACTATCACAATGCAAGACTGATTTTATCGATGTCATTTCTCTTTCGACTGTACTCTGGAATATCATTCAAGTTATCTCGTGACCTTTCCTGTCCTCGCTCTTTCTTATCGAATTGTTTCGTTAGCATTTCTGTCGTCGGTAATCCCTACTTGCGAGACCTATACCGCTACAAACTTTGCATGATAACATTCATTATACGAGTATTACAAACATTTAAATTCGATTGTAAATAAAGATAATTAATTTGTTTATTATCTAACATTATTATTATTATCTAACATTATTATTATTATTATTATTATTAAATTAAATTCATATGAAATATAACTGCTATGAAATACTGTAAGTTTATATTGAAGAATTTATTCTTTTTACTAAGTCCCGCATACTTGGCTTATTAATGAAATTTCTTTGACCCTGTTTATTCAACTACTGTTCTAATTTTATACTCGTTCTGGATTTCCATAATGCTTTGAACTCTTTAGATGGCAAGAGGTCAAAAGGATTCTCCAGAGAGAAGACAGTATGTAATAAAGGCGAGGTATTCCGTGAAATGCAACAGCAGGCTAGTGATGATATAAGCACTGGAAAATTTGGTCAACGAGAAGCTGCACGAGGCAAAGACTAGTGAATAAATTTAGTAATAAACACAAAAATAATTTTAAAAGGATTTTAATATTGATAACTTCGTAATAGTCTCATGTAAGGGATCACTGGTTCCTAGTAGGCATACAGTCAATGGCTTTGAACTGCATGGTACTTATCTTCAGATACAAAGCCAGTTGTAAGATAAAGAAGGAGACACATTGGATGTGGCCTGAACCAGTTTGAAGTAATAAAGAAAGTTAATTAATAAGCTGGGGTGTGTTTGATCTGAAGGACAGTATGTTATGTTAGACTGTGAAGAATTTGATTACCGAATTAAAAATGACTTATATGTCTCTAATAAACATACAAAAATTGTGTTTATATTTTTTGTTATATACTAGTATGTTATATTGTTACGGTCTTACTAATAAAAACTCTATACAGACGTTTAACTGTCTTATACTTATATAAACGTTTATTTATATTGTAAATTCCTTACTTACAGTTTAATGTTGTACGTTTTACGAAAAATAAATTGAGGTTCTCTACTGGATTTTTTAAATATCGGACTTCATTTTGTCAAAGAGTACAAAAATTATTCTAATAATTTATGGTCTTTGATTTTCATGATAAAATTACATTGTATGGTGCAAAGCAATTCCCATTGTATAGTTACAGCCTTTTTATACGTTATTCACGGTTTATTAGTAACGTTTTGTCTTAAGGAGAATATAAAATATGAGTTTATTAGGAAGACTGTTACAGTTTAATGTTGTACGTTTTAAATAAACTTATTTTTTGGGACTTCATGTGACAAAATTTCAAGTATTTTCTTATTGTATGGTCTAAAGTTACCTTGCGTTTGAAGGAGAATATAGAGAATTGAGTTTAATAGCAAAATACATGTGGTGCAAAGTTACCCCAATTAGCCGTGTAACTTTGTACCACCATTAAACGTCAAATTTCACCTATTTGAAATATTATTTTGGATGTTTATTACGTCCCAATCCATGAAATAAGTAGTTTTATGGAATAATTAATTTAAACATCAATTTCAATAGACACCATTTTAACTAACTTAAATGTAAAAATATGATAGAAGTGGTACAAAGTTATCCTACATGACTGTGCTGATAACTTTATTTTTTTCATTAGGTTTGATCGGTCAGTGCAGCTGGAAGAACTAATGGATAAATTAACAACAGAAATTACAGCTCAAAAAGAGACTAATGTTCCTCTTGTGAGTTCTATTGTTGCATTTGAAGTAGCTCGGAAAATGAACCCCTTCAATGACGGTGAATTTATTAAAAATTGCATGAAAAAATTAGCAGCTCAGAAAGTATGTTTTTCTCTATTTAAATCTTACGTCTATCTACCCAGTTAAAAAGGCATTTTGCCTAATTTCCGGGCTCTACTCATGACTAAAGCCCAGTTGGTCACCTACCCAGTTGTGAAACTCCTACATCTCGTAATATGAGGCATCTGTGCCTTCCTTACTCAGAATAGACAACTTTGCATTTTATTTGGCAGCCAGGTACCAGTCGAAATTATACACTTTTTCCTTCTTTCTCCCTACATTCGTCTACGCTTCTATCTATGTATGATTCTCTACGCCAGTTCTTCCTTTTCTCATTATGCAAAGCAGCCTGAAGCATTAAAAATGAAAGCAAGGTGATATCTTGCGACAAACCTGCAAAGCTCTGCTCTCGTATGCAACATCAGTATCCTGGAACATAACCTGACGTTGTACAAGCTTGCGTAATCCTAGCTTATCAATTCTTCTGCAGTCTTAATTTTGGAATGTTCGAAATAATCTTCAAACTTGCCATTATCAGATATAAATTTCGTAGTAATAAAACTTGGAGACTGTGCTATACACACAAACAGTAGTTAACTTAGAGAAAACTGGTTTAAAATTGTCTTACATATAGGCTATATTGTATTAATATCAGTTTACGAATTTTTTTTTGTATTCAACATCTGCTTGCAATTGAATTATGTTATTTATTTTACATTTTACAAACATTCCCTGCGTTTATTTGTTTCAATACAATATCTATAATTAGGTTTGTCCGGTTTGCGCTCCATAGAGGATGTTCTGAAAAAATTCCAATATTTAGAGAGAAGGAGTAGGCATGGAAATTAGAAATGAAAGGCCTATAAACATGTATCCTAAAATTAACATCTTCTGAGAAATGAGCAAATGTTTACCATTACTCAAATCTGGCTTTCGGGTAGTAGCTCCCTGTAAAGCAGGTTTGAATAATTTCAAGGAAAAATTGTTCCGGAGCCGGGTATCGATCCCGGGACCCTTCACTTAGCGCGCGAACGCTCTACCGACTGAGCTACCCCAGGAACTATACACGACACCGTCACAATTTTTTCCTTTTATATCCACACAACTCAAATGAGCTGACAAGACGCCAGAACTCAGCTATGAGTGCACACAATACTATGTGACTTAATTTGTGGCTTTCTGTTAACGTACCTCCAGTAACGAACTGTAAGAACAGCATATCTCCTATACTGTGAGCTCTTTGGCAAGCAACAATTGAGGAAACAGAATGCAGAGCCGTTTGTCACCGTGTATTACACAGCATACCTTTGTTTGTGTTTGTATTAACCTCCTGAGTCCTGAGAGTATAGTACACTATACTATACTTCATACATGATTATGATATGAGTCCACACCTGTGGAGTAACGGTCAGCGCATCTGGCTGCGAAACCAGGTGGCCCGGGTTCGATTCCCGGTCGGGACAAGTTACCTAGTTGAGGTTTTTACCGGGGTTTTCCCTCAACCCAATATGAGTAAATGCTGGGTAACTTTCGGTGCTGGACCCTGGACTCATTTCACCGGCATTATCACCTTCATCTCATTCAGACGCTAAATAACCAAAGATGTTGATAAAGCGTCGTAAAATAACCAACTTAAAAATGATATAAGATGTATGTGCAGAGACCCGAAATATAGTATAAAAATCTGCATTTGTGCCCTAACTGTAACCTGCAGAATGTTTTCATGATTTTTCCTCATTTCAGTGACTTTTTTTTTTTAAGTGTAGAATTATATTGAACTTCAAAATTAAAACAACAAATGTCTCAGGACTCACGAAGTTAAGAGGACTCTTAAACAGGCAACAGTACGTTAGAGTTCCTGATGGTACTATTGTACGTAAACTGATTCCAAACTGCAGTAATTATTACATTATTCGTGAATCACCCTGTATATCCCCCTCGTGAATTGGGTCTTCAGCCTGATCCTGTTCTCTAACTTATTCTTCGCCTGTCCGATGTTTTTCGATTATCGATATCTGTAGAATATTTTCGTTGATGGATAGCCAGCCATTGTATTCAAATGTGTCTTTTAGCTCCGTCGTTCAGTTTAATATTATCATCTATAAAGATGATATTTAATTCTTTTCTCATTGTTTCAGTTCTGTTTGTCAATTCTTGTCACGTCGCCTTGTGTTTGTTAAACATTTCATTTCTGAGGTTTGTCTGTTCTGCTTTTTGTGTGTTATTGTCTGAGTTCACAGTCATATGGAGGAAGGGCAATGACATTGTCTTCTCTAATTTCAATCCAGTACATGTTCTTGTTTTTACGGATAAAATATTTCCATACCATTGCTGAAGTTCTTAAATTTCAGACATGCCCTTCTAACATTTTTTTTTCTTTTTTTACTTGAAACTGCTATATTCCACGTAACAAACGGGAAACATGTGTAACACTTCGTTGTGAGAGTATTTTCTAAAGTTGATTATAGGAGCGGAAGCATAGCTTTCTTTATTGCATCAGCAGATTCTTTTTCTTCTTCTTCTTCTTCTTCTTCTTCAGCTACAGGGATTAGGCCTATTGGCCTGTTCAAGATTTAAATCATCTGTCCATCTTATTTTCGGTCTTCCGACATTTCTATATCCAGTTGGTGCATAATCCATGATATGTTTTGGTAATCTATCATTAGTCATTCTTGTAATATGTTGGTACCAATTTTGTTTCTGATTTTCAATCTTTTCTTCTAAATTAAAAATATTTAATAATTGTCGGATATTTTCGTTTCTTTGGTGATCCAATAAAGTATAACCGGCAACACATCGTAGGAACTTCCTTTCACTTACTTGGATTTTTCTTTCTGATGCACGGTTTAATGACCAGTTTTCTGAGCCGTAAGTTAATAATGGAACTGCTAGGGTTTTGTAAAATTTTAATTGTGTTGAGCGCTGTGTTTTATTTCTTAAAGTTCTTCTTATTGTTCCACACATCTGTTGGAATTTGCTCAACTTATTGTTAATATCCTGTTCACCCAAATAAGATATATTGCAGCCTAAGTAGTTAAAAGAAGATATCTGTTCTATAGTTCTTTGATTAATAACTATTTTACATCGCCTATGGTTAAGCCCGCTGAAAGCCATTGTTTTAGTTTTATTATTAGACTTTTTAGATTATATCCTTCTGTTACTAGCTGGAGCTGGTAAGTTGCCATTTGTAGATCATCCTCAGATTCTGCGATCAATATTTGATCATCGGCAAAAAGCGTTGTATTTAATGCAGTTGTTCGTAAATTTATACCAAATGATATTTTATTCTGCCATTCTTCTATGGCTTTATATATTAAATAATGTTGGAGATAGCAGGCAACCTTGCTTCACAACTTGGTTTACTATTACTGAGTTGCTTATCTGATTACCTACTTTTATCAATATTTTTGTCTCATATAAACGTTTTATGATATTTACCAAATGTTTGGGATATCCTTCTTCATGCAATATTTTCCATAATTTGTTTCTTAAGACCTTGTCAAAGGCTTTTTCGTAATCTATCTATAGATTTTTAGTTTCCAAATTAAATGTATTTGGGAAGAACAAATATCATGCCCTGATAAGATAACAGTCGGCCGTGCAATTTCAAGTTGACGAGTGAACTTACGCGATAGAGATTGGGTATTCAAAATTGAAAAAAAATATAATAATAATAATAATAATAATAATAATAATAATAATAATAATAAATTGTCACACACAGTTGCAAGACTAAATTGTAACCAGAAATCTCTTCTTCATTTCCAGGCCGCCAGTAAATTTATTTATTTATTTATTTTTTATTTATTATTTTGCTAATAATTGTAACATAAAATATAATATATACAGAAAAAACTTTAGCTCGCCTCTGAAAGAGTAGAATTCGTGCTCAGGGGCGAATTTCTGAATTGAAATTAATAATTATGCAATACAATTTGTCTTATGTCTACTATGCAATTATAGTATATAAATTTAAATTTACAATTTTTCAATATTTTTAAAAACCAAACATAACTTTTTTAATTTAATACTAGAACTATTAGAATTGACAAGATTAGGATATTTAAATATAAATTTGTTATATATTCTTGGGCCTAAATTACTACTATGATTAAATACTGTAACAGTGTTCCATTTTGATTCAAACGATCTTAAAGAATTCATACCTTTTGTTTCATAACTATGAGAATACAATTCAAAATTATTTCGATTTTTATGTATGAATGCAATATAATAAATTTGTCTTACGTTAAGTGCATTTGAGTCTAGAAACAATTTTTGAAATGGAAAATCAATAGGATTATGAAGACATATTTTAATTACTTCTTCTGTAATAAATGAAATGGATTAAAATTGGATTTAAATAAGCTACCCCATCCTATAATTCAATACATAATTAGCGATTGAAATAAAGTTGAATATATTGTGCGTAATAAACTTATTGAGAAGTAATTCCTCAATAAAACAAAATAATATACTACGTATTTTACGTAATTTATTACAAAGGTAATTAATGTGTTGGTTCCATTTTAAATGATTATCGAAAATTGTGCCCAAATACTTAAGAAATCATATTTGGTTTTACAGCATACTTCAAGCAAAGTATGTTTTAACATATCTTTGTGTGGGCTACTTGGGAGACTAATATGAGTTACTGATGCTGAATATCGTGGGTTCGACAGTGGTCCTTTCACACACACAGCGTGTTCAATATTTCAATTTTAATAACGGAGGAGTTTCTTATTAGATCATATTTCATGGCAGCTTCAGTGATACAGGGTATAGACACACACACACACACACACACACACACACACACACACACACACACACACACACACACACAGACTGCTATGCGGGCTGCATTAAAAGGCGTAAGAAGCTTACTCGAGCCTTTGGAACGGAACCTGAAAAGTTTGTTGGCAGATTTCACGAACAGGCACTGCACATGTTGAGCTCGGTGTGTGCACAAGGGATAGAGCTCTTACTTTCGTTCTCCTTTCAGGGTATGTGTCCCCCCTCCCTCTCTCTCTCTCTCTCTGTCTATCTCTCTACATTTTCAGTATGAAAGGAGCTTTAATTATATGAAATATTTATCCAGCTCACAGACACATGCACACCCAGCTCTCCGGAGAAGTATGGTAACTTGGCTGAATAAAAGAACAAAAGCTTGTCTCTTATGTTAAAAGTCGTTATGAATGTTGGCGCACGGACTTTCGCTACAAGATGAAGTATTACAAAAGCCTCACGAGGCCAATGGGGCCTAAAGAAAGTTTCACGGCCACTGAATGTACCCGTAAAGTTGTATTATATAAACTCGACACAAATAGAGCTTTAATTGCGAATGTTATGTGTTTGTTTTGTCGCTAAAGGTTTCTGTATTATTATACAGAAAAGGTTTAAAGACATCATTTTTTTGTTTTGCTTTTTCAAGAACCTTCAACTGTCTTAAAACGTATACATAGCGTTCATTTGGTTTATAGGTCTACCACAGTCTAGTATATACAGTCACGAAGCTTGAGTTGTGAGGGTGCTATGAACAATAGACTGTGCCGGTGCTATTTCGCATTGTATGTATTGAGGCGATATTAGCGATCCTAGTGGTTAGCAACTAAATATGGATGCATATTTACTACGTATTGAGCTTTGTGACTGTATATACTAGACTGTGGTTCTACCCGTATATTTTGTACTTTGTTTTCTGACTTATCCGCCAGATGTCTTTACAGTTTTAATAGGGTCTCTTCGTGAAACAGTGAACATGATAGGGCACGACAGGTAGTTAAATTTTGTCTTTTTTGTGTGTATTGATCCAGGAAAATGTTGGAAATATTGGAAATAGAGAGTGGATAAACGGACGAAGTTCGTTACTGATTCAAACCTTCATATTTCTTGGACATTATATCCCCTCTAGTTTCATACATAAGAACCGAATAAGACTGTATGTTATGATAAATATAGCAAACAATGATGACAGAGTGGAACGAGATGTCAAACCTCCGTACAACGAAGATCGATATAACGATAAACCTGCATTCAACGATTTTTATATGGTCCCGGCAAATTTCCTATATAAATAACGTTAAATGTCCCTCACTATAGTCATGAAGCAATTTTAGAAACACCTTGTTACAACGATATATATTTTTGGTTTCAAGGTTTTTCGCAAAATCGGCATCTTGTTCTTGCAGAGAGTAGCTCGTAAAACGTTTTTGACCCGAGAGTGGGAATTTCTAGGAAGGTATGGATGTTCAACCAATCTTCCTAGTTATTTTCCAGTGTTAAATACATGGGTAGACAGGGATATTAATATTTTACTCACACATACACAATAATTTAAAAATTTATTTTACATTACTTTTAACTTGTTTTTGCTCTCATTCGTTTTTCTCGTACTTTGCAAAAATATTTTCCTAATCATTTTATCATCTGTTCATTTGTAGTTTTATTCTTAGTATTTTGGCTAACACAATGTCATTATAAAATTCTTTTTCATATAACTGCGTTCACGCCAATCTGTCTTAAAGCATGTTAACAATATATGCTTTATATCTTCTATTTCGCCACATAATATTCATCTGTTATATTTACTTTATTTACCCTGAGGCCTTACAGTTTCCAGATTTCTAACCTAATCCTTGCTAAACCAATTTTAGCATTTCTGCCGTGTATCGTTATACTATATGTTTCTTCATTCGATACAGTTTTAATTTTCCTGTAGCTTTTACAACCACTGTCACCGTTTCTGGCGTGTGAAATAAGTAATGAGAACGTTGAGAGCTAGTGTCTTATTTTTCACACAAAATGTGGGCGAGAAAACTGACAACTGTGATTTTCAGTTTGCTGACATCACATCTGTTTAGAAGGTGATACCACTCTCTGCCGAAGTGGGAACAGATGCCACTGACTGAACAGTGTACTCAAGGACACACCTCAGAAAAGCGAAGTGCGAGTGTCTTGCCTTTGACCCAGTGGGCAGATTGTTGACGTGACGTGCTGGGTGATGCCGTTCTCATATGCACTTGCAACAAGTGCTCACTGATTGGCTTTTTACTCAAGGGCAAGCGCCAAAAACGCTGGCACTGGCTATTCTAAGATTCTGTTATTAATATACAATAACGAAACAGTTTTTGTTTTCGTATATTGTTACACATTTGTCTAATAATATTTAACGCGTTGTTTTGGCATTCGTGATTTTCTCTCCAGAGTTGTCCCAGTCTAACTTCATTTTTAAAACGCTAATCCAATTTAAGCTGTTTTAATACTGTTCGTTACCAGATAGGTAAAAAAAAAAACTTAACTATCTCGTTAACTTTTATTTTTTAAACTCTAAACCAAAATTTTGCTACTTTTACCATAATTTCTTGTCTTTTGCTACATCTACCAAACTCCAACATTGCGTTCTGTCTAAATGAAGGGCTCTAAAATAATTAGCTAACGCTTATCGTCCAAGTTCGAATTAAATTCTGAAAGTACGACCGTGGTTTCTTATGATTAGTCATAAATGCACATCTTTATGTTATTTATTTTACGTTAAGTCTATCCATCCACCCAGCTATCCATCAATACAGCGAAAAAAAAAAAAAACATTATGTCGTCCATATACTAATACTTACTTACTGGCTTTTAAGGAACCCGGAGGTTCATTGCCGCCCTCACATAAGCCCGCCATTGGTCCCTATCCTGAGCAAGATTAATCCAGTCTCTACCATCATATCCTACTTCCCTCAAATCCACCATATATTAATATTTTTGCTAATATCGTTTTATCTCCACAGTTTTTCAGTCTGTAAAAATATCGCTTATGCCCTTGAACAGTTTCGAATTTAAAATTTATGTAGGCCTACATTAACTAGAGTGACGGTAGAATATTATTTATCCTTACACAATTTCATGTTGAAGGAAAAATATATCTCTTTTCTCCTTTCGTGACGATGTTTTCAATGTTACACACAATTTCTCTGCGTTTTTTTCAAATTGTGCCACTATATTACCTAAAGAAATATATTAAAGTGGAGAGGCTGTTGAGTGAGGAACGAATTGGTTTACATACTGCTTTGCGAGTGCTGGAGGAGGATTACGCTAGCTTGTACCACGTCAGGTTATGTTCCAGGATATTGATGTTGCATACGAGAGCAGAGCTTTGCATGTTTGACGCTAGATATCATCTTGCTTTCATTTTGAATGCTTCAGGCTGGTTTTCATAATGAGAAAGGGAAGAACTGGCGAAGAGAAGGATGCACAGATAGAATCGGAGACGAATGCAGGGAGAAAGAAGGAAAAAGTGTATAATTTCGACTGGTACTTGATTGCCAAATAAAATGCAAAGTTGTCTAGTATGAGTAAGGAAGACACAGATACCTCATACTAGAGACATAGAAGTTTCACAACTGAGTCGGTGACCTAAATGGGCTTTAGTAGAGCCCGGAAGTTAGGCAGAATGCATTTTTAACGAAAGATATTTTGAAGAAAAACATGTTTCCGCACATTTGGGAGATAGCAGATATCAGTTTTTATTTTTCCCCTTTTTTGGCCTATTTTTAGCTTTCGTTGCCCATTTTAAGGTGTATTTCCTTATTTTGCCACCTTTTTTTGTATTTGATGAACATTTTCTGTTATTATGTATATTATATTAAATAATTAGTACAATGAAAAGATTGTATAGATACGGAGTTAAAGATTGGACCTAGTATTGGTAGTAGCCCACTTCTATTTAGGCAACAAGCTTCGCAAGACTTTACATCAAATTTGATGTCGTAATAATAATAATAATAATAATAATAATAATAATAATAATAATAATAATAATAATAATAATAATCTATAAAGTTAATAACATGCCATGAAGGCACTTGGGGGCATGGATAGAATGCTTTCCATGATACTAGAATGAATAAATCTGACCGCCTTTTACGCCCGGAAAAGACCCGGTACTCAATTTTTAGGAGGCTCTCGGAATAATAATAATCTATACTAATAATAAATCTGTAGCCGAAATTTTACTGGTAATTTTCGATTTTCCAAAAATAATTGGTCCTAACATATATAATTAACCACCCTGAAACCGAAAATCGCTTTTTTGAAATTTTTGTTTGTATGTCTGTCTGTCTGTCTGTCTGTCTGTCTGTATGTTTGTTACCTTTTCACGCGATAATGGCTGAACCGATTTCGATGAAAATTGGAATATAAATTACGTTCGTTGTAACTTAGATTATAGGCTATATGGCATTGAAAATACATTATTTAAAGGGGGTCATAAGGGGGCCTGAATTAAATAAATCGAAATATCTCGCTTATTATTGATTTTTGTGAAAAATGTTACATAACAAAAATTTCTTTAAAAATAATTTGCGATACGTTTTATTCCTTAAAAAATTTTGATAGGACTGATATTTAACGAGATAAATGAGTTTTAAAATTAAAATAACTGCCATCTAAGGCGGTGTATTGAAATAAAAAAACAAATGACTTCGTATATAAGGGGCCTTGGACACAACAATCGAAAGCTATGAAACATAGCCTACAGACAATGTTTCTGTGTTTGTATGAAGTAATATCAGAAGCTAAATTAACCGATTTGTATAATTAATTATTATTTCATCATTGGAAAGTGTAGTTTCTCTAGATGGACATAATGCTATAATGTTATTACAGTAACTTGTGAGTGAATTGAGGACAGGTAAGATTAAAATAGCTTCTTATGCACAGAACACTTGATAGGTTATTCTGTATATTCATTTCCTGTATTTCTTATAATGATGTTTATGAACATATTCATTTTTATCTCAGAGAATTAACGAACAACGAGAGTGTATTGATTTAGTATGCAGTAATAGTACGTTAGCTTAGCAATCCATTATTTTATAATTCAAATTTTAACTATGCTCAATTGAATCTTGTTAAAATACATAAAATACATATGCAATAAATGCAATGCAAAAAAATTGGGTAATGAGCCAAGCAGATTATGTTGCGCTGTTGTAAAAGTTGTTCCTCCTGAGATTCAAGAGCTCCCACAACAAATTAAAAACTTTCTAATTCGAGTACATCCGTTATCAACATATAATATAATATTTTCATAATATAATATAATATAAACATAATAATAAATCTGTAGCCAAAATTTTTCTGTTAATTTTCGCTTTTCCAAAAATAATTGGTAATAACAATTAGAAACATGTTAAAGGAATTGCCATTGCACCAAATGAGTGGTCTCTGGATCAAAATGATCGCATTTTAATATTTTAAATACAATTTAAATTAAGTAACATATTAAACGATTTATCCTTCTATCAAACACGAATGTTCCCTGGATCAAATGTCCTATTTTAATTATGTAATTACTTTATATTTATTTCTAACGGGTGCAGCGGAGCGCACGGGTATAATAATAATAATAATAATAATAATTAATAATAATTGTTATTGTTGTTATTTATTATTATTATTGTTGTTATTATTATTATTATTATTATTATTATTATTATTATTATTATTATTATTATTATTATTACAAACGATTAGGGAAAACACGGAAATTTTACTTGAAGCAAGTAAAGCGATCGGTATGGAAGTAAATCCCGAAAAGACAAAGTATATGATTATGTCTCGTGACCAGAATATTGTACGAAATGGAAATATAAAAAATGGAGATTTATCCTTCGAAGAGGTGGAAAAATTAAAATATCTTGGAGCAACAGTAACAAATATAAATGACACTCGGGAGGAAATGAAACGTAGAATAAATATGGGAAATGCGTGTTATTATTCGGTCGAGAAGCTCTTATCATCCAGTCTGCTGTCCAAAAATCTGAAATTTAGAATTTATAAAACAATTATATTACCGGTTGTTCTGTATGGTTGTGAAACTTGGACTCTCACTCTGAGAGAGGAACATAGGTTAAGGGTGTTTGAGAATAAGGCGCTTAGGAAAATATTTGGGGCTAAGCGGGATGAAGTTACAGGAGAATGGAGAAAGTTACACAACACAGAACTGCACGCATTGTATTCTTCACCTGACATAATTAGGAACATAAAATCGAGACGTTTGAGATGGGCAGGGCATGTAGCACGTATGGGCGAATCCAGAAATGCATATAGAGTTTTAGTTGGGAGACCGGAGGGAATAAGACCATTAGGGAGGCCGAGACGTAGATGGGAGGATAATATTAAAATTGATTTGGGGGAGGTGGGGTATGATGATAGAGACTGGATTAATCTTGCACAGGATAGGGACCGCTGGCGGGCTTATGTGAGGGCGGCAATGAACCTTCGGGCTCCTTAAAAGCCATTTGTAAGTAAGTATTATTATTATTATTATTATTATTATTATTATTATTATTATTATTATTATTATTATTTGTTTGATGATGCTGAAATGGCGAAAACGTTAACAACCAAATGAATGCGATGTAATAACAATATGTTAATTACATTTATGTGATTGTCATTTGACTGTAATATAAGTAAGTGATATTGAAATTAGTAACGACTTATCTAAAATTTTCATAATGAATTGTAAATTTGCAAGGCTATCCAAAAGTAGCACACATTTAGACGCTCTTGTTTACTGCCCATGCGCAGTACGTTGCACCTGAGTAAGTAAATTTTATTTCTGGATCTATACGAATTCCGAATATACAGGGTTATTCACGAGCATTTACCGTCCCTTACAGATTTAAAAGGCATGATGAGACCGATAAGCTCATTTATTAATAATAATCAAAGTTTTATTTCATATACCGCCTATGCTTATCCTTTTAACAAAATTATTGGTTTTTCAAATACTTTGTTACATATGTTTTGAATTGAACGTTTTCGGCTCTATTGAGCCATCATCAGAACCATTTATGCCCATATGCATGATAAAGGTACATATACAGGGTGTAACAACATTAATGTTTAGAATTTCTGGAACATGTTCCCTGACACTTTCTACGTCGATTAAACCTAACATACCTATATCCAAAGTTCTATAGGTTTGGAGTATTTGTAACCCAAAGTTAAATATTTTGAGTTTAATTTTATCGCTGAATACTGAAAGAAGTAACACCAATTTCCGAAAGTGACATGTCTATGTCATTATTTTTATTATTACCATATTACATTTTAATATCAACTACTTGTGAGTATGAAAGAAGCAGTGCAAAGTTGAAAAAAATGTCCTTAAGATTCCAAACACTGTTATTTTAAACCTAAACAATTTTAATTTAATTTCTCTTAAAAGTAAAATTTCCTTCATTCACTGCTTTTCAAATGTTTCTTATGTATCTCTACTTAGTAATGCCATAAAATAGGCCTTGTATAAACGGTATAATGCTTGGAGCTGCAAGAAGTTCTATTTTTTCCAGCTCTGTTATCTCTGTAACCTCTCAATTTCGGATATAGGTATGTTAGGTTTAATCAACGTAGAACGTGTCAGGGAACATGTTCCTGAAATTCTAAACATTAAAGTTGTTACACCCTGTATAATGCAACACAAATAAACCCAAATAATATCAAATAACATGATTCGATGTAAAACATTAAATATAAGACAATATTACATTATTATATAAAACTGGCTATATGAGCCATATTCAGGTGTTAAAATATTGGTGTTAAAATTATTACATAATAAGTTTTAAAATTATAAAACAATTGTAGTTGTCGGATTGATGTCTATGTGGAATTCCAAATCTGATATTAGTCCCTTACGGAGCTTATCTTGGAAGACATTCTGAGCAAAAAGTCATATAAACATTTGTCCTAATCTCAATATTTTCAGAATTACACTTACTTGGAAGTTGTTTGTAAAATACCATTATTCTTGAGTTTTAAGGGTAAAAATATTACAGATAAAGAATCAATTATTCAGGAGTATGATTTCTTTAATTAGCTAGTATTCTGAAGCTAAAAATGTGTTGTGAATTCCATAGTTGCTTCGTACAGATTTTTTATTTTTATTTTTTAACTTCAAAATTACATTTTCTTACGCATTTATTACAACAATTGTTACAAATCACGCCACTCTTGTAAATTCTTTAAAACTGTACATTAGGATGCATAATTAAACTGTAAAGAATTAAGTCCCTAAAGTCGTATGATTTGTAACAATTTTTGTGATAAGAACGTAAGAATGACACCATTTTAGTTAAAAATTGAACAGTAAATTCTGTACAAAGCAATTAACAACACATTTTTAGCTTCAGAACACTAGCCAATTAAAGAAACAACACTTCTGAATAGTTCATTCTCTATTTGTAATATTTTTTTACCCTAAAAACTAATGAAAAAAGTATTTTACTAACAGCTTGAAATTAATGTATCTTTGAAAATATTGAGATTATGACAAATGTTTATAT